>OU343041.1:5052407-5652407 GCA_910593735.2 Ectemnius lituratus
GACGGCACGAACCTCTTCATCTCTTATTCTATCCATTTCGTTTCGCGTTCTACGAGAACACCCTTCGAGGGGGGAGCCCCTCTGCCCGACGGAGGGTTCCAGCGAACGAACGAACGAACGAACGAACGAACTAACAAATCTAACAAATCTAACACGCGCTCGCCACCGAGTGACTTAGCGTCCCGTGAGAGCCAACAACGACAACAAACGAGATACACGCGCGCACGGGAAACGACGGGCGAAAACGCCAAAAATCGAGAAAAAGTAAACTGAACCAAAGACAAGAACAAAAAAAACAAAAAAAAACGCCAACAAAAATCCCGAAAGAATAGTGTCCTGTGAGTTGACGGCCCAATGTTTTGCCACTAGCGTGACAGCTATCGCCTGCGAGTACGGGCCTCGGACAGAGGGACGCCAGTCTTGTCCGCAGATGTGGACGTACAGTTAGACGTCGTAGACAGAAACAATAAACCACCTGTGTGGGATGCGAATGTATACGGCCCCACTCACATCAAAGAAAATGTCACAGTGGGTACTGTAGTGACGTCGGTGAAAGCCAGGTTTGTATAACCACGACATGACCGAGACAAGACACGTGACATGCCGTGCCGTGCAGTGTTACTTACTCCTATGCCTCTCAATCTCTTTCTCATTCACTCTTCTCTCTATATCTACCGCATCACCAATCACCGCCATAGAAACTTTCAGTTTTGCCGCCCTCACCCATTCACCCTTCACTGCCGCCCCCCTCAAAAAACACTCCAGCGTCCATTTATCTGTACAGCTTCTTCTGCCTTCTAAGTATTTACACTTTCGTCTCGTATATTATATGTATATTATAATTACGTATTTTAGTTATAAGATTTCCGTTCTCTCTCTCTCTCTCTCTCTCTCTCTCTCTCTCTCTCTCTCTCTCACTCTCTCCCCTTTTCCTCCTTCTATACCTTCTATGATCTCTTTGTCAGTCTCTCTCTCTTTCTCTCTCTCTCTCTCTCTCTCTCTCTCTCTCTCTCTCTCATCCACGAAGTACGCAGAGTCCGCACTGTGTCCGTCGGATAGAAGCGGAAGCATGTACGGTTAAGAGCAACAGCACTGGCAGCCCGCTGCCGACGCTCGGCTGACACTACGTCCACCGTTACTACTTACGTCTACTCTTACATACCACTACTGCCTCTGCTGTTCCCTATCTCTGTCTCTATCTTTCTCTCTGTCTCTATCTCTCTATCTCTCTCTACATCCATCCCATTTACCTACTACCTTACCACTTGGCGGCAATGTCATGTCCCGAGCGTTCATTGAAAACGATCTGCATTGAATGCTATCGGCGTGATACGCTAGACTCGATTCACCAGATATATCAACCTTCCGTTGCGGTACTCTCTTCCCCAGTGCGAGGTGGGAGAATGCGGAGTAACTGTAATGGAACGTCCATCAGACGGTCTGTTAATGCCCAATGTGAATCCAGTCCAGAGAATGCAACTATCAGATTGAGTAGATTCAATCTGCGCGCTCAGACACTGTGCTACCGAGCGTGGCAATGCTCGTGTCTCTAATAGGAGAGAGAGTATAACGTCGAAATCGTATTCAACGAACGCAAAGGGCTGGCAACCGTGTGCACAACGAAGTGCGAATAGATCCCTAGATACACGAGACCCAAAAAGGCAGAGGAACGTCGCCGGAAATCCGGTGCACGTGTCGTCGCCGATCCGTGGGGAACGGAGAATACTGTCATACATAATAGGGTAGGTCGAGCCACTGTCGAAAGCTGCAGGTCCCCGGAGTGGGTTCGCTTTCGATTTCACGCCCGGGAATGCAGGTGCAGAGGCTTCAGATGCAGTCACGGACATTTTTCCCCTTTTCTCATTAGAGAGAAAGGTCAGGGGGCAAACTTTACTCCAACCAGTCCTCGAAAGGAGGACTTGGCTGAGCTAGGTGTTCGCTCGTTCTAGCTAACGGACGAGCGAGTCATTCGATTCGATATCAGGCTCAGGTCCGTCGGCAAATGAAAAACAAAGAGAGTAACACAGGGGGAGATCAGCGTTCGAGCGGAGGCAGACACGAGAAACGAGAGCTGCCAGCAGGCTGGATCCGCCGAAACGCAGTGGTCGCCCGATTTTTTTCTCTTGACAGAGGACCTGGGCGACCAACTATCACCCTCTCTCACTCTCTGTCTCCCTGTCTCTCTTCTACTGCCACGAGTCCCGATGGCCGACACTAACACTCGTGTTGTTTTTTGTTCCCGTTTGTGCTTTTGGCCGCGCGTCTCTACGACATGGCACGTAGCGCGAGACGTACAAGCTGGCGGCGATGGCCCAAGACAAGGGTTTCCCGCCGTTGTCGCGCACGGTGGAGGTTCAAATAGACGTTGTGGACCGTGCGAATAATCCGCCCGTATGGGACTACGTAGTGTATGGCCCGATCTACTGTAAAGAGAACATGGCCGTTGGGGCTAGAGTTGTGTCTATTAAAGCCAGGTCTGTCACACTGTTAAATGCCTCCGTGCGGCTCTCTCTCTCTCTGCACGAACCCGCCCTGCACGCAATCTCGTGGCAGTATTGTTCTTGTGCACGTTAATTGATATTGTGTACGATTCCACATACTCACACACGATACACCCGCATAACACACAGCTACATACAATCATATACATATGGTAACCCATTGGTTAAGGACACATCGGTTTACATGGGTTGACACGTCTAGTTGTAAGGATGTGCGGCACAATTCGGAAGGAGGAAAGAGCGAAATATACACTTGATTCTCTGGGTCGATCTGCTGTGCCAGGTTGCAGGCTTTCGCTCGTCTAATTAGCCTATTTGTCAATGGGCAATTGATTACCCGCATACGTGCGTGCGAGTATCATGGAGCTTCAGTTGTAACTACTAATGCTATCTTACTTTTTCAGCATACAGTTCTCGTGCATTGAACATTAAGCTTCCTTGTGCCATTCGTGCTGATTGCCATTTCGCTTACCTTGAAAGCAACTCGAGTTCTTTTTCCGGAACAGTTTGGTCTTATGGATCCGGCGTTGCCTCGATACTGTCGCGTTTCATGCTTTTTATCCAGGATGCGCTTTATAAACCGTGCGAGGTTAATTGCTTGGAAAGCTTTGCACGACACCCGGGAAGCCGTGAAATTAATTTACCCTTCCCACTGAGTTCAATGTTTCTTTTCTCGCTCGGAGCGATTGCCACACTGATTCTAATGGTTCGCGTTGTCCACTTATTGTTTCGGTCCACTGAATACAGCGAATGGGATGTACGTGCGCATCGGGACATTGTGTTGCCAGAGCAAGTGTTGATTACTGCCTCGCTGCTAATCGTGGAATACGATTACTCCTCTGGAAATTGACCTTAATTTCATTTGACGCTACGCTTAAAATCGGGATGAGTCGGTTGAGAGAATTCTAATGCCTACTTCGGTTGACTCCGAATAATAAGCCCCGCTTACGACTGACAATGCCGCCTTACACACTTTCATTTCCCATTTCAACTGATTGAAGTATCAAACTTTTGCAGAGTATCTAACGTGTTAGATTAGAGTGCTTTTCAGTCTGTAGTTCGTCGGGAAAAAAGTTAAAAAATAGGCTAGAAAATATTGGTTAGAAAATCAGTAATAACATTCGTATGTCAAAGTCGTCAAAAATAACTAATAGTTTCGCACAGAGCCCTTCGCGTCGCGTATTTACACCAACGAATACATCGTACATTCTTCATACTGTTTCTGGCAGGTGTCGCGCGTAACGAGGATATATCGGCGGAGCTCGAATTCAGTAACTCGAAAATATAAGTGACCCTCCTCTGGAAGCACTTCTTTTTTTGCACGCGCCCCTAAATTCCGGGTTGGCGGAACGGGGAAAAAATATTAATAATGGGTGGTGCTGTGCGTTTGGCACGACGTTTTTGAGCGGAAACTCCAACGAGACAGATGGACTTCCGGGCACGAGCGAATTGCCTAATTATGCGCCTGCAGTCCAGATGGCAGTGCCACGTGCTCCCTTTGCCACCACGGGTTTTGTTCGACGCACAGCCCCTTTTTATATCGCATCACGCAACTACCAGCGCGTGTTCCACTTATTTCCGCCACGATGTCCCCTTGTGCGCCTGCTATTATTCCATTCAAAAGACCCAGTAGTCATTTGCACAGTAGTGCAATTTCCCAAATATCCCTACTAAAGCTATTATTCAGAATAGTGCGATCTTTCTTTAGTGGAACGACCGGGACAAATGCGACATTCCTGGTAAACCAAAGGGAAAAAATGCTGCGGCAACCTGTAAAACAGCCTGACAGAGGGTTTGCACACCAGATTAATGCTCGCAGGGTTACAGTAAATTGCCCGCAATTAGAAAAATTAGGCCATTTATATTGCCGAGTTAAAAGAGGATCTATCGCGGTAATTATCTGCCCTTAGGATGTTATACAAGCTCGAAAAAAATCACATCGTCCGAGAGTAGAATTCCTACATTTTATAGGCATATCCTACTCATTTCTAGAGTCCGGAGCATTTTCAGTCGGTGAATCAAGCTTTCGTGTGCCACAAATGTTACTATTAACGTCTCGTCAGTCTGTCTCTTTTTTACGGCGGCCGTATTTCCAAATTGCGCTGACTGGTGCTGTAGGAACGGTGGCGTGTAATTACTTTTAATATCGGTGCCGGCAGCGTTGCCGGGCTATCGAGATTTATCGCTGCGGTAGTGGTTCACATTCGCCGCGTAGCAACCTGATAAATTCGTCTCGAGCTCGGAAAGACGTCCTGCCGCTTTTCTAGCATTTTTCACTGGTCGCTGCTGCACCGGCGAGCAACAAAACAGAGCGGAGATCGCGTGCGGTCGCCTCCGCGGCGTTTCATGGCTTTTCCACACTATTTCTCGCGCAGAGTGCGAACACCCGTGCGACTCGTAAATAAAGTGGAAAAAACCGCCAATGCAAAGCTGCAGCTCCATGATACTCGGTGAGAGTCGAGTACGAATTTCGTCCAATCTGTTCTTGGATCAGCGCCGTTGACAATCGGAAAGAAACAAGTGGCTCGTTTATGAGCCCGAGCGAAATCAGGCGCTCAAAGAGGCTCGCCTGGGAAACCCAGGGCGGCAGGGATGCTTTCGAAATGTTGTCGCCATTCAGCTTTTTTCCCAGTGGCCAATTGAGAGGTTTTGAAAGAACATAAAGGAAAAAGAGCGTTAATTGTGGCGAGATTTTGGAAGCAGCCTCCAATCGCCAGATAGTGTGTGTGCCATAAACAATTTTTGGGCATGCTTTTGCGATCTTAGATGCGCTTCCCACAGATTTTATTTCACGTTATTAGTTTATGTTTGTGCGACAAGCCTTTGTTTTTTGCGCCACCGAGCATCCGTTGTCTCTTGTTCCTCTTGTGCACCGGATTGGCTTTTTTCAAAAGTTTTCGTTACACTTTCCTTCCTCTTTTGTATCTCCTCTCGCCACACCAATCACGCGGCGTCTGTGTATGGGGATTGCCGCTCTCTGTTGTTCGTTTACCTTTTTCTTTCACATCCGTCTCGCTCTCTTTGTCCGCCAATCTCACTTTCTGTCGATCACTTGTCTCTTTGCGTACATCACTGTCTCTCAGCTTCGATTGCGCGCTGGTGACCGATGTGAGCAGCATTTGCGAGCGAACGAATGCTAGATACGTCATTTGCAAACCGCAGCCACAAAACAAGGAGAAGGGGAAAAAGAGAGAATGTCACCAATAAATCGCACAAGCGCGCAGTGGCGCATCAGCGAAGCAATGGTGTACTACAGGGTGGAGTGCTTTAATGATTTTCACCAATGTTTTCTGGCAATGTTATCGCATATGCCTTATCATCGAGCAGTGTTCAGTTTTTCACTTTAGGTTTGCCTCGACTTTTTGCTACGAGACTTGCATTCTGCATAGTTCGTGCAATACATACATACGCCATCTTTTGAATCCATCCATGTTTGCGCACATTTCCACAATATTACGTGCATTTTTAAGCCGTAGTTCATATACTTATTATACATATGAGATATAATGAATGCCGTATTAATTTTTGGGCATGTTTCGTCAGTTGCTTATCAGCGGTAGGTTTGAGACACCTTTTTTCCCCCAGTTGAACCGACACCTTTTTTTGTACTCTCCCGTTTTTCCTTTTGCTCGTGCTCTGTGGATCAGCGTAGTAGTTTTTGCAGTTTCTTGTAGTTGGTTTTTGGCCAGCCGTGACTGTACATTCTTTTTTGCGAACCAACTGCTGCGACAGCTGGGTTTGTAACAGTGGCCAAGTTTGCCATTTTAGCCGTTCAGTTTCATAGAGTTTAGTCGTATATATACGTAGGATGCCGACCTAAATCACCACAGAAGCACACGATTTCTGAACGCGTGCCCTTTTAAGTGAAACGACATGGATTCCCGATTCCTCGAGACGCCCGCGCTTTTAACATTCTTTCGGTGTCTCGCGACACTTCCGGCCGGTACAACATATTTCGAGCAATACTTCCGTCGCTGCAAATGCGTTAGAAGTTCAAATGTTCCATGCCAGTATTGAAATGGTTCTATTATTCTTTAGGTACTTTTCTTACTCGGGTGGTATACGAAACTTGTCAAAAAACACTGCAACACACGATTGCCAACAATGTTCTCTTTAATATCAAGAGACAATCGAACACAGACATTTTGGGCAACAATCTCAGTACACTTGCTTTATCGCAAAGTAACATTTCCTCATCGCCAATTTATTAATTCTGCAATCGTAAGTAATTCGTGCCTCGATATGTGCTCGAGATGGAATAACCGACACATAGGTATGAACACGTGCACAATTGCAACCGTCGGGACGGGGTTCACGCTTTCGTACTAAATACTAACTGGTACTGCATTTTGACGTCGCAATTTTATTGGACCCCTTAATATCCATTCAGTGGTGCAAACAATTTTGGCGGGGGCCAATTTGTTTTCGAGGAAATTCAGTTTATATGACTCCTATCAATTTATATGAAAAACAAGAATTAATCCATTATGCTTGCTTCGTGCCATTATTTTTTGTACAAGTATTCTAAGGGATTTTTCCTTACAGGCGATTCTTCAGGAACACGTCGAATATCCGTAATTTTTGACATTCTTCAGCCAACTACGTAAATGAGAATTTGATTTTAATCCACGGACGGATGTGTGTTCGTACGTTATTATTAAAAATGGGTTACGCCCTGTTTGCCCCAGGCGTCAATTCGCCTGGAGAGAAAGCCGCTTTGGTGGTCGCGCGTTCACGCTGAAATATTAAGCCGGGCGGATTAAGTGGCAGGCGGTCGACACTAATTCCTGACAAAACGTAAATCAGATTGGCGATGCGAGCGTCTAATTAATAATCGGGTTTCGCGCTGTTTCGCCCTTGCTTGCGCGCCGGGATAACACGAGATATCTCAGGATTAAATTCGCCCCCAGGTTATTCGCATATTCGCCGTGGATAATCAACTGGTATCGTAATTTCGCTGCTAAATTGGAATTTATTTGAGCAAATATCGCAATCCTACTTCGGAGAGTCTGATTTGTTTTTTTCGCACTGTAAGTCCGACGGTTAGAATCTCTTGCTGCGCAATCATCATCGAATGCGCCACTTACATTATCGAGTAATTAAAATCGCCGCGAAATCCCCGATCTATCACACTCAATTAAAAATAATCAGCCGTAACTTATCGTGAGAAAAATCACAAAGTAACTACTTTATCGGATCAATCATATTACTGGATTGCTTTTTTTCTTCTCAGTTTGGTCTAGCAGACGACGGTTTCAAATGATCGTTATATTTCTCCCTCGTTTATGAAGCCACGAAATGTGCTCGTGGGAAGTAGCATTATAAAGCTCGCAGGGGGAGTTTTTCACTCGTGGCTGGCCGGTGTTGCGAGCAGCGAGCAACCAGTATATTGCGTTACAGCGATATATCATGCTCACGGTAAATAGATTTCGCCCACGTGACCGACGAACGCTCTCTTGCGCTGCCACGAATTTGCATCGCTAATTCGAATTTATCGCAGATTTTTTCGTGCGCCACTCGACACAAAGGGTTTTTCAGCACCGCTGACGCGTTGAACGTGCGGAAAATATGCATACGTGCATGCGGCTATTCCCAGCGCCCGTTGACTCCAGTGCGCGTCGATCACCGTGGGATTTCAATGGCTTCTTTCTCCGGTCTTCTCTATTACACCGAAATATACATTGGTCTGATTTGTCGATAGAACATCCTAATCGTGAAACTATTTCAGAAATGATCTCCTTCTTGCAGTATGAAAATGAAATCAAACCAGTATTCCTCTTCGTGAACTCATAAAGTTCAGAGGCAATTTCAGTTCCTCTAGCAAATCACGCTGTTGCATTACGGAAACAGTGATCAGTCGATTTCGCGCGGGTAATACCATTTGGATGTACGTCTTTACGGGAGAACGCGTGACCCAATTACAGGTGGAGGTTCAACACGCAGGCACGGCTGTAACCGCGATGTAACACAATGACTAGCCGGGTGAGATCGGAGAGCCAAGTGGTGTAAGGCATTCGAAGGGGCTGCAATCTGAGGAGCAGTTAATGACGTCTGGATGTCAGTGTCGGCGTAGGACATGCGGATGTCGGTTTCCGGGTGCAGGTGACCCTTACTCCAGCCAAGGTCCAACCCTCTTGGTGAGGCTGTGCGCCTTCGCTGTTCGAACTGACAAACGGCGCCATTAATTCCGCCCCGCAGCGCCTTTGAAGCGAGCCGGTACACAGAGCGGCATGGCACATCGTGTCTCTGGATCGATGACCGACTAACGGATGACACGAAACAGCCTGAGTACGCGCTGCACAGTGTAGTACTCGAAATTGACAAGAGTGCGTGTCCCGATTGCCTGAACAATGGCCTGATTCGCGCTCGGCCGCGCACACGCGCGCGACTTGAGCTACGAACTTTGATGGACTCTCGCGGTCTACTTCGCAAAGTGACACCAGACGAGCGGAAAGTCCTTCTCTATCCCCTAAAAGTCTCGGGACTTCGCTTCAGGGGCCGCAGAGGGTGGTTCAAGTTTTCGCCTGACTTCCCAGCTCTCTTTCTCTTACGTTCGGAGGATGGAATTCGTTTGTAATTAGGAGCGCGTGGATTCGCCGCTTAAAATTCCCTCGGCGAAATGCAAAGGCCGCGCGCGGGCTCACTCTTTCTCTCCCTTGGCTCTTAGATTGTTTCTGCCTTCCCGGGGAATCGTGTCGATTATGCTAATGGCGCTGGCCGCATGCTCATTTCCACGCTAACCGCCACTGCCGCTATAGAAGGAAACCCTTTGATGTGATTCATGAAATATTTCACGGGATTCCCGGAAGCTTTCTTCTAGCAGGGAATTTTTCTCGCATCTAGATATAGAAGTAAGTCCCTTATAAGAAAAGAACCGGAGGTACTTTACCTCCCCATGAATTGTTTATTCCGCAAGAGGAATCTTTCGCCTCCGGAAAGGATTATGGCTACCACTGAAATTCCCCAGATTTTCATTTGCGCTCATTTACTAAGCGAACAAAATCGCCACACGACTGCCTCTTGTCGACGTCAAAATGCAAAATTCGGTAAGACTGAGATCATTTGGAAACGTTCGAAGTCTCAAAGAACTCACATTCGAAAAACTTGCTGCTTGGGGCATTAAGCATCGTTCTCAGAACTAACTCCAAATTACCGAGTTGTGATAAGGAAAAGTTAACCCTTCGCGGTCTCGGATATTTAAAGGCAGACTCTCTGCTTATGATTGTTATCAAAAGTGTTAAAGGAAATTGGATAATAAAGGAAAAAGGGCCGCAAAGTGTTAAGCGATATCGGCTTTAAAATGCCGTTGAGGGGATGCGTGGTGCGCTTTCGTAGGTTGATGGTCGGCGTAGAACGGAGTAGTTAAGTTCCGTTTGGTTGCGGCACGCTACGTATGTGCGTGCATACCTCCCATTTGCCTGCTGCGTGTGCGACTCTATTCTGTGTATGCGTATCCAGTGGCTGTTGTGCGTGGTGACGAGTGTTGGACGCAATGTAGAAACGGAAAAGCCAGGCGACGACGGGAAATGCGCGGCACGCGTTAGGTAAACTCGCCTGACTCTAGCAGTACCGTATATATACAGTCTCATCCTCTCTGTCCCTCATCCCGTATTCATTAGAGCCCATGTCGTTGTATACAATTAGTTGAGAAGGAAGTTGCCAAGTTCGCTCGTATAGAGAGTGTATTGGGAGTGTCACTTGCCTTTGCTGACGTACGTATACATTATACTATGAACGAGTACTATAATGTTACCCATTATATAAATATGTATATTCCCAACTGAAGTTCTCTACCAGTGACATAAAGTCATCGCATGGTGATCATTTCGTTTTCGAGAAACCGTACGTTTTAGTCAGTCGAGCTCTCTCATCCTATCATACGCCTCACTCTTCTCTCGCTCTCTACCTCCACTTTTCACCCTCTCGTTCCCATCTCTTTCATATCCCTTGATTTCTCCAACCTCCTCGTTAGCCCGTCCGTTTCTCCTCTGTGTCTCAATTCTCAATTGCTGTCTCAATCTCGCATACTATCTTCCCTCTTTCTCTCTCTCCGCCTCTCTTAAGTTCTGCCACATCATTCACCGGTAAATAGTCGATACCTTGAGTATACGTCTAGGAGTTTGTATGTACGTACTGCCAGCCCCTAGTTTTCCGTTCTCGTTTTCGATTTCCGTTTCGCCTCGGTTTCCATCTCTATCGCCCTTTGAGTAGTTTCTCCCACCTCCCCGTTTTGCGATCATTGACAAACAAGTTGGGTAAGTTGGCGGCCGCGTCTGGTTTGCGGCTGCCGGCCGCTCGGCCAAATAACACGTGGTTCTGGTGTGTGTCGACAGTTCGGGCATCGACAATAATCCAACGGTCTATTACACTCTAATGCCTGGCTCCACCGCCCAAACCAACAAGTTCCACACGTTCTACCTGCAGCAACGCGGCGAGGATTCCATCACTTGGGCTGACATCAAAGTCAATCATCCTCTCGACTACGAGAGTATAAAGGAATACAATCTCACTATACGAGTTGAGGTAAGTTTCGAAGTAATTTGCTTAGTATAGGCGAATCGGGCCGAACTAATAATCTTTATCACCAATGTGTAACATTCAGAAAAACGATCTACGAGAACATAGGGTTTGTTGTAAATTGCAGCTCATAATTTTTCATTGCATTTTCATATAGAAATACCTTGAATATTTTTATTACTATTATACACTGTGCTCTTTGGCAATGTGTTTGAAATAGCAGTATAAAACGGGTCTGAAATGAAAAGTGACGGTACTCCACATATCTATACATTACAATTAAAGGTGACAGTTCTGCATAAAAGAAGCTTAGCTTGAAGTCGCGGGAATTTGCATTTCTTGCATATTCTTGTCGCGAAATCGAGAGATCTCGTCTTAATCACGCCGCGCAATAATGCAGCGCTTCTCTCACGCCTCTGCTCTTCAGTTTTTTCGCAGACGCCTGCATCGCGCGTAAGATAGTCCATTGCGAAATTCAGCCGACAGTAATTGCGAGTGTGGATATTCTTTCGAGGAAAATAGGTCAAACGAGCGACCCGCTGGAAGGCTTGTCGCGTTGACAATCAGCGGAGAGAAATTTTTCGGGGAAAAGCGTGGAATTTTCACCCGTCGTATTTATCGCGAGTTAAGAGAGTGGGTGGATAGACACGCCCCGTCAGACTAGCACAAATATGCCGCCTGATCCCATGAAGCAGAGCGGCTGTTTGCACAGCCTGATTAAATGTCAGTCGAAGCCTCGCATTTTTCGGAAGGAAAGTACTCGTTCTCGGGGAACTCGCTAATTTTATTAACTCGCGATTAAAGCGAGTTATGCCCAAGAGTCTGGTAAACAGAGACAGACTCGGATTTTTCTCCCAGTAAATATGATTCTCACTCTTGAAATAACTATTATTATTCGACCTTATAATAACTACTATTCAATATTAATATCATTCGGTATAAGCGCAAATATTACGCAACACAATGCGCTATTATATTTTTGAAGTACCAATTTTACTTATTGGTGAAATAATACTCGGTAAATCCGGTTTTGGTAGAAAAACGAAATTATTAATTCTCAAAGAGAATATAAATTGATTGGAATGGCGGGAGTTGAATATAAGGATTGCTGAGTAATCGGTAGTCACATCCCTCCATGGCATAGAGAATTGATCTAACATAATAGAGTGGAGGATCAGTGGCTGTTAGTTGTAATAGCCGGTAGGGTAGGGTGCTCCCTGGCATTCAGGCGCCTTGAAAATGGCGGGAGGGATCCTTTTGTCTTAAGGAGCAATTACTCCCAGTGTAGTCTTTTGAGCTGCTCCGGCTACGACGATGGTGCTCGCTTTCTTTTGCAGAACAATGGAGCCCAACAACTGGCATCGGAGGCTACCGTTTACATCCTGCTCGAGGATGTCAATGACGAAATACCCCTATTCACCGAGCGCGAGCAGGAAACCGTACTTGAAGGCGAACCCGTTGGCAGCAAGGTGACTCAAGTCAATGCTATTGACAGGGATGGTACCTTCCCGAACAATCGGGTAAGTTCTTCATCGCTAGAAAAGCCATTTACTACTTTCAGATCTTCCTAGTTCGCATTTGTGGCTTTCGCTTTGCAATATCAGTAAAATTTTATTATACTCGACAGAGTGCTCTTAAATTTCACGCATAAATCGATAGTATTCATCGGATTTCGAATGCATTTTGAGGTATCGTCAGAATTCTGCTGACGTTTTCCGCTGCAAAGTGCAGTATTTGTCAATAAATTGCTGTACATTTAGCCATATACGAACTGCTTAACTAACATCGACTAAATCTAATAGGAATCCAATAACAAATTACATAGAACAATTATTCCATAACTCTTACAAAACATTTATTTTTATTTTGTAATACACGCGGGAGCCTAAGTAAATTGGAACGGGGAGCGAATGGCGTTACTTTGTTTGCTAGTCCGTCGACTTCCAATTAATGCGTCATCCCGCGGACGTAATTTATTTCACGTGTCACTGGTGGACCAAATGACAGAATCAGGATCGACCTGTCACTAGTAACGGGAGAGCGCGTTTTGCTTAAATCAATACTTTGATCCCTTAACGCGAATGGCCAAGCGTCACCGGGCTTGAAAGTCAAATGAACTCGCTCTGCCTCCCAAGTCCACCGTTTGCATTACAAATGAAGCCCGTCAATGGCGAAACAAAATATTGGACGTCCCTTAGCTTTACTTTTTACCATTTTTATGGGAGAGCCCCTCTTATTACCCTTCGATTCGACCGCCCATCATTCTCCAGACACTGTGTACCCACTACTCAGACTAATCGGTTTTCCTCGTCAGAGGAGCTTCGAACTAATAATTCGATTTCAGCCAGTTATTAATTAGCTTGGCGAATCAGATTCTGAATCAGACTGAAACCACAGTTTCCCCGTGTCGAGTATGTTTCGACTTTGCATTCGAGATATGATCTAGAAGGGTATTGGTCACTTTGGCATATTACTATGTAATTTGACTAATTATACGATCGAAATGAACCACATTATTAAAAATAAATATTGATTCGTCTTCACATTTGGCAAATTAATTGCTAACGGTACTCTCTCAGGAAGATTGCGGAACTTCGTGTTGGAGAAATACAGGTAGCTTCGTACGCGCTTCAACCGTAAACAGAAGTACCTGACCGTGTGATCGATAGTAAAATCGTAAATCCAAGGTATTGCGAGGGATAAGACTTCGTTTCCAAGCGTCTACTGTATTCCAAATATTTGTGTACCATTCAATCCAAGTAGTTTGTCGAGGCGCAATATTGGAAATATTTAGTATTTGGCGTTGCACTTAAATAGAAGAATGCGACTCACATATTGCAAAAATATGTCTGTCTATCCTCTATCTTAAAAACTGCAAGCAAATATATTCTATTTACATTACTTATTATCCACTCGAATATCAAATCGCACTTCTACGGAGTAGTTTAAACAATATAATATCTAACTTATTGAAATTATCTGAGAAACGGAAACAGCCTTCTTTCATGGCGATATATGTATCCCGGGCAGTACCACCCGCTCAGCTGAGTAATTAAACCAAATTTGATCTAACTTCGTAATGCCACGACCGGGCAAGAAGAACTAGGATTTCACGCTGAATCTTAATTGGGGAAACTCCAGGGCCCATAATAAACTTGATATCTTAATCGTACCCAAGCACTTTCGAAGTACGATGGTGGAGAGCAGGGCGAGAGGGGCCGAGGGCTTCCGAACTCCGAGTAAATCCATTTTGCCCGCTCGCAGACTCCGTCTCTCTGTCCTAGCAATTCCGAATGGATTTAAAAGTCCCCCCCTTCATTGTTCGATTGCGCTCTATATCCATTCTCTCGAAAACAATGAAAATGAAAAGCCGGAAAAGCGCGGTTCCGCGCGAGGAATTAAGTAGCGCCATATCAATCGTGCGTGTACATTATTCCGGTGGAACGGCGAAGGGCAGGCAGGCTAGCAATTCGGTGATTCGCCCGGATGAAATTGCATTTGTCGCAGTCGCCGTTGTCATGTGAATCCTACTTAACTTCGTTACAGTGTTACACCGCCGTAATATTGCCGAGCGGAACCAGCGACCTAATGAAATCTAATGGTAGATTGTTGCAGCACCGTTTGCAGTAGGCAGTATTTTATATCATCATAGTGACTAGATGGCGCGGATGCACATTCGAACCCTAATCCTAATGATAAGCGCTTACCCGTCGCCTAAGAATACTCGGATGCGCGCAATCAGCGAGTCTCGAGTTCGCCCTAACTACCGTTATTGTCTTAGGCCTGCGAGCAGGATTCCCGGCACGAGAATAGCCTCGTTCTCCTTTCCGGAATTGCCAGCACTTGAATCCCATTTATTATTCCGCGTGGCGGGATCGCGAGGAATGATTTTTGCTGAATCGAGAAAATGGAGTTGGTAGGGCGGCGGTGGCGACGAAGGTCGAGCGAGTAATGTTGAATAATAGTTTGCGATTCAATCTACTCGGCCATGGTACGATCGGGGTACGAAATGAGAATTTCTAATTGTTCTTCTTTTCTGCCATTTCCCTTCGACGCGTTGGATGACTGAGCACCTTTCGCACCGCGTTCCAATGGTGCTCTTGCTCGCTCGAACTTCTCTCTGCTGGTGTAAACTTTTTTTTAGTGGACCTTGTTCCATAAAGCTGAAACAGCCAGGTACTACGCGACCCTCTTCATCCTCAAAGTTGTAACGGTCCCATCGCGAAAAGATATCGGAGCCCTCGTACGAGTGGCGTGTAAAAAGATTACCTCTCTTTCGAGCGCATATAACATAGTGTCACAAATGTCCCCGTTTTTCGTTGCAAAGCTTGCAAGAAGTTATTACGGGTGATAACTCGTCGCAATGGTTCCGAATAAGTAGACTTGGAAGTACCGAGGAATTGCTTGGCATAGGTGTTACTACTTTGTTGCATACCTTGTTTTCATTTGGGGACCATTTTTTAATGAAACGCCCCGATAGGTGAATGTCACTCTGCAAGCGGAACTTCTGCAATCTAATTCAGGCGGGGAGAGAAACTGTCACCTCGTCGTCTGGCAGTGAGAAAATTCGAGTCAAGTATCCAGAACTTCGCGTCGAGAAAAATGTGGTAAGACTCGGCAAGAGAGAGAAATGTGTAACTTCGTTGGTCCATCGCATTCCTGGGCGCGAATGAAGGGGAGACTAACCTAGCCGGATGAGGGCAGATCCCTCCGGTTTTCCCCATCCGGCTACATCCGAAGGAGACTTTATATCCCGCCGAATTTCCTCCCTCAAAACGCTTGCCGACTGATTGGATTTTCGGAGGACACTGTTGCCCCTTGAAAGATCTACTTCCTTGCATTATGCATTCGTATCTTCTCGAGTAGGTGCTCTTTCCTGCTTCAGAATACCAATATATCTATGTATTCAACCAACAAGGAGCGTTTTATCTTTTCGTTGACATCGGAAGCGTAAAAAGCGATGTTGATCCTTTGAATTGATCAATACTGATGACAATTTACTATAACTACATGCTTGTCTGTTCGGATATTTTCTTTGTGTTTAAATACATGGTACTAAAGAATTTTGATACAGAAAGATGTGCAAAATATTACGAGGGACTTGGTGTATATTTAACACGATTGGTAAACGATTTGCGTAGGTGATCTACTACGTTGTGAACAGCGAGAGGAATGAAGGCAAGCGGTACTTCGAGATCAACGAGGAGACCGGTGAAATCTTCACAAAGGTGATGTTCGATCGTGAGACGCAGGGCGCCTACGCGTTGGAAGTCGAGGCGAGGGACGGAGCACCATCGGCACGGCCCAACAGCAACAACAAGCCGAATTCCGGTATGTGAATTATTGAATTTCTTTTCAAATCGTACGCGCAATCTCACCGTGCTTCGAAATCAGGCTGCACACCTTTTCATCGCAGCATAGGGAATCCAATTTATCGGACTATTCAAGTACTCTCCTTTATGCGCCTTCCTGGTATTTCGGGAATTAAAGAGATACGTTAGTTCGGACTGCAGCCTTCCAAGCCAACTACCCTGTGCTCCGAATACCGAGATGTTTCCTGTTTTTTATTTACTTCCTCCATTCAGTCATATGTAGATGTAGGCCATTGGTAGGCCTATTCACTTGAAATTTTATCCCACCGATTGCATTTTACCAGATAACGAGAGAACAATGAGAAAATGTCTGGCTTCCTTTCTCTCGACACGTGATTCTCGTATTTAGAATCTGCCTCTCGCAATTCGGCCAGTGCATTTTTGATTGTATTGAGCCAGGCCAGAATTGAATTTCAAAAACAGGGTGAGCGGGCGGAGGTTGGGTTAATTAATACGCGGGACAAAATGGTCTCGATTGCTTCGAACAAAGAAGCGGACGGCAGCTTAATTGCTTTGGCATTATAATTAAAGACAATTAGCGGCCGTTTGCCGATCATCTTGGCGATCGGGGTGAATAATACCTGATGCCGATGAGGAGTCCCCACTTCATTATGTTGCCGGCTAGACCCGTTATCGAGGATAAAATTCGTTTTGTTTGCTTGTGACAAAAGATTCCCGGGCGAGCCGATAGCCCTATCAATTGCCGCCGGATAATTCGATGCCGTCCGGCTCGAAGTCGACCCACTTCTACTCAAGTAATCGCGTCTGCTAATTCACCCGAAATTACATCGACTCTGCCACACTCTGCTCAACGCTCACTCGGCCCTTCCCATTTCATGCGGGTGCCAGTATCGAAGTGAGAAATGTGTGCTACTCTGTCAATACCACTCGGAAATTCGAATTCTGGGCTCCTGGCTGAAGTGCGTACTGCTGCAGCAAGCCTGGTAGGAATTCGATTGGCGCGCCAACCGTGAAATCCTTTGGAGCCGACCAGAGTCTTTTTTAGGGGGTCGGTAGCGGTGGCACTATCACGGGTGAACTATGGCGCGGTATTCATTCGAGCCATTACGGAAATCCGTGCTCAGCCTGGCGAATTTATCTGTGACTCCCGCCGCGACGCTCGTTCGATTTAGCCATCGCATCGCCACGATTTCGCGAGACTCCGCAATCGCACACGGTCCACGTCTCGCTCTTTCTCCCTTCCGCTTCCATCCTCCGATGTTTGCCTGGAAAATTACGGTGCACGTGCGCATCGGGAATCTAGGAATTGGTCACGTCTTCGCGATTTTTCATGCGACAGCACGCGACTCCTATGCATTCTTCCGTGCACTTCTAGCAAGCTTCTTCCCTCTTCAACTAGCGTACAGAAATCACAGGACCACGTTGCGATTACTGGTCATTGTTTTAACCCATTTCCGGAATACGCAGATAAGAGACTTTCAGGACTAGATTCCAACGATTGCAGACTTGTAGCATAGAAATGCCTTATGGAACCAAATCATACTTTGCATTCAGAAAAGTAAAGATTTGCTTTACTCGATTCTTTCTATGAATATTAATTCTACATTTTCGTTCTGAAATCAGAGAAAGGTTCGTAACTCCAGGGTTCTTTGATAACGTTAAAACAAAGCCGTAATGTTGATTGTAGAATTCAAGGAGTATACTCGAATTTGTGAGAATAACCACTACGCTGAAAGCAGTAGAATCTGATACAAGTAACGTGAACATACCGGCATGACGTAGACTACTCGATAGTTATAACTACGAACAGAGTTCATTCGCCTGAAAATCCCACAAACAAATCAAACTGTGCATGAATCCTGACTTATTGGAGCTCCACTCAGCTACCACTAAGCGTAGATACGGTATGCAGAAGCGTATATCAGTGGGAATCAAGCAAGCTTCCAGTCGAAATCAAGTGCCACAGTAAACGCACCTTGATAGCTCATTCAGCAGCAACCCACATTCAGATTTGCCAAACTTCTCATGCGTGCATCAGAATTTAGGAAACCAGACCACTTAAGTCGTGTACTGTTCACAACACTCTCAGACACGCTCTTTCCCAGTAAATAGTATTGAAAATGATTGTTTTTTCACGAAACAGGGAATTGTTCAATTGTATGATAATGTTTGTGTGGTTTTTAAATCTGTTATTGCAATATTTCTGCATATCAACTACTTGACCTGAGTTTACTGTTTACTGTCGTAACTACATCAGTCTGGATATACTCGTGGAAGCTCTTTGCTCTGAGTCAGCTTGAAAGTTACAATTGTATACTCAATTATTATCGAATGCCTTTTAGTTGGAACACCAGTCTTGCGCAGTACAAGATACAGGAAGTACTCCTGGCTGAAGCAAAACCACCACCCACGTAGTTTGCTTGAGTTTGCCCTGGAAGTGTTCTGAGATGAAGTTGTCATTCAATTAAAGTTGCAAGCGTTGCTCTCTTGCTTTCTGCTGACTCCCCCAGTCAACAGTTGCGCAGACTGATACTCCATTATTTAGCTCGGTATCGTTTCAAAGACCTTTCTGCAACGTACACCTTTTTCCACTAGCAAAACGTGAAATTTGTTCCGGCTTACTCTACTATTTATTGCGTGCTATGATTTAATGCAGAATTTACGTTGATTTATTCATTGTTGGATGATACTTTAGAATTGCTCGGCAAATTTTATGGTAAATTGAGTATGATTTATAATTCGGAAAGACGTACCTTGTTTTTTCTCTATCTTAATTCAAACTCTCGTTCAATTCTTTTGTTGTGCCTTATTTGTGTAATAAACAGGAAGTAAAGCAGTTGAATTTATCGATGCTAACAGATTTGGCAGTATATTCGGCGTGAAACACCACATCGCGTTACGCGTTTAGTTGATTTTCGGTGTTTGCGAGCTGTAGATAATGCGTTGCTTCACCTGGTTACTATAAATTTGTCGTGTTAACGGAATAGCATCGCGACTAATTGCGTACAAACAGATTATGGAGCGTGTCAGTGTTATTTCGCACAAATATTCCGGGATTTTACCTTGTTGGAACTGCGTAACTTCACGTCATATTAATGAAAAAAACTTGAATATAATGTTTTACGAACGCCAGGTTTTTTTATGTTAAATTGGACGCTGTTCTCATTACGGCGTATGCAATCTGTTTGCTATCACATTTTCCCCCTATATATTTCCCTATCAATTATTTGCTTCGAAAAACTGGAATTTAGATTTGAGGAAAATATAAATTTCGACTTCCACAATGGTCTGCCGCCTAATCATAGATGACATCGGCAGTATTTCCGGCGTTTCAAGTTATTTTTCTACGGTAAACTCGTGGGCGAGTTCAATAACAGGCTGACGAGCCGTCACGCGGGAATGCTGGAGCTTTCTGGTGACATGTACAATATCCAAGGCGCGAAGGCAGCCACCTCCGAAAAATAAGAACAACTTTAATCCCGTTAAGTAAAGCTGTCCCGGTATTTCGAGTAAATCTGACAGTCGAAGTAGCTACCGGAAACCTCGGCGTTCTTAAAAGTCGTCGGCATCGTCGTTCGTGAAACTTTTGCGGCTGGCCAAACTATGGAACTTGTCGCGTAAAATCAATCGTGGCAGGAATTGAAAATACCGAACTTTTTTTCGGCACAACTCATGTCTTTTTACTCTCTTTTAATCCACTGCATATGAATAGTATATACCTAAGCATTCATTATTAAAATTCCTCTTGCACAAGAATCCTACTACTCCCCTGTCATACTGTGTCTGAATGTTATTGAAAATGGATCCAAACGAAAGAATAAATTTCCATTGATAACGGGAATGAATGAATATCGCGTTCATGTAATTAAATTTGAAGAGAAATAGCTTGAATTTCGCTAAGTTTGACGACAATGCCTGGCCGAGTTTGACGACTCCAAAGTACTTTAATTAAACGAGCTATCGATGAGCACTATTTAATACAATGACTAAACACAATGTGGTAAAAAAAAAGTAGTACTACCATTGAAAGAAGTTGTGTTCAAATATCTCGAGGATACTTAAGGAGTAATCTAGTACTGAGACAGTAAATGGGTAATGGCACACAGATAAAGAGGCCAAATCCTGAAAAATTAGATACTGACAAACGCGGTGGTATGTCGGCTCGCTTAGAATGGTTGGATGCAGGCTGGTTAGTAAGGCGAGGCTTAAGCCGACCGTAATAAAGGCCGCGGTTTCCTGGCCAAATAGGTGAAACGGGTTACCAGGATTTATTGGAATAGTGGCGGTGCGAAGAGAACACCGCTCGTTTTGCATTATGAAGAGGGCAAGCGGTTAGAATTGGGATTGCCGATCCCTGTTTACCAGCTGATTCGGTCTGCGCGTGGTTCGTCGGTATTCGCGAAATGCGAACGGGATAATTGGAATGCTTAATTAATGAACACCACGATACATTCTGTCCAACATTTAATCTGTTTTTCGTTCACATTTATCACCTGGCTTTCAAAAACAAAGAAGTCAAACTATCATTAGAGACGAAGTCAACATGCCATTTATAATACTGCCTATCGAAAGAACTATAATTAATTAAACTGAAATTTGACGGTAGACACGGAGCTTCACTTTGAACAATACATATAGTCGGAATAAAATTCATTTGCACATGGAAGAAGCGTTTATATAAACTACTGAATGAGTTGGACCTTAATTGGAATCAGGTTCTATCTAGCTCCGGCGGGAAAGACAGTAAAACGTGACGCATTATAACGAGGACAATGAGGGAACAATATAATTCAAACAACGGGACAATCTCATTGTCTTTTTCCTTTTCAAAACGTATGTTTGCAAGTATCTCGGAAACAGTGGCAGTGGAAAAATGGTCGCTGGGTTCCAGGTAGGGTAATCTGAACAAGTCGAGGCACAAAATAAGGGCACTGGTATACGCATAATAACTATTAATTAGTAACTCTTGTTTCAAAGACACTGCGAATGACCAATGACAAGTGGTACTTGGGGCGAACACTTGGCATGCCAGCATTCGAATACCCAAGATAGTACTCTTGCAATTAGCGTGCAGAGGCGCGAGTTTCGCAGCAATTGAGGGTTAAAGTGGGTGGAGCGGCCCTTTGCCTTGCCTCGCAGTGTTAAATAGCAATTATGCTAAATCGTGTTAGCCTGTGTGTGCTGCAGCGAGATGACACGGGAGGTGCACGCGATTGTAGGACAAGGGCGTTATGTAACTCGCACGAGGGCCACGCCACGGCACCTAGTTCCTCGTTCCTCTCTCGTTAACAATAGTGCTCGGGCAATGTAAAATTTGCGCGCATCGCGCTGTTTCGGACGTGCGGGACAACCACTCGTGCTTAACAAGTCCCCGGCCTAGTTCTGTAATTAATTGTGTCCTTTGGGCGGATGATAATTAAACGGTAAGATTGCCATTCATGCTTGGCACACACCTATGTGCACACACAAGGAATTTGCCCGTTCTAAGTTGATCAAGCCGCTGCCGCCGCCGGCAATTAAATCGGAATTCATCTCTCTGCGTTTAAGCTAATTACTAGTTTAACGACACTTTCGCATGCCTCGGCACACCACTATTTTCCCTGTCGGGAATTTATAGGCATACCACCAGATATCCCCAGCCGATTGACTCTTTTCGATCGATTGATTCTTTAACCGGCTTGTGCTCTTTTTGCATACCACTATCACGGAATAATAGCGAACCCAAATGGGAAATCCGAATCTTCCTTTCACTCGGGGATGTATTCGGATACGTAGAGCACGTTTGGTTCTATTATTCAGGGAATGGCTGTAACTCCCTTAGACAAGTAGGCGCCAGTGCTCAAAGGAGGATTAGGAATGGCGTGTCTCAGCACATAAGGGAATTCATGATGCTCTGCTCTCTGCACTGAGAAATACAGGCTTTCTAAGGTAGAGAGACAGGAAAAGGAAGAGAACATGAGAGAAAGAGAGATGTTGCCTGATGGAGGAACGTTCAGTTCGGGTGGCGCGTGTCGATGTGAGGTCTTAAGTTTAATGGGATAGCACGCGAGTGGCCGTCCAACCAGACACCGTTCCGAGAGAGTTGGCTCCTCACTCACGTATTCTTCTCGCAATTTCTTTGCCTTGGAGTTCTCCTTTCGTTTTTGCCGAGATATGAGAACTTTTCTGTCATTCTCCTTCCCTCGGTAGTACGCGCGTGCGGTTGAAACGACCCATTTGTCGCTTGGCCCGATCCATTAGGCGGCCGCACGAATCTCATTTTGCCGCGAGATGGGCCGCGAATTCCGCTCTCTCTCTCTGTTTCTCTCGGTGTTTCTCTCTCTCTCTCTCTCTTTCTGTCTATTGCGCGCGCGCATTATTCACCCGACGCACGTAAACATCACGGAAAGTAGCTGATACCTGGACAGGTAGGAATGAAAAGGTCGTAATGATGGTCGTGCCTTTAATTCCTTGATGGAGTACGACCCGTAACGTCTAATTGTGTCACAGCGAGTGAATGGATTCTCATTGGAAAACTCCACGGAATTACTAGTTGGAAGATGCTGTGGATTGTGCCTGAAGAAATATTCTTCGATCGATAAGAGTCTACTTCTCTCATTTCACTTTTCTACAAGCTCGTGGCATACAATATTTCATGCTAATAGTCATTAGCATTGCATGGCTTGTGCGTGTTTGAAGGATAGTAGAGAGATTGTATTTCCAAAGGTGGATTATTTATGCATGTTATTGGCAAACATGGAAAGCGACCAAACTTTGGTTCCTCTAGCGTTCTGGATTTATTATTGAAACGTTATGGCCAATTACTGGAACGAAGAGTATTTCTTGGATACAAGAACCAAGTAAATATAAATCTTACCGCTACAATATCTGAAGTCGTTTTTTTAATACTATTACATCTGCCTTTATAGAAACTGTGATGCTTTGAAAGTGTATCACTAAAGCAATCCATTTAGGAGATTTCGACTCCTCGAATTCAGGGAATCCCTTTGCAGAGCAGGGCTCTCACCGAAAGGAATAAGTAAGAATTATCTGTGGCGGAAGAGAGTGGGCGATGTAAGCCGTTGTCGAGAACGGTTAACTCTTAGAAGTGGATTAGTGCTTCATCCCCAGAATGATGTACCAGCCCAGTTCTCCCGCGTCCTATACTTTTGTTGCTTCATTTTATCACACGAAATTCTCTCTCTTCTTCTCGTCGCGTGTGAGGTTTATAACACTAAGAGAGCAAGTAAAACTATTTAACAAGCGTGGATGGCATGAAACAAATTTTATTGGAGGTTGTTTGGACTGCCAGCAACTTAAATACATACCAAGAGATTCTCAATAGCAGCTCGAGAATGAGGGTGAACTGTTTTGCCAGAAAAGAAGTTCGCGCAACAACGGAGCGTGAAATTCGCAGGGGGAAATTAAATTGTAACGATAGAAAGCGATTCTCCCAGGGTACCGGTACACGGGAGAAACAAATACTGATGATACTTAACTCTCTCGTACTCCCGATTCCCCTGGCGGAATTCAACTACACGCCTCGAAGATTTCTAGAGATTAGTCGAGCGAATCCTAATGTCAGTACACGAGTTTCTCGCCGCTGCTGCTCGAAATGAACGTCGCTCTAGCTCGACGCAATCGTTGCCCGGGCACCGGAAAAAAACTATAATTCAAACTCGATACTCGTATCCATCTCAATAGAGCAGAGTCGAATCGTTGCAGATACGAGCCATTCGTCAAACGGTTATATGAACGATTGTTTGAGAAGCAACTGAAGTACCCGAGTTGCTTCATTTCGTATGCAGAAACCAGTCCATTCGAACTGGACATATTTTTGGCTTGACCCGGTTTCGAATGATACTTTAAATCGCTATGGCAAATCTATTAATTCTTGTGATATATCATCTTGAGTTGAGATAGATTGTATTCGCGATTTCACACTTGGCTTGGGTCATTCAGGTTGTATCTATACTATGGATTGCTCATAAATAATCAAAGCTTTTGGAGAATTGTGACAATTGCATTATAGCAGAGTAACGAAGTTTAAAGATTTTCAGATTTAGGGATGTTATTTCTAAAGATAACGATAAGATAGTAATTTGATGAATGCCTATCGTGAAATTGTCCACTACCACCGGCTGAGTTCACCACTCATCAGTAACCCACAAACTTCGAACGAGCGAGGATGTCAGCAACGCTGGTGTTCAACGAGGTCTCAAATTCCACTGGGAGAACTTGGCATTCGGATGAACGCGCTCTGTCAGAAATACATCGTGCAGTGTTACTGGCAGACGGAAATACGATAAAATCGGGGTATGCGGTCGTCGTCGGTAAAGTCCTCGATTGAGATTCCAATAGGATACGCAGTTGAACAGTACGCAAAATCCGATTTCATCGGTTGCGCCTGCGCATTGCCTTATGCCAAGCTCTGAATTGGAATCGTTGAGATTCTCGATTGCCCTTGGGACGCATCTTTAATACCATCTGATTCTTGGAAGCGCCTTGTCCTCGAGAATTATCCAAAGTATTGTTGAAAACATCTTTATCTTCGTTCGCGTCCCGTAAGAATAATTGAAGGAGAAGTTCGTCACTGAGAATGACTCTTCTGCGGAGTTAGTAGGTTTTCGGCGACAGCTTGCTTTAGTGGTACATGCAATAATGTTGCGAATACGAAGCCAGCTGCTGAGGGTTGCTTGAAGTTAGACACACACCGGAACGTTTGACGTTCGACGCGCAAGAGGCGAAGTTCTGCAAAGCGAGGGACTTCAAGAAGTTCGGGCTTCTTGAAGTACCTTTCTGAAGTTACCTTAATATTGTAAGAGTCGTGACCGATTGGTGTTACTGACACCTTTGATACGTGTTCTCCAAAGAATTCACAGGACTTCAATGAACTATTTTATATTTGAATATTTCTGTTGGAAATTTATTATAATAGATTTTTCGATTTAGGACGTTTTATCAGGAGAATCGGGAAAGTTATCGCGGCAAGTACTACGTAGAATTTAATGTCCCCTATTCGATCGTGAATCAACTAACCTGAACGATGAGTGAAAGTGGGGTGAAAAGATTTAACCCAGCATTCCTCATTTGGCGGCAGCATACGCTCGACCTTCTTCCATAATCGTTTCGACCCGGTCGCGTCCCATTAAACACGCGCCACCTTTATTCCTCGCGTGGGCCGCGTGAGATTAAAAGCATTATAAAGAATAACGAAACAGCCGGGCGATTTATTCCCAGGTCGCCCGGCCGCATTTACGAGATCGCAGGGGTATGCGTCTGCGAGCAGAAGATTTGTCCTGACTTTAATTTTCCCATTTGTCCGGTGAGATAAACGAAACGAAATGCTCGCCTGCCCAAGAAGTGTCATTCTAGCGAAGGCGAAATTTAATTGTGAACTATATTCTTTCTCGCCCGTTTCGCACACGCTTCTGCTGGAACTGTAAATTGAAGTCGATTGCCACCAGCAAGTATTGTTACTGAAAGCAATGTGTATCGCGCAAAAGACTGCACGTACTATGAAAGCTGTTGGAGGCGCGTTTTTGCTTACGCCACCATCGTACGTGGACCTTCGAGTCCGTTTGCAACCCTGCGAAGTAGGACACGTATTGCTGTGCAACATGTATTACAGGAATTGGTAGAGTTCAAAGAAATAGTTCGTATTGGGAGGTAGCCGATAACATTTGAAGGAAGTTTCAGTTCGACTCGTTCTCGATACTCTATGAATTCAATCTGAGTAGTCTACTCATGAATTAACCTGCAGTATTACTTGTCAGACACTTGTCAGACTACTGGGAATAATACCTTTTCTTTAGTAAAAGAGAATTGTAAGGAAAAAGACAGTATTTGTAAGGAAGTCAATATGATGGGCATGAAAGGCTAAACGGAAAAGAGATTCCATGAAGTTGAGGCAAAGAGAGTTAACTGAGAAGTAACGTAGACGTCTTGTGAATAAATTAACCTTAACTAACCTCATATAAATGAAGAAAAGTAGAAACGTTTTACTGAATCCAGATTACAAGACTCCTAAGCCATGTAATGGTTGAACCTTGAGCAAACAGATAGGAAACGGAAAACATGGACCTTGCTCCTGCATTTAAATATGGAATTCTGGTAGTACGCTGTTCCCACTATCGAACTTTGCTCTCCAAGAATAACAGACGCTTCTCTGTTTACACGCGCACGCATATCAATTCGTACATAAATCTCCATCATATCGTGGTGCGAAGTTCCGCAACATTGTAGAAAATGATCGATAGGATCGTGTATACGAGCACCTGGAACTTAGAGCCGTGTGTATCTGTAAGCCAGGCTGAAAGTTATGTCGAAGTACTAGTCTCCGGCATTTATCGGCACTCAGCCCTCTTATCTATCGTCTTACTTTTCTGTTCGGTGGATTAAATGTTTCGGATGTAAATCGTCTTACGTTAATCCCGGATTTCTAACGCTACAGAGGCGGCTGAGAGCCGAGAGGAGATCGAGTGAATTTTTTATTGTAAGCATCCTACTCACTACGGCTTCCGACAGTCCTTTAACACTTGTTACCCGTGGCAACAGGGTGTAGGATGAAATTGTTCGCAATTCCGATATTCTCGTATTCTATCCTTATTAAAGTTTAGCCCTTCGAAAACTTGTTCATTGTCACACTTGATAGTGGAGATTGGAAAAGCGATTGCTTCGAATACTACGAAAGCGTTTGCACCCCATTCGAAACAGTCTTTTTATATGGTTTACTTATTTAGAAATTATACCACTTGAGAAACAACATTACTCCCAATAGAATCAATACAAATGCAGCAGTCTGATAAATAAGGAGGAGTAGTGGAAAACTGCTGAAAATAAAAAGTATAGAGAACTATGTATAGTTCCAATATCGATATATGGAGAGTGAGAGAAGATAGCAGGGCGTAAAGTCGGGCAGTGTCACGAGACGGTAAAATACCAGACGCGGTAGTCGTAAGTATGCCAGCGGTTAAATTACCGAACATTCTGGCATCTATCGACACGGAGTTCTCTGACCACAGGATCCCTTATGTAAAATTCATAGAGCAGCTGGCTGGTCAGAAGTGGCCGACTGAAGTAGAAAAAGCCCGTAGAGATAAAACAGTATATGGTCACATAGTTGACCTTACGTTATGTGACAGGTGTCCGATCGCGCTGGTACCCCATGCAAAATTCATCGGCCACTTCCAAAAACTGCACCCTCGAGAAAGGGAAGCCTGGAAAAGTGGATCACCGAGGTATATACATCCTGTCCTATCCGCAGCTTCCAACCCAATATCACCACGCCACTTCCTCCATTTCACTTCGAACAATTTGTCGCTGCCACACACATTTGTACATCCCTGTTTCTCTCGAGTGTACACTTTCCCATCGTGAAAGCATATAATCACTGGTGGAAACGTTGCCGGCGATTTCATCCTATAGGGAATCTCTTTCCGGCCGTTTTATCCTGTGTTCTCTGGCGGGAAGGGGTACAGTCTGACTTTCTGTGTCTGGGAGTACATGCACGAGCGAACAGTGGGTTTTTATATTCAGCATATTCAGCGGATTTCACCGGCGAGATTGCGGCTCCCGTTGTCAGTCGGCGTCCCGAATTGATGCGGATCCCGGAAAAAGTGGGTTGCACATCGTCGAGATAAGTAGCTGTATCAGGCGGTGATCAGCGCTTTCCAGCGATCGATCGGTACGGTTTTGCGTACACCTACACACAGATACACACAACGCCCTTCTCCCTCGTTTTCCCGCATTATGCATCGGCTCTGCTTCTTCCCAGTACCACGCTGCTTCCGTTAAACGAGCATTGCCGGGCAGCCGCGCAGGTGACCGCGATTAGAATCGCGCCGAAAACACACCATCCGTATCGATTCCATCCGGCATAATTTCCGCTGCGGCTTGCTATCCTTTCGCAAGCAGAAAGGGCGCCGATTGCCGAAAAGCCCTACCCACTCGAACTGCGCGCAATATTCCGGATCATACGCTCGAGGGCCGCTTGCTCATTATCACCGAGGATCCCCCACGAAATAGTTCTATTAATTTGAATAACCATCCGCTTCCATCATAATAAATTAATCTGTAACAAATCGGCGCATTCAACGGTGAATCGGTGTATCCCTCACGTAAATCATAGAGATATTCATGCAACGTGATAGCATCATTAGCATTTCAGGAAATTCTGAACCAGCCTCTGCTCGCATTATTCTTGCTGTTGAACAGTTAATGGATCGTTCGAGTATGAAAGATAATACGTTATAACGATATTGAATTATTATTAAACATAATATTATATAAATTCAGAAGTATTTATATGTGGCAGACAAGTTGAATTACACGAGGTTCTTCTCTTTGGAAAACAGAACGCCTACATTTGACGAAAGGGATTTAACTTATGATTCAAGACGTAAGTCTAGTGTGAAGTTCGGCCACTTTAACTTAAGTGAAAGACAACAAATGATCATTGGGTCGTGTGGCGCTTTGATCGGAGAATGAATACACAGAGAAATGAATCTGTATACACGAGGAGTGAGGAATAAAGTTAGTCTGGGTTCGAGGCACTTGGAGGGCGCCGGTGTGTTTCCCGGGGCAGAGACTTGCCCGGAAAGTTTCAGTAGCGGTGCACACAATTTCGTGTTTATCTGTGGGCGCACTCGCTCGCCCGGCACGAACTTCCCTGCCGCGTCCGAATGAAAGGTAGAAGCGGCAGCAAACTCCTCATACGCTCGCGAGTCGAGCCAGAATGGAGAAACTGGTAAATAGAGAGGATGATAATGAGAGGGCCGCGGAGAAAGGACCGGAAGCGAATAGAGAAACAGAGCAGATATTCACACCGAATGGGCGAACCTTCACTCTCCTTCTATCATCCATTCTCCCTCGCATTGAAATAGCCGAATTCAGGCAGGCGTGAGCAGCCACAAAAAATTCACGAAGATCCTCCGTCAACCTTCCAATTTGCCATTCAGGTGGAAATAGAAAATACTAGGCTGGCGACGCTGCTAGACAGATCATACATCTTCCTTTCCCTCTTTTAGAACTGTGATACTTTAAGTGTCAAATATTACATGTCGAGAGAATTATGTGACCGTTCGGTGTACAGAATTCCTCGTGTTTTTGAGGTATTTTTTTTAAAGGCCACTAGATAAACTGTCGCGACTATGATAAACAGTTTTATATAGCAAAGCGAAATACATTTGAAACAATACTTGGTATGCTGGTTGGTAAAAAGTTATTTGGTTTCGTTTGAAGCGGCGTTCCTTTAAAAAAAGCGCCAAAGCCTTCTATGCTGACGGGAATGAAATTACTTTGCTTTTTTCAACCCTCTCGACCCACCCGATACAATTCTGTCCTCTACACCTTGTTTGAATGGTAGCGCAAAACTGCTGTATACATGTAAGAGCAGTCAATCAGTACAAAAAAAGTTATTTTTCAATTTGAATTCAAGTACAAAGAGCAAAGGATAAATAAAAGAATTCTTACTCAAATGAATTTTCGTTGAATCATTCATCTACAATATTGAATCCAGTCTGCTGTCTCTTTAACCAAAAAATCTAGTTAAAGTCTATATTCTCATCTAGGACAGCTACAAGCGTGAGTGCTACCTTGCGACTATAATTCTGCTTGAATTTTCAAGCCGTCAGCACCTTCCTCCGCTCGAGAACACGCGCACACGCGATTGTTCGCATGAAAATAAGAGTGATCAAGCATCGCAGAGGGGTGAGGAAGGGGTGAAATTGTGCGAGAAGATCTCGCTGGTATCAAGTTACCCAGGCGAAGGGAGCCGGTAAGGGGGCGACGATGGAGACGATAGCGTAGCCAGCTGCAAGAGAGCAGATGGATGGCTCCGGAGAAACAGAGGAAATAGTGTCGTCGGAGAATGAGAAGCTTGGCAAGCAGAATTCCATGCCTCGGGGCTACCATCTCGGAATTCTGATTGCAACTATAGCCAGGCACCAGCCGGGCTGCTGGCCCTTTTAACTTCCGGTGAACACGCAGTGCCCTCCCTCGCTCTCTCATGCGATAACGTATGACATTATCAGCTTTGCCCGAGCTATTGTCCGTGGCTTCGAGTATTTATGGGCTTGAATCCTCAGTGCGAGCAGACTAGCGGGGATTCTTAGCCTTGTTTCCGGAGATCTCCTATCGGGCTGCCGCTATCTTTACAGCCACTCTTATTCCCGCGCAGCTAGAGCCTGATAAAGATGCAGCAGCCACTCCTGGACCATCCGGAGATCTCTGCTGCAACCTTTATGCGAGGAAAATACAGATACCACCGTCATGGATTTGCCTGCTTGCCTGATTCCACATCGTTTCTCTCTCTTTCCCGAGGAGCATTACCCCATTCCTATACTATAGAGAAGGCTCTCTCGAGTGGAAAAGTGTCTCGGATAAGCAGACGCAAATGTGTCTTTCTTTCCTTCCCTCGTTCCAGACTCTCGTACGGTTTGATTTTTATTCATGACTCCACACAAGACGTATGGAGCATGGGGTATTCCGTTGGCCAACTTAATTTAAAATCATAACTCCAGTTCTCTCATGCAGCTCGAAAATAAGTAGAGGATATATGATAGAGGCGTTGTTAAGAATTTTCTTATTTTTAATGAACTCCGCTTTTTTTGTTCCAGGTGAGTAACCTTTAAGGACACTACGAATGAGTATTTTCGAGGAAGGCACGTAAGTTGAAATTTAAAGCAGACTCCTAGAATTCCGAAAAGGGTAGGGAAGCTGTTATCACTCTATAGAGATCTCACCCGAGGGTCCAAAGGGATCGTGCGCTCTTATACGTGTCAGTTCGAGCGAACGCAATTTGTGCACAGGCGCCTGCCTCGAGCTCTGGACGTGTTCGTCTTCGAGAGCTCCTCATCCATCGGTCAATCAGGCAGACTTTCGAAGAGCGTCACGTTGCACCGAAGTCTCGTTCACCTTAGCTAGCATTTTGAGAAGGAGAGCCTTTTGATCGCCTCTACTGCTACGTCGTCATATACTTAGTTTTTAAGAAATCCACGCAATACCGGAATTAAAAAAGTGTAATGGGGAAAATTATCCAGCAACTTTAGGAAATGTATTGAACGATAGGGCTGTGTTAAAGTATTCTCGTGGTAGTTGGAAGATCGAAGCGATAATTGGAGCTGGCTCGTGGGCGAAAAAAGTTGTTTGATTAATGGTCCGCTGTTTCCCGGCGTAAGTCGGTAATTAAACTTATAACGTTCCAGTGGTATGAAGTTTCGTATTATCGTAAGGCAGAGTGCGACGTCGAAGGAGGAAATTGTAGAAAGTTCGGAGTTACAGGAAGCCAGGAATTAGTGCTGGTTAGCTGATTACACGAGAAAGAATTTGTTACGAGTGGAGTTGATTACAACCTTGTTACTTCGCTCTCATTACTTCGCTCTCCACAGGCAAAACAGATCGGAAATATTTGACTGAAAATTATAATACAAGTGGTGTTCAGGCCAACTCTTAACAAGAAAAATTTCTCGTAATCCTGTAATCCACAGTCCTGCCAGAAAATGCATTTTTTTTAACAGAACTGCTCGTTCTTCTTGAACAAGAGCTTTCAGTGATATTTCTCTCAATGCAAATCCTGATCAATGGTGGTGTTTTATCAATATTGTCCCCTTTGGGCTCCAATTGTTCAATCAGAATATTGTACCATCCAAAACTCCTTAGTTTGCATAGAATCGTCTAGTTTCTATTGGCAGTTTACCTTCTCAATAACGCATCCTCTCTCGATTTCACAATCAGACTGTCAAATACACACGACAAAGGAATGATAACAGTAGAGACGAATTCAATTATTCTCTATTAATACGGGAGTTCGGTTGTTAGGTTGGCTTCCAAGCCTTCACTGTCACTCACTAAATAGAAACCCTCGCACATGAACATTACAGATTTTGAAATCATAATAATAATATAATACGATAGAATCGAATTTATGGACATGCAATACCCGGCTTCCCTTAAACACTCTCATTAAGATGAATATATTTTTTCTCTGTTGTTAATGTTTAATAGCTCGAAAGGTGACTAATGCAAGCAGTTAATTTATAATATTCATCTTTCATATCCTCGATATCCTGCTCCCTTTACTCATTAAACCCGAAGGTTAATTAATCCTGGTACGTGCAACGAGAGTTCATGTGGCTGCCCGGGAATGCAGTTATCGCGGTATATCGGAGATCGTTGAAGGCAAGAATCACTATTTCGAGAGCAGGGATGATAACGCAGCTTCCGGCGGAGGGAGAAGGGAGTGTACGCTTTGCTCTCGGATACATGAATATCGAAATGGTAACGCCAACTGTTCGTAATCAGGGTGCAAGGATGCGGGCTAAACAAATTTGCCAAACCACCAGCATACGGTTTCGCTTAGATCGAGGGCAAAGACTTCGCGTTACCTTACCTCCCTTTTGCGCGAACGGGGTGGCGAAGCCAACGAGAGCCATATGTGTGCAGGCATGTGTGTTCCCGGAACAACCAGAAATCGCAATAACCTGCCCCCGGCGGCGGCGCCCCGAACGCAGTGCCCGTATTTTCCAAGAGGTCGTATAATTTCGGGAAGCAGTAATTATTATCGTGCGAACGTGCCTTGGGCCGTCGTTCCACCACCGCAACTCTTTACGCATGTCAGCGAGCGAATAATGCGGAATCTTCAATTAGTAGTAGTTATATATATTTCGCATAATTAATGGTACTAGCATAAGATATAGTCTTGCAATAGAGTTTCTCCAGACTCGTATCTCGTTGGGTGTAGAGGTTCGCAATTTTGCACTGCAGTCTATTGAACTGCTCCGAATGATTTGATTTAAAGCCCCGCAAGGAACAAGGGAGAAATTGGAACTGTAAAAACATCGTAAACGAATGGGAGTAGATGTGGTTTACTTTGGGAGTTTGGTACATGGAAAAACCAGTTGGGGATGATTTGAATCGAAAACGGTAAAAAGTCGTATCGAAACTCGTCTTTATGCTGAAAGTATTGATCAAGTGCTTGAAAGACAAGATAAAAGAGTGTATGCATGATTCAATGTATTCTTCTGTTCGAATCTCTAGTATATTTTGTGGAAGTGGATTTATTGGCCTGAAAAAAGGTTTGCCCTGGTAAAAAGATTCTTTGGTATTCTTGCAAAATCCCACTAATAATCCCATAAACGGATTATAGGCGATTCCGAATATTCGCTATTCCCATTCCGGAGTGCTGGAAATATTCGCATTTTACTGCCGGATCTCTGTGGCTGTATCTCTAGGTGTATTAAAAAATTCAAGTAAAAATCGATGAATTTCAGTGTATGCGGAGAGATTTGAGAACTCCAATAATATAGGACTTTTCAAACACTGTCTTCTTGTGAAAAGACTTACGCACGCATGACTCCAATCCTCCGATATAAATCGAGATCTCTTAAAAGGACCACTTCCAATTTTGATTTAAAACAAGTTTGAAAATCGTGGCGCATGCACGATTTGAATAGTGGGGAAAGAGATATTTATGGGAACTGGAACGTCGAGCATTCGGATTTACTAGGGGCTACCGTTTCAAAGGTGCCTAGTGATAGCTTCTATGTCAACCGATTTGAAGTGCGTCACGAACGCACGTTGGTATTACATTTCGAGGGAAACACTTTTTCCATGCCAGTCAGCGTTGACCGCTTCCAGCTTTCTAGAAAAATATTACTGTTGCCTGACACGTGCCCAGTTTTTGTTTGGTAGTACTTGGTTCATGTGACACTGTGCAACAGCAGTTGTCAGATTCGTGGAAGGATCTCGTGAAGAGGAATTCGTAAAATGGGAAAGAGAGTTTTTCCAATTGCGTTCATTCAATAGACAGGATATCTCTTTTTATGCCGCGCTACTAGCTCTCTTGGGAGTGCGACAACTGGTCGATACGCAGCTCGCCCGGCATAATGCATTAGGTATCGAATACAACAGTTTATTGTCACCGTATCAATAGGCGATCGCTAGGCGGTGCGTTCTGGATTTTTAGATCGTGAAAGCAGCGCCGACGCTAGCTGGCTGATTGATTGCCGGGGTAACAATGGTAGATCGTTAGCACGCCAGTGATTTATTAGCCACCGGCGCTTTAGCAGCTCCGAGTTTGCCATAAATATCGGTTCGACGAAATACACGTGAAATCGGGCGCGCACTGTGGCTTCGAGGCCAGTCTGCGTTAGGCCTCGACGTTGATGTGAATTACATCTCCCCTTGGCAAATCCAATCTAATGGAATGGATTGCTATCAGCTATTTCTCATTTTATCCAGTTCTAGCAGGAATACGTATCAATACTCTACTGCGACGTTTATTCTACAAAATTGGTATAACATTTCTCAATGTTCTTGAATGATTCACGAGAAAACTTTAATTTCTTCAGGAATTACTTTCTTTAGATTCAAAACGAACGATGCAACTTTTTGCTTAAATATACTTTATTCATGCGTGAATATTCCTAGAGTGCTTAATTCTAAACTAGGGTCTCGTAAATCAGTATTCTTACTAACAGTGCAGTGTAGAGATTTGTGATTTCATCGCGTTTCAAGTTGCCCGCAGGGTGATTTGGCTGGAAAATATGAGGAAGTAGGCTAAGTCACTGAAGAGAGCGGGGGTAGCAGGGATGCTGGAAAGAGTGCGAAGTAACGCCTGCTGGGCAAAGTTACTTTTGCCGGGTTGCAAGTGGCGGTAACAACTTCATACATCAGCCGCAAGCTCGAGCGAATAGTATTCTCGCTTTTGACGGTGGTGTGTACCTTGGAAACTGAATGCAGGCTATGTACACGCATTCCGCTTATACCAGAGAGCTTGGCTTCGAAACGGCCACTGTGTTAATGATACCAGTACTATTCAGTGCGTATCACGTTGGCTATTAATAATGGCTGGGCCTACGAGTTGGGTCCTCCAGCGGGTGAACACCCTACGAATCTCCGGTGCAACTCAGAATTATATGGACCGTGTCCCGTAACGCTCTGTGGCTGTTATGGGTTCCCGTTTACCATTCAAAGTACGTCTCGTTAAGCTAGGATTATAGTCTTATATTGCATTTGGCAATTTTTCGAATAAATTCTTAATTTGCCAGTGTATTGTACTTAAATCGGAAGTGGTAATTCTAATTTTTATACGGTTATATGAACTGCCGGGTCAAACTATACGCACTTTTATACCGTCGAGCACTTTCAAATACTGTTTCACGCGCCATAATTAGAGTTTTCAGCAAATTTCGTGTATTAGTTAGTTTGGCAAATTTACCCAGTCTACTCGGACCGTTGAACTTCCAACTAATAAGCAAGCACACCTAGTACGTCTAGTGGCAATTAATAATTCCTTCGTGGCCTCGCCTGATGCGGAGAATTTGTTAGTGGTACTATTAATTTATCGGATGTATTGACCGCCGGTATTGACAACGGCCACTTCTTCGCGACTAACTTGTCAATAAATCGGTTAAGCAGCGTGCCACCCACTCTCGCACCACCCTCATTTACGAATATGCATCTCGAACTTTTGCAGTTCTGGTAACACGGTAAACTAGATCACGGCCTGGATACATTTTTGCAAGTTCTTAGTGAGAGCTGGCTGAACGAACACGCTGTCTGAAAAGGTCAGCTTAAGCTGGAGAAACACGGTAAAGTAATGAAAACGCTTTTAAGCGCGCGGTGTATTCGAGCGGCTGGAGAACGAGGGAGAAAGAAACATTGAGGCGTGACGGAAGGGATGTGGAAATGGTCCAGTAATAACGAGTATAAGCCCGCTTAAAGAGAAATCAGTTGGTTGTCGCAGGAGCGAAATGCCTCAAGCGTCGTGGCGCGCGGCAAATAAATATAATGTATCGTTAATGCGGCGAAGCCGTTCTCGGGCTAGAATGCGTGAGATCTTTCTCGCTGGTGACGAGAGCATTTAGGTTGAGAAATGTCCTTCCTCGGAAAACTTTTTCCACCGTTCAGAACTCGCTTTGAAACCCGCTTAGCTGTACTTGTATTGTCGGTGGTTGCGAGTTACCTGCCGTGCGATTTATATGGGTGTAACGAGCATACACACACAGATACACTATGTATCGTCGTTATGTACTCTTTGATTATGGAGACTGTATGTTCAAAGTACGTGTGGTTCTCGGGTGTCCAATGCTCGTGCAATCGGCCGACTATGACTGTCGATTGCTCGCTTAATTTCGACTTGAATTCGAGGCTTGAAAGGGGATTCGAGATCCTCTGACACACTTCGTCCCCAACTAAATGCGCGTTACACTTTCCTCCTCGGAGCCGCCTTTCCCGAAAGATCGTCTCTCGTGAGAGCAGTGTCTTAAATTCATCCCCGATATTTCCCGCGAACGAGAACGAATTTATAATTACGCGGCGAGAATGCAGCGTACCGGCGCCGCCCGGGAGCACGCATGCAAATGAGGAACGGGGCGCCCATTCACATTCTGACCTAATCTTACTTCTGCGCCGAGTGCTGAAAGTCTCTTTACGAGGTTTTTAATTAGGAAAAGGGGCGAATGAAAGCCGGCGCGAAATCCGCACTAATGGAACACACACTCTCCCACTCCTAGAATCTTTCTCTCCCTCTCGCTGGCGGATCGCATCAGTCCGCCCCGCGGTAGATTTTTCGATCCATTGTGGCGCCAAATTTTTCCACGTCCTTAGCTTCCTTCCCATACCCTTCATACCAACTTTGTCTCTCTCGCGTTCCTACAGAAGCGTGCGACGTCTACGAAGCGTGGAGCAAAAAGCGTCTCGGCGCAAAGCCATAAGCACACGACGAAGGGAGTGGGCGACAAAAATAAGGGAGTGGGTTTCGAGACGGTAACAAATTTGCCAGGCGTGAAGGAGAGAGGGGGAGGAAAGGAGTGGTGGTGTCTGTTGGCACTCTGCGGCGAAAAAGTGTGGTCTGAGTTCGAGTTTGAAGACGAACGCTGGTTAAGTTGGAGCTTGGTGCACTTCTTGGCGAATTTTTCCGTGTCCCTTGACTGAAAATCCCGTGGCCACGTAACCATGCCTCGCCCTAGTAATCACGAGCCCCCTCCTTTCCTCCAAGGCTCCCATATCCCTTTAACAGCGTAGCACCCCGACGACCAACTGAAAGAGTAATTTTCTTCGGCGTGCCGAGGGGAATTCTGCATTAACACATTCGCGCGAGAATGCTCACTCTCTTCTTCTCCACCTCTGTGTCTCGTTCCCACTCTCTCGCCCGCCAATTTCTACTTCTTCCTTTTGCGCTAACTCGCCCGAGCCCACCAAGATATCACAGAAATTTCCGCCCTTTTTCCTCGCCGACCGAGAACACCGCGAAGAGCGCGCACGAATTTCCACCTTTACTCGGCGCCCAGCTCTAATGATTCATTATACTAATGTCACGAATTTCCGTGCAAGCGCCGCTCGCACGCGCGCTCTATGCACTTGCTCTACGACTTCAGAACTTGCGCCATTACTGGATCGTTATAGTAATTCGCGCGAAGCGAAATACAAATAACCCGCGCGAACAGAGGAGTAGACAGAAGGGAAACGATGTTCCAAGTTGATCGATCGTTCAATTTTACATATAATTTAACACTGATAAAGTAGCAGACTATTCAAGCTACTTTATAGTCAATTCTCAGAGGAGATAGACTGCAATTTCCAATCGAATCGATCTCACCTTGAATAATTGCTTGATTCGCAATTATCCTTGCAAATTAGATATTTGCATAAGTATTTGATTACTCGAAAAATTTGATTTGTGCAAGAAACTGTTTCATCGTTTCACGATGAACACTCTGTAACTCTGACTCTTTAATGAAGTAGATGGGAGAAATTCTTCTCTCCTAGTTTCTCTCTAAATTAGTTTCTCTAGGAAACTAATTTAACAGTAATTTTTTAGTGGAAAATGAAATTAGATTTTTAATTGCTCATCAACTAATAATAATATGCAATTTCCAAGGTATTATTACTGCACAAATAATAAATTGGGTACATCATATTAGTGGAATTAGACCTTAAGTTACAAGGCTGTTAAGCTTACATTAACCAGTATCAGGATGTCTAACGTTTCGGCGCATGGTTTGCCGATCCGCCGAATAATCCTGTGGTAATCCAATACTATTAACTAGCCATTACGCGTTATTGACAATCAGCGTCAAGCTCCAATGTCATGGGGCGAGAACTATCGCGAGAGAGTGTGTGGCGTGGGCGCAGTTTCCGCCCAATCGGGTTGCGCTATATCAAGTGTGACATTAACATTAAACAAATATTAGCTGTACCGAATTCACTTGAGCGCGGCGGATATCCGTTTCGATGTTGCTGTTGCCGTTTAATATCGAAAGCGGTGAGCAAAATAAATCGGCCATAATTAATGAAGCACAATCAGCAGCGCCCTCCTCTCACCACTACTCAGGCTATCTAATTGAATCTACCGTGTGTAACTAGCTCGGACAGCCAGCATTCAATAAGTCATTAAATGTTTCAGATAGTCTTTAACCCTTTGCACTTTAAAAATTGTTGAACCATTTTGATTTATACAGACATGCATTGCAGTGAACATTTACAGTCAGTAAGTTACTGAGCTCCCAGTTACTAAAAAGAAATTGATAGAGACATTATAACTTTTGATACTTTAACAAGTAAGGTTGTTGGAATGTATTGATTTGTATTAATTTTAAATATGGACTGCAAGTTGTAATAGATTCTTACAGTATTTGCAAGTAGAATACAATATGTGTACTACATGTATCTGTGCCTTGTATCATATCAATGTAGTGTCTTAATCTGAATTTGCAATAGTCATATGAATTGAATGTCAGTTGTTCATATTAAAGACACATAAAAGGCTAAGATATTCAAGCGCATTCATCAATCCACATGATTAAGATACATTCAGCGTTAAGAACTTATTGAACACTTCTATTATATCTTTATTCCCAACATGCATATATTGACCATGGGAGAAAGCCAATTAAGCTAGCACTGTAAGTGCAAAAGTTTAAAATAACTACAAAGTAATAGATCAAAGGGTTAACATGATTACATGCACTTTAAAGAAATGTCATGATATGGCAAGCATATAAGTCACATGTACATAAGATTTCACTATGCACATTCAACGATACATCATAAACATACAAAAAGCATCATAAATGTCACATGCGGATACTTCAAACGCATATACAATCATTCCATGGTAACATCAAATGAAACTGACCATTACATGCATAAAAGTATACTGCAAATATTCACACAGGCTTACATTGTTCTGAGTATAGAGTATGTTGTTCCTTAAAGACTAGATAATGTTTATTACACCTATTGTGTATGTGAAGTGCATAGAGAACAAAAGCACAAAATTAATTGCCTCTGTAGTATTATATTCATTTGTCATGCTTTTAGAGAACATGCACTTGCATGAATAGTTGCAAAATAAATGAGCCCATCATAAATCATACCTTATGCACGCAGGAATAAGCATTCAATTATGAAATTATGGTCAAGGCGTCTTAGAATGCGTGTGAAGACTTGTTATAGAAAATGATAGTCACTTGTTTGCTGCGTCCTTCTTTGAAATATGCTTGCTTTTATCAATATTCGAATTTGATCGAATTAACATTCGCGCACAAAGCCTTCGCCGACCGAAATACTAATCACCAATTACTCACAGTGGAATTCGGTTCACTTTCACTGGTCTTAAGAATAAACGCCGCACTTTCCACACAAGAATTCTCGAACTTCGAAACGACGCGATGTGACGCCTCACAATGGCGGGCTTTCAGTGCGTCGGCGCAGTTGGTCGTGCGGCGGCGCGCCAGTTGGTGTCCTGTACTATCGATAAACTTGCCGGCAGGGTTGCGCACATTCTCGATGATATCGATATTTATCACATATTAAAACCACATCATTAGTAAAATCGACTTATTAAACATCACTCAATGTACTCCAGTAAATATTTTTATACGTATCCTTTTTCAATTATAAAACTCCTTTAGGAAGAAAATACGTATCAATGATAAATGATTTGCAGTCGATAATTGCAAATTATCGATTGTTCAGGTATGCCCGCGCAAATCGACGGAATCCATCATGGCCGCGGTGTCATCAATGAGTGTGATGTGTTGTTCGCGTGGAGGTGGATTCTTTTCTGAATATCGAGTGTTTGTCAAAAAGATCGGAGTCTAATTACTTGGTGAAACGGTATGCTTGAGTGCTGGGAGTGCGTTGGAGTTGAAATTGGTGATGGACTGACGATAACGAGCAAAGACTGGTCGAGTAGATGTTGCTGTTGTGTGCGGTGAGTGTTGATCCCCTCATATTTGGGTTTCTCTTGGAATTCTTTGATAACGAGGTCAGTCAGTAATAATCCAATCGGCTGGAATGATTGTTAAAATGCAACTGGCGGCTCGTCACTTTCAGAAGCGTGCGAGAATGTCAATAAGGAATAATTAATAAAACGTCGCTGTTGCCCGAGGGAAAACGTCCACTGAATCACCTGATTACTGATTCGTGAGACTGATTTATACAGTAGAGGTCCAGCTTTGCAGATTTAACAGACTGTATAGGAGTGAACTGCATGTTACCCCGGTTTGGCAACGCCAACGTCATCGTAACTTTAGTGCAGCAGTTTTAGTGGAGCCTCTAAATTGTGCAAGTGCCGAAAACTACTTTAACGTGATCGATTAATTAACGAGTATTTCCGGGTCACTGGAGGATTGGGATAACTAACATCTCGTCTGCTCGGTAATCGAACTCGCTTAGTGCGCCCTCATTGCCTATAATTATCTAACATTACTGATTATCTCGCAACCAATCGGTCCATGAAGTATCTCATTTTGAAAGACGACTCTAAATATAATTAGTTAACATTTCACTTAGTGTCAGGTGTAAATAGATGAAAATTTCGCACAGGGAATAATAAATTAAAAATCCTGGACAAGTATTCACCCGCGTATGCTGAGAATCGTGGAAACTAGGACGTACACGAGTACAGAAAAGGACTTCAGTAACCGAATGCAATGTTATAAAATGTACCCCAACCAGAGGAATGGCAATACACGCTAAGACCTAACCGAACGAATAGCCGAGTGAACGATTTGAATGGTGCAGCGTCCCAAATTGAAAGCCATTCCATTATCCCACGCTAATGGATTCAAGTTTGAATTTCCGTTTTTCTGAATGGTTGAGTGGTGAAGGTAACCGGTGAAGGGCGAGCAGGATGAAGTAGCAGACAGTGCATGTGTAATGCAATTCAAACATGCGGCAACAGTAAAACGTTCAATGCGACGCTACGCGGAACTATTTCAATGAGATGAAAAAATTGTAGCGTTTACGGCTCAGCAAAGCGCGAAAAACACGAAGTCACGCGGAAATGAAAGGAAAGAGCCTGGGTGTTATTCAACAAGGGCTCGTTTACGTTACAGTTTGTTTCATTGACGACTTTCCAACGGGACGATTAGAAAAACCTGTACCGTCAACAGGTAAACAGTGGAATTGAAAAATATATATAGTCGATTCTATAGCAAACAGAGGGATTGCGGCTATTCATTACGCAAATTGGTGAAGTGCACTCGTTTCGACCGGTGCTCGCGCAGGAACTCTCGCCTACAGGGACAGTGCAAACAAGGACAGGCAAAGCCGGAATTTGCGATAGTCGGTGAATTTTTTTAGTTTGCATGTCACTGTGATATCGGACAGATGCGGTTTCGTGTTTGCAAGCCTTTGGCTTCGTGTAAGCGCTACTCTGTATGTTGAGAAATCCGTGAAACATTGTGTCCGTCGCGCCGATCATTAATGTCGAGTGCGTCGTAATTACGCGCATTTTAATATCGGGGAAATGAAAGTACCAAAGCCTCCACACATTACCTCTGGCGAGTAAGGTTTCTCCCATTTTCACCGCTCCTATACCGCTCTCCTTCTCTCTCTCTCTCTCTCTCTTTCTCTTGGTCTCCTGATCATAATTTGTAAGGGGAGCAAATCTCGCCGATGATTAGCGGCGCTAATCAACCCGGTGGTTTCCATTCTCTGGGTCCCGCCGTAATTATCTGGCATTCTTTTTGCAACATACGATCGGTTTATGGAGTTTTTGTTCCCCACCGGCTCTCGGCTTTTGTTCCGTTCGTTAGCCAATGCGTTCTCCCCCTCTTTTTCTGCGGTTCCATTACACATCGACATCCGATTCTTAATAATCCAAATTAAAGTACAACCACCCCCGCATAATGCTGGCGTAGCACATTTCTGCGTATCACGCCCCAACCTGGTGAAACTATTCGCATTTAATTCCACGCGTATATCGCGAAAGTACAATACTCGTTTCATGGTGCAACAAAAAAAGGAGTGGCTGGAAGAGCAAGGTCATTATTTTCGGTGGATTTCCCAGGTCAAGGAACACCTGTTTGCCGGCGCTGTAATCACACCGACGGAAAATCGGCGAACCCAGTTCATTAAGCAAATTCGTGTTTTCCCACCAAAAAAATGAAGACAGAGAGCATGTGAAAAAGAGACGGTACCTAGAGTAGTGGGTTTGAAATTTTTTGGCGAGAGAAACAAGTCGAACCCAATTAGTGACGGCGATGCCACTGTCCGATCCGAAAATGGCTTGTAGGGGTAATGGAATCTTTTCGTTAACTGATGGCCTCAATGTTTTTCGCACTGCTACTGAGCTGTAAATAAAAAGTGATTGATTGATAGACGCTACTTAATGGTTTATTGATTATGTGGCGGTACGAACACCTCGTGAACGAACACGCTATTCCATTTTGCTCCTACGTTAAAAAAGACATCAGTAGGTGTTATCACGTATCTCTGATTCAATTGGAAAAATACAAGGTTTTATTTGGCGTTTGAAATAATCACATAGAACTTCATTAAACATCATACACTTCTTTTATTTGTCAAGCGGCCTTTGTAACTTTACAAAGTACTTCAGCTTTAGCTTTCTCGTATATCGCGACATGTAAGAACAGTTCAATTTAATTAATCGATAGAATTGAGGGTACAACTTGGGAAAAATCCAACATGGTGTATTTTACTCGAAGCTCTTACCAATGGTGATCGGATTTCGTTAATGCAATCGGGGCAAAAGCATTACTTACGTTTGATCAACAGACCTGACAATAATTCAGTTTAATTTTGCCGTTAAACGGAAACATTATTCCGAACTGACGACACTGCCAGCAAGAACACATTCTACTGTGCCAGTGTCAAGTTATAAGGAACTCCACTACAAACTCGCATCAGAAGGGAGCGTAATGCAACACAATTAGCATTGAAATTGTATGCCCTCGAGTCTTGAACTCTACACTCGAAAATCCCTGTCTTGAAGGTGTCTGTTGCTATTCTCTAACTATACTCTAAGTACACGTTCCGTGTAAGATATTTAGGGTCTTATTTGTCCCAAATTCTACTTCTCGCCAAGAAAATACTCAAGTTGATATCCCCTAAATCAATCAGCGCCCCACGTAAACCTATAATTTATTGAGATCGCACCGCGACGACATTTTTAACGTAAGGATCGTGCACGCACCAAACGAATATGAATGGGCAATAAAGTAGGTGGCGAGACTTGTCGAATTTATGTTAGTGGTTTGTGCACTTGCCCCATAACGCGGACGTTATTCCAATATCGATATAACGGATACCCGAAACGCTCTCTCTGGAGGATGCCTCGACACTGACATGCATCATGAATCCTCGGTAATCGGCTAAAAATGGGGATTACTCGATGGAGCGTCACTGTTCCTCGCTATATCGAAAACAAATTACAATGCCGGGTCACCGGTGCAAAATCCAACCGCGAAATTACGTGGAATACTGCAAGCCAATAATTAGAAGTGTGCTGGATGCGATATTTACGAATGATTACGACGCGCCCCTGCTACTTCTCTCTTATTAATGGAGAGCATTAAACAACAAATGTGATGTAAACAAAGTTCAGAGAGATAATAAGGTGAGCATTTTCGATCGATAGTGACTACCATTATCTGACTGCGTATTATGCAATGACTGTAATCGTGAAAAATTTTTAGTCCAATCGATCGTACGCCCGGGGCAAAAATGGCGAATGTCGAAAGTGTGTTTGCAGTACTGTAATTGATGTTCTTGGTCTGCCGTGTGGAAACTGATGGCCTGCACTCCCTTTATTCAAGCAGGACTTTGTGCAGTGCTTCCTTCTTGCACAAAGAATACGCGCATTCGGCTCGCGTACCTCGGATTGTTCAGGCTTTTCGTACTTTTGAATATATGAAGCCATGTGGCACAGCGCATATTTCAATATTAGCTCCCATCTCGGCAAAAATTATTCTGAGTATTCCTACGTCCGTGTAGAAGCCGCTTTGGATTGCGAGGGAGCACCTGATTTTCCATTCCGTCGATCTTCTTGCGATGTAGACGCGGAATGCCCACCGCATTGCGGCTATTTTCGATACAGGACAACGCGATATTGCATATTTCGAGTGTGCCCTTCTGGCAGAATTCGAATTCCCCAGTTTGTAGAATTCTGGTTGATCGCGATGATATTTTAACGAAAATTAAATCCGCTGAGAAAGTGTTACGTGTATGTAAACCTGCTGTTATCGTTCCATAATGAGAGTTCGATTCACAATACATTAACATATTTACATATTAAAGAATATACCGTGGAGTATTGAATGCAGGACAAAGTACAGATCAGGTGCGGGTCACGGCCTTCGTTAATAATAAAATTGAAGTAAATTGGTAGGGAACATTCACTGGAGGGATTTCATGCGGGCTTATTAAAACGAAGCGTGTATTGATAGTCGAGTGGTTGCAACGGATGACGATTGCGTCTAACGAACAGCATAACAATCCGTGAAATAGCGGATAGCATTATGCAAATAAGATTACTAGATGGCAATCGCTTTAATGAACAGTCTTACCTCTTAACGGGATCGAGGGCCAGTGCTGGTTGGACAAATTTACACTGGCCCGCGCGTTCCGATATAATCGGCTGGAATCATATTTAATTTGGCATAATCTATCGAGCAATTACGTGCGCTCGAACGCGCGATTCAATGAGCATCGATTCAATTCCATTAATGTGGAAGAGAGAGAGAGAGAGAGGGAGAGCGAGTTCCAGCGGAGATATGGTGGAGCGAACGAGCGTTCAGTGGCTCGGGAGACTCTTTATAAATCACCTGGTTAAACACACTGAAAATCTAATTATCCAGGAGGCAACAGTCGAGCTAGTATAGCTGGGTGCTTGGCTTCTGCCGGCAAAAAGCTGTTTCTATCTTCAGGAGAAAGAGGGCTCCTCTAGCTGTCCAGGAAAATCGATATGTGGAAAAACTTGTATTAGGCTACCTTTTCTAACCACACCAATCGACTATAACAGTCATTCTAGCTCGCCACAGCAATTTCACTGGCACACTGCACCCTATTCGTACGGTGAACGCCGGGGATTGGCAGCCGTGCAAGAGTCAAATTGGTCATGCATGCAGTGCTATCTCTATTTCGAATTACACGATTTCCTCTCCCCCCTAAAGTAACCCCGTTTCCTCCCTGGCAGCCACTAAGGCGAGTCATGTTTCAAACTAAAGTTGATTTTTCCCTCGATTTTTCCTCACAGTGCACATACTTCGCGTCAAGTCTCGAATAACGAGATTGGACGACTATGCGAAATAATTCCATCAACAAAAGCTCACGGCAAATTTTACCGTCAGGATTCTATTACCTTCTCGTCTTCTCTACTCGTCATTTCGTATAATGGCACGGGAAAAAACTCCAAGTAGCGCGATGGCAATCGATCTCTCTGACGAGTTGGCAAAGTTCGGGCAAGTTCGCCGAGTGAATGGCATCTTATCTACTCTTGGAGGGGTGAACCTGATGCATTAGTTGAATTTTATCGGTGAAATCCACAGATTGCAATGGTGTGTCATACGCAGCATCTGTGCAAGAAACTTTCCGCGACAACTGACACGCAATTGGATGAGACAAATACTGTGTATATTTTCATCGTTCGTTGCGATATAACGGCTGATTAATCCCGCATGGTATTCGCCCATATTTACTTGCCGCTTTTCCAAATGAATTTCGATGCAACGTACCCGGGGAAAATTGTTGCGCGCGAGAAGAGTTGCATTACTCGGCTCGTAAGCGAATACTTCAGATAAATATGCGAGCTGAAGCTCGAAATACCCGGCTTTCTCAAACTGTCGGCTTTCACGGGCAACACTTATCGCTGGTATAAAACTTCCGTAATCCGTGTAAACTCGCCGGTACTCCGGTAATATTAATTTCGTGAAATATTCAAAATCGCGTGCGGAAAAGAGGGAGAGTCTGGCAGATGCTAAGCGCACCAGCTTTGCTAATAGTTAACTCAAGTTTGATCGACGGAAGTATTAAGTACATGAATATTAATTACGCCTTTATTGTAAGACGAGTCAGACGTGTTCCTCGTGATGGCAGAGTAACACGAGGATAAAGTATGCTCAAAACTTCATTCACGGGAATTCCATGGTCGCCGTTTCGTATGTACGTTTATCGATTAGGTGCGATCAATGCTCGCTTTTTCAGCTTGTCAGACATTGTCATCTGACCACTTATATACGTTTTGCCTACATGTACATTGGCGTATGTAGGTGAGGAGATCGGGGTGGCGTACCGTTTTAATGCCGTCGAGTGGCAGCGATGAAAGGTGGCGCATTTTCCGCTGGCCGAAATTATTCGCTCGCCCCAGCAATGGCCGTCGGTGGTGAATTCCCTCTCCGTCACTCTCGCGCGCCCTCCATTCCCCCCCCCCTCTCTCTCTCTCTCTCTCCCTCTCGAATATGTATGTATCGAAAAATCATCGGCCGCTTGACGATGCCGAGGATTAATTCCTGGCCTGTTCGTATGTCGCCTGATCGCTCTCCACCCATCACACATATCGGCCCAGCCTGATTTTCCATCGACCATCGGTCGGGGCGTCCCGACAAATATTGGCCGACTTGGACCGTGCTTGACGCTGCCCTGGAAAATTACATTGGCCAATCGTTTCCTCGACTTGGGAATCTCCATCGCTCGTAGCACTGATCGCGTGTCGTAGCTTCCAAGTATTGTAACCCCTTTCCAATTTCGTGTATGCAACTTTGTAACACGAATTAAATTCTTTCCATGTGAAATCGTGCAAGTAGAAAAGTGTTCGTTGTGACAGGAAACTTACGACAGAGTTTTAACACTTTGTTGAAATACTTTGAGGTCGATGAACTCTCGAGATAGCGATAGAACTTTAGAAGGAGCGCTTATCCTCCAAATAAGTGTACAAGCACGGACTCTTCGCAGTGTATTATATCTAGCATTACGAGATCAGCAAGATTTTCTATAGCATCTCGTCGCTATTGTGCGATGTAAGAAGCGTCGATAGATCGAACCAATTGTCAGTGGCGAGCCACTATCAACTTGGTATTTACATTTACGAAAACTTTCCTTGTCTACCAAGAACGGAGCGTCTAATCAATAACTCAAAGCAGAGATAAAGCGACTGTTACTCAGTTAGGACCAGCTGTTTACATCAATGGTCCTCTCTCTAACTGATTAGGCGAAAGGGAAATCTCTGATTATCGATCGCGGCGCGTACGTATATCGCTTTTACCATTATTGTCTGATGACACACAAGCTTCCAGTTTCCACGTACTGGTCTGAGGGTGGCTCCCATGTGTATGTGTGTGTGTGTATGGGTGTTGGATAGATACCAGTCTCGGTTCTCAGTCTATATGTAGACAGCTAGACACTCGGTTGTTCCACCTGACCTGTTCCGATTTCACACACTGCTAAAATTTGATGGAAATAATAGACCGCGCAACTACGGCAAACCCGATAAGCTTAACTGGTTGCACGAGTCATCGGGGCCACAAAGTATCAAAGGATGAAATAGCTTCGCTAGATTGGCTACCTTAGCTGGAGACGCTGTTTGGTTGTTGCCGCTTGACAATGCGATTACAGTTCAGCACTCGCACATTCCCCTGTCATTAAACGAATGACAGGTCACTGAGCAGGATTAGCGAAGTCCTTTACTGTTCATTATCATCATTACGCTAATTTTGTCCACATTAGACTCCATCAGCCGTACAAAGGCTTCATATCTCATCACTTTGAGTCTCAATTAAATGTGGTTCAGGAATTTTGCCTCAAAATTCTCTTAAATCTATCACAGAAAGACTTACTATGGGATGAATGGAGTATCACCGAGAATTAATGACGTCTGCGTCAACAAATACAAATTACTCTTGGGACTTCACTTTTTCCTACGGTGTAATAAATACGACATACGCTTTGGTCCAACCTACTTGATTGTGTTGGAAAGTTAATGGAAGAAGAATTCTCATTGTAGCTTTATTTTAAAACAAAGAGATAAAGATAGAGATCGAGTGAGTGAACGAAGAATGTTCACTGGCTGTCTTGGTTTTGTGGCTCCGCGCTTTTCGGTAATTTTAAAGTCTTATGTTTTGGCTGACCGCTCGGAATGCTGAGACATCGCTTTTTCGGAACAAGCCATGTCCGCTCGCGCGCACTCACATCGCCCGAAATGGGTCAGCTTTTTCTTACGACGGTGGTGGTCAGTACTCCCTCGGACGAAGGAAGCTGTCGGATCAGCAGCATCGTTTTCTTAAATTATCAAGATTCTGAAGCGCGTGAATTTTCACGGGCTTTCGTGAATAGCGCGCCGGCATTTCCATTTATCGTTTCACCCCAGAGTGAGGAGATGGCAGAATTCGGAAATTGAAAAGCTGTTTTCAGATCTCTCTTCCAAAGAGTGACAATGGTTATCTGTGAATACTTAACCGCATATTTTCTTTTCACACGTCGCGCAACACTTTTGATCCGACTAAGATATATTACACTGTCTCATAATCCACCTATTAGTAATAAAAAAATATCAATCCCACAAACGACCGACTAACATCACTTCTGACTGCTCATCGCTCCAACTGGAGTGATCAAAATAATTGCACCTTTGTTCCCGCCCACGAAATTGAGCAAATCTCTCTCTCTCTCTCTCTCTCTCTCTCTCTCTCTCTCTCTCTCTCTCTTGCGCGCGCGCGCGCGGATCGTATCATTAAAGCGTTACAGTCACGCACGAGCTCGCTGGACGGCGACGATGAGCAGCGCGATGAGTTAATTGGCGTGGCGCGCCCATTTTAATGAGCGCCCGAGACTCCCGTCGGCTCTCTAGCGATCGCGCGTAATTGTAATGATCAATCAACGGTCCGTATATCCGGTACGTATTGGTATGCGCCGATAAATCAGCGCGCGTCAGTGCAGGTGCGTTGACATGTAACCGCTGTGTGATTGACGCACAGTCCTTCCAATTAGCTTGAAACCCGAATCCGGAGTTTAGTGCTGCTCTCATCCTTCACCAGTTTCCGGAGCTACAAAGCTAGTGGTCTCGTCGAGCCGCCAGTCCTGAAACTTTTCCGGGAATTTGTCAAGGAAATGCCCGGCAAGCTCGGCTCCCGGCGGACTTCCGCATCGGATTAATGTCCCGTCGAGTTCTCCCAGGCAGAATGATACGTAAGACGCTCGAGCCATCGCTAATCTAATAGATCTCGGTATGTTACCAGCCTAATTCCAAGCTCGGCCAACTCTTCACTGCGATCAAATACTTTTCCCCCAAACTGGCTTTCTCGGATGGTTTTGAAGCCAGTAGTATTCTTGTCGGTTTAGAAGTCGCAGCTCACAGAGAAAATCTTTTTAGAGACTGATTGTGTGGTGTCAAGTACAATGGAACAAGTACTGTTACTTGGAGCGATTTTGTGCTTAAAGCCATCTTAGTGGACTGCGCCTCTCCAGTACTGGCTTCCCTGCAAGCCTGCAAGTGAAGGATTAAAGACAATGAGCGACTAAAAATTGTTGACCCGATTCACTTAAACGACTGACCCATATTCAACCGGTTCCCATTCACTCGCCGATCGTTTGAAACCGTAGCAAGGGAAATGCGTAACTACTAAGGTTTTTACCTTTAAGAAAGGACGACAGGGACAATAAAGAGTCGTTGGCACATTGTAGTGGAAACTGCGCCTGGTAGGGTTGCAAAATCCTGGTAAATAATTGCTAAAGCCCGCCGGGTAATCAAGCACATTTAATTATCCAGCTTAATTCAGCTGAACCGTCGTGAAGCACGATCAGCGGTGCGCAGGATAAATTTATATGAAGCAATTAGGGCCATTCAACCCTATTAGCATTTCGAGGGGGCACATTATTGGGAAAGAATTCAATTTCATTAATAGCTCTCTCCCACTATTTGCAAACTTAGCATTGCCGGACATGCGAGTTACTGGGTTTCATAACATTTCCTCGCCAATTTAAAGCTAAACTGCTTTCAGTCCTGTAGTCGTGCAATTCCCGAATGTTGCACTTGTTGACTAATTGCAATTTTGAAGCTGGGTGAATATTGTATTAGATTCCATCAGTAATGTAACGTTCTCATACAAAACGTTTATACTGCAACGGGACATTCTATTGATCTTTTAAAGCACAGCCAAATAGAACAAATTTTCGAAACCAATTCAATAAAAGCAGTCACTTCAGTGCAGTAACCTTTTCAGGCCAAAGTGACCTCACTGGCCTATCTGTCCCAAAGAGGGAAAGGTTCATTTTAGTAATATGGATCGAACCAAACTAAAGGTTCCCTATTTTAGGAGGGCGAGTATTTTCGAGGCACTATTTAAATTTCATTGTGATTCTTAGTCGCGTGATGTTCATGTTAATCTTAGTGTATCATTAATGCGCTTGCTCTAACGGAATATGAGATTGGTTCTCGGCGTTGTACGTGGAATATCTTTGTCATCGGGCATTAGCACATGTATATATACGTGCAACTTAAGATACGATGATTCCGACGTGCGTTGGATGAGACTTGTTGGTCTTAGCTACATCTGCATGTTCGAAATTGCATTATGCGCTCCAGTGTAGAGAATATCTTGGCAAACACGACCTATCACCAGTATGATATGCTTGATAAGTGAATTTTTAAGAATAGGATAAGCAAATACTAGTATCAGGCCAATCATGAACTTCATTATCGCTGACGGTGGTTTTTACCCGATTGCAAAAGTGGCACGGATTAAATAAAGTCGTACGAATCAATTGGGACGGTGCAATAAAGAACTCTTCTCATCCGTGCCGGAATGAAAATGCTAACCGCGTGCGGATACGATGGATTCCGTTCAATTATCGGTGGGTACAGTGAAGCCGACGGATTCATACACAGGATATATGTACATCGTATTCGATTATCGAATCGCATCGGTGAAGAAGAAAGGACCAAAAGCTCTGTCGCAAATTAAAACGTGGCTTCGGGTTTTGGTTCATTTGCTCGAAAAATCCTCTAGCGGTTCACTTTTAACGAAGCTGAAATAAAGAGCTATTCTTTACATTTGAGATCGACCGACGATCAGCAGGTAATAATTCGTGAAATTCAATGTGACTTAGCCGGGCATCGTTTACCTTCACGCTTGCAACGATGTTCTCGGCTAACCCGCCATTAATTACATTCGAGCTCGAGTAAAGGTTTCGAGAGATGGGACGAAGTATTTTTTACTGCACAGTCAGTGAAATGGAGCATTAATCGGGACAGCGATTATCGAAGAACGGCAGGCTATCCCCCAAGAGGACGTAGACTTTGAGGGGAAGTCGGCGTGGTCGCTAGCGATCGCCGCTCCTCTTATTGTATTTACTTCCTGCCACAGCATGTTGACCTGGAAATCCATAAATTCAGGCGACAATATCATTGCTGGCGACGAGAGCCTTCTACTGGTATACGTCGCGGTTATGTTACTGGGTAATGCTTGGACTTCAGATGCGTCGAGTGCATGCTTCAGCACGTCATATGGATTCCATAAATATCTCGGTAGACATCCTTCAACTATTCCATTCCTCCGGATTCCTTTCAGTACCACTGGCTGCGCACCACAGACTTCGCGTGTTCCATCGGACGGAACAACCACGGAGACGAGAAAATTGGAAAACTTACACATATTCGCACTTCTGTATAGGGCGACTGCGGATTCGATCGTATACATTGACCATTAATTTCTCGACTTGTGTTCCTCGGTTCAGAGTTTCCTCCTGTCGACAAAACATAGGTACGCAGGTGCTGCGAGAAAGATGGATGTAATACTGCCAGTTAATTAAAAGCAACACTTATTACTAAAAGTCTGACTAACTAAAGTTTTTCCAAGCCCATCAACTGACGCTGACCAAACATCGTGTAATATCTCCAATTAGATTAATTAATTCCAATTAAAGTTCCACCAGTCCAGATCGATTAACGCTAAGTAAGAATTTCACGATACTCAGCTACCACTTCAACTTAAAAAATACTTAAGTAGTATATATATAGCAAGTGAAAATTAAACGCACGCGAAGTATCCGTCGAAATCTAATTAACCCCTTCCATGGCTGATCAATTAATCGCGCACTCTCATTTAAAAAGCGTTCGAAGGGGTGTCTAAGAGGATTAGAATCGAAGTGATACGAGACGCACTCGATGAGAGCCGTGTAATTTTATTAAACGTATGTGGCACGAGCCCGTACATCATCGGGGTAGCTGGGAAAACCGAGTGGGGAAATGTGCGGGTGAAAAGCGCTGGCTAAAGAGGCTATAAATTTATTTCGACGAACGCGCGGCCGATTGTCGAAGCCGACAGAATATTTCAAGATAATCGCGCGCTGTTCTATATTCTACCGCGTCGGCGGTATTTCTCGCCCACATTTTTCTCCCATATGTGTAGAGCGCGGCCATCGCACGCTTCCTCTCCCAGCAGTCAAAAATTGCTGCGGCTCCCACGATTAAAAAAAACATCGGCCGGCGATTTTCACTGGTTTTTCGTGGAAAACAGCACCGCACTCGTAAGAGCTTGAACACGCAGGTTGAAGGGGGCAGTCGAGTTGCATAGGAAGCGGTGGTGTGCGCGCTTGCGAGGATTAAGAGGAGAGCACGTGAGATTAAAACAACGCTCAGCGGAGAAGCACCGTTGAGGCGAGCCGAGCAAGCCGGTAAGGAGCGGTACCGAGGGCAGCTAGCGTGTTTTCTTATCCAGTAATTTTATCGCTGGCATTATCCAGGATTGCGCTCGCACCCTCGTTATTCCGGGCAGTCGTAAGCCACGCTGTCCGTTCGCCGCGAATCTTTCCGTCGCGTGGTGAGCAGACTCGAAATTTACTGCTTGCGCCGGCTTCTGCTACTCCTCGTTTTTACGAGCAGCCTTTAGTCGTGTCCGGGACCCATCGTCGTCGTCTCGCGCGTCGCTTGGGAAATCTACTTATTTTCAATAGCCCACTGTCTCGGGACGCGCCGGGATTGATTCCCAGACTGAAGTGTCTCGTCTTCAGTTTCAAGTTTCTGCCGCTTTCCCCTCGAGATAAAGAACCAAGTATTGAGTAGAGATCGGTATAAAGAGACCGAATTTCCGGAGATTAAATTCGTTACTCCAGTTTACAGACTAAAACGAACAAGAGAAAGGGATTACTTTTGTCCTTGCAAGTTTCAGTTCATTCAAGAGTTAAGAGTTAATAGTACTTTCCTCTTCAATAGAGAATTTCCGTCGAATCATCGACATATCCCCAATCAATTTAATAGGATTACTATCAAGGCTTTCTCTTTCGAAAACCAAGCTGGGGACGTGCGATCATGCAGTCGTTTAGTCGAAAGAAAATAGTGCTGCTCCGGTCCAGTGGTTGAAAGAAACACTGTCGCCAATCGATTTTCCCTCGCAGGATGGAACAGCTAACACACAGAGCAAGAGATTGCGGAATGCCTTAAAGAGGTCCCGCTGCAAGTATCAGTGCTGCGGGAGAAACGTTTGTTTCCCTCTAAGAGCCTATACATTACGAAGTAATCCTGGAAACAGCTCGTTAAAACAGAGTACACTCTGGTTTCGTGTCTCGCCTATACACGTATACCTAAAGCGGGCGTACGGTAACTCGATAATACGACGCTAGCCTGCAACTTCATTTGACATTCAACGTCTTTGACAACATTGTTTTTGCTCTGACCCCTTGAACCTGTGTGTTTGCTGTTCAGCAGTTCAGACATTTACAAACATTCCACGCGACTGGGATGCGGTGGGTCATCAGTGACCTAAGGTACTTCTTGTTGTCAGCTCTCCTCGGTCTCCTTCAGCTTGAGATGTTTTTAGGAGAACCGGATGGCATAGGTCACGAAAGCCCCTGCAGGAATTCTTCCAAGGCTTCGTGATCTCCGGAATGCGAGCGTCTCTCTCCCCTCACGTGCAGTTTGCCCTTTGTAGTGCGCTTCTTACCCAAGTAATTAATTGGTTCTAAGGTACTTCATCCATTAGGGCCGAGCTCTCCCAGAGTTTACCCCGAGTGTCTTTTTTTTTGTCCTCGGAAAGCAGCGCAGAGTTTCACATACTATTCCTTGCGTCTTAATTGTCGCGCTCGTAAAAGAAAATCAGGCTGTATTGAAATCACGATCGCGTCTCCCACCCCTCATGAATAAATGATTACGCGCTTAAGCTCTGCGTCGTCCCCAATGGAAATTTATGTGACGCGCTGCTCTTTCAGAGTTCATCCGGTGGAATTGGAGTTAAGACAGGTTTCGGCCTTATAACCAGTTGAGATTAGCTCGACGGGCGATATTATAACGGAGGTGAGGGTCCGCGAATGTAAAAAGGGCTGCCTTAGAGATGCAAATTTCTTATTTGAGAATTCGCACCCGCCGAAAATGGAAGTGCTATCTTAACTAAAACGATAGACACAAGTGCTACATTCACACCAAGTTAGTTGATGTCGCTCCTTTTTTAAGCACGTTTGTCAAGCCCGAGTTTTCATGTACTTCAATTAACAGATCCGGCAAACAGACGGCGCGTTTTATCTTGCATTCAAAACCGAATGGACTCTGCACTCGTCTCGTGCCATCCATCCCATTCGAGGGTAGACTCTCACGTTGGAAAGTTGACCATTCGACAACGACGTCGTCGTTGACGGCGTCGTATTAATATTTGAAAGGGTTTACCTCAGACTGCTTGAGTGGCGGAGTTTACGTTTTAACGGCCGTCCTCCTCTCAACGTTGAGATCTGTATTAGCTCCCCGGCTTAATTAAAGTGGAGTGGACGCGCACGCCCGGTGAAAGCATATATCATCGCCGAGGGGTCAACTTAATTATCCATTTCGGAGCCGGAAAAAATGCGATAAGCGTTTCAGCGCCGTCGCACTTTTTGCCGGCCTTTAATCCCCAAGTAGGATTTACTCGTGTGTCTTCTCATGAAGCTCGACTGCCTGCAATTTACCAAATTCTACTAAATAACCAAGAAATTCGTTTTCAGTGCCTAGTACAATATACAGCAACTTTTTTACCTAAACAGCGTAGCAGCTTTTCGTGTTACTCGTTCAACACATCTAAAATGCATGAATCTGAAGGGAGAGAAGCCTGGCCGCGTATTGGCGTTTACATAATTCTCAGCGTCCCTTCTGAAACGGTAACTAACTCGATGAGATTACTGGCGCGTTATGCAGCTTGTTTACTGGCAAAAGAAGCATAATTTCCGCGAGGTTCGTCCGAAATTTGCGGCGCGCGCATAGAATACCGAGTTTGCCACGCGAGAAGCCAAAGTCGGTGACGAGGATGAGGACCAGGACGACTGGGCTTTGTAGACACACATATACAAACGCAAGACAAACACACCAATGCAGGCCACTTGTTCGTACCGCTCTTGCCGCTTTAATATATTAGCAGATAAGAGCCTCATTGGATCCAAAGTTACGCTTGTTCTCGCCCGTCTCGCTCTCCCTTTGTTTGCTAAAGTAACGCAATGCGATTTCTCTTCTCCTTTCTCTCTCTCTCTCTCTCTCTCTCTCTCTCTCTCTCTCTCTCTCTCTCTCTCTCTCTCTCTCTCTCTCTCTCTCTCTCTCTCTCTCTCGCCCTCTCTCTGTCTCTTTGCCAAAGTGAAGTGCACCCATCTACTACCCTACAATTTTCTCACTTGGTGTGCGCGTGTGTTTGTGCGGTTTGTGTTTGGTGGACTTTGGACTAATCTACTATTAATCCGAGAGATGCGGCTCTATGCGATCGCTCCCGCAACGTACCTTAATTCGCCAACAGAACAGCCTGTTTTCTCGCCGGATTATGACAAACACCCTCGCAGCCGCCTCTGCCAGGAGTATTCTGCGCAATTCGTTCTCTGTGTCAAAGTAATGCTTAATTAAAACCGTGCCCGATATTAGCGCTTACGTGACACACAGCAACGTCTAACCACCATTTCGAGGGCGGGCGCTTTTCCCTTTGCATCTCTCTGTGTTCCTCTTTAATTCGCACCGCAAAAAAAAATCCACGTAAATGGAAAGAGTGAGAGAGGGAGATGTCGCGTAAAGTCCTAGGTTGGGTCGGTGGAGGTGGAATCCGGCGATGCTACTGAACCCACCTCTTTTTGCAGACGATCGGCGTGCTGGAATTATGTAATTCAGGGCAATAACTCGACCGGTGCTATCGCGCTATCAGATACGCCCGGGATATATCCCCGGTAGAATTGTCCGTTCAGCTTGGAACTTGTAGGGAGAGAGAGAGGAGGAGAGTTCGAAGTTCCGGTGGAGTTCCGTGAATAACGACACTCCTCGATCGAGACTGCTAACTCTTTTCGCATGTAAGATTCCGATAGTGAATGCGTGCTTCCACTTTGAAGTATGGTCGCCGGCCACTTTGGAGAAACCTTGGGAGACCGAAAGTGTTTTTAGAATTTTGAGCTCGACGATATGTCATAGCGTCGCGATCGAGGACATTTTCAATTTAATCCCGCTTGTTTGTTCTGCCCAATTACAATTCATGTAGTATAGACTGTGCTCGATGCCAGGATTGAATCACCGCTGGGTGCAAATGGACTGTTCATCAAATTAATTAGTGCCGCATCTGCTAATATGTAGTGTTTAGCACGTCGACTGACAAGCAAATTTCATTGGGCTCGTTGTCCATGAATGAGAAAAATATTTTTGTGTCGTATGGGATGCATTCGATTAATTGCTTTATTAATTATGTACTCAATTGAGTATTCGAACTGGTGCTTTGCAAATTGTATTACTACTACAATGATTTTGATAATGCAGCTTTTACAAAAGGAGTTTGGCTCCACTTGGCTTTGTTCGCTATCGAAATGAAATCAACAAAGTCTCACTCAATAACGATAAAATATTACTTTCTCCAACAAAATCATCAACAACCATTGTCCCTGTATAAATGAACCTCCGCAATGCGTCAGGAAAATTGCAACACTTACTATTCACAGTAAGTCGTATATGATGTCGAGTCAAACCACATTTGTCAGGCACAATTGACGCTTACGCATTCTACGCACAGACTAAACAATCATTTCGAGCATGTCGAAAGTATGTACATATGGGCACAACAAACAAACGGAGGTGGGTGGACGAGTAAAAAAAGCAGCGGTGCAGAAAAACCCTCGAAGTGCACACACTTGGCAGCGTGAAATTGCAGAAGAAGCAAGCGCACTCTCGCAGCTCTCTCAGTGCTTGCTCGTCAGGACAGCTCGGTGTTTAATTCCTCCGGACACATAATTCGTCTAACAAGCGGCGAAATTATTTTCGCCACGGCATTTGCATTGCTTTGCCCCGCGGTGCCGCGGGGAGTCAAAAGGAGAGAGTTCGCGGGAGAGAGAGAGAGAGAGAGAGGGGGGAGAGGGGGGGAGGGAGAGAGAGAGAGAGAGAGAGAGGATGGCATGGTGAGGGAGGAGCAAGGCAAGCGAAAGCAAATCGTGGCAGCCGGAGGCGGTTGCGGCTTGCATTGTGAGCTGCTCTCGAGGGTTGTTTGCACGACGTTGAAACACCGGGCGCCCATCGGTGTAACCGCCCGCAGCCTTTTCTCCCTTACTCCTACACTCTATCTCTCTTACATCCTTTTTCTACTCTCTTTTTCACACACTCCTATATATACGTGTATACAAGTTCACCCTCCTCCCTACGTTGCGAAAGAAGAGAGTGTTTCCAGATATTTGTTCACACGACCCATTTTACTTTGTTAGTTTGATGGCTCGTACGCTTGGCTTATCCAGTGAGTAACGCCACGCGAAAGTTCGCGGCCGATTTTCTACGTCGAACTGCTTTGTCATTCCGTTTCATGCCCCTTCTCGCCTTACAGCCTGGTTCCTCTGTCTCTCTCTCTCTCTGGGGCGCGCGCGCGCGCGCGCACTCAGGCTGGTTCTTCTCTTCTGGCAGAGTTTCACCCCCTTTCTTTCCGTTGGGCGAGCTTTATACGGAGCTTTTTCACTTGCCCGCTGACTGCTGCCTCGAGGCGGGCTGCCTTTAAGCTGAGTAACTTTCCTGCTTTGTAGCGTAAGAATTCAGTTTGGCCAGCGGCAGGCAGTCCCTCCAACTGCGGTGACGCCGAAGGAGAGCTTCGATCTTGATCAGAGATTTCGTTAACGGGGATGGTTCGTGCTATGCCTCACCGACACCGAGAACTTGGTTTCTACTTTAGCCGAAGGAAACTTGCCCGTTCGTTCGTCACGCGTTCCTCACTTCCTTTATCTTCTAGTCGCTGGACCTTCGTGTTTACGGCGCTCGGACCTCGTAATTGCCAAGCGTTCGCGCATTAAACTTCGGTATAAGTTTCGCTCGCCACGATTTATCATTCGGCGTGCGCCGAGAGACAATTAAACCGCGGCCCAGTTTTTCCCTCCTCGGGTTTGCGGCGGCGAGGATAATTGAATGTGGGTAGGAATATCTCAAGGCTCCCTTTTTTCATTCGATGCGAACACATTGAAACAGCTGGCTCTCGCGCGATAAAGTTAATCTGTAATCAATAACCATCGCTGGCATCCAGGCGATTTGTAATTTACATGGCCCATCCGCGCAAGTTGAGCAGTCCATTTTTGTTATTGGTAAATTTTAACGGTGAAAATAATCGAATAATGTATCGAAAGCAATGTGCGAGACAAGTGTTTCTGGAGTGCGCTGCAGTCCGGGAAGTGCACTTTACAGAGTGTCGCTCGATATCGGATGTTCCGTATAACTCAAATGATCGGATATGGTAAAGCGGCAGTTCCGCGTATTAGTCAAATAGTGATATCGAGGGATATTCCAATTTCGTTGCTCTTGCATTTCGACTGCAACCATTTACGCTTGGAGTTTTGGAAAAACTGCCATTCGTTTCGCCATTATCATTGCAATCGCATCGCTCGTTTTATTGTTCAAAACTTCTGTTCAAAGACCTAATGAGTTTCGCATTCATCAGACTTTTTAATAAGGACAATACTACAGAATGCACGGCACCGATTGTATATTTAGAAGCTCTTTACGGCCGCGCAAGCAATCGCACAAACGCGGCGCGAGGAATATTTCATTTACTCCGACGAGTTCTTTGATCTCCTGGACAGATTAAAATCGTTTCAGGAAAACAGCCACCCCACTGAATTATACGCGATTCTTCCTTTGTAAACGCACCCACACTTGAAACTCGGCGTTCTTAATACCAAAATTGCACGTCAAAACATGTCAGGAAAATATATTTCTAATTATCGGAAAGTCCACTTTAAATAGCCGTCTATACTGAATTTCCATTGAATTGTATTAACGGCTGATTATAATGAAACCCAAATGACGTCAGAAGATGCGTCGCTAAATCTTGCAATTAGTTCCTTTGAATCCGCTGTTAGAATCTGCGAATTCTCGCGCAGGAAAAAGGCCACTAAAAAAGTAAAATACGTGCAGTTAATAATGGAATGGTGAAGTTTCAGTACGAAGGACCATTGTGTTCCAGCTGGGCGTTAATTATAACCGCGATGTTCATCAACGCTAATAAAGCCGCGGGAAATTATGTGTGTTAAAATTGTAAAAATTACACATAATAAAATTGGCAATTGTAATCCTGGCCGGGGTTGCACAGCGTGGTGCGGGAAATGCGGTTAAAACGCAAGGCAGCTAGAATGGTGAGAGCTGCCGAACAGTTATGCAGAAGCTAGCATTTCGAAGTGCGCGCCAGTTTCAGTTTCCGCTCGCAGTCGAGATCGCTAGATTAACTTTTCCAATATATTTCGTACGTAACCGTGATGTGGCGCGGAGGCTACCAAGCCTGTAGAATGGTTGGAATTCACTCCTGGCTTTATTAACTAAATTCCAAACACTATTCCGCGCTACGGCGTATCACCGATTCATAAGCAATGCAGCTAGCTAGCGTCATCGAGGTCTCATAGGAATCCCGTCAATGTTACTGTCTTGCACACGATGAATATTAAGGTTAGACAATAACTTCCTTCCTTCGCGTCACATTTCAAGCATTCGAAATTGCAGGTACAATTTCTCTAGAACATCTGATTGATCAGAGTGTGACGATACAAAGAGCAGCGTAGACAGGCGGTAATAGTTGCTATCAGTTTCCTTGGAACGCCAAAATCCCACTAATCCCGGGGTGAATCGGACTTTGAAGGGCGTATCCGATTCCATCTAACCTTCGGGTCGGCTTTCGCCAGATAACCCAATTGGGGCCGGCTCAGTCATGAATCAGTATGTAAATGATGGGCATTAATCAAATGCCATTGTGCTGGAGCTGCCGGTGGAAACAAAACGGAAGCATTCCCCTTGCGGTCTGCCGCGCTATCCTCAACTTGAAGTGTAAGAAACTTTGGCAGATGTGGGATCTTGAGTTATCCGCAACTGCTGACAGTAGACTAGTTATCCGTTACTGTTATTTCAGGATGGACTGCACTTAGCATTCTCATTCTATGCCATGGATATCACAGTCCATCCTCAATTTCGCGCGAGCCATTTACATTTCGCAATACCCCGGCGTGTTGGAGTAAACGCTCGATGAAAAATTCTAATCTCCAATTTGCTTCTCGCACCTCGGGAGCCTCGGGAAGCCAATAACTGTCGCGTCTCTCCAGTTGAAATTAAACGAAGGCCGCAATCGATACAGAAAATAACTCTAGCAATATAATGGTGAGACGAGGCTGGCTTTGATAGGAGCGAGGCCTCGGCGGACGGTGCTCAAAGAATCCTGCTGAATTAACTTTTGGCTCGGCTTGCACGCTCAAAGTAAACCGACGATAACTGCTACCGCTGTATCGGAAGCGACTAAATCACCCGATCGCAACGTCGCGATACCAAAACCACTGGCATCGCGTTCCAGTCGATAGCAGAGGGTTAGTTACCTACCTCCGTTCCCTCTACTGCAGGCTAGTCCTGCAATCTCTCCCCCTTTCGATTCTCCGGCGAAAGGAAAACCCACTCTCCGCATTTTTCCACGTTAACCGGATTAAATTAGCCCCGCGCGAAATGGTGGTAAAAATTATCCGATTTGGATCCTGCTCCACTCTTATCCCGGGAAACTCTCATTGGAGATAAATTTCCAAAGCTTCTTCGTTCGATTACAGAAAATATATAATGTCCGACTGGTTAGCACGCTCAATGACCTCCGGATACCTTTTGTTCCATCGTAATTATTTAACATTAACCGGAAATACATTAGTTTATCCGTTTGTAACTCTGACGAGGAGATATGTCGGAGGATAAAGTCCGAGCTTTGATAGGAAATCCAAGGGCGAAATGGAGTATCTCTGTGCCTCGGATAGCTTCTGGGTGAGTTAAGAAGCTTAAATGATCGTACAACTGGGTGGAACGATCAGTCCTCAATCAATCTTACCTTTTGTTACAACATGTAAGAATAGAGGGATCACCCTCGTAACATTACAGTCGGCAGACCAATATCGAGCTTGTCGACCTGTTTAGCAACGTCGTATTCTCGACACGTGCAAATATCTGGGAAGTCCGTGTTATTCGTATTATTCGTATTATTGAATGTACCGGCGCGCCGGGAATTCCGCAAATCCCGTGGTGTTCGAGCGAAAGAAACGTGCGAGCAGATATCATCAGGGGTCCAGGCTGTTCACGTAATTTTCATCCAGTACTCTTCCAGGCTCTTTCATGAAATTCACCGTTGCTCGAATATTCAAGAATTTTTACAGACCTGCCAGATTTGCGAGGTAGTCGCAATGCTCGGCAAACTTCTCGGCATCGTAACCGTGAGAAATGGAAGCTACGTAACTTTTTACATGGACGAACTGCGCGCGCACAACTTTGAAGCGATTTCTTTCGAAATTAAGTAATTCTTCTCGTAGCTCCAGCTACGAAGTCGTCGGATTAAATTTCTCCGTCTCGCTGTAATTGATAAAACCTTGGATCGGGAGGCTTCGAGTATCGCAGGGGAAGGACCGACGATCGCAGTCTAGTATCGTTTTACTCCCAAAAAAGTCTCGCAACTCCGTCCCGTGGAAACTTTGCGATTTGCGGTGCTTTGCCGATCTCACGCGGTCCCTGCCCTTTTCGCGAAAGCAATATTGAAGTTGCAGTGGCTGCCAGGTTTCCCTTTGTCTGTTTGAACAACGAGCAAACACTCGGCAAGGAACGTTTCCGCATTCAATCCGTATTTACCGGGACCAGGGCTTAAATAGTATAACTCAAAACCGAGCGATCCGTCCGACGGCAGTCTACCGGGCTAAAACCTTAAATTCATTTTATTCTAAGGAAATCCTCACACAATCCTCTAATTTTATATACGAAGAACTGAGTATGATCAAAAATAGTTTATAACATTACTTAACAACTCCCATGACAAAGCATTTTCTTTTCTAGAATATTTGAAATTACTACAAACTGGCACTAGATTGATTATAGCAGACTTCCAATTAATTCAAGTTCAGATCATTAATTATAATAGGAATTTAATATTATAAAGTAATATTGAAATAATTGCATAATTCGAATTACGGAATAGCATTCGGACGAGTTTATTCCCCATTAGACGAAAGGACAAGGAAAGCCATCAGATAGGTGGTCCGGAGAGTGGTGTCGAAAAGTTATCTGGGGGGATTTCTCGGTGGCGGATTTGCGTAAAGGCCGCTTAGCCGTAATGAAATCGCGACGAACAAACGTGTTCGATGAGATCTCGCCGGATTAAATGGGGAGCGAACGATTATTCGCGGCGATCGTATAGCGCGCGCACGATCAGCATCCGATTACCATTTGTCTGATAATCGCGATACAATGGCTAATTCCGGACAAGGGGAACAGCCATTTCCCCGGGGAGAGAAAGAGTGAGGTGGAGCTTGGTAGGCTTGTGCTCTGCGTAGGTGCGTGGACGGAATTCTCTGGGAGCACCTGGTTAATGGAGTTTTGGATCAGCCGGCGGAGCTCGCATTCGCACCCGCTGTTCTAGATAGTCGTCCTCGTCAGTGCCGTCGTCAGATACCGCACGCCTAGATACCACATTCCGTTCGTTCCATGTCACGCACCTGCTGCCGCGCACTAAATTGAGTGAAAGTGGCCCTTCCGCTGGCTGACTGAAAATCGCGATTGCACCTCACAGCATCGTGATGATCCATTTTGAGCGCGAATCCCTGAGGATTAAGCCGGAATTACCTAATATCGGACAGTACAGTTTCCCCTCTAAACGTAGGAACATGGTTTGGCTCTACCAGTACTCTTTTACGTCCTTTTCCCTCTTGACACTTCACTCTAGGTTTTCACACTGAAACGTTTAACGAATATTGGACCTGGTCAGAATAGTTATCGCTGACTGGAAACAGCCACTGACAATATGATTACTTTAGTGACTAAATTATTTAATTAGCTTTGGATTCAAACACGAGGAAATATTGATGAGTACGCGGATGAAACTATGTTAAACTTAGCCAAGTTGAATTTTAACTAAGATTTACGATAGATGGTCAAAGAGCAGAGAGCAAACTTGGGGAGAATCTTGTGTTCCGGTCAAACCAATGAATCTTGGATTAATACCTTTGTCGTAAATGTAGTAGGTGGATGATGGTGGGGCGATACTCGTGTTAATCAACAAGCCGGATCGCTCGGCATAAGTCATAACAGGATCCTGAGGTTGGTTCGGTGGATGTTTGTGTCGAGAACTGTCTCCGCGGTACGTAACGGGCCGGTGGAACATCCGGACACCACAGCGCCGACGTCTTCCTTGTCAGGCTTGTCGCGGCACATGTCGTCGGTCTTACATGCCATATTCCAGCAATCTCACCCGGCGCCGGCGTGCATTATGCTTTCCGAATAATTTAAATGCAGCCCCCGTGTGTGCTTGCCCGATCGAACTGTAGCCCATCCTCTTCCACCGCTTCTGCTCTCCCCTCTCAGAGTAAAATGCGATTCCATCTGAACGTCAGGTTGTCTCTGGGCGCAGTCTAATATCCGATATCCGATGATCCAACCCGATAAGGGTTCGAAGTTAATTCCATTGCGGCAATCTGCCCCAGGCATCTCAATAGGGCTCCGGCCCAACGAATTTTCGGCTTGCAGCCGCTTTTACTAAACTACCGATTATCCTTCTAGCCATCTGCGAGCAACAATCATCCGAATACCAAAAGCTTTAAAATTTTAGTGGCCCTTAACATTCTTTTCTGGCAGATTGAAGAGTGAAACCATATACAGGTAGATTTGGAACGTTCGGAGTAAAGTCGATGTAAACATCGGCTGAATACAACTGGTGGAGAAATAGAACAAAGCTTCGCGACTCACGTAGGTCAGTTGCTGCCGGTTGGAGAACGAGCCTCTCTCTGGGTCACGCGGTCCCGGTTGGCCCCTGCCACGTTGACGTCAACATCATCCTAAACAGTGTTGGGGGGAGGGGGTGGGGGGTGGGGGGGAGGGAAGGGACCATTCCGGGGACCCATAGACCGCATTCCCACGATTCCACGGCGGGTACGCGCGGTGACACAGTATATTGACTGAGGGTGGATTGTGCGCCACCGAGTGATTTGGCGCGGCTGCGCAAATCTGGGCTCCGGTTGCTGCTCTGGCTCCGTATAGCCACGGACGGGCCTGGCCTGGTGGTGGCCGAGCGTGCGAGTGAGCGAGCGATCGCGAACTCCTGGGTTCGTGCCGGTAGCCGATGTATGCGCGCTGGTAGCCTCGTGCGAGGAGAGAGCGAGGGTTCCAGGTTACTTCGGCAAGAGCGTATCACGCTATCTTAGCTTCTGCCAACCAGCCGCCAACTGGTAGAGTCTTCCTCCTGGCGTTCGACGCCGGCGCTTCTTCTCCGTCTGGCTCGCTCTCTCCGCCTACCACCTACCTCCTTCTACCTCTCGCGCTACTCTCGATCTCTTTCACCCCGTTCCGGTAGTACTCTCCTCTTTCTCGCCGCCTCCCTCGCACCCTGTATGTGCCCTCTCTCGCTCACTCACTCTCTCGCTCCCTCTCGCTCCCTCTCTCTCTCTCTCGCTCTCTCTCTCTCTCTCTGAGTCCAGGCTGTGAGAGAGAGGGTTGAGCAGGCGGGCGCACTCACCCTCGATGCTCGCGTCTTTCTCGCCCCCAGCCGGTCGCTCTCACGGCTCGACACGCCGCTCTTCGCTACCACAGCGTGCCTCGTCAGTTGGTCTTCGTCGCGCGTGCTCTCGCCGTCTCTGGTCTCGTGACCACCCACCGCCGGACACACACGCTCTCACACGCGAGCCGCACTTCGCCGTGAAAGCGCACACGAGTCTAGTGTAGGAGTCACGCGATAGAGGAAAAAGCATCCAGATGACTGACGACGCGTAAATAGACGCGATTGGCCGTTAAGCCATTATCATTGGCAAGGCGAGACAGCGAGAGATCATTTTGCCGAGAGTTCTGCTGTACGTGCGAGAAGAAGCTGCGAACAGTCATTCGGCGACGTTGCCCCCGGATGCGCCAGCGGGATTAAAAGAGGGGGGTGGAAAGAGTGACGGGAAGAACAGGGGATGGTTACCGGATGAAGTAAGACCGGCGGCAGATAGAAGGGAGAGCTTGAAAGGCGGGAAAAAGGTGGTCCAGTCGAGCGAGGCTGACGAAGAAACGAGGAGGGTTGGATTCCTGACTACCAGTTGGAATAGCTACCGTCACGGATCACAGACAGCTTTCTACGCTCGGTTTCCTCTCGCCTGCTTCGGGGCTAGCTACAATAGTGCGGTTTTTCTAGTGTGCCGGTACCTGCCAGAGAGAAAAGGCATAGTGTGTCACTGATTGTAAGAAGAGACGCTAGAATTCTGGCAGTGTCAACGTCAGGAGAATCATAGGTATCTTCGCTTCGAGTGCCAAAGGTCTCGGCGAGGGAGATATCTGTGTTCAAGGCGGCAGCCGGTCGCCTCGTTATATTCGAACGTGCCGTTCATGTGATGAAGGTGGTTTAATGGTTGATCCGCTTAAACTCTTCTGGGTTATTACCAACAGCACCTATCTCGGTACGTCTGCAACAAGCCGTTACTCCGTTACGTTCATTTCCAGCTCCCGACGCGACTTGAACTTTGTGTCCTGGGATTAAGAGTTTTGGAGTGCAAACACTCTCCGTAACTCGTAAGTCCCCGAGACATAAAAGTGAACGATCCTGTAGTACAGCACGACATGGCTTTCTTCCTGTACAGTTACATTCTTGTCGGCTGTCTCGCGTGCGATTTGATCACTTCTTGGGCAAAAATTTAAGTGTTGGCCGCTCACATTTGAAGTTTACTTTTACGAGTAAAGCAGCGACAAGTCGAGTAAACCTTACGGAATGAACATCCGTTTAGCCTGGAATAGCTACCATAACTGTTTCATGGTCGACCAGATACGCACGGTAACTGCGAAAGCAAGCCAAGCCGCGCGTGTATCGTGTTTCGTTACGCATTCAGTGGAGAGCCGTAGCTCTAAATCCCAACAGGTGAGAGCGAGGGATTAAGCCGGGTCGAAGGAACACAAGCTTCGCAAGGCCTACCAGCGACAATTGCTCACAGCTACCTCTGCGCGCTTTTCACATCAAAACACGTGCGATTGAAAGCGTTCCCTGGTGTGCCCGATCTCTCGTGATTCTTCCCCGAACTCCCTACGGAAGCGAATCGAGCGGGGGATGCTGTTTTCAACGCGGCACTCCGGGTGTTCGTTTGAAGGATATTCTCTGACCGGGTACTGTCGATACTCAAATGAGAGGCAGGGATGATGCACCCGGGAATAGGGAATAGAGTTAAAGTCGAATGATAAAGCACGGTTACCCATTGATGATCGGAATGAGGCGATCGGGCTTGCTATTGTACGCCGATGAGGCACACACGCGCTTGAGCTGTTTGTAGCATGTATACCGAACGCTCGGAGCCAGAGCAGCCTGTATATGCATCGATATACACACACGGACTAGCTAAATTGGGATATCGCTCCATTCAACCAGCGGAAAATCAATTCGGCCTGGTAATTACGGGCTGTACTGCCACAAAAGTTATCGTGGAAGCGGATCGCGCGACAAGATCCCCTCCGGATATACATGCGTGGCGTGCTAGCTTTTTCCCGTGGAATCATCCATGGCCACCTGCTTCTGCTGTGGTTCACCATCCAACCCCCGAAACAATTGCCATCGAATCGGGTACAAATGGAGCAATCTGCTGCCTATCGAAGGATCCCATTTCCAATGGCTCGAAATCCGTTTGGCCGCCGCGGGCAGACGTCGGATATATTGACAGGAACGTTCGATGCTCTTCTCCCTTTATCTCTTTACCCAGCGATATAAAAACAGTGCCTGGTCGCTTGTCAAGTTGAGAGCTAAATTCACTTTTGCCCTGTCGCGGAGAGATCAGTCTTGGAATTCAAGCAACGCTTGCGTAGCCTCCGGTGCCAATTTAGATCTTGTCCCGCTTTTGACTTCTTTTCGCTTGCTGTCGAGCGTGATTGCTCCGTCGCTTTAACGAGGTGATCAGTAGAATTCCGTGACAAAGTACTCGGGATACACTCAGGCATAATTGACCCGTTGTGTACCTGACTGCAGGGGAGACGAAGGGCGCTCGGGGGTAACGAGAATAAAAAGAGGTCGAGGAAGAACCTTCGCGGAGATTGGTGCGCGCTCGGAGGCGGCGAATGCCGGCTGGTCGCGGGATGTATAATTTATCAGCACAATAATAGATAGAGATGCATTGTTCCGAGCGAATCGAAGTGGTCTCGACGAGCAGGCGTCTGGAAATGCGTCCCGTTTAAACAGCGAGACTCATTCCCGGCCTCGCGTTTAGGCCATGAATGCGAAATACCCTGCTGCCCGCGACGTCGCTCGCCCTGCAAACCATCCGCCGCTCTGCCGCCGTCGCTCCGTTGTCGCCAAGAAAGCGGGCCATTTTTCTCCCGGCCTGGATTTCGTGAGATTCATTGTGCGCTTAAAAGTGGAGACAATCCGCGCAAAGGCCCGGCGCGTTCCAGCTCGATTTCTCAGATTCCCAGCCACCGATAAAACTTTTTTATAAAAAGAGAAAATTTTTTATAACATAGTTCTATTTCAATGGTGAATATTAATAACTGTCAGACTTCATCAGCCTAATATTCCTGACATATCGAAATTGATTTCATCTTGAAAATTATAACCAATTAGCAGGCAGTTAAGGAGAAATAGATAGGTTCTAATTGGGATTTACTGGGAATTAGCTAAAGGGAAGCGAAACGAGCGAGCAAGTCTCATCGCTTAAGTATTGTTCACGAGTGGGTTGTTAGTAACGTCAGATCGACACACACTGTAAATTCTGCGTGTGTAGACGATGCAAGCACCGCTGGGATAGGAAGGTTTGCCCGCGTAGCTCACGAGTTATTGTCTCACGCGCTCGAGATCGGCGGAGGAAGCCGCTCCTTTCCCGTATTGCCAGGCAAGCTGGCGCTCTCCTCCGCAGGAGTAATCATACAGCTTCTCTGTTCTTGGTGTAGACATGGAATTGGTGAAACAGTGTTGTCCCGGATAACACACGACGAAGGGTATTCCTCCGCAGGGGAAGAGGGTCGATCACGTTTGTTCTTAGCCCAGGGCGACTGCGTTGGGCGACGCAGTAGAGACTGCTTTTGTCAGCTCACCCAATTAAACGTTCAGCGACCGGACTCTGTTGCAACGGCTAATTAAAAATCCGCGAGCTTAATGCCGTTTTCTAACTACCGCCTCGTTAGCCAGCTGTTTCCGTGCACGGCGATTGGATTCTTCAAATATTCGAGTTAAAGGGAAATGCAGGTCGAGTAAGTCTATTCTACTTTGAGGTCTTTAGTTAAATTAAATTAATCGCCAGTCAGATAAACGCTGTTAATTATACTTTACGTATCTTCTGTAAATATGTAGAATGATGAGAGCTTCGATGATTTCACATATAAATATCATTAGTGAAGTATTTATTTGTACACGTATTACCTTAAATTAACAGACCCAATTACATTTAATTTATTTTAGCAAGCATTTGCCTAGTTTTTATTATATTAATAGAAATCCATGTATCGCGTTCGACTGAGGGCTTTTGTCAATAGATTATAACCTACTTTTAAAGTCAATGGTTTAATATCGCGTGGCAGGGTCGGCTTACCACCCCACTTGCGGGCCTCGAGATCAAGGATTCCCAAGGGTGCGATGGCAACGTACGACCCATACACCAACACACACACACACACACACACACACACACACATACCTCGCCAGTCCAGATTAAACCTGATGCTGGTTTAATAACAACATTACAGCTAGGTATCGCAACCCTCCCTACTATGTTTCCTGCCGGGTGGAATGTAAATGTAAGCACGCTGGTATTTTTCCAGCGGTCGGGAACCACATGTATGATGCATCGGCCGATACTTAGACCTCCGCCGTGGTTGCACAGGATATAAATTACGACGATTATCGCCTCGTTTATTACATTTCGACGAGCAGACCCGCCGGGATGACTATCCACTGGGATGCATTAATTAACGCGGCTGCATTAATTACTATCGGAGTCTCGTCGCGGATTTTCCTCTCGTTTATGTTGGACACGGCACACTTAGTTTTCCTTGTTCCGTTATAAGCTTACGGTTGACGAATTCGTGGCAATGCTTCGCGTACGTGGAGTGCGCGATATCATCGCAAAAGCAAATGAGATGCGATGCGAGACGACGCAACTTTTTAAGGAGACGCGCGCGACGCTGAGAGCTTTGCAGCACCCATCCGCCAGTGCACGCGCGTGCGCGCTTGACAATATTGAATTTTCATCTTGCTCGTAAAAAATGTAGTTGCGGACAAATGTTATGTTGACATTCTCTTCGGGCGCGAACTGCTTCCCGTAAAAGTTAGCATCCACCTTCCCTTCAACTTGCTTTAATACGTTTCAGCGTTCTTATAGGAGCATCGCAAAGGCGCGCTCCGGAATTTCCTTGGATTACTTAGGCCACCCTGTATTTGTACGGTTTGTGTACCTAGGAATATTGCGTTAGAAAGAATCGCATAGAAAAAGCGGGAAAAGTAATCTTTTGATCAAAACCGGTAGGAGGATAAACAAGCGGATATTAACTTTTCACAGTGCAAACAAAACATTTGCTTGACAACACCAGAAGTTGACGGGTTAAATTTAGTATAAAATTCAGTTACAAAAATTGTTATTAAAATGATTCAAGACATCATCTATTAATAGATCGGGCCGTATGATACTCAGGTGGTATACATAGGTAGTTTTCTTTTCACTGTTATGCCGATACATTCGAGCGCGAGGCTCTAGCATTAGCATGTAGGGCAAGTAAAGTTCACGCGCTGCAAGCAGCATTGCTAGATACAGCGTTTCGAAACGAGCGACAAAACGCTCCTCTTACACATAAAACTGCGGCAAATAATCTTGGTATTTCGCCGACGATGTCTACGAGTAGGGGATGCCTCCCACTATCTATAAACATCGGGCTATTTTCCTCATAGACACGAGCCCGCCCCGAAAAGTAATGCCGACCTCGCCCCTAGTATTCCCCAACCATTTTCCTGAAACCAACTCGAAAAGACTGCCATCCGGAGAATTTCCTTATAGGAGGGAAATAGCTGTGCGGCAGAGTGCGATATCGCGACGAGAGGGAACTCGTACCAGGAAAAGTTGAATCCTCCAACACTTGGAGGAGGATTGACGAAAATATTTTTTCAAGCCCTCCGACTTTTCAATGGTTAAGTCCCCTTCTATTTTCGACTTCGACTCTTCCCCATTGGCCGCCGAATCCGACACCGAGGAGTCCTTCAATTTCGAACACTTGCCAAACACTCAGGCCCGACAGCAGTTTCATCGAGTTGAAAAAATTCAGCATCGTACAGGAGTTCGACCTTCTCGTTTCAAGAATGGTTCCACGGGGGCGCGCATGTTCCGTTCACAAATGCTTGCTTGGCAAATGCCTTGCTTATTCTCGGGATTCGTTAGGGTGGATTTTCCTCGGGAAGCAATTCATACTCACACCCGGGTTACATTACCTTCTCGCGCTGCAAGTTTAGACTCGAACAATGGCTCGAAGGTATGTTATCTCACGCAACTAGTTTAAACAGGAAACTCTCATCCGGGAAGGCGTGTCGGGCTTTAGCGATCTATCCGTGCTAATCTTAACGTTCGCATTATATTTCAGTTGTATTATTGTACTCCCCATTCCATTAACCATAGCGACTCCAGCGATATTCATCATCCTCTCTAACAACTTTGCACAGATCCACGTAGTTATTTTAATACCGACCACTTTACTGTCGGTTTGACATACTGTCGTTTAATAATATCCAGACAACATTCCTAAGGTAATGCTACAACTATTAAGGCATAAAATGTATTTAAGTATCAAGTGCCCCACTAACATGAAATGTTCTATTCGATCTCACAAAGCAATACCACTAATCGTAAATTATTATGTCTTACGTCATAAAATCTGATAATCGCTGGACAAGCTTTCAACCAAATTTATCATTAAAATCACAAATCTTCGCCATGAAGGATAAATGTTTTGAAAGCATTAAAGATTTCTGTCTAAGCAGCAATTGAAGGATGCATTTTTGTACTGACCTTTAATTAGCAAATGACAAAACGCCATTAGTGATGCGAGCTCTTAACTTCAGTAATCGTTAGTCAGGTGGCGCATAATAGGAGGGGCAATTATCCAGCGTTTAAACTTGGCCATCGCGATGAGTTAACAGACGCGTTGCTCTCTTCTAGCTTGCAAGAGATGGCAAGACCGCAACAGCTTTACAACGAAGGTAAAGGGAAACTCATCGGTTCTCTTTCGACGCGTGCGAACAATTAATATAGAAAAGGGAAAAACAGTTTCGCGGTGAGAAAGAAGTTTCTTTGCCAGTCAAAGGAGTAAAAAGCTCGAAAGGAAGATGCTTGTATCAGCTCGGCAACGTTTCTGCGATGGATCGTCTGTTGCATTGGCTCTCGTTTAATATAGCCATTCGATCTTACTTGTTCAAGAAATATCAAAGCACTTGGCGAACGAATAAATCCTTTTGAACCAATGCGCAGCACGTGCCTTTATGGCAGAAGCGTTGATACACCGAGTGCTCGGAGAGCAGAGGACACCGCAAGATGCTAAACTACCAACCCGTGAGCAAAGTCTAATAAAGTAGCGCTCGATTCGCAGGTATTTTGCCGTTCCGTGGCAAGCAGTCAGCTAGGCTGCAACCGCTGCTTGGTGCGAGCATGTCAATAACGTTGATCCAGGTCACACTCAGGCAGAGGCTGCAACTAACGCACTGTAAACCTCCGTAAATAATGCTGGCGCGCCCATTGCGCGGTCCTGTAATGCGCACGCCACACGAAAACAACATTGTTACCACCGCTCCATCCGCTTTTCTCATTCGCCTCTTCTATCCTATTCATCTACCATTTTCCACTATCTCGCTCTCTCAGTGTCATTCGACGCGTTGGTCCCACAAGGAGTGCAGCTAAATTTCACGCATGAAATTCGGATACACAGGGATGAGGCACTTTGAAGTGGGTAGGAAAGTTGGGCGAATGTACAACCTCAAACACGATACGGCTCGCTGCTGCGCCTCTCTCAAAGGATGGAGAATTCATTTATCAATTTTAACCACTCCGCATCCTAAGATCATTTTTCCAGCTTTTCGAAATACATATTCCCTTTGCATCATACTAACCCTTGGTATAATTGGTAAATGACCGAGCGGACTGTTCGCTAAGGAATTAATTGAATTGGACAATTAGGCGAGCTGTTTATGTGAGCTTACTACCACCGCGCCCACCGGTTTGGTGAAATTGAGAGGCAGGTGAATATGAGCGAATTGTCGATTCCCATTGCAATATTTGCACGGTACGCGCGTAATCGTACGCTTGGGGAACGAGTGTAAATCAAATGCAAAGCTTAAATAACGTCCGCGGAGCGATTATTATTTGGGTGGAGAGATTGATTGTGCTTGCTGAGGTATCAGGAATGCCCGGGCATTCGCGTAACGAAAGCTACCTACCCATTGATTTATGGAATTCGAATACCCGCGATTTCTGTGTATGTGTGTGTGTATGTGTATGCCTGGGTGGCTTGGAGCTGGAAGTCAAAGTTCTCGTTGGGGGAACTTGGAAACCCTGTCGCTTCCACGGTCTCCCTCGGAACTCGCCATCGTAAATTACGTACAGTTCGTTGCGAACGGGCAGCACCGAAACAATTCTTACTCGCTTTCCGATTGGTGAGCAGATAGAACAAACACATATCGAGGATAATACACACTCAAATAATATTCCCAACTTCGATATCCGTTGGATTCGTCTCTCGGAATATCGCGAAATTAAATCTGCCACCTCCGCGATCCTAGGTGAAAGTAGCGTGGAATTAAAATTTTGAGATATCGGGGCGTGCGCACGTTGCGAAACTCGACCGTAAATTTGTGGAACATTGAAAAGGCTCAGTGTTCTCCGCAGAAATTTGTGTCTTAAGCTTCTTTTTACTGACCGTCGGAGTTGAAATAGGAGGAGGTGTAACCGTGCGCAATTTCACCGAGCTATACAATATTCGCAGGACCACGCGGTAATAAGCGTAGTACTGGCAGCATAATTAGAAAATATGTGGGAATAATTAAGGCCCAGCAGCTCGTTGCTGTAGAACTCGCAAAATTCGAGGCGTATGTTAATGAGTCAAACAGTAGAGAGAAATTTGTCGAACTCCAAGCGAACAGTTACGGTGAAATTCAGCACGCGCATTTGCACACAGCGTTATTCGCACCGAAAGATGAACACTTCAGCACGAACTCATGTGAATACCAAAGTGCCAACAAAAATCGTGGCGTGTCATGATAGCAAACGCGTACTTTTTCGCTCGATCGTAATTCGGAGCTGTCATTAGCGAGTTAAATATTGCCCTAATATATTTAGCATAAAAATCCTTGGCCGTACACTGCAGAGGCAAGCAAACTTCGTGATCATTACTGATCCTCTATGAAGAGCTGCTTTTAATGACGGCTTATGCAAATTGGAAATTCGACCGCGTGCCAGTCGAGAGCGACGAAAATTTTTACGTGCTCTCCTTTGAACGGTTTTAAGTTGCTTAGTGCGGCTTTAAACAGTCGGTAGAACGGGCAGCATTTTTCCGAGAACACACTCTATTTCGGCTAATGGAAGCTTTATGGGGCCGCGGTTTCGAGTGTAATTCGTTTTCCCCGCAGTACACACTTCAAATGTAATAATCTCGGCTGAAAGGTATGCAGCTTCTTCCTTTGGGAACGAGAGAATCCACGCCAATTAAAGTGTCAGCGGGAATATGCGCGGCATGTAATATTTTAACGTCCCACTCAGTGTTGCGTTAGTTCTCCGGGCGACATGATCATCCAAATTGAATCGAACCGTAACGCGCGCGCTAACGCTAACGTAATTTCGCCCATCGAAATTGCACGACAATCAGTGGCGAGTTTACACTCGACATCACCCGAGATTTTCTCTCACTTGATGCTTTCAGGCTGCACCGGCGTCGAGTGACATCGCAATCGCATTTTTTCTGTCCCATTTTTTGTCGCGTCGCCTTTTTTTTGCAGAAAAATGCAGCATTCCATTATTCTTGTTTGCAAGTTCAAAAATGAAAGGTGCATTTTTCATCCGGCCTGTCTTCACTGCCGCTGAGTGTGGGAGAGAGGGAAAGTGAGTTTTGCGAGTGTTCCATCCAGCGAGAAATACGAGATAGCTGGGACTACGTCATCCATGATAGTTCCAATGAAAAAATACGATGTTGGTGAAGCATTGGCCGACAGGCTTTACCAAGCACAGAGCGCAATATCAGGAATACCGAAGTTCCTTTATCGGTACTGATTTACAGCAACCAGCGACCCAGAAAGAAGATACCGAACAATTTGCTATCCTTGAATCATAAATTTCCTGCGACGCATCCAATCGGTTTCCGCTTCAAGGTTACACATTCTCCCATCCAAAGTCAGCGTTTCCAATGCTTTGAATTATCAGGAAACAATGGACCACTCATACCTTTAACTCGATATATACATATAAGCCCCCCGCCCTGCCCGGGCCACATAAATCCAGAGTTAAACTTTCGCCATCAGTATATCTGTCCCACTCTGGGAAATATGAGGGCGCCTGCGATATATATAAGTCCAATTTCTTTCTCTGTCTCGCCGAGCCAAAGAATTCCGTGAAAAGTTACGCAACTAAAATTGATATGTAAGTTGCAGACTGACCTCTGAGAAAAAGTTATACTCCTAAGAACTAACAGGGAGAAGAGTGTCCGTGGGTTAAACCGATTACACAAAGAGAAAGTCTGGCGAAGTGGAAATATTTCGCAGCAGATTGTACATTCGGCATTTCATTAATGTAATACGACCTTGCTTATTCACGTAGAAAACACATGGATCTGTGTAAGAGAATACATGTGACCGCTTCGGTTACGGAGAAATTATTCCTGCCATCAACGCGAATAGTCCGTGTCTTTCCTTTGGATTTACGACACGCTGTTATTTGTACACCCTTATAAGAGCATCGATTTCGTTGCCGATATTGGGTCCCACCTACTACAAATATTTCTTGCTGTGGGATACGTCTACCCTCGCTAGGAGGAATTGAAGTAGAGCCCGAACCAGAACACTCTGCCGAGCTAAAACATTATGGAGCTATAGAATTCCTTGGCTGTCGTCTCTTCGATTCAACAGGGTTGCGCCTCGACCCCGAAAGAGTCCTTTATACCATCTTGCTCGCCAAGTTCTCGCTGTGTATAGATTTATTGCCAGATGCTGCTGCTCCTTCGTGCAGTACTTTACTACTTCCTTTTGCTCTCAATTAGCATTCACAGTACTCACCAAGCCAATATAATTTTTCGGCGAATATCCTGTCCAAGAATTAGCTGAAAAATATTTCGATACTCTTTGCGATCCAAGTTATCTCCTATGTTTCTTTTGAATCATTTTGATTTCTAATTGGAAAAGTATTAAATGAGAAGAATGAATATAAAGATATAATAGAAATAAAAATAAACGTGCGAGAAGAGTATCTTTTTTGGGCGATTATTCACTCAGTTTGCTACCTATCTAGAATTTTGTTGTCACGTGTAAGCGAAGCTCTTACTGTATTACGAAATACGAGTAACATTTGACGACGATTTCACCTGAGAAACATCAACAAGCGATTGTTTAATTGGCGTGAAGTCTGAGCAGTGGCTCGAGAGACATCACAGGCGACCCGGGCAACTGGCAGGGCCAGTTAAGGTGGATCGAACGCGTTCGATAATATTGGCAGTTAGTGGTACACGCTCGAAATGGGGACACACGTCCAGAGGCCGGGAATTCAGTATGATCGTGGAATCCCGACCTCCCGATGGATAATAATTATCGGGCGCAGTCATTTGTACACGTATCGCCCCGATGACGAGTATCATCATCGAGCAGTGCGCTTGGTATCAGCAGCTCGGCCGAAGTTCCAACTTAACGACCGCCGCGCGATCACTGCTGAAAAAGAATGGGGTAAATGTATATTCCCGCGATCGTTTTACATGACCTGCTTTCACGTGGGTTTCATATCGAGACTATTTTTACCTACCAGAAAATCGAGCCTTTCACTCCTGTTCACTCTTCTAATGATTCGCTCGGTACAACGTATCTGCGTACACTGCTTTAATACATTAATCTGCAATGCCTCAATCGAAGCATAGTAGATTCTTTTTTCACGTACTCCCATTTATTGAACAATTTTAGTTCCATTACAAATACGTATAATACAAACATTGAGCTGCTGGTGGTTTTACATGAAAGGGCAAATATTTGAATAGTGAAATACTGAGAACAATCGAATTTAAACAGAAAAAGAGCAGGAAATGTCAAAAATACAATGATTCAATATATACATTGGCTGAATGACTCTTGAAACCAATGACAAGAGATCTTGAAAAGGCTGCAAATACCTCCAAAACTGCAGACCCTTTAATTCATCATGGAATCGTATCTCTCATGGAAAAAGGATCGTCCACTGCTAATCAAGGGTGAAATATGCGATTATTATTGCAGCCAGCGAAAGCTCCGCGCGGAAGAGAATCCATTGGGATTTTCCGAGAATTCTGTTTGGTCGAGTTTGTGTCGCAAGTCGAGAGAAGGGGAGTGAAAAAAAATGGCGAGATGCCGGCGAGGAGAGAATGGGGACACGAGAACCGGCTGGGAGGATACTTTAAAACACATTTGTCAGAAGCGGTAATATCATTGCTCGTACAGGCGTAATCCTCCCTTTTTCTCGATACACACAACGAGGACGAGCCACGAGCGCTCGTGAAACAGGGGTCCATAGCCAAGATAAATCGTGCACACCCAACGGTCTCGCAGACGCGGATGGCATACTTTCCTTTTACATGGAGAAATGAGCATCTTCGATGTTTCTGCATTTCGTCTTTAACGCGACATTGTTGGAATATAAAGCAGTCGGCGGGAAGCAATCAATAGGAACGTCCCACTTCGTCGAAGTGGTCCTAGTTAGTCCTCGGCGGACTCTAATAGCAAACACTCAGCTCGTTTGAAATCAGGCATCTGGGATTTGAGTTCGAAGGAATACTGTTAACGCAGATAAGTTTCCCAAAGAGTAGAGCGTTGCAATCAACAAGTTAACCGAGTATAATTTGGCGCAATCAGATAATTAAAGTAGCAATGAAAGAGTTAGCGTTGATGAAACTCGACCGTATGGGGCAAATGAATTTCATTTTATAGCATAGGATCCTTAAACGCTCGTGCGTGTTTGAAGTTCTTATATGTTCGATTTCAGGAGAAGCTCACCCTCGATATTATCTTGAACATAGCACCGACGGTGTCTGCTAATCGTAGTAGTTAGAACTCTCGTAATTTTTAACTGCGCGCGAAAAGTTGTTGGTCGACGGGCTGCGATACAGTTTCCGTTCAAATCCGTGAGCTTAGTAAATCGAGCTTTTGCACGTGATCTTCGGAAGTACCTGGAGAACTTACATCACGACGGGAGGCACACAAGCGTGGAAAGAAGAGAGTAAACGCGCCCGGACGAGGCTGTTCGCGGCAAGTTACGCTCGCCGGGACAACTTGCGTAATTGGAAAGACAATTCCTCCTCCCGAAGATAATTAATTAGCGAGGAGAGCGGATCCTGAGCGCGTAAACTCATCGCGCGGCAATTGCGAGACTCGTGAGTAATCTTTGCTAATGAAATCTTTGCCGCCAGGCGCCTCTTGCCGAAGAAAAACCACGCCTTGGTAGAACATGCGCTTCTCACAGCTTCTCTTGTCAGTTTAAATCGAATCGCGGGAAAAATGCTCCCTGCGTTTGGTTGACGAACTAGGCTCTCTCATTGGCTAATTGCGACGTTGTTTGATTAGTGTGAAGTGAGTGTAAACGTTGACGTAAACCGCTTGTCAGGAAAGTAGCAACCTTAAGAGAGAAGCTGTGTGCATTCCTGTTGCCAAGCACGCGAGGACCTATTATTATGTGTCTTAATTAAACTTTGGGGATCAAGCAGCTTCGCCCTTAATTACACGAGTAGAATGCTGCGACGAAAGTTGCGGGGGAATTGTTTTCTAACATTCTGTAGGAGCCGAGAGGTACACTAGCTTTAAAGCCTTACTCACCCCGGTCGAAGTTACGAACATTCCGCACTCTTTTTCTTTTCATCGCGTTTCGTACTATCTGCAACGGTACTGCGATTGCTACTTTTTTAAATGGCCTTTATTGCCTGTAACAAAACTCAAGAATGCCATGCTCTTTAAAGTATTCCAAGCGATCCGATTATTCCCGATCAGAGGGCACAAAACTGCACTTGATCGAGCAACTTTGTACATATTACAGTCCTCAATACTATTTCTTCTGGACGGTAAAAGAGAGAACGATATCCGCCACTAATTTACACGGGACTTATTTCATCGGCTACACAACTATTCTTTGACAGTAAAACTGTACACACTAATATTTAGGTATTTCTGGTGGTAAAGAAAGTCAAAGCATTGAAAGAGTTTGAGGATTCGCACAAACAGTCAGTGATCACAGGGCTAATGATTTACCCTAGCGTTTGGGCACCTTAAAACAGCAGAGGCGATAGGAAAGGCTGATGTTTACAAGACTCGTCGTTAGAAGAAAACGGCGCATGCTCGTAGCAAACAATTTCGCTCAGCGAAGGAGAGACACGTAGATGGAAGCGCAGAGGCTCCAGCGAGCGACGCTTGTTTGTGTAATGAGCGCGTTTTATTATTTAATCCCCTTAAACTCTTGCGGATTATGGCACTTATACCTTGCGTCCTACTCCTTCTACCTCCACTTTCGTCGTGTCGACGGGCCAACTTGCAGGCGCACGACGTCTCGGTGCTAATTAGCATCCACATTCACCCCGCTTGCCACGCGACTCACGAGTACTTGAGGGACTCCATCTCCTTCGCCTTGGTCGTCACTCTACTACCCTCTTCCCTCGAAATCTCGCACTACGACTCTTTCGTCATACTACGCCTTTGCATCTTCAGTTTCGGTGCGTCAACTCTGTAATTTGAACTTACACAGTGCGCAAATAGGGTCTTCTTCCCGTCTTTACTACGAAATCGATGGTTCAAATTCAAGATGGTTGAAACGAATGTAATGGTGAGAGACAAAGGACAGAATGCTTGGAAGTTTTGCTTGGGAAATGAATATAAATCATACTTTGAAATAGAATATAATTATCATTTTGAGAAATATACATATGGTCGTTAATGTTACATGTAATATCGACTTTAATATATAATTGGAATCCTGTTACCAATTGTTTTATCCATTCATCTTATGCAATAATCCACACGAGTGTAATAACGAAAGTTCAATACACAGTAATAGATTCAATGGATTGCACTACAAAGGCCCATCAACTAATTAGCGCATAAAACCTATTTACATTCGACCTTGTAATTGCTACCGTTTAGTTGCACTTGGTGTACTATTAATTAGTGCAACTATAGTGTAAGCTATTGTAATTGTTGAAGCAGATGAATGCTATAAGTGCATTTTCCAATGACTGCGTTCCTTGATGCTACTCGCCAGTCGACCTTTAATATTGCTAACCATTTCTAGCGCGAAGTAGACGACACTCGTAACAACGAGGCAATATTTCCTGTCGGCTTCGCCTTTGTTTAAAGCTCGGAGAACGGTATTCCGGAAGACAGACGACTTCAGTGACAAGCCAATTTGCATGGAGTCTCTAACTCACGACGAGTATTCTTCGAGCGTTATTCCTACGGGCGGCGCTGACAGTTTTTCCCGGAGAGCGACGAGATGGTAGGTGGGTGGAGATGGGTGCCTTTTGATGCTCGCTTAGCTCGCAATAACGATGAATATTCACCGGCAAAAGAAGGAAACGCGTGCCCGTGAAATGGGCAGGAATTGTTGCCGGTCGTTGAATATCAATGGCGCGCGCTGCATTTTACATTAAACATCAGTCCACTTCCTACCTCGATGCGTACATATTCCTGCGCTTGTATATGTGGGACGAGGACCACGCGAACACGGAAAGCGAGAGACAGATTTTTTATCATTCCGACTAACGGCGCTTCAGCGGCCATACAAAGCGGCGATATTTGTTTAAGGGGTCCCCGCTATTCGTTATTACATTTATGTACCTTGTGCAGAGCTGCTGGCATTGCGCGCGTGGCCATCAGAGAGAGAGAGAGAGAGAGAGAGAGTGAGAGAGCTATTCGTGGGAATAATACTTCAAAGGTTTCAACAGTGCCACTGGGTCTGTCAGCTTTTTCTGCGCGTGGAAAAAAGCGTCACCCATCCCGGAAAAGAGAGCGATCGACGGAGAAGAGCGAGAGAAAGAATTTCACGCGCGAGAAATTGTTGACAAGCCAGTTGCATACCATGTGCATCGAAAATTGTACAAGCGTAGGTCATAATTAATGCGAGTTTAACCAGCCGATTGCTCGTGTAACGTGCCCGCTACTCGTTGTTCGCCTACCATTATTCAAAGCACCCCACGTCGCTCTCCGTGGTGTAATTCGCAAAATTCGGCCGATAAATTCTCGAGGATATTTCATTAAAACACCTGCCGGGCATGGGAGAATCTCAGCGCCCGATCGGCATCTAACAAGGCGCCTAGGAAGATTGGAAATTATTAGGGCAATAGAGTTCCCTTGAATAATTTCCTATCCTTGAAATTAGAGTTCATCGAGATTCATGAGAGGAAGTATCACCGACTATATGGCCTACATGGTTTCATGTTCGCTTTATGAAGGTGCTCGTCGATAACTAATAACTGCACTGGGGAAATATCTTGCTAGCAGCTATTTTCTAATTACCGATCCTTCGACTGCTAATTACTACGAATTGATTCCGTATCTCGTTTATCGCGACTATGGCAATCATTGAATGAAAATTAGAACAATACCTACCTCTCATAACGAGAGTTAAAGCAAACACAAAGAGGCAATTGAAAGCGAGGCTTGCAGCCATTGGAGGTTCAAGAATTTTGACTTTAATTAGAAGGTACTATCAAACATTTATCGATCGGAAGATATTCATCGCATGTTTGCCAATATTATCACGGAAATTTCATTGACTGAGAGAGTGAGATAGAGGATGATATGCTCGTCCTGCGTTATTATGATTAAGTGACACCTGGAGATAATTACATTAGACAGGCAATCGGTTTTTTCGCATTTATATATCGCGCGGCAAACAGCGACGCTCAATGTAAAAGCGTATAAAGTGCCTTGTCCGATCTAACTCTACTTTGAAAACATCCATTGCCCCGGCTAAACAAAGCAGCCGCTGCGTGCGCTTTGAACACTTTCCATAAAGGAATTACTCGAACACTCTCCATATAGAAGTTATAGCAATAAGGTCTGACGCCAGCGATTGAACGGCAAAGCACCAATTTCACGCTGTTGAAGATCTTCCTTCGGCAATTACATGAGACAACAAAGGGAAACTCTGCAATCTCTTTTTCATTTGAATACACTTAACCCTGCAATTGGCAAATACATTCTTTAAGTAAAATTGCAGAATGCAATACCATTTCAAACACTTTCCAATAGAATACTGTATACCAGTGCACAAAAACACATGGAAATGTGCATTCGGCACGAGGCCATTGTGAAATGCAAGAAAAAGTTCAATAATAGTTAAGCTGAAATGGCAAAAGCTAGTGCATGGGAAAATCAACACTCGCCACTTCCAGGCTTAGACTTTAACAATGCAGTAGTCAAATTACGATCGGTGCTCTTTGTGGTATCGAAATGTACTACGTGCTATATTGTTATTGGAAGAACCAGTCGAGAAATGCTCCGAACTGAAAAGCCGATTGGCATTAACGATCCCTTCGTTTCAATTTGCTACTTTTCACTTGAAAGTTCGTTTGCAATTCTCTACAGTAGTCGAGCGGCTATTCGGCCCTTTCTGCGGGAAATTCGCATTCCCACGAAATGGTTGCGCAACATGCAGGTCACTTACTCGCGGGACAAGCGGGTATTTCGGGTAAATTTGCACCGTTTTGATAGTATGGCAGCTTTTTTGATATTGCTCGGCATCACGTTCCGCCGCGATATGGCAGCCGCCTGCCTTGCACCAGCGCAGCCCATTGCGACTATTGCGGCAGGTGCATGACCCACTCAAGATTCTCTTTGGCGGCGAACGTAATTTTTGTATTTCACGAAACGCCTCGGCCACGTACTGCTAATACTTTTGGCCCCCTTTTGCCTCTCCGAGTGCTGCACTTCCTACATGTCTGCATATGTTTCATAGAAAGGTGCGAACACGGTGGAAACATATTTTTCCCTTCTTTAAAGCACCGCTTAGAAATTTCAATTTGGAATGCGAGCTCTATTTCAACATTCAGATTCATATACCAGACAGGCAATCAAAAAACGTAATAAACTACTCACATATTGTACTGTTTATTATTCTACCGAAGCAATAAGTGCTTTTTCTTTATTTACCAAAATGTCTCGCTACCAGGTTAAGATAGCGAAGCGAATTATACGTAAAGTCACCTTCGAGGTGCAATCTTCTTTCATAGGAAACGTAGTTGCGTCAGTAAATGGCGAAGAAGTGAAAAGCCCCACACATTGTATCTAGCAAATTCTGCCAGTCGACTTGGCCTTCGAGTAAGCAACGGCACACGTGTCGGCATTCACCTGAGCCGGAAAGCGTGTTCTAAGTCAGCGGACAACTCGAGTTTCCTATTATCATCTTTAGCCAGGCGCATCCGTTCGATAAGAAAGAGACTATTTTCCAGTAGCGTGCGAAGCGAAGACTTTACAAAGGAACGAGTTCTTCACAGGCACGCGTGAATAACGAACCTGACGCCTTAAGTAGGCAATGGTGTAAGTCAAGTAGGAAGTGTAAAGAAAGACTGTAGCTTTGTTGTAGCGACGAAATAACAGCGTCAACTCGTAATTTGTCGTTGATGCGAAGCCTAGTGCGAACTAATGTTGGCACAGGGGAAAACGTTGGAGATGGAAATAGGGTAAAGCGGGAGCTGCACACGTATTCGCTTGCACACTTACACGTGTACCCAGTGTACAGTGGTGTTCGAGTGGACCAGCTGCCAGGCAGCCAGGCTAGGCCAGCTCTTTTTCGCGGTGTGCGCCCCGCTCTCCCGTCGGCGAGAGCGACGAGCGGATGGCAGTGCGTGGTCACGAGAACGAACGACCCAGATTTTTAAAAAATTACTGCTTTTAACCCGCCGCCTCCGGCGTTTCCGAACATGCGTCCTCGCCCACCTCCCAACGTTTAATACATCACCGGCGCAATGTACGAGCGAAAAAAGTGGAAAAGAGAACGAACGAGCTTGACAGAGTCCGAGGGATCCTGAGTGAGGAGGAAAGGATGAGGCGAGCGAAAAAGAAGAGGGTCATGAGATGAGAATACCTCACACTAGAGGAGCGTGCCGTGGCATTCAATTATCAGCTATTGCCATGCAAAACTTGACGGGAATCGCGGAAAAAGAGACGGAAATTGTGCAACGAACCTCGACAGAATGTACATAGTACGTGGGCGTACATGAGGAAGCAGCCGGGCTCTGCAGGGAAGATTTCAGTTAATGCTCGGACCCCCAAATCTACGGGCGCACGCGATAAGCTCCGTTATTTATTCCGGCTATTGTACGCTGCATCCATGTTATGCACTATGTATTCCCTGCACTGCCATTTCGTCGATGCTTTTTCCCGCCAGTACAAAGGATTGTTATTCTCCAAGTGAATACCCCATCAACTCGGACTATGATGTATCATATTTACGGTACAGTATTCAACATAGAATTACTTCGCAACACCCGTTATTCAGCCCTTAATACTTATTCGTAAAGCCTCCCGACTCATAATGGGCTTTTCCACAAATTTGCAGTTATCCAAAATGTGTAGGATACCATCCTGACTGTAGTTTTCCTTTCTCTTTTCGTGTCGGTATAACAAGATGACTGCTCACAATTTGTGAGTGTTCCCAATTAGTAATGTTCGTCTTCAGAAATCCGAGAGTATTAAAGTGGAGCTACGTTATAATCAGTGGATACTTACAGCATGCAATTTGTGTAGATGGGAGGAGGGAAATTCACGACATAAGAGGGAGTCTTTAACCAGACATAACACAGGGGTTTTGGCTTGCTTATTAGGGTGGTAAACACTCGTTTGAAGAAGACTTCTCTCGGTGGATGTCCTCGTCATTATGCACTTCCATATCCTTTTATCCCGATGATAAGCATTGCGATGGAACTTGCTATCCACCTAGTGTTCCATGCATTTGGGTTTTCATTTTGTCTAGCGTACATACATTCATCAACCAGACACTGATAGAAATAACGCCGGCGAGATTTTTCTCTGCTTTTATTATCCTCTCGTATTGCACGGCACGACGCGCACTGTACGCAAAGATTTATTACTGCTGTGTTGTCGGGAATTAACCGGCAAGCTCCCCTTCCGAGGAACAATGTCAACGCGTAGATGTGTAAAACCGGCAGGCACTCCACATTATTTTTGTGGCACACGTGCAGGAATCTCAGACCGAGAGCTTCTAAATTTAAAGCAATCTCTCGCTGATGCTAATTTAATTTGATAGCGCTAAGAGGATGGGGCGTATTTCAGCTATTATTTTTGTTATCTCTTTGGCTTTCAAAAACTTGAATTTAAAGTTCTCCCATGAATATTCTAGACTCCAAAGAGTTACCTTTATAATTGGGAGATGTTGATGTTTAATTCTGTCAACTCTTACCGGACTAAAGATTTTGATAAACCAACTCTCTCCGCACGACAAATCGTGCTGGATCTTCCCACCTATTGTGTTTGCTTCCGTTTCCACGTAATGCACTTCTGCGTCGTATTGCTCGAAATGTTTCTATTTTTTTTGCCCCATGCAACATGACGCAGGAACAATATTGATATTTAACGGGGTTCGGGAAAATCGTTCGTCCGAGGAAAATACACTTGCCACTCGCATGCTAGCGAGGATCGTCAGTGGGGTTCCAATTAATTGCGGGCGACGAGCGCTGACAGGGTCTCGTTATTCGATTATTAAGTCCATTCTCCCGGGTACCATTGGAACTCGTGTAACGCAACGCCGGCCCCAAGTTTTAATTGCGTGCCAGGCATTCGCGCATACTCTATTTGCCGGGCCGCAACTTTTAATTTCGTGGCCTACTTCGCTAGTCACCGTGGGGCGTCCGCATGCTAATAAGTCGGCATGCCAAATAATTGTTCGTCGTCACCTTCGCCAAGGGACTTCATCCCGCAGGACAACTATGTACATGCTAATTCCGTAGTCTGCCGAAAATTAGCAGACCGATATTACCCACCAAGTTATTGGAGGGACGAACTTGACGCTCGGGGGTCCAATACTTCTCTCGGACAAAGACTGGGAGATTGGCCGGCTGAAGTATCATCATCCCAGTAGCGGCAAAAGTCCTTTGAGGGCGGTCCTAATAACCGCTGCACTTTCCAATCTCAGTCACAGGTTGGAGCGGGAAGAACTCTCGAAGAAGAGAGTAGCCTACTCGGGCTGAGGCTTTAAGAAGAAGTCCCGCGAGTAATCGACGGCAGAAACATTAAATCCCTGGAGATTATGCGCTGCTATTAGTAACAATGAAAAGAGGAAAAGGAGGGAAAGCGAGGGAGAAAAGTCCGATTGAGAGGCCCTCGTGGACAGACATTACGGCAAACGAGGGGCGATTGGACCGAGCAAAAAGCGGCTTGCCGGCCGCGGCTGTCGATCTTTGAAAAATAGAGCAGACCAATGCGAAACTGGGAGGAGAAAGATGAAAGAGGGAGACGAAGGGAGGCGGGTTGGGTGAAGGGTCTAAGTAACGGGGTAAGGCGCGAAGAGAACTCTCAGATGGGGAGTCCTGGAGAGAGAAAAGACCTCCTCGAGTGCGACTCACTACCGGTAAGTCCGCGCGACCGACGATCGCTACTCGCCGGGGCTGGCAATAAAAAAGCAAGATAGCGCTGCTGGATCTCTGAGCGGAAGTGTGCAAGTAGGAGTAGAATGGACGGATCGAAGGAGCAAACCAGAACGAGGGAGATGGAGAGTACGCGGAGAAGGGAAGGCGAAGAAGTGGTTCTTAAGAACGGCACTTGAATCTTATACAGAAGATTTAATGGTAGCTCCTCGAACAAGTGAGAGCACCTTCTCACCCGTACGCTCCTGAAAACGGCTGTCCTTACACTCATTCCTCCTTGGCCGCGGGCTTGGCGGATCTACACGCAGGAATACCCTCGCTCTTTTACAACGTGTGTCCATATCGTCTTCGTTCTTTGACAAAGAAGAAAGATCCAACCTTGGTACGGCAAAGCTTTGCACGGTCGTTAGCATAGTGCGAGCGTTAATAATGAGCTCTCCGACTTGTATTCCTGTAGCGCATAATCAACGCGCCAACCCGCTCCTTCTTGCTTCGTTCGACTCGCACCCATGCCACTGTGTCAGGCCAACCCACGGCTCAAGATAAATTTGCCTCCGACGAAAATCCGAGAGTCCTGCGATCTTTTTACGCGTTCGAAGGGAAATCGTGATAACAGTCGTTTCGGTGAATTAATGGGTGCAACGGATTGCCATGGCTAGTTTAGTGCGCCAAGTGCATCCAGCGAATGAATCCAGGGTAAACGCGACCGTAACTGGTAATAACGGATACGCCGTTGATACCCTGATATAGGATATTCATTTTTCATGAAGAATTCTAATGGATATATTAATAATCCGATGGCTCTGTTTAGTTACGTCTAATCCTTACGAATAGCTGAATAGGAGTATTTTAAGAGTATAACTTTCGGATGAGTTTGATTGAAAGCCTGGATTAAAAATGTTTTTAATCTTAGACAGATAGAGAACTTAGTTTTAGGATTCTCCTGTGATGTGTGGGCGTAGGGCTGCAGAGGAATTTAGGGACAAATTGGATTTTGCGGGGTTGACTCTCATCTCATTTCAAGACGTCCGACTGTAAACCTTTCATTCCCTTTTTATTAAAACCATAAGTCAACCATTTGAAAGTTTAGTGTACAATTTGTCCCTCGTAATTTTCTCCAAGTCCCCGCATGCAAAATATGAGTTTTTGTCTTGTCACTATTAGAGAGATACCGAATTCATCATCCTGATTTGAAATATGATCTTTCGAATCTCTCCAACATTTTGCCGACATCTTGATTCGCGTTTTAGCGAGATAATTGACATAGATCGGGCATTGGATCCCCGTAATTATTAACTTCAGAGTGGAAGAAGCGGAGAAGAGAAATTAATGAGGACAGGGTACTCTCCGCTTGGGGTCAAATGCTATTTGAAATGGAACTTATTCCACAGAGCAATTGGAAATCCTTCGTAATATGGAAGCTCGTTAATCCGGTCTTCGAAAAGCTTAATTTATTGCAAATTCTCCGTTTACTATTAACGCTTTCAACCCCGAGAGTAGTAAATGTCGTCCTTCAAATCCACAGACATTCACCAAAGTAGTAGCTTCGTTAAATCAAGTCATTATTATACGAAATGTTGTCATACCACTTGTAGCTTTGAAATTCAAATAGCTAAATCCATTCAATACCAATTAAACTCTTCAATATCAATGAACTAATTAATGACATTTTCCGTGTAATTTAAACGAAAGCGTAATTGAAACTAGTTTGAATTTGAAACTAATGTTGCGCCTCGAAGTACGTATGCTTCGACATATTGTTTCACGCACTTTCTAGAGAAAAGCGGGCGCTGCTGTCGACTAGCTCGACGAAACAAAGTTTAGTTTGATCACCGCAGATTCCACGTGGTAGTCGCATGAGATATCACAGCGGTATTTCGCGAGTAATGGTCGAAATTCCAACTGGCCGTAAAGGCTTAAACGGCGTAGAGCGTGGCAACTATATAGCTCCTCTAATTCCATACAAAATGACCTGGCAAGCGAGGAGCGAGGAAAGTACACTCGCACGCCTATAGTTAACATAGCATAGCTCGAGTTGCAAGCTAGCAGAGTAGCAGACTAGTCACCGGGGATGTTCCTATGTATATGTACATCACGAGATGCGTCGAGAGCTCCCATCCGACCCATCTTTGTAAAGCAAAAGTTACAAGACTGCCTTAAGTACAGTCGAGCGTAGAATTCGGCCTGGCAGTATATACATACATCTTGTATGAGTAGATGACTCTCACGCTAAGAGATTATGTCTTTCTTGCACTACTTCTGTGATCAACTAAATCTTCCATCTCTTCGAGTGACTCACGAAACTACTGTTAAGGAGTCCTGAACTCATTCAATTTATTTTCAATCAGAATCACATCACATAGCGAGTACTTTACGAATGCTACATGCATGTAGCACTCGTGGCAGGTAATCAGTGACTCCGGGGAATATGCGCGAAGCTCTGGCATCTTCATTACGCAAGCAAGCCGCAGGATTTTCTATTCATTAACCGTCGTGATTTTTGCGAATCCCACATTATGAGATTCAGGTAGCTCCAGGGATTAGAGCGACAGAAACTAGTTTTCTCTAAGCAATGTTGGGAAACCAGGGCGTTGGTTTATATTCTCTATAACTAGCAAAAGCTTCTCAACTGGACAGACGCAACTTTGGCGTCCCAGTTTCCATTGAGGCAACAAATAAATTTATGCTCGTAGTGAAGGATTTCAAAGCGGAGGGAAGCTATAGCAACGAGGGGTCAAAGTTGTTTGCTCGATAGAGTAGCATAAATATTAGATTCCTCGGTATAAGAAGTCCGAGGGTCCGCGGGGAGTACGTGGTAAACAGAAACGCTCTCGAGGATCTCTCTTCGAGAGATCGAAAGAGCGAGCGCATTCTTCGGAGTGGCTATAAAATGCTTTCCATCAGTAAGTGCAGTGAGACCCCCGTTGGAAAGTAGTGTGGCGGCTTCACCTGTTCGGGGACTGCAAGTTCGGTGGAAGAATGCATCGAGCGACGATAAAGATATTTCATAGTAAAGTTTAGCGTGCGTGTGCACGGGAGCAGAGTGTAATAGCTTTCGGCGAATTTTCAAACTCGATTATATGGCGCTGAGCCGCTGGCATTAAAACATCCTTAGTTGAGAGTTCAAGTCGATCCATGTCTCGAACTATCCGCTGATACATCGGTGGTTCCGCTCGTCTATCGCTAAGAGGACACTCGAGACTCAACCCGTCTCCCTCTTCCTCACACTCTTCGTACCCCCTTTCACCCACTCCCTTTTTTCTTACCATCCTTTTCTATCGTCGGCATATCCAGCATTATCGCTGACATGAATCTTCAACACGGTGTTAACTCCATGGCGAATCGCGGAGGAATACCCTCCTCCTCCCAACCCTCCACTATACAGCCGACTGTGCACCGCTTTTAAGAATTCGCCGCTGAAAACTTTTCCGCTCTACTCGACGAACTTCGACATGGCGTGGCGACGCGCGGTATCAATTTCCTGCCGGTCCCGCGCTAGAGCTATCCTAGCGTCGGCAACAAATCCAAGCTTTCGGAGCCACTGCATAAAGCATGAGTGATGTGACTCCTGGAAAATATCGAGCACCCAATCCAAATATCTTTGAGTCCTGTCAACCGCCACTTTCAATTCAACCCTTTCGTTCGCTATTCCATAGAAATCGCGTGGTTCTTGGCTAGTTAGGAAAAGTTCTGATGTGCAAGCAACATATGATACACGAACTTTATGTTATATAAATAGATTTAATAATTGAATTAATTTTATTTCGATATTATCGTCCATAAGAATCTGAATACCTAGCAAGTTTTATAACAAGGCTTGCTTGACAAAAATGCTAGTCGTTCGAGATAGTGAAATACCGTCGGAGGAAAGTAACATTTTCCTATCAGCGGAAAGAATCGATGTCCATAAATGCACGCGCGCGCCCGATCTTCGGCAAAGGCATCCCGATGAAATAGCAAGCAACTTTCTCGCGGAAGCTTGATAACGAAGCGGCTTTATGGTGTGTGATAGCGTCGTTTTAACAGGGAGGAAGCACGAAAAAGCGGGTGCGTGAATAAGGTCGTTGCGCCACTACGAGCGTTGTCCCAATTTAGCTGGCTTAACGAACGCCGCCACACTCCCGAACGATTTAATTAAGCGATACTGGCAAATTAGTTTATAATGATCTTCGTGAAACTGCTTCAGACTGATTCATCCAAGCAGTATCGATCCAGCAACGAGAGAAATGCGACCCTACAGAATCCCATACAAGTCTCGTAAAAACATAACTGTTTTTTCATCCTATTTTTTGATTTTCATTCCAACTGTAGTATAGCTTAATAGCATGTATGTTAGAAATATTATTTAACAAATAGTTTAATTACTAACATCGAGTGTTCGTCGAGTAGAAACCTGGTCATTGCTTTCCAGGGAAAGAATAGAACTTGGGAATTGTATAGCGAAACAAAACCGTCCCTCGATATTGTAGAAATTTCTATAGAATCTACAGCAAATCCGTAGTATACATAGTGTCCGAAAGCATTCGATGAAATCCTGACAAAATGAATCAGAGTTTAAAGTCAGTTTGACGAAAACTGTCTGGACGGTGGACGAGCGAGTTCGCAATTGCCGCTTGTAGTTCCTGTTTGAATTTTGCCAGGAACACGGTCGAACTCTCGTAGAATGAATGTGATCCAGATAGCGCGACATCGAGCAGGGAGACCGTGAATTTAGGATTTTGTTGAATTAAGCGTATCAGTTGCGCCGGAACAAATCGGCTTTCACGACTGGCTGTGCAATAGTACGTGGCCCGCGGCTGAGGCGTCTGATTAAATTCGAATCCTAACGGAATTTACTGTCACTTTATTAGCCGCCCGCCTCCAGAAGCTGACTGTTCACTTCCCTTTTAAATAATAAAACGCTCGACGGACGAATCGCAAGAAGTTATGTCTGAATTTTCAACGGGAGGAAATGTCTGTCGCCAGCACGGGGCTATCAAGAAATCGATGTCGGATGGGTAATAAGTTAACGCGATCGTAGATTGCGTAACGATTTCGGTGGTCGACCTATTAAAAGCAGGGCACTCGTAAAATTCGTTGAATTGCTGGGGCAAACGCGTCACAAGCAGCCGCTGCCAACCTCCATACGGACCACTAAACAACCCGATTTCCACGCCAGTAAGATGCTCACTGTGATCATAACTTAAAAGGCTGAAATCAGAAAATTTATATCTGGTGCACCAACCTTTCCAATTCCATTTTAATTTGTTTCTGGGAAGAAAAGTTTCGGGGAAAAGTTGGACCGAGACAGCAGCCGGTGACTTTCTCGTTGGAGTACTCGACAATCCGAAGAACTTAGAGTCGCATTTTCATTTCCCGCAGAGAAGTTCTTTGCGATGTTGAAGGTATAACATTTTGTGGAACATTGTATTTCAGAGGTATCAAGTTCGCATCCACGCGCGCGCATCCGAAAAGCCGCTTTTGAGGCGCGTCCGACTCCCGCACTTTGTTGTAGTATAGCCGCGGATGCTAGGACTCTCGAATGTTTGTTGCGTTCGAAACCGCAGAGGTATGCCTGCTCGTATCGACATCGAGCGAGAAGCATAGGCCAGCATAGCGAAAGAACATTCGAGCCGGCTGGAAGAATTCTGGATGCTGGATTCCATTTTAGCGGGTTTTCATGACTCGTTCACGTTGGAATTCGAACCGAATCCAGTGAAATGCGTCGGCCTCGTAGTGCGTTCTGAAAAGTGTGGCTGAGTTCGGTCAGTCGACAGTCGGCTTACAAAATCCGCGATATTTCCAGTGGAGCAGCCAATACAGCGTTACCGTGGCAGTAGTACACGTTGGTAAATAAAAATCGGTTTCTACCGTTGAAAGAAACCAGCAGACCGTACATCTCTCCGGGCTTGTACGATTAAGAGTGGAACGACAGGGTGGTACACGTATTTCAAGGATAGATAGAGCACTCGGGCTAGAAGTCAAGGAACGTCTCTAGCTGCCAATTGCGCCGTGAAAAAGACGCAATCCGACGACACACCTGTGTCTGTAAATCAGTCGACGTTTACCCTTGTCGGAACAATTTTATCCGCCACCCTACAAATCAAGAGTCAGCCATGTGGAAATTGTGGGGCGAAAATCGAGGACGATTGGAACTACAGAAAATTAGCTAATGGATAACGCGATCGAGTGACGAGCGGAGGACGCTTATCGACCTATATGTCGTAAGAGAGCTTTTAATTTTTCATTTCGCACTACTTCACAGTGCTTACAAATTGCTGCGAGTATAAGCTATTACGGTGAATTTTTACAATTCACTGCCAGTTGATATGCTCTTCGCATGTAATGACACCGACTAGTCGACCGTAGATGCCCTGTGCACGTGAACGATTTATCTCTACGGCTATAATGCTCCGACGATTTTCTATCAGCGGGAACACTGTGTTTTCTTTCGAATGGCTTTCGATCTATTGGAAAACGGAATCTGTCACAGCATACCTTTGAAAGGTTTATCGAGGCGGAAATTGCAAGGCTGTCCAACTGATTTCTTCGACTAAAGAGAATCCCATTTCATAGGGGAGTAATAGAACCTATCGGATTTATATGTATATGACTGCATGTCAATTGGCCAAAGATATCGTCAATATGTCGAAAAGAGGGAGAGCGATCAACAATTATGAGAGTCCTCATTTCGTGGTAGGCGTCAGGAGCCACGCTAAAATGGAATTGAAATTCATCTTTGTCAGAGTATGAATACAGCTTCGTTGCAATGTATACATTCTATTTATTTATTACGGTTGGTCACGACAACCGAACAATCTATTTTATTATTCCGTTTGCATTTTAATACAATCAGCAGTTGTCCCCAGTAGATTGGAATTTTTATCATTGTTTCGAGAGTCCAGCTTATTGCAACCGCAATCGGGGACGCTTAATCATGTATCGGTAAAATGATGAATATATCGGAGAGTTTCGCCTCTTATTCCTGGCTCTGTTAATCGGTCTGGAATCGTCCTGTTAATTTTTCTGTTCCCCAGTGATTCGCCCAGAAGCCAGCTTACAATTTCCACCCCAGGGTTTCCTGCTCTAATCCCAATCCCAGGAATAATCCCGGCTTTCTCTTTTACCCTTAACAATAAGTATTTTAATCTGGCCTTATCTTGCGCACTCGTTAATTCTTATAGCTCATGGAACATATCTTCTGCCATGCGGATTTTACCAGTGCAAGCTAATTAATTGAGGCTTATATTGGCAGAGATTTGCGTCCTTATTTCCGGGACATTTTCAGTTTCACTGTTGATTTATCTTGGGCAAAGGTGAAGTTTCACATCTCATATTTTGCCACGTGAACACGCGTCATTTCGAGATCACCACATATAAGCGCTGTGAACCTCTCAGTTGGAACGCGATGAGTTTCCGGAGACTATTTAATTGGCGAGGCAAATTCCGCAAGGGAGTTGGAGGGGTACACACTAATCCCAGGGTGGCGGTATATGTGCAGGAGACCGGCCGTTATACGAAGTGCAGTTGCCCAAAGTGAAATCCTTAATTATCCTCTTTAATATATACGCCTGACGCTCGAGGTAGCAACATAAGCCGGACGTACGGCCTGGTACAAGCTCGCTTGCCGTGTTCCAGTGTCCGTCCTAGCGAACTAGCCCGCTTTTTCGAGTAATTTATAGGAAATTTTCCGGGCGAAAGCACAAGGCGTGCGCATGTCAGTTTAGCAGGTTCAGTGTGCACCCGCGGGCTCCGCACTCTCCGACACAATTTCCCCTAGCACAAATTACCGGTCTCCTGCGTCTCGATTCTCGAGAATTCGCCGCGTGCCGAGTTAGATCGCCCAATAGAATTAGCATAAAATCGCAGGTCACCCGCACGATGGTGTGTTAAAGCTTCGTAGTCTTGCACAAGTCGCTTGGCCGAGCAACTCCACTTCGACAATTATATCTAAATTGCTGCCTTACTTTTTGCTATTCTCGAATAACATTACTGGTAACAGCTTTGCCCCTCGGGTATTCAAAGCTTCTTTTATTCGGAGCTTATTCAGCATGGAGCAGTCCAGCATCCAATTTCACTTTTTGTACGTGCCATGCTTCCAATGTTACTGCAACTTCACAAATTCCACATAGTCAGAATTCATCGACCACGTAACAGTTAAGAGTAGTATTCTGTTTGAATTTTTAAAACACTTTTGTTATAAAGGACGCAGTGCTTCACTTGGTTAAATTTGATTAGAAATTATTGTAGGTACATGATAGTTCTGACCATGTTTTGCTTGGTATATTTCAATTCTAATGTACATCGCGCTAAACCAAAAGGCATTATTAACAATAAATCCTGTCCGTAGGTGCGCATTCAATGACTGATATACACGTAGAGGGCAAGCCACTTGAATTAATGTAGCATACAAAGCCGTTTAACAAACTAGGATTTACGTGCATGTAGCACTCGACGAATTATACATTCCATCGGTCATTCATCCCGTAGTATAGATTACATTCAATCTACGCTTGTTGCATATGCCAGTTTGAGTACTTTATTGACACGCGGAAACGGGTAAATCGTGAGAGAGCTTCAAAGGACGAAAGCCCAACAGGAACGCACGGATCTTCTATTCATGCCTGTTACTTTGTTAATCCTATACACTTAGTAAACTTCAAATTCCTGTTTATTATAGGAAATTCCTGTTGCGGTCAAATGTACTTAGTTCATGAAATTAGAATTATATTCTTTTAGAAATTCTCTATTCCCTCGTATCCTCGCACATCGAGCTCCACATTATATAATAATAATCGAGATTGAAAAATAATAGCAATTAGCGCAATTTTATAACTGGTGTACTACTTTAGATTCAATTCGGGCGAACAGTTTTATGTTTTGAATTTTAATCAAGCTCCCGTGAAGTTATCTTCCTGAATTTGTTTTATGAAATATTTTCAATTTGATAGGAATTAATATTTCAATAAAATCTGTTTTATTGAAGGAATTATTATAACAAGACTTTATCAGTAGTGGAGGAAAATCGAGTAACATTAGCTGCAATTTCACAATACTCATGACTATCGTGGCTTACGTCAGGCATTCACAGAGTTCAAGTGTCACCAGGAAGTGCACTTGGCAGGCACTGCACTCGGACAGGTCGAAATGTATCTTAACTATTCTCTGGTAAGCTGCGAGAGGCACTGGCAAATACTAATGTGCTTCATTATCGTTGCTCCAGTGGCGGACGCTACCGTATGCCAACTTGCGGAATCTCTGTCTGCTTAAGCCTCTCCGTCTGCACTAAGCGAAACGACCTTCTAGCATATAGCCAGTGACTGACTTCAACTGACAAAGTGCTTATCAGATGCGCCCGTTTCCTGAAAGGCTTCTTCCTGTAATTCGCATTGGAACTCCCCTCGTACCACTCGTCCTTTCAGTCTACGTTGCCAGAATAATACGATAGTAATGCTGGCTCGCACTACCAAAGGAGTTTGACAGTTGATTCCTGGACTCGAACGTGTATCCTGCTTCAAAATAGTCGGTCGATAAATCGAAGTACCTTGCTTCCGATATTCGAGTACTCAATTGATGAACTATGAGCTCTCCTAAATCTTATTTTATGACGTAATCGAAAAATAGAATAGTTGTGGATTGATCGATTACCGTCTCCTTGGATAATATAGGAAACACAATTGTAAAGCTCAAAGTATCTTTTCATAAAGATTCTCCCTGGTTTTATGTCTTTTAAGCTGTGCGATTACTGTGGATATTTTTTTCCATAAAACGAACGACACTTGAGGAATTTAAGCTCGTTAGAGAGTTTAGGAGATTCCAGCTCGTTACACTAGTGTCTGAGGAGGCTATCACTCTTGATAGAAGGGATTGAGAGGAAAAACGCTGACAGAATGCATCTCCTTTGTGTAAAATGCACGGGGCAGCGTCGCGTTGATAGGCTGGCAGTCTAAGTTGGTCTTAGGTCTCAAGCAGACGCCGGCGAAGGGGTGATAGGAGGGATAAGCGAAGGTAATGATTACGCCGGCACTTGCTGGGAATCAAGATTGATCGAGTGGACGAGCTTGCAACATTCACCCTGATCCTCGTATTACCATCTAAACTCGAAATGCCTCCAACTCGTATACTCACTGTCTATTCTAATCATATAAATCGACCAATTTATTCGTGACCATTAGCCGAGAAATATCCTATTTAAAGTGGCCACCAACGGTCGATTAATGCGGAGTGCTCTTTAAACTGACATTGCCAGAGAGATTGAAACGATGATCAAGCTGTCGAGTGGAGCACTTTCGTTCGGCGCGACTAAACGCGCGTGCGTTTCCGCATGCCCTCATCCCATCCAAATCGTGCGGCCATGCGCGGGTCAGAAATTTGGCATGAAGCCGCAGGTGAGCGGCCGCAGGTAGAATTAATTTTCCGCTTTAAAGTTGCATGCGTGCATTTGGTATCCAATGACAGAGAGACTAATTAAGCAGCGCTAATCGTAAAAAGAGGTGGTTGAATGAAGCAACGTTCATCCGGCAGTTTCTGTTAGATACAAGCGCAAGTCGATTCAACTCGCAGCTGTGTATGTCTAAGGATCGCGTTCCTTAGTTGCCAGGTTCGTTCGAGTCGCGCGTCCGCCTCGAGTGTGGTATCCAAGAACTTCGGGAATTAGTGTCTTAAGCTGAACTCGGGCAAACAGAGGGCACAAAGTACAAGTACCGGGTACACTGTAGACAAGACTCTCTGTCTTTCGGGAGCGATGCGCTGGTGGATCCATTGTTCCGCGCGGCAAAGAGTTTGTTCCTTCCAAATAACGGGAAGTTCGCTGCGCTCTTACCGCCCCGGAGGCAATGGCGAAACTTCCTCCTACTTCTTGCCTTTCGCTATAAATCCGGTATTTCGAACCAACAGAAATCCCAAGAAGCGAGATCCCTGACTTCCGCTGCTTACCCGCCATGATCCGCGGATTTTAACGAACGAGAAAAATGTAACCACACACACGGAGTACTACTAGGTACTAGTATAGTATGTATTAGAACGCGGATTTCGTCGCTACCGGGATGAGAATTTCGCTGACGTCCGCCATCGTCATGGTAAAACCAGACCAGGTATGGATGCCATCGCGTCCGAAGAATTAATGAACACCACTCGACACACCCGCACCGGGCTTTTCGCGCGCATCGTCAGCCGAGCTCTTTTTTTCATGATAAAATAACGAAAAAACGTTGTATATGTCAAAGCTTCTTCCACATTGATCTCCTTTAGACATTTGAGCACATTATTATTTATTGATCGTGTCGGTGGCAGTGTATAGAGAATTTTATTCCGCATATTTCACTGTTTATAGAATATTTAATCCCATTTGTTCTATGTTATTTTCTATACACTATTCGCACCATGAAAGGGAGATTTAATTAGGGAGAGAAAGTAGTTTAATGGAAGCAGGTTGTACCGAATAATATAATGACCTATAACGCAAGTTCAACTGTAATATCAGTGAGAAAAGGCTGAGCTCTTACATAACATTGTCTGATTTAATGAAAGAACTCAAGAGATAGTTCCGGATGAGCAGAAGCCTGAGGAGTTTTCGAGAGGCAACCGATTAAGGTCGCTATTGCCTCATCCACTATAACTAGAGTATAAGGTCTGCACCCGCGGTGGAAGGAAGAGGGATTCTAGGAGAGAAACAAGCCGTATATTAAAGAGCCAAGGAGTTTCGTGGTGTTCTCGTTAATTTTACATTAATTTTCCACAAATTTCGCTATATGCTACAGATGCTTATTTAATGGAATGAAAAGTTACGTGGTACAAAGTGTGGCAACCGATGACTAGCTCACTTACTCTCCATTTCTTTCTTATTCGAGGTTTCGGTCGCCGCTTGTCGACTTCCGTTTTAGCAGGAAGGGGGAAATATAGAAGCAGCTACCTTGCGCTGCACTCAGCATTACCATTCGCCAGGCTCCTTCTTATTTCTGCCGCTCCTCCCGAGAAAAATGTGTGTCGCGGGAAACTTCTGGTTCCCAGTGTAACGGGATTCACGGAATAAAAGGGAGGTAATGCGCTCTCCCCTGCTAGCATACTTCAACACTGCAATACGTCTCTGCCGGCGATTTTTATACGACTATTTTATTCCCAGAGAGTCCTTCTCGTACGAGCACGTGTGTAAGTGCGTACATACCGAGAGAAGAGAGTTCTCGGGAGAAAAGTTTTAATGTACACCGAGTTTCGTGTTGTAGTTGAATATTGTGCTGACTCTTTCTCCTTAATTTCGTAAGTAGATCCGACGTACTGATCAAAGTATGCTGGGTAAACGCACGAAAGTCTTCATAGAGTGATTACGAACTTCCTCCCTCAAATTTGCAGGTAGCTTTCCATTTCGTTGCGGAGCTCCTCGAAGGTATTGCAAAAGGAGCTTCCGAAGCGTGGCTTTCTTAGGGTATAGGAAGGCTTACAGGAGAAATGTGAGCTCAAAATCTACCGGCATAGCTAGACCGCTGAGGGCAAGTGGGAATTTGGTCGGGAAAGACTTTGCTATTTCCTGTACTGGCCAGGTCAGTACGATAGGCAAACTTAACGCACGGAGAACTTGGCTAGCTTGACTCGAGGGTGGAGAAGGACACGCGCAGTTGGCAGCAACGGGGTAGAACGGAGAAGGAAGGAAACTGGCTGACTGACTCCGTCAGACTTGAGTTCAAGGGGCAAGCTTTACTTGGTGGGTGGTCCTTGTAGAAGGGTGAAAATCTGGCCGAGTGCTAACCGACACGCAGAGGTCGATGACCAAAAGCTGCCAGCAAGTGCGTTAACGTCATTAAATCTAATGGGAAAGCAACGTCCAGGCATCCTTTCCTTTTCCTGCTACCTAACTTCGCTCGTGTTTATCATTGTTCTCGCTAGGCAATTTGATTTAGTGCTGGAACGCGCCACTTCCGCCTCCACCATCTGTGTAAGACCTCCCGCGGGCGAACGAAAGCCATGGTTGACGTGCTCTTTCCCACCCACTCAACTCCCCGTCATTCTTTTTCCTACGTCTTACTTACCTCTCGGGCTTCTCGCCGGGAAACCCATTCGGAGATCAAAGCGGGGATTGCACCGCTTTCGAGGTAGAAGCTTGACTCTGTAAAGCACTACAATTTCCATCGTTTCCATCCAATTGTATTATTACTACCTATATCGAATTATTTATTCATTTTTTAGAGAGCATTTTTATTGCTTGTTTATACGTACGCATATTCGCATATTTTTGTGATAGGCAGTTTTTTCAAAAGCTCTCGGAAAGCAGGTATATTTCTACTCGCAATATTACCGGAGTTGCTCCACTTTTTCCAACAACGATATTTTCCTTTCTCTCATTTAACTCTTAACTATTTAATTTCGTGCCCTTTATAAGAAGTCGTGTTTCTCGCGGAGCTCTTTATCTGGAGCGCGCTGGTTTACCAGTGAGCAACTGTACCGCTCTCCTAATGATACCGCAGTCCAGTCAACCGTTGGTAGCCATAGAAAAGCCGCAAGGGATTTCTAGTATCTGCAGAATTCCGCGATAAATTCGGAGCGTGCAGTTGGTCCCGTCGGAACACAAGCACTTTTGAGTACGGAACTGCTGTAACTATCTGTCTATATCGTTGTGTTTCGACAAGGATGGCCTTCCGCCTTCTTCACGTTCCCGATCGATGTCTGCTCCCGCGCGGCATTCTTCTTATCACCAGCGATCCCGAGGGCTGCTTGAAATTCTGATCTTACCGCGATGATCACTCTGCTCGTCCACCGGGATTCTGTGATGGAGTCCCCGACATTCTATATCTATGAGGCCTGCCACTCTCTTTCTCGTGTCCTTAGCACGACTTCCGTCCTTTATCACGAGAGCAATAGGCTAATGAAAGAACAACATCATTACTTATTCTGCCTTCTAATGAACTGCGAATAAATAGAGCTTTTATTGTGGCTTTTTTAGAACAGTCATTTTGCGGAATACTGGAAGATAATATGACTTTGTATTAATGTTAAATGAACCTTGTTTCTTTTTACTGTAAAGTATTAAGTACGTTTATTCGAACGAGCAGACATTTTATGATTCTTCCATTTGCAGTGGTTTATGAAAATTGTGTTTCTCCCAGAAATGGTCGAAATCCCTAGTTTCCTTAGTGTTGAATGCGGTAGCGTTGCATTTTCCATTCCCAAAACTTGTCCTTATGTTCTTTTTCCTCCATTTGGTTGTCAAGATTGTAACGTATTGTGGGTAAATGCTCTGGCAGCTGTGAGCGTCCTCCACGTTCTCATTCTCCGTACAGCCCGAAAATGAACATGTCTGCGTCGGGCGTGATTAAAATAGAGTATAAAATGGGCGAGCAGGTGTGCCGGAGCACAAGGAGATCGGTATCGGGCCACCCGAGGCGAAGTCCGCTGCTATTTGTCGGTGGTCGGAATACGAACGTTTGGTTTGGAACGCGCGTTGCTTTTGAGGAGGAAGACAATTCCGTATCGATATCCGCTCGGACCTGGAAAATACGTGCCTCTCCAAGCAATACACTCACCCTCTTCTTGTCCCTCTCCCTCTTGCTTTGGACGTCGCGTCGGTCCCTTCGGCGATCCGATAGCAAGGATACGCTTTTGTGAACGGACTTTGAGGATACTTGCGGGAATATCTACCCGTGGAAATAAGTTTCCGCCGGTATTACCGTCTTGGCCGGTCTCAATGAAAACAGCTTCTTACGGTAGCCGGTCTGTCCGGGGATTTCGCGAAAAAACATCCCGACAGCCGCTACTATTCTTGTAGGATACGAACTAGCGAGCTACTTCTAGCTTCAACCAGTCGCCTTACGTATTTTTCAAGGATAGCTTTTCACTTTCTATCCACCGCCGACGGCGCAACATACTGTCGGCGTCCGATCTTTTCACCCTCCTCTATAACCCAGGAAATGTTTGACCCGAAAACACAGAGAGTTCGTGAGGAACACGCATTTTCGGACCAACTCTATCATTGTTCTTTTACCACGTACGCTCCGCTCCCATTTTGTTTGTTCCTGTAACTACTTTTCCCGGCTTTTGTTCCTGTGGCTTGCAGACCTTTAGAGTTTTTTCGTTTACATTTTTTACATTTTACCGTGCATTGCTAGTTCATGTAAAGTAAAATCGTACGGTTTATTCATATCTCGTTTTGCGTTTAACGATATTCTATTGTAAAATTCTTTTTCAATCTCCAACTGTGCTGAGCGCATGACAATGTGCCACCTAAGCAGTACTCTAAATATTTTAACAACTCCACAAACCACGATAAAGCGTCGTTTCCATTTTTCATTAGGATGAATTTATGCAGCTTGTATCTGATCGTCATTTTCTCGTAGAACATCTTTCCTCCCTAACATTTGACAGATCCGCTAAGTACACTGGAACGCAATTCATATTCATATAGAGCAAAGCCTATTCATATCGGCCTAACTTCTTTTAAAAGTACTCTTTAAGAAACTTAAACGACACACGCCGGAAAAGTTACTCGCGCGGCGAATTTTAATTCGCTCACCCCATAAAACAGACCGCCGAACTTCCGGCGGCTGCCAGTTCTAAATCACGCAGCAAATTTTAATGTCTTGTGAGCGGCGAATGAAGTACGCTCGAGCAGCATCGACTAGTAAGTCTGTGAGAAACTGTAAAGTTAACGATGACTTGCCGCGCGGACGTCGGCGTCGTTTCGTTGGACTTCGCGCTGAAACTTAAACTTTTACTTCAACGCTGGCACGTCAGTCTTCATTGAACTCCCCGATACAAAATACTAGCAACTTTCCGTGAAAGTAAGTTCTCAGAGCTTTTATTAAGCAATGTTTTAATATTATTGTTGACATCTTACATATTATTTACTAGAAATTCTAATAGAAATGAATTATTATCGTTTGAATTGCAGCATTAGACTTTAGAACGACTTTCGAACGACTGGGTTTTATAGGATTAAAAGTAATATTTAACTCCCATGACTGATAGCTATAAGCACTGGAGCAGCATAATGCTCGAAACAATTGTGATTCAGAGTTCCCGCCAAGTAGGAGCAATAAAATTACGGAACAAGCTATTATTCGGAGTCGAAAGTGATATTGAGCGTAGGAAGATGTAATAGCGCCAATAAAAGGTTCGCAACTGACTAGCATTCCAAAGCGAAAGGTACTATATTTCAGCAAAATGAGTTCCACGAACAGCTGTAACGTCCGTGGAAACCTCGAGTACCGATTTCTCGAAGCGTAATCGATCTCAATTTCTAGTGATAGTCGCTGTGCTCCACTTTAAGATCCATTAATCACAACGGATTTACTGTTCTCCCTTTTCATCGCTGCCAGGCTTAAGTATAATTTAATTAATAATTAGTATTTCTTTACTTCCATTTCATTATAACATTCCGTGCAATTTCTTGGAGAACTTTCTCAGGGGAAATATGCACATTTTTTAATCTGAATTATAATGGTGATTCATTATAAAACAATGAACTTCGATTCTTCTACTGCAAAGAAATTCTTAGAAAAGCGAGGAAGTAGGTAAATCGTTGGTGGCATAAGTTCCAGACGTTTAACGAGGTTGGTAATGCGACTTCATCAGCGGTTCTTGGCCCTGACGCAGCTGGAATTTCGCAGAGCAACCCGCATTCCGGCTAAGTTGTTCGTCTTCCGGACTGCGAGACAAACGACTCGGCCTAGAGCTTGCGATGTTCTCCTTCCTCATATAAAGTGCAATTGCCAGCAGCTGATTTTAACGGTTTTCACACCAGACGCGCATTCCATTCACCAACTTTTCGGATTAAGCGGCGAATAGCAATCAGGCGTGAATTTGTCGAATTTAAGAGAAAAACTCCAACTCCTAGTCAATCATTACCTCACGTTGGCGTAAAAAATTCGAACATGTAGTCAACCGAAGTATACTTAACACAGCAGAAAATGTAATATGCGATATTCGCATGTTACATTTTTTTTGTGGACAGGAAACGAGAAGAATAGAGGTAGAAATATAAAGAATTTTATTTTATTGAAATTTCTAATTACCGGGCAGGAACTGATGGTAGAACTTCTCCGGGCTGAGTGGCGGAATAATCGATGGCAAAGATGGGAGGTCAAAGCCCAGGCTTTCAACCAGGGCCGGGGCGAAAGAACTAATAATGACAGCAAAGACAAATCGAAATAGAATTGTTAGGTGCGCTATAGTTTATTGGGATCGGGAATAGGCGTGGCTGAGAAGTCAGGCTGCCAAGAATTTGATATATTACACTAGCGATCTTAACTGGATCCCTTACAGACTGCTGCTGCTACTGCTGCAGCTTCTAAGCGCCTTCCATCAAAAGTAGCTCCCTCTGTCTCCTTCCGTCCACCATTTTAATTGTGCCTGGTGCGATAAGAGTCATGATTAAAAAATGCGAAATAAATGCCGTCTCATAAAGCTTGGTATAATTACTTCAATTTGACGGGCCGAGACTAATTATTGCTAGAGGATTTTAATGGATACAACCGCTCTGCAAAAACTACCTCTGACAAAGGATCCCAGTGAAACATTAGTTGCTCTTAATCTTTCAATTTCACCAGGTCCGGCTATCTTGCTCCTGGGGAGAAAGCACTTTTTACACGTCCCAGACTCGATGGTACTTCAATTTAGTTGCCGGGCGCCTCCCCTTTCGGGTAACCAAAGCAATCCACTCGACTTTCCGAAGGACTCGCAATTTCCCTTTTCTCCAGATTTTCCACCTTCAATCGTAGAACAAGTAAGACACGAAAATTGAAGTATTTTAGCTATTCATTAATTGTAACGACTTCACCTTTGTGTACCAAGTATTCAAAGGGGATTTCTACCTGTCTGACCCAAGGGTCCAAGTAGTGTAACAAGGAGAAGAGTTACATCAGTTCAGATTGTTACAGTAAATATATTTGTATCAAGTTTCTACATTCCTTAATAAGTTTCTGCCTGCGGTAACTATATCGTTTGTGTTTGAGTTACACATGGATCTAGTATGTTTGAGTTACATCTATTTGTGTTTCTGGATCTGTAGCCAGGTAGCCTTTTTGGTATTTACATAGATGTCCAATGACACTGAGGTGCAGGTGTACACAAAAGGTACAATGTACGTAATAATCGCAGCCAAAGTGCAAGAATTTATCTCCAGCTATTATTCGCAAAACCGAGGAGACACTGCTTCCATTCACGCTTCTAATTCCATTAAAGTCACATTCGTCCCTGTAATTTCCCAGAAGTAGTAGCGATCGACTGCAGGTAGATTTTTCCCAGCGCGCAGAATCATTAGTTATCCAGAGGCAGGGATTTGCGCAGCACGTAGTGCAACGTAAGAAAACGGGGGAGCTTAGCGTCTAAACGAAACGAAAGACCGCCAATTGATTATTACAATGAGGACAGATAGTTTGAAGTGGAAGGGTTGCGGAGGAGCTAAACGAATAGGATCGGTATTTCTCTCTCGGGTGCGCGCGTCGTGAGTCTCTCGATAATTATAGGCGAATTAATCAGCAAAGCAACGGGAGTACCCGACAGGGCTCGGGGAAACCGGTAATTGTCCGTCTTAATTGGCTGGATTTTCCGCTACTCAGTGTGGCGAGAGAAGCCGCCGGTAATTCGCGCGCCGTTTCCGCCGGCAAACCGCCGATTTCAATTGCTCACCCTATTTTCTACGCTCGTCACACTAAATCAACCCTCGAATCCCCTCCCTAGTGCCGTCTGCACCGGCGAAACCACCCTCATTCCGCGCAACCCTCTTCAACTCTACCGTTCGTTCGTCGAGCTTTTCTTTGGCTGCTGGCTCGAATTTTCTGGCGATGAGCTATTAATTGTCCACTGCTTTCAAGCACTATTGTGCACCGCTACTCCCCCTCAACCTTTCATCGACGTTTCGCCACTCGTTTCGCCCTTCTTCCACCCTTCGCCACTGGCAGCACCCCCACTCGCATTTGGCAAACCTCCGCGAAGGTATGAACCTCAAATATCGAGAATTAAATATCCGCGAAATGTCTCTCTTTCCTTATTGTCAAGTATTCTCAGTATTTTTTAAACTCCCGTAAAGTATCTGTGCCAGATTGTTTTCCATGACAGTAATTTATCATGTTTCATGGGCTACTTTGAAATAACAGTAAAAATTGAGAACGCGTGGGAACTGTTATTGTTGTTGGCTGTTACTGAGAATGCTTTATCTAAAGCCAGGCGCAGACATTCCGGATGTCGCCGATCGTATTCGACCGGAAACATTGGAGCTTCCATACGGTGAAGTCCGGTTTCATGCCACGTTCTTATTGTCGAGAAGAATCTGGTGTGTGTGTGTGTGTGTGTATTGTTAGCTTTACTGGTGTGGCATCAAACTCTAGCTTCGAAATTTATTTGTGAAGTCGAGCGAATGACGCCTGGTGCGCTGCGCGCTCTATCCCAGCGGTCAGAAAAATATTTTTGTTGAAGCGAGTTCCCCACCCTTGGTGAAGGATGGAACGTCGATTGATCGACGAAGAGCGAGGCGCGAAAAACAGACGCTCGGCGCCGGCATATTTATTATTTCCTCGTAGGCGACGGGTAGCCAAGAAATCCATTTCTCCAGCCGGGGCGGACTAGGCGTGTCGTAGCCCTTTGCATGTTTAAACGAGAGCCGCAACGTTTGCGCGAGCAACCCTGCTATGACATGTATCAAGCCTCAACACAGCTGGACCGTATCCCGATGTCCCAGCATCCAGTAAACTCAGCGGCGAGTATGTGTGTCTGTGTGTGTGTGTGTGTGTGTGTGTCGGTAGCCGCATTGGCAGAATTCGAATGCGAGGGATCGCGCGCAACACAGCGGCCGCAGCCATAAATATTTAAAGGGAGAGTTGCAGTTTAACGGCAGCCCGGCCAGATTTTCCCCGATGACTGCGGCAACTGCGACGGATGCGGATAGAAATGGAGCGACCAACCGGACACACACTTACCTATGCGCACGACGCGGAAATAGAAGGCGTATAAGTGCACCGGCGGCTCTGCTTTGTAAGCTGACGCCAGGACGACGAGCGTCCTCCCCTTAGTAGACGCTCAAAGACCCTTCCTTCCTCATTAATGCAGACATTAAATTCTCCCTTCTGATGCCTCCTCAAAATCGATGGAGGCGTCGCCCAAGGAATTTGTCACGATGTTCTGATTACCGGTCCTCCCCATTGAACACTCCCCTCAGAAAATCTTCTCGTAAATAGGAAGATTTCTCGTAATAGTACCGTGAATAAGCAATATCCTTTTGCCGTTCTTGAAGCAATTTTCTGACATCCTGACTGAAATTGCTTTTAGATCGGTTCCCCAGTGTTGCAGGTTAATAGTTACGCGACAGGTTAATCGTATCGTAATATGTATCAAACGGAGGCTATATCGATAGGTAGTTCATATACATCCTTTAGTTCTTTAATACATTGACTGCCACGAGGGTCACCGGTGACCTGCGACGCGAATAATATCGCACAATAAACAAAATATTGATGCCATGGCCAATCCATGTAAAACTGGCGTGACAGTTAACGTGTTGAAATTGTTTACAATCAATTATACAAATTTTAATTGAATGGAAAAAAACGGAATCAATACAGAGTTTCAATTATAACATAAAGTCCGGTCATAACTATACAACATATTAACCGTATTCAATTATTAAAAAGAAAACAATACATCAATAACGAAAAATTAAACATTTATAAAATTCACCGTCAGAAAAATTGTGAAATGGGTTCTCCCATTCTTTTCATTCCCCTGCCACGCCCCAGGTATTGGCGTTTGCTTCAGCGTCAACTAATAATGCGACAAGCAGCGTTAGTATCACGGGTGAAGCGGGCCTGAATAATTAACACTTGACGGGGAGGAGGGCCGGGGGTATCATTTGCGGCGACAGTGGCGAACTCTCCGGAACCCGCGCGGATAGGAAAGTTGGGGGTGGTGATCCCGGACGACAAGCACTCGCAATGTGGAGGGCAGGTCGAATTCCTCGAGGTAGAACTCGAAGGGGAGGGAGGAGATAGGATTTTTCAATGCTCGAAACTTGGCACACGGGGCTTTCGCGAACTTGCCCGCGGCTTCTGTCATTCCATGGAAGACTGCTCGGGATTTACCCTGGGAATTTATCGTCGCCGGATCGAAAGCCGCCCGAATATCCTTTGCCCATTTCATGGGATACCTCCCCCTCTCCCTCCCCCCACCCTTCTTTGTTGCTAAAGAGATACTGGTAAGCAGACTCGCACGAGAAGGTATTGTACACGCTTTACTGTGGCCGCAGCCGTTGAGGGGAGAGAGGACAAATGCGGCTGATATAAGCGGCAACGGTGCTGGTAGCCCGCTTATATCAGGCCATTAAATTCCTCATGGAAGAGGCTCTTATAGTTGAAATACCTTCAATAGGTCGAGGAATTAAAATGGAAAGCTTGCTATGCGCTTGCATATGTGCCATCCGCAGACGGCGCGCCGGCTAGCGTACGTGTATAAAATGAAGCGCGTCGGTGCCGGTGCTTTAAAGGGAAACCTTAACACACTCTCTCTCCACCTAAATTACTCCCGCTAGTATTATTGTACTCTCCCCATTAGAATTTAGTGGTATCATGGGAATCTAATTGTTAAGGGAAAGAAGCTGGCGTCGACGTAGAGATTTAGAAAATGGGTGGGAATTTTTGCCTACTTTGCCGCGTGCTATTATTCGGTAAATTAAAGCATTCATTTCAGGTGGTATTTGAAAGTATGATTTCTTCTTATTTCGCAATTTTAGTAGAGGTTTCCGGTACTAGAATTGTCGGAAGTGGGAAAGGTGGACAGGGTATCTTCGACAGAAGCGACTGTGAGCTTCACCGTGGTGGAATTGTTTTGGCAGGGTTTCAAGGGGAAGCCAGTCGCATTGGCGCTCTGCGAGGACGCTCTGGCGACCACACATTTGCTAGCGACGCTCCTCACCACGAACAACAATGATAGCTAGAATTACGTGGAATGTACGACAGGGTGAAAAAGTTCGGGCGTAAAGTAATATTTGATCGTTGCCGCTCCATTTCGATGCGAGCACCGTTGCCACAGCTAGTTTATTACCAGTAGATTTTATGTCACCCAAGTCTTCCTTACTTGAGATCGAAATTAACTCAGATACGTTTAAGTCTAAGTTTTTATTGCAAACGCGATTACTGGACTGGTTTTACGACATTCTTTAGGCGAGTTTAATATCGAGATCTAAAAAAGCACATGTTCGTTTTTGAGGGCGAAGGGAGACACCCAAATTCAACCTAGGTGAAACTTTTCCACCGCCGATATAAAAAGTTTCGAGCGTCGTTTCGAGTAATGACTCCGACTCTCGAAAATCTGGAAAGTCTGTAGGTGGATCGAAAGTATTGAGGATGGCGGAAGGCCCTAAAACACCAGGAGATCTCGAAAGTCTGAAGATCCTTAATAAGATGAAGAACGAAACGACGTCGGGGATTTGAAAAGAGGGTCATCGGAATCATAAAGGTTTCGTGAGTTTATATTCATGTTGTCTTACAGTCTCTGAAATCTGCTTCGTATTTGCAAGCAGTATCGCCTTCTCCCTATGTTATTCCCTTCCTTCAATATCTATTAAAGAAACAATACGAGCACACCGCTTTTCCCAGAGGCAGCAAAGTCAGCTCTATCATCATCACATTTTTTTTCCCGAACCGCCTGCCAGTAACAGTTCCACTTGCGAGGATTGGAAGTCGGACACTTTCCAAACTTGCCAATTAATCTCCACATGTCACTAGTCGTATCATGTCAAGCGTCGATAATTTCCCATGACTAGTACTGCACGCCGCTGTCCACAGAAGCGAAAAATATTACTGTCGACTTTGACTCCAATTCCCACCTACACTCTGTACTTCTGATGGGTAAAGATCAGAAATCTCTTATTGATATCCTATTTCCTGAAATGCAGCTAGGTGATCGGGGCAACGCGATGACAGACAAGGATCGATGTTCAATATCGGCGAGCACGTGGCCGCTGTTTGCTGTGGCGCTTGTACGAGCGTAATTAAATTACAGGACATCGATCCGCAAAGCGGAGGAGTACTGGCCGCCACTACCACGGCGTTATCTTATTTCACGCCGCCGTCGAACAAACATGCGCGCGATTCACCCGCCGGTCCGATGTTATTTGCGATCGGCAAATTGAATGAAAACGAAGCCGGTGGCAGGACTAATTACGAAAGATAACACTGGCAACAAACCTGGTAGAAGCGGCTGCTCTGTAACACTCTTCATCCCCTGAACCATTCGACCAGAGAAGAACAGGGCACTTTTTCACAGTGCTCTTTCATCCCACCGAACCTCATTCTCAATTCCCGTGTGTCGCTTTTCCATTCTCATGTGCAAATCCTACTGACGGCAAAAAGAGAATCGGCACGATCGAGATTGCAATATCCCTCTGGCAGGAGCAAATCGGCTGTCGGGTAAAGCGCACCAAGTTCGAAACGGGCTACACTCGAAATGAGAAGGAAGCTAATGGCTCGAGTAATTGTACAGGACACTATGCAAAGCAGCTAACGAAAGAGCGAGGGAAAGGAGAGTGTTTCAGAAAATCGGTAACAGAAGTTCCTACGGCGGAAATTGCTTGAGACCAGAGCGACGAACGCGGAATGTCGTCCTGTAAAGCTTAGCTCTCGGACAACGCGACTGGGATTATGCAAAGTACCGAGATGAGCAGTGAATTTAAATATTGCTAGCCACCTCGTGTCCGAGATCGCCGCTCCAGCTACAGCGACGCGCAGTCACACGATTGCTTTATGGAAATCACGCGCACCCGGAAGTAGCGATGTCTGTCAGCTAGTTCCCGAGAGAAACAAAGGAGTAGAGATATCGGATGCCACGTACCGAGAGAAACACCCTTGTGTCATTTGGGAAGTATTACTTTTTAGAGGCGAGTTGGCTTCTCTTGCGACGAAATTTCCCGGAGTAAGAAGCGCCTGTCCCGCCGGCTAAACACTGGGAGCGAGAAACGGCCGGAACAATAGCTTGTCAGGCGGATGGTTACACGTAAGCCTCTTGCTCCGCTGACAAACACTAGCGTTGATAGTTACCTCTCTTTTCCTCTCCGGCTTTCGCTCTCAGCACTTCTAACAGAAGAATTAGGGTTACCGCCTGCTTACAGCTTACCGACCAAGCTTTCAGTTGCACCTCCAAGAGAAATCCGTGACGCGTTGGAATAGCAAATTCTCTCTTGGAACGTTCATCTAAATACGGACAATTATCAGATTTCTCTCGACTGATCCTCGAGACAAGTCCTTATGTAAATGGAAGTACACCAGGCTAACGGGGAACGCCACGTACTTCGCGGCAGCTTCTCGCCGCTATTACACGGCGCCCCGGCGTTGCCGACGAACTGGCGAACTCCACTTTCAGATTTAAATCACAGCTTTTAAGGGATGCGTCCAAGCAACCGTGAAATGGCGGCGCGCGAGCATTGCTACTTTCCTTCTGAAGTAGCTATTATTTAACTAGGGTGATGGTGCTCTCGAGTTAAACAGGCTTTCTTCTACCCCGACACTGGCTTCTTCTTCTTCTTCTTCTTTCTCTTTCTCTTTCATTAGACTCTTGCTTCATGCAACAGGATTCCCAGAGAAACCTTTCCAAGCTCAAGCTTTCGATGAATGAAATTTTAATTATGTTGCATTAATCACTTCAATGTTGCACTTTGATCCTCTGGAAATCAATAGTGTCTGGAACGCTTGGTAGTAAGTAAGACGAAAGATCTTTTATGAAAAGCTAAAAACTTACATCAGAACCCAGAAGCATAATAGAAATTGACATCATTTATTCACAGGAAGGAAGTATTTAACAACGAATGGCGAAATATAAAATAAGTGATATTACTTCTTGGAAAGGTAGTTTAAACGTCTCGAGTTTCATCTCTATTTTAACGCCAACTCCGCCATTTTGTATCCAATTGAAAAATACAGTTCTCAAAGCCCTGAAGTAGTAGACCGCGCGACGCTTATTCAGCAGTGCGCTTCCTATTCAGTTAATAGATCGCGCGTCTTTCTACGGGTTGCATTCTGCATATCTGAATAAGTAGTGGGTAGCTACTCCACCGGGAGAAAGGGGCCGGGACACTTGGAAGGAGCGGGAAGAAATAGTAAAAAGGCGATGTGACACAGTTCGCCGATCGCATTATCGGATCTCATTAATGGCGGATGAAGGCGCGAGTCCACCGGTATGCTCCAATGCACCAAGAGGAATTCGAAAAAAGGTTGGCGCGGCCGAATGTGATTAGCACGCTTCGTTATTGCTGGATAAAGGCGAGTTGGGAAGCGAAGTGCTCGTCGCCTCGCTCAATTATCTGTCACGCGCGATTATTCGAACCGTGAGAGTTCGGATCGTTTCACGACATAAAGTCTGCGCGGTGCTGAGCCCACTATGTATGCAATACATACACCCGATTAATTGAACGGCTGCGTCCCCTAGCTACATAGCCTGTTGTCATTGCAAACTTCCCCGTGTTTTCCGCTTGAAAACGAAAGCGATAAAGTAGTGACACCCGAGATACTCTGCAAGCCAGGAAGTGAAATAGTTTAATTAACTTCTTCTGGAGCGATTACCTTCAGCATGAAAATGATCGATGTCAGTTTTTCGTTAAACTGTATGAGATAGATATCGGTTCACATAGGTATACTACAAAGCTTGACTGATAAATACTGTAAATATCATTTAGAATATTGCATGATAGTGTTTTTAAGCGCAAAGAGTGATGGAAGTCCGATTATCAGTGTTGGTGACTTAATATGTAGTTCTTTTCTTCAATGAGTATTTCGATTGCACTCTCTGGTAGTGATATACAATCACGCAGATGTGATAGTAACACTTGATTCGAGAAATGCAAACAAGGAATTCTGCTGTTTTACTTGCTAACGCAAATACTATATTCGAGAATGCGGGCGCTCGGCCTGGCTCTTTCTGATATTCCAATTAATTTGATGGGTTTATTCAATTATCTGGTCATCGCAATTAGGACGCTCGAGTAGCACTTCTCGCCACAATACTGGACACGGGACAACCCGGGAACATCGGGAGCAGAGTACCAATCGCAATTTTATTATTCCCTCTCGAAGAAAGAAGCGATTTTAATGAGTTCCCTTAAGCGCGAAAATAATACCTTTACTTCGCCCGCTGTTTTGCAATTACCTTTTCACTGTTTCCAATTAGCTTTGCTCCTGGTGATACTTTCAGAAGAAAACAATCTCCTCGTATACCAGTAACATTGAGCACCATCCAATGCCTCGCTTGGTATTTATTATTAACGTTTACTGACTGTATATTAAATCAAGGTATTCTCTCTGTTTCTCGAGTGCTTCGTTCCAAAATACTCTTGATTCAATAAAACAGTATTAATACCATTACCGGTAGTAATGAAATTACATAAAATTGTAATGTTACGTAATAGTCTGTGAAACAGGCAATATTACGTCACAAGGAAATAATTCTACTTCGATAAAGCAGGTAAAGGTAGAATGAAAAATAGCTGGGCCCACGAGGGATTGAACTCGAACCGAAGACGGATTGGAAACGAGCCGTATAACTTTCCGACCATGAAGTAAGATATCCCCATAACAGGCTACTTTATTCATCTCCCTGGGTGCTTGCCTCTCTCCTCTGATGCGAAAACGAGATTTGGCAGGGCATCGCGCCATTAGAGGATCAAAGGGTCGTAAAGCCTGAATATATGACGGAGATTTCAGCCGCCGCGATACAATATCAGCTGGCGAAAGTAATAAAATACGTTATTGAAAATCTGCCCGAGGGACTGCATTGAAAGCTGTGCCACGAGGAGAACCGCATGGCATGATACAGTTCGAAAGGCGAGCCGGCGGAATAATTCCCTGCAATGAGGCAAATATAAGGGTAGGAGAAGAAGGAAAGACCGAAGTAGACTGTGGACCGGGCTTTCGAAGGAAAGCCAATACAATATCGGTCCGCGAAACGAACGTCTTTTACCGGAGCTTCTTAGCGCGGAAAATGGATATTTCGAAACAGGCCCGCTTGAAGCAGAGCCCGTATTACCTACCCCACTGGAGATGCTCTTCTTCCACGAAGAGTCTTGAAATCGCTCTTTAGGAACTCGCCGGAAAGAGTTTCATTTTTATCGGGAACTCGAGGTGTAGCTCTCGCTGGATTCTCTCGAAGGATGAGAAATTTGAGAGAAGACTTTTATCATACTCTAGATCGTAGTAGAGATCCACTTTTATTTTTATTTACTTCAATAGAATACAGCTTATCCATATCAAATGAGGTAGTTTTGAGGATTATGATAGTAGAAGGCTTTAACTAATTTATCTAACTTCTTTATGGTTCATCATATTCTTCCAAAAAATGACTGGCTTTAGAATTGAAAGAACCTACGCCTTTTCCCTTGAAGGGAGATCGTTTTCCTTATTTCAAAACTTGGGCAGTACCACTATCCCTTTCCAAGATGAGTTCTACCGTTGATTCTACCCCAATATGAGCAATCCTTGAGTTTGACGGTATTATCCCGATTCAGCAACGCAGAAGTTTTCCTTGGGGATACGTCTTATCGGGTAAAAGGAGGCATGGCAGCAAGTTTCATCGCGAGCAAACTTTTGCCAGAGAGCTACGGAGCTGCTTGTGCAGTGCGCTTTGAGAATTCGTCTTTCCTTTCTCCCACTCTTCCGGCGAAGGAGGGAGAAGCCGATATAACAAGAAAAAATCCGGCGAATATGCAGATACCGGCGTTTTTCGGCGCTCTTGCGGGTACAAAGCACAGGCCAGCATTGGTTTCCCTATGCGACGAAGGATACCCGGCGGTTTATAAGCGCCTTTCACGGGTAAAAGCAAGGCGGCGCAACAATGGGCGCGATGCACAGATTCGCGACAGAGCTGCCGGGGAAAACGGTGATATATATGTATATGTATTTCGCGCAGGAGCAAACAACGAGCAAGTCGATGTTGTATGCCGGCTCCTTTATTTTCCGCAGTGTAGCGGAAAGTGCGCCTTTGCTTGGAACGCTTCCGGCCGTATATGAAGCGCATGCGTTACAGACGAGCGTGTGGTAGCTACAATAACAGCCACATATCACGCGGCTCCTTTCAAGTAATGAAAAATGAACACTCGTGCTAAAGCCCGCCCGCTTTCCTCCCTCGGCGCGTGCTCCATGAATCTCGGAAAGGACTAGCGATCCATTAGTTTAATAACTGGAATACCAATACAGCGGGATGCTGCGCGCCCGCCAGGAGTCGCCCTATCGCCAGTCTGCCCACCGCTAATCCCAGGAGCATAAAAATTCATTCGGCATCATTCACTCGAATTGTTTTTATCGCACTGAAATCGTTCATGAAAATTCAGCAGCACGTCCCGCGCTGGCGCGCGAACGTTAGCCCACTCTCCCTCTTTCTGGTGCTCGCCGAGCTACAACAAAGGGCGCTCTCGTTCGCGATTCCGCATTGATCCCATTTAAAAGTTCGGTCGCGGCGACACTTAAGCAGGCATCGATTTCCAATGAAGGCAATGTGCCGGTGGCACCGACGCCGTCTACCGGTCAGGACAAACAGAATCGTTTGCCGGAGGCGGAATCGTGTTAAACGTGTCGTCGCAAAATGAATTTCAACGCTAGCGGCTGCCTTCCGCTGCATGTGAATCAAACTACCAAGTGGCCCCGATGACAATACATAGTGCGCCGCTAGCACCGCCTTACTGGCTTCTCGAAGACGCCCGCAAGAAAGTCAGCGCTGCTTAAAATTCTGACTGGCTGCCGTTAAAAAGTTTGCTCGTAATGCCGCCTGAAGTGAGGACGGTGAACGGCTGTAGCTCGAGCAGCGCTCGATACCAGCCGGGGTATCACACGGCTCTGACACTTTTACCGCGTCCTAATTCATTCGATCAATGTCCTGTAATTAGGCACCATTATGCTCGAGATCCCAAGCTGATGGCCCGAATCTGACTAATACTCGAAAGGCCTCATCCTCTTGTACATTACTATCCCGGAGGTTCCCTCGATCCAATAGCCCTTTGAGTTTAGGTTTCTCTGACTTTCGACCGTCATTGTCGATGCCCTTCGTAAACGCTCTGTCAATTCCTTATCCTTCTTATCTTTAGTCCGATTAGAGGGCTTCCAGTCCTATAACAGAATCTAATCTAAAATCTAATACCAATACTTCTCATCTGCTTAATGCCTTCGTCCAACCGCAAGTTACCTAATATAGAAAAGGAGTATGGGTACTAGAGATGAAAATAAATTAACCATGGAACGCTTAATTTGAATTTCACAACCTCAAGAACTTTCAAACTGATTAAAAGTTTGAAGTAAAATTCATATGAAATTACTGGCTAATTTATTTAATATAGAGGCCTTTTGAGAATTGGAAATACGAGTAGAGTATATTCCCGGGTTACGATGTAATATATCTTAAAGGATCTTTAACACATGAAACTTATGCTCTCTATAAGATAAGAGCTTGCATACTACCTGTCTTAGAATTTGACCTAATAAACTTTGTGCTTTATAGTATATCTTAAGACAAAGAAGTATCTCGAGTCATGACGCTTCCACTTAAGGCAAAGATAACGCTTAAACATACGCCGTTCGCTACGCATATGGAAACTACTTAGACTCTCCGGTAAGGTAAAGTAGTGTTACGTATTATTCCGGGCCGTTCCTTGTTCGCGCGTTCCCACTGAATTTAACATGCATTTGTGGCTACGCGTCACGTAGAGTATTCCTCGGGTAGAAGCGCAGCGCGTGGAGATGCTGACAGATATGCGGGACAATAAATTACTCGTGGCGGAACTTCATGTATGGGGTGACGTCGGAAAATTAATATGAACCCCAGTTTCGTTCATTGCGATTCTCGCGCGCATACAAGCAAGTGTGCAGAGAGTTCTTGATATTACAGAAGCACGCTTGCCATCTTTTAATAAATGTTACTCGCCTCGTTTCGTTTTGCATGAAATTGGAATTGTGGCGTTACTGGAATTGGTAAGCAATAGAACTCGTCTTCGAATGATCTTTTATCAGCCCAATGTAATTAAACGCGTGATATATATTTTCATACTCGAATAATTCAGGAGTGATGGATGTCGAGGTGATTAATGGGGTTGCGCAACGAAGCAATACAACTGATTAATAGATGTGATAGATACAAAGTTTTCTCATCAGTGTATACGTTTGAGGGATTCTGTCAATTCGTGAAGCGCGCCATTTTTGAAAATTCAATAACTTGAAAATTTGTTCATCTCGTCGAACAATTCCTGTTATACGAGTTTTCTGGAGAAATAACAAAACTATTCATTGAACTTCCATGCAGCATACAAGTGACTATCTATTTTGTAGCAGCAATTACGTCTCGTTGAGCTTCAAAAATTGATATCGATCGAGTTCTTTGAAAAGTCTGTACTACCATCGACATATGCGCAATTGGGCATAAAAGTGAGAGAGTCGGATGCAAGCCAATTTCGGCGAACTCCATGGATACATTCCGATACGTTCAATTTGAAAGCATAAAAGATCTTTTTTTTTCGACCATGGTCAGGAATGCAACCGCAATTTCAATGGTATTGGTGGGTACGCGAGATTGCCGGTAGTTTGACATGGGCCGATTGTTAGGGGAGCATCGCAGGATATTACGAAGGCATTATGCCAAAGTGACCGGGGGCGTTGAATCTCACGATCACGGCATCAGGCGCATCCTGATAGAGATCAGGTAACGTGCATTCCAGCTTGGATTCCACGGATTCTGGCTGTATCATGGATTCCCGAGATCGGTTTATGAGCGGTAACACCTGAGCAAGGAGCAACCGCCGTTACCACCCAGTTTACCAATGCTCCTTCGCAAATCCTCGCGCTCTTAGTACCTCAATAACACAAATACCAAATGCAATTTCCTGTTATCGCCGGCAAAAACCTAATTGCGGTGTACTGCAGAGTTGCATTCCGCATTTGCCATCGACGCCCTAAATCCCAGCATTTCTGAATTAATCCGACACAACCATAGAGTTCATAAGCTGACACAAAATGAAACGTTAGAAATTTTAGCAGTTAATCCTGAAAATAGGAATATTATTCTCGGGAATGGATGATTCAAGTGGAAGCGAATGTCCTAGAATAAAGGAAGCGCACAGACACTATATCATTTTAGATAATTCAGAACGCAGTGAAATAACAAAGTTTCGACATTCGCGTGAATAAACGATCGATGCTCGAACGATAACTGTTACAACAGCGCTTTGACCTAGTAAAGACGAAAGGGGGGTGCTACGTTTATTCCACACTATTTTTGTACAATATATCTTCGCACATTCTACAAAACGAACATCGCAAATGTTGAAAAAAGCCGCTCCGATGATCACGAGCGATAAGCGACGCCAGGCGGCCAGATATACCGCAATACTGGAGGAAAAATATCTGCTCGCCTTTCCGCGTATGCAAATATTGTGTAGCTGGTCGAGTCAGGTGGCAGGTAACTCGAGCGCGAAGAATACAGAAAGAGCGAAACACGCCGACCAATCCTTGATATCAGTGTACACGTGTGCATCGCTCGGAGAACACACGTTGCACGCAGTTGTTTGGCACGGCACGATCCGGCACAATTTTTTGCGAGCCAACGATTCATTAAGCAACGATTTATTACCACAGATTTATCATGGTCGTCTTCTAGTGGAATGGGCAAAGGCGGGGAAACTTGGAAGGAAATTAAGTCGGTGATTTGCTTGCGCGATCCAGCGAGATAAGCGGCTTTTTCTCTCGCCATACGTTCTCTTTCGTGCGCTCGAAACGATGAGATTCGCCGTTTGCCGGCTGTTCAGATGCGCTTGTGCGCTTGGTCGGACGACTGGGATTCCTCTTGACGATAAATCTTTTAGCGACTTACCTGGACGACCAGCAAGTGCGATCTATCTTCCTTTCCATTCGTCGCCTCGCCAAGGGAATTAAGCGGAGCCAATTATCTGTTTAAGAGAGTTAGCGTGCCTAATTATCTTGGCCGCGCACTGGGAGTACCGCGACCGATCGCCTTCCAATGCACGTGTCTCCATTTAGCTGTCCTTCCTGAGAAGATCGCTCGGAGTGCCAGTCAAACGTTCCCTTGACTACGATTGATAGGACTTCGATTTATGTTCAGTCGTGTCCTGTTTGCTATGGGCTAAGTATTATGGGATGTTAGCGGATATGATTGACAAGCTTGCCCGACTCTGTTTGTCAACTGTGTAATCGGATTATTTTGTTGGAAGCAGGCTCGATTGAATCTCAACTAGCTGACTAAATAGTTTACAACCAAATGTTCTAGAAATTTGAAACTGAAATATCTTGTATTGCTGGTGATGGGAAGTTTATAACGAATATAACCTGTATGACCAGGATATAACGAAGTAGTATTAAAAATTGTATTTTTGACGTTGCGCATAACAGAATGAATGCAATTAAGATTCATTCTTCTCGGAATGTATTCGATGTACGAAAAACACTAGCTTGACAGCAAGTTAATAATGAATTAGTGTAAATTGCATGGAACGAATATCGTAACGAAGAATTAGTACACCGATTGATACGTTAAATGAAAAACAGGATTCGCATATCACTTTGAGAAAAATAACTATGCAATCGGGAACAGTTTGCAGCGGGGCGGGACTTGCGTCAGGATAGGATTAAACGGGAAAGCGCAACCAGCAGCGAATAGCTGTCGGCGATTATCCAGTATTTCCTTGCCCACTCAATTTATTCGGTCAATGTTTTTCCATGGAACGTTGTGCATTGGCAGCGGCTTCTATCAGCTTCCATCGGCTTCCATCGGCTTCCATCGGCTCCTTTTTATTCGGTCGGGAAAAAATTATACGAATAAGGGAAAATATTGGTTTGACGAACGCGATGTTTTGCGAATTCGCTTAATGATATTGTCGGGGGCGAAATTTATCAGGTCATTCCATTCATTGTACGTGGCACATTCCAATCTCAAGGATGGAAGCACGTCCGGGAGAGATAGGTTGGTAATCCCCGATAATAGGACAAAATATATTTGACTTTGATACGTTTTGCCCTGCCTACGAGGTGCGCCACTTCTGTTTCTCGATAATTGTAAATCTCGCGCGAGCGGGCGCCTATGTTAATGCATTGGCACGTTAATGCAATAATGTTCGGCCGGTACTCCCTTCCCCGTAGCCCCATGCCGGACGTGTAAAACACTTTTAATCAGCCATCATACAATTAGCGAAGTAATTAATTCAGTACGCGCCGTGTACCGGTAGCTCGGATTGATTACGAGTGGGAAAGGGTGGCCATCCCTCGGCGCTTGTTTTGTCGAATGATAATCTACAATTGATGAAAGTGTGGCGAATACGATATATAATGTCGCTCAAATATACAACCATTAATGTAATCCTACTCGCTCCCACACTCCAACCTCCAACAGTTCAACGAGTCACGTACACTTCTCGTCTTCTAACTCCCTCGATTTCCCATTATATCTCGATTCCACAAACGCATTTCCGAGCGTCGATAAATAATATCTGCGGCAATCAGCGTCTAGTATTCTTCCGATTTATAACGTAATGAATATGTCTCCTGTTCGTACTAACGGGCCATTCGCTAGAAGTTAGACACTCGCGGCGCGCCATATTTCACCGTGTAAAAATCGAATTAGCCTCGAAGCTGTGTGCGTTCCTGGAGCATAATGCACCAGCCGATTCTCGTAAACGATAGTACCGAATGATTCATATGGCAATGACTGCACATGAAAAATCATTGTTCCTCCGTACCCGCGCTCACCAACTATAGAAATGAGGGTACACATTAATTATGCTGGTCCTGGTAGAGGATGTTCCACTAAAACGAATTGAAAACAAGATGTCACGAAGAATATTGCCATCAACAATGGGGCGTCCGCACCCCCGAGAGCCGTTCTCGATTGCTTGGAGATCCTTTTTCATCACTTCAGCTGAGAGGAGGAGTGGAGTGCGTCAATGGGTGTCGAGGAGTCTGATTAATCGGGAGGGTGGAAAAAAAATTAATTTCAACCACGGTAACAGGCGTGCTCCACGAACATCCTTCACAAGTATCCTTCCCTCACGATGTCCTGCTGAGAATACTCGATTACATCGCACCAGCTAACAATCCCGGTGGACGAAACATCGCTGAGCTCTCAGCTCTTTTCGATAGCATTCCTTGATTCCCTCAGCAAATCGATGGAAACCATTATTCTTCTCTGCTTCACCCGAAACTGCCCACAGTCGCAATCCACAGTTAAAACCATTGTACAGATTTCGGGATTGTGCGCTCCTACGTAGTCGGTTTTCTTTCCTCATTGTTATTTCAGTGGCAGTGTTGATTGCATGGCTGACATTGTACTTAGCCAGACGAAGTGTGGTGCAAGCTCTGGTGCAAAGGGTCGGAAGTAAACCGCGCTACATTGAAAAGTACTTCTGCTAGCAGACTCGAGACAGAATAAACTTGGACAGGGTTGGCGACTAAGAGCATTGAAAATCAGCGTTCTTTCTTCGTCATAAAAATCGTCCTATATATTTGTAATAAAATACTTAGAGTAAAAAAAAACACGAAAGATCCGGTAGGGACCATTGGATATATTTCTCTTAGCAGCAATTAATTTCAAATAGTTGATAACTAAGTTTACACCGTCCGCCCATGAGAATCCAATACTTACTTTATGGGAATAAGAACAGTGAGAATCGCCGGATAATTGGCCGGGGCGTAGGCTAACTGTTGAATTTATACCACACGTGCACATTTACCTTGTGAGCACATTAAATTCGAACTCAAGGGGTTTAATTACTGGAACAATTAATTAGCCGCTCGGTCGCCGGCGGAGGTCGGAACTTCCGTGTACGGTGAGATCAGCAACCTCGCTGTGCTGCTTGACCAGAGCGGAGGGAGAGCGCTAATTTACGTTAATCGGTTGGTTGGCTGTTCTCCAACACAGCGGACATCGAAAGTTCGGCGTTCGCCAATCAAGCTTGAGTCAGAAAGACGGCGTGAGTCATCCTCGAGCTTTCGACTTTTTCGGCTCTGCACTTGGCCGCGTGAGCCGGCGCGCAGTAGGTTGTCATCATAAAATACTAGGCATTTAATAGAAAACATTTCTTTCTTCCTTTATTATTATTATAAACATAACAACATATGCTTGCTGTGAAAAATGTCTACACATGCCGAAAACTTTCTACATATTTTCAACATATTTATAATAATTATGCTTCCATTATATATAATGATGAAAATGTAAAAAAATGGTCTCTGTCAAATGCTTAGTATTTTTATGATTTCGACTTAGTGTGCGGGGAGCGCGAGGCCTCGTTTTTCAGGCAGTTGCGATGATGAAAGGGATTCGGGGCATCGGGCAAGGAGAGGAGCGCAGCTATTTCGAAAAGCAATCGAGTGTCAGAGGGCGCGGCTAAGAAAGGAGAGAAGCGCCGGGGCCGAGAGAGGCGGGCAGAAGGAGGATTCGGTCTCTCGGCTCGCGGGAACTTGCGAAGGGGTTGTGGAAAGGGGTCGAACGCGCGCGGTGGGTGGGGGCTTCATCGATTTCTTACCCTGTGCCCCAGTAACGCGCGTATCGCACCCTCTCGCACTGCCACCCACAGCGGTATCGGCCGTAGCCCTTCCCCGTCCTCCCTACTGTCCCGACAGCATATACACTCCCCTTTTTCGAGGTCGCGTCGCGACGCCAGCCGATAGAACTGAACTCCTCAAGCTCCGCAACCCCCAACCACCCCTCCCCCCCCGCCCTTACCAGCCACTGTCTATGTGTGCACGTGTGCGCTTCGATCTAGCCGATTTCATCCTCGTTACTTGTATCCGCCGAGCACTTTAAACATTTCCCTGGAGCAACAGAGCCCTGTTACACCCAGCCGCTGAGAATGCTGCCTCCCCGTGAAAGAGGCATTATCATACCAAAGGAGCCAATCGCTCGAAGAGTCTCATTGTCCTCGTTACTTCCAGTGCGAAAGCCGGAGTTGCGGGTATAAGAGCTTGTTACCAGCTCGCAGACGGTTAAATCGAGCTCTCAGTGTTATTGCTATTGATGCAGACAACTCTTGCGAACGCTGCAACTTATACCACGCAAGCGCTTTCGACTCATCCATCTCATGGAAATCAGTCTAGAAATGATTCCAGGCTACATTCTCTCAATCTTGCCAATCGTACAATAGAATGCGCGTCGTATTAGAGAGTTTCGTTGACAGCTGCCTCCAATCCCGATTTACGTCAAATGCAAACGTATTCTCGTATATGCTAGCGTGCGAGATTTGGCGATTGATTTCGCAAGGTGGGCGAAACGCTCAATGCGCCCAGCTATGTATCAGTGCGTCCCAAATCGATATTGCAGACATTGTTTACAATACTACCGGTTTCAAACTTTGCGCCACCGTTCCACAGGGATTTAACAACGTACGGCCACAGCGTTGGCTATGTGCGAAGTGGTATGGAGCGGCGCGAGTTTTCGCAATTAAATTCGAAATACGGTAGAAAAACAGACGAAATTGCAAGTCGCACTGCACACCGAGAGCTTCGACCAAGCTACTTGAAATGGCTAATGTGATTTGCAAGGCCGGTAACTTCTCCTCGACAGCGAGAGAGCAACACCGTCTATTTCACTCGGAAAGCAGTCATTAGGGCGCTTGAGTCGCGAAAAATCGGCAACCAGTATTTTACCCGGAAACCTTTAATCACCTGGAACTGTTAATACATCTAGCTAACACATCGTCTAGATCACTCTAATCGAAGTCTGCCGAACATATCGATTAAAAGCTTAATTAAAAATAAATCCCTTATTTGTAATTAATAACAGTGTATTCGAAGATGCTTCATAGTAAATTTAAACCTAAAAAATAATACAGTCTAGAATAGAAAGTAAATAGTTTATTTGCTTGAAACTTCTGTTTCTCCCAAGCGAGATTCTTGAGTGTCAAGAAAGAATGCGCGTAATCGTACTGGTCTAGCACGAAATGGGAGCTCTGCAATCCGGGCCGCTGTAGTACCAGCTGCTTTATGGCGCCGAGTTTTTGCATGTGAAACGCCCGCGTTAAAGGTGCCTTTGGCAAGCCCGTTAACAAAGAAGCCTGCAAAAAATATAATAATCATGCTAGCGCTACGAATGCCTCGGGAACACTCGTCCAGTTCACAAAGTTAAACTTTGACATTCCTGAACCAAGCTGCACTATATTATAAAGCCCATTGTGTTTGTTTTCGCCTGTTCGCTTAACATATCAATTCACTGACTGATATCGCAACCAGTAAATTTCACAGAAAAATCGAGGAGGCAGATTTATTGGAAACAATCGGTAATATATTGAGCCTTCGGTAAATTTTACAATTTTATATTGCGGTAAGAGTGTATAGTTTCATATATTTTTAACGACATACTTGATGTTCCAATAAATTGGAACGGTCTTTCCAATACAACTTTAATCTCTTCCTACACAAAAGAAACCTATTTATTGTGATTGCGGACTGCTCTGACCAAGATATGAACTTGAAGATGACTTTACTATAATTTAAGATCGTAAACGCCTCCCTCGCCCGACAAGGAAGAATGGGGATAAAAAGTTTGAAAGGGGTCGGCGCACTGTCAAGCCGGCAACGCTATAATCATCTCGCAGCCGCTGCTCTAAATTCAGCGTCAGATTTACGTGCGGGCCAGCAAAAATTATCCGCTGAAATGCATCTCTCCGGTAATGAAGCGATGAAGCTGCCAGGCTGTAAATATCGCTCGGTTTCTTTAGTCCTCGCATAAATCATTCAGCTGCGAGTATACGTCATATATGGTCAATGGTGATTTTTCCAGTTAGTTTCATATTACAGAAATTATTTTCCTTATTAACTGAAGAAGCGCCAAACGTTACTTCTTTCAGTGGATTATTTCTTTCACGGATTATTGTATTATATTATATTTACCATTCGCTCACTCACGTACTTCAATTCATAGCAATGCAGAGAGTCCAGTACGCTTATTAGGAACGATACAGCCTGCAATACTTACGAACGATTGCTCCCGCTTTCTTTACGAGAATTGAATGCAATAGCAGTTGAATGCCTTGTACGCTAATTTAGCAGACCGCTTATATCGGCTTCTGCAGTACTAGCATCCATATGAAACTCTCGTATTTCTATTCCTGCTGGCAGTGCTACTGGCTGGCGTCGTATCGGTGTCGCACACCGATAAATCGCCTGCGATCGAAGCATTAAGAACTGAAATGGGTCGAACGAGGGAATCAATCGCGGAAAGAAAACCCGTCAAATTGTGGCGCGACACTATGGCGCTCGATGCTTCAAGTGTGCAGGATGTGTGAGTGGGTGGCTATTGAAAGAGTAATCAGCACACCTTTAAACCATAATTAATGCAGTCGCTGTTTCAACAAGCTCTTTTAGAACTCTTGTTGTTAACGTAAACGCAAACCGACCGCTTCCGTCCTCCTCTCTTTGCCACGGACTTTCCCAACCTCTGTTGCTCCAAGGCAAACATTTGTAGTAACTTGGCTCTGGTTAAAGGTGCAAAAGCAGCGCGACCTGGGACTCTCGACTTTTCGAGTGGGTTTTCGCGAAATTTCGAATTCCACCCAGCAATGAGAGCCTGCACACTCTGTGCAGCATCCGATTGGGGTTGGATGCGTCGCGAAAGCAAATCCCGTTACGACGACACAGCCGGTGTAATCTGGGCAGTCGGCTGGACTAAGGGAAAAACGATTTGGGCGAAGGCTGGATGTATTTAAGTGGATTTTCACTGACGGACGCAAATCAAGCCAACGAATTTCAGGAATTGCGCGCCGGAAATCCTCGCTGAGCAGGAAAACGTGATTGCGATTGAAGAAGAGACAGGACACGGGGGTTAAGCTTCAGTGGGAGCGGATCCCTTTAATTGAGTCTAAAAAGAAAGGTGAACTTGAACGCGCGTCATTAACGGACCTCGCGGTTGAAGCAAGTCAACTGGGAATTAATAGGGAAAATCAGATTGGTGTCTTAGCCATCGGCGTCTTCGAAGTCTACCCAGACGAGATTGGTAAACATCGTAAGGCGAATAGGCAGATCCTCTTTCACTCTTTGGGATTTGGAATTACGACTGGCAGAAATGCTGGGAAAGCCAGGAACCAAAACCCGTCGTTACACCTAGTTTAATACACGCTTAGTAAGTATGTGCTAGAGCATATGCATATCGAATCGCCGGGCCCTTCAAAAACAATTAGGTCGACCACTTCGCCCTTAACTGTGTCTGACAGGATAGTAATCACCATACAAGGTCTTTGTGGTATATAATTAATTCTTCGGAACGAAAATCAAGCTCACGCCCGGCCTAATTTAACCATTCAAATCTGCCAGTATGAGAAAGGAAGAGAACGAACGAGGCTTAACTTTCCACCCAAAGAATGACAGTTATTAAAGCCTGGCCCTAAAGGATGCACTATTCGGGGCGCTAGTAGATCTCGGGAAAATGAGTCGCCGCTCTGCTCGAGTTATCCACATTGAGCTCTCTTAATTACGGCGAACCAAATGCGAGTGAAATACATACAGATTTATATAGACAGCGCCCGCTTTCGTCAATGGACTCTCTAAGCTCAAAGTGAATAAAAAGCCGGGTCCGCTGCCTCTCCGGCTCCTTTCTTCTCGCGGCGACTACTCCAAGGTGTAATTAAAGGCCAAACCTTCGAAATGAATCGGTCGAGTATCAGAGAAGTGATGATTAGAGCGATGTCGTATATGCATGCTCGAGATCAAAAACAAGTCCGCCTCAAGTACAGTGCGGGTGTGTTCGTTTCTCCTTACCATCTCGATTCTTTTAGACGATCGAATGACCTACATCCAGCGCTCCAAAAGATGCATTAATACGATCTGGCGTCCAAGTCTATTTAAGTTACAGTAATGGGATTTGACTTACTCCTTGTTACACTTCTTCCGGAAGCAGTGAATTTACTTTATCTTCTTGACTTTTCCTTGCCGCGAAGGAGCATGCTTCACCATGACGTGACCTTAAAAGTTAAAACTTATGTCGGAGTCCTCGAATATTATGTTGGAGCTAGCAAGCAGTGAATTTTGATCATAGGTATTATTACTCCGACATCGACGCGTATCGAGCCTTCCCCGGAGATCTCTGCTACGGTAAATATTTGTAGCCCCATGGAGATTCCGCCGTGCCAAACTGTCCCGCTCCATCTCCGATCGATCAAACATTCTTAACCAGTTTACAGACGGATATTACCTCGAACGCAGTTCTACGTTGTATCGGCTGGATTACCCGAATTTGAGACGGATATTTCCCTTAATAATCCGTCTCCTGTATGGAGATGGATTTTGATGTTGGTTGAACTGGCATATGAAGCTCTCGACTCTGTGTACATCGAAGCGACATAAAGTACACCTGCATGCGTTTCCCGTTCTGACGTAATGGAGCTAGATGGTCATTTTACGGATGATATATGCCACTGTGGGGACTGCGCTAACGCAATTTTATTTTACTATGTTACACCTGCTCGAATCTCATGGAGAAAATCATGTTAGCGGAGCCGGTGCCGAATCCATTCTCTGAGTTGTGTCTGAATGAAGTTTACGCTATGTTTATGTCCAAGAATTATTACCAAGCTATTAGGGTTTGCTCTGGTAATATTCTTTTCGGAGAATCTATGCTTCCCGTGAGTGCATATTAATGTATACCTCTACATTCAAGGGTAGCAAGATAGAAAAAAGTATAATAGATAATTATATACAACATATGGATTTATTAATGTTGCCACTTCAACTATTAATACACCGGTACTGAGTATGCATTTTTGCGAGGAATTCGCACGATGCCCGTATTGTTATCCGGTGCAATCACTGGAAGCACCGCTCGGATTTCGAGGAGGCATCCGTATAAATCGTGCTTCGAAGTGAAGGAGCCGCATCTTTCCACTGCAGATATTATCTCAGCCATCCAATTTCGAGATAGCATTGCCGTTTACTTTATCTTGCACTTGATTCCATTAATCTCGTATAAAGAACGGTCAGCACGGTCGGGATTGAATCGTAGCATTGCTGGTTATCGAATTCATACATAAAATCACTTTCCAAGAAAATAAGGAAAAAGGTTGAACCGAAGTGCGAAGAGTCATGGGCGCATCTATGAGCCACATAAATTTCACCTGTGCCTTCCATCGCCTTCTTTGTTTGACTTGGCTGATAAGGAAATCTGGCGGCGCTGTTTTCTCAGCTTTTATAAACCGCGCGGCGGCAACGGGAATTAATAAGTCCTCTCTCAGAAGGAGGAAGCAGAGAAGGAGGAGAATTCGCCGTTAATTTATTCGCGAGCCTCCAATGTGAGATAGGAGGAGAGCAGTGACGGCGGCGGCGGCGGCGGCGGCGGCGGCAGCTTTCCTGCGACAAACTCAGGAAGTAATTTACGAGGCTTTGCACCGAGCGCCATTCCCCATAAAAAATGTACCGCCACCGTTGGATATTCCGGTCGAATATTCATGATGCATTTTAAAAATCTTATACATCTCCCAGTAGGATCAGCTGCTGGGGATTCCACCCACGTCAGAGCCGTGATTAATAAGCTCTGTGACCTTGTCTGTTGCAGTAACTAAATTCATCCGCATTGGCATAGCTGACAAGAACGACAATCCGCCTTACTTCGACAAAGAGCTCTACGAAGCTGAGGTAGACGAAAATGAAGACATCCAGCACACGGTCCTTACTGTCACCGCCAAAGATCACGACGAGTGTAAGTACAATATGGTCTGCATGCCACACAATCTTCATTATTATCTTATCAGTACGTACATTAATCATTAGACTACGTTAGAAGTGCTCGAATTAGCGGTATTGAATTTGATCGATACACATTATTAGATACTGCAATTTGTCTTTTAATTGTTTAAAAACTCTATTCCATCGTTGAGGGAATAAAGAATTTTTACTTTAATCCGCGTATCCCTTGGAATTATTGAACGTGTCACTTTTCTTGGAAGACTTGCCCACGTACACAGACTACCTCTAATAAGCTCCCCTATAATTATCTCCGAGCGAGCCGTGACTTCACATCGTGGCCTAGGTAACGTATACTCGCGAAGAAAACTTTAAAGTAGCAGGTGGCCACGCGAATAAAGGCATAAAGTATATTTACTTGGTGAACTTCAATTAAGAAGTTGGACGTTAGAAGTTATTAAATCCTAATAATACCCATTTAACGACGTAGCACTAGCGTCGCAGTGCATCGGGCGCTTGCGTTTCCCAGCGGGCAAAAATGCCCAGGCCCCGAAGGCCTCCGGAAACTGCTTGGTTCGTTGCAGGCAGGTCCAGGTGAACTTCTAAAATTTAATTCATATACCACTGGCCGCACTGAAACGCAAGCTGGATAACCCAGTTTCCCACATGACGACGGCGCAACGGAAATTGCGATTACGAACTCTAACGTTGATTGCAATTACTAGGAGCCGGCATTATCGTCGCGCTAAGTAAACGCGCTTGTGTGTATACGTCTGTGTGAGTATAAATGCTCGCCGGGATTCTGATTGATTGGAATTCATTTCGAATTGTAAACTCAGCATCATTCGGAATCGAATTATTGACGCTTGAGTCTATGAAGATGTTATTTTAATATATCCGCTCCAAAGATTCTAGTGGCATATTCCTTTCTATGCGCTTTTAATGTTGTTTACTTCGTAGAGATCCAATGTCGTCGAGCAAAGTTCGATCTCAAAGGGTACTTTTTCCAATGTTACAGCCTCGCGTATTCGATATGAGATTACGAGCGGTAACATAGGCGGTGCCTTCGCTGTGAAGAATATGACTGGCGCTATTTATGTGGCAGGCGCATTGGATTATGAAACGAGGAAGAGGGTTAGTACAATAAACAAACACAGAATTACCATCCATCCAAGCTAACTTCGTTGATTTTGCTAGAATAATTAGTTTCCAAATTTCTTCCGCTGATAAGGCGAAGAACAATTTGATCATTTGCGCATTACAATTGCAGTACGAGCTCACGCTCACCGCGTCGGACAACTTGAAGGAAAACATCACGAAAGTTGTGATTCACGTGAAGGACGTGAACGATAATCCGCCTGTCTTCGAGCGTCAGAACTACAGAACGCAGATCACCGAAGAGGACGACCGTACTCTACCAAAGAGGATCCTCGCGGTAATTATTATTCTTGTCCACGTCCCGGCGAAGCCACTGGCAGCAAGTTGCCAGCGACTTCGATCTAACTTCTAATTGCACTGTAACTCGGTTACCCGGCGGCGGTTGCGCATACAATGATCCGATTGCGCGCATACCTAGCGCGCAAAGACGATTTCAGAACTAATCCAATGCATCCAACAACTCAGAGCACTCGCACTCGGTGCATCATGCAGAATTTCCAGATCTACGTTCAATACGGATGCATGAATGATTTGTTGATGTAGGTGAAAGCGAACGATGGAGACCAGGACAGACCGCAGAACATCGTGTACTTCCTGACCGGGCAGGGTATCGACCCTGACAATCCAGAGAACAGCAAGTTCGATATCAACCGGACCAGCGGTGACATCTTCGTTTTGAAGGTTCGTATTGAAGGTTTGCCAACAAAATATGGACACGTACTTTAAGAAAGTATTGTCCTTTTGAGAAACCATTTTTCTTATGGTAGAACATGATTGATGTAAAGCTTTACGTGGTTATATTTTACTTATTTTAACAGATAGTGATCGAACAAAGCAGCCGTTTGAAAATGCACATTGAAATTTTTATCTATGAGATTCATACTGTTTTTTATGCGCGCTATTTGAATTTTAAAAAGGTTTCCAATTGAAAGTTGTGTGCCTGAAGCTCCCTTGTTAGTCTCCGCCTACTACCAAGTGAACACAGAAGGAATTTATTTTTAGACAAAGTTTGCAAAATCGTCCCTTTTAATTTTTCCTCAGCCACTGGATCGGGATCAAACTAAAGGTAGACCGCAATGGCGGTTCACTGTGTTTGCTCAAGACGAGGGTGGCAACGGTCTCGTCGGTTACGCCGACGTGCAGGTGAATCTGAAGGATATCAACGACAATCCACCCACCTTCCCGCAGGGTGTTTACTTCGGCAACGTCACGGAGAACGGCACAGCTAGTTCGTAACACTTCCATACCTCACACTTTGCACCTCCGCTAGAGCCTACCTTCACCAACCCCACACGACTGCTCGTCATACTTTTTAAATTCAAAGCGAAATCCCGCTGTGTAACTCTGCCTCGGGCTCATGCAATATGCATTCACGTAACTTTTTAAATTCGAGCTTCGTCAGTTCGCTACTTTTTTTATGAGTTTCGCAGCAACGATATTGTATGTTGTCTGGAATAATAGCATGCGAAAAAGAAAAGTAAGGATTAATTCGATTGTTAGAATTAGTAGACTGATATCACTAACGCATTGAAGTAAAATGAGTGCAGAGTGAAACATCGCGCAGATTAACGACATTTTTTTCAATTGAAGACTTTTGAACCCTTAAAATTAAAGATATAATTAAATCATGAAAGCAGTTCCAAATACCTATGAGATTTTTTTCTTACGGTAGTCTATTTCCCCTGTATTGCAAATGGAATTTTTTCTCAACGATCTGCTTCTTCATTTATATGATTTGTATTAATACGACTGGGGAAGAAGAGTAAGAATTACTTTGATGTATCTAGGTATGGTCGTGATGACGATGACCGCGGTCGACTACGACGACCCGAGCGAAGGTACGAACGCAAAATTAATCTACTCCATCGAGAAGAATGTGATCGAAGAGGAGACTGGATCGCCAATCTTCGAGATTGAGCCCGAGACCGGCGTGATAAAGACTGCGGTATGCTGCCTAGACCGAGAGCGGACGCCGGATTATTCTATACAGGTCGTCGCAATGGATGGCGGGGGGTTAAAAGGTCGGTGTGCAATGGATACAAATGAGCTTGATCTTTTCCTATTGTATCGTGAACTTTCATTACGCGATCTTATTAAGGCGATTAGCACTGCTGCTATTGCAATCTGTTCTACACAGAGGATATCATAATAGGCAGCTTGATTTACATTGTAATTTTGGAACACAAAGGAAATTAATATTACTCTTTAATTGGCTTGCTGTTGATCGATACCTGTTATTCGATGTATTTACAATGTTTTGATTATTTCAAGTAGAGAGTGCTTATTGGGTTATATTGAAAATTAGGGACGGGAACGGCATCTATACGAGTAAAAGACATAAACGACATGCCGCCACAATTTACGAAGGAGGAATGGAGTACGGAAGTAGATGAGACCGATGGACCCGATTTGCCTGAAATGCCAATTCTCACGGTGACGGTTCATGATGAAGATGAGACAAATAAATTCCAGTACAAGGTACAGACCCTATATGATAAATATCTCGTAATGTTATGAAATAGGAAGAATTTGACTACGGAGCGGTTATGATTAGGTCATCGAGAACAGTGGCTACGGCGCCGACAAATTCACGATGGTGCGAAACAACGATGGCACGGGATCTCTAAAGATCGTTCAGGCGCTTGATTACGAGGACCAATTGCAGAGCAACGGCTTTAGATTTAGGATACAAGTGAACGATAAGGTAGGTCGAAATTTCAAGATGATAATCTAGATAGCTCAGTTTTAAAGGAGCTCAAGTTTTCCTCATTCCGTAACCTTCTCTTCCACGTGACGCAGGGTGAAGATAATGACAACGATAAGTATCACGTGGCATACTCCTGGGTAGTAGTGAAGCTGCGCGACATAAATGATAATCAACCGGAATTCGAGAAGGCGAATATCGAGACCACGGTACCGGAGAACGCGAACGTTGGTAATAGCCTGGAAACCTTCTCGGCAAAGGACCCCGACCAGGGTGGCAAGAGCAAGGTATTCTACTCGATCGAGAGGAGCTCCGATAGGAAGAGGCAGTTCTCCATTAACGAGAACGGGACGGTATCGATCCAGCGCAGCCTTGATCGCGAGGAAACTCCTAGACACCAAGTGAGCTTCTCTTCGCCAATTACCCCATCTATAATCACTTTTACTAAAGCTATTTCCAACTCCTTCTTGCCTCGTTTTCGTAGGTGAAGATTCTGGCAATCGACGACGGTATTCCTCCCAAGACAGCCACCGCCACTCTGACGGTGATTGTGCAGGACATAAACGACAATCCACCCCGATTCCTGAAGGATTATCGGCCGGTCCTGCCGGAACACGCTCAAACGAAGAAAGTCGTCGAGATTCTGGCGACTGACGACGATGATCGATCAAAGAGCAACGGACCGCCCTTCACCTTCCGGATGGACCCGAAAGCGGACGACGCGATTAAAGCTAGTTTCAAAGTGGAGAGCGATAATAGTGAGTTTCTAGAAGCAAGCTTGCCCTCCCTCTCCCTCTCTCTCTCCTCCCTCTATCATTCACGGTAACAAATGAACCTGCTCTTTTCTACAGAGGGGGCTAACGGAGACGGCATGGCCATTGTGTCGTCCCAGCGATCGTTCAATCGAGAGCAACAAAAGGAATACTTGATACCGATCATTATCAAGGATGCCGGAACTCCTCCTATGTCTGGGACCAGTACCTTAACCGTGATAATTGGCGACATTAACGATAACAAAATGCAGCCCGGCTCGAAGGAGATCTTTGTATATAATTACGCAGTGCGTATCCCTTCGTTTTTTCTTATAGGACTATGATAGGCTTAGGTAAAAGTTAAATTGTTTCAATTCCATCTTTCAGGGACAATCACCGGATACGGAGATAGGAAGGGTGTACGTGTACGACCTGGATGACTGGGACTTGCCAGACAAGAAGTTCTACTGGGAGAGCCTCGAACACGCCCAATTCAGGCTGAACGAAGACAACGGCATGATTTACATGAAATCCGGCACGCACGACGGCAGATATCATCTTCGCTTCAAGGTTTACGATAGGAAGCACACGCAGACCGATGTACCGGCTAATGTAACCGTCACTGTGAAGTCTATTCCCCATGAGGCTGTACTCAATTCGGGATCTGTCCGGATTTCCGGCATAACCGACGAGGATTTCATTCGGGTGTGGGATTACAAGGTGAGTTGCTTTCATCCCCAATGGAATTCAGCGTATTCCACGAACACGCTCTGTAACCACCACCTTTCGGTTTTAGACCCAAACTTCGTTGAGAAGTAAGGCTGAGCTATTCAGGGACAAGTTAGCACACCTGCTGAATATTGATAGGGACAATGTCGATGTGTTCAGCGTTCAGTTGCGCAGGATGCATCCACCCCTAACTGATGTTAGATTTGCTGCCCATGGCGCACCCTATTATAAGCCCGTCAGGCTTAACGGCATTGTTCTCATGCACCGCGAAGAGGTAAAAGGCCAATGCAATAAACGAAATATATTCATATTTTTTACACATATTTTTAGTGCAATTACAAAGTATTACTGTTGTTCTATTAGATCGAGAAGGATGTTGGAATTAATATTACGATGGTCGGTATTGATGAGTGTTATTATGAGAACGAGATGTGCGAGGGTAGCTGTACCAACACCCTGGATATCAGCAGCATTCCATACATGGTCAACGCAAATAAGACTGCTCTGGTTGGAGTACGTGTGGACGTGATCGCTGAATGCACCTGCGGCGCCCGGAACTTTAGCAAAGGAGAATCGTGCAGGAACAGTCCTTGCTACAATGGTGGTCGTTGTGTGGAGGACCGCTTTGGATTATCGTAAGTACACACTAACTCTCCTGAAGTTTAATGAAGGAGGTGTATGCGTAACTATGTTTGCAACGAAATATTTGTCCTATATACAGATGTCAGTGTGCAACTGGATACAATGGTCCGAGGTGTCAGCAAACAGCCAGAAGTTTCCGAGGCAATGGTTGGGCTTGGTATCCAGCATTAGAAATGTGTGATAATAGTCATCTGAGTTTCGAGTTCATTACGAAAAAGCCTGATGGATTGTTGCTTTACAATGGCCCGATCGTGCCTCCTGAACCTGACGAGATCATGGTGTCCGGTAAGATATATAAATCATGTACACGTTATTGATAAAGAATTAAAAATATTATTACATTTTTTAATGAACTTTATTCATGACAGACTTCATATCAGTCGAACTGGAACGAGGTATACCTCGGCTGCTCATTGACTTCGGCTCTGGCACCCTGGAGTTGAAGGTGAAGCCAAAGAGGGCATTAAATGATGGAGAATGGCATAGACTGGATGTCTTTTGGAACACCGAGGTCTACACTCTCGATAAAAATATATACATATTATAAGAAAGTGTTCTTATAACAAGTTCTGTTAACAACATACATTTATTTCAGACGGTAAAGCTTATCATCGACTACTGTAAATCGGCGGACATCTCGGAGATGGACGATGGATCGCCGCCTGAATTTAATGATACGAGTTGTCAAGCCCAAGGCATTATTCCGCCATTTAACGAGTACCTGAACGTTAATGCCCCCTTGCAAATAGGCGGCCTTTACGTTGAGCAGTTCGACCCTACCCACTACAAATGGAAGCATATGCCAGTAGGCAATGGTTTTGACGGTTGCATAAAGAACCTTTTCCATAACAGCAAGCTTTACGATCTCGCACACCCTGGTCTCTCGAGGAACAGTGTTTCCGGATGTCCACAAACCGAAGAGGTTTGCAACAAGGAATTCAATAGCCGCTGCTGGGAACACGGTACTTGCGTCGGAAGCTTCTCTGAGGCCAGATGCCAATGTAATCCAGGCTGGACCGGACCTGGATGCATGACACCTACAGTTCCAACAATGTTTAAACCTCAGAGCTACGTAAAATATGCATTGTCCTTCGAGCCCGACAAGTACTCCACCCAAATTCAGTTAAGATTCCGCACAAGAGAAGTCTACGGAGAATTGTTCAGGGTCAGCGACCAGCACAACAGGGAGTTTGCCATCTTGGAAGTACGTCACGATTGCTTCTTTGCTCATTATTTGGCTAACATATTATAACTTAAACCGATTGATCGCACATGGTACTTCAGATCAAGGACAGCCGATTGCACTTCCGATACAATTTGAACAGTCTGAGGACAGAAGAACGTGATATCTGGTTGACTGCAATAGCAGTCGATGACGGTCAATGGCATACCGTTCGCGTATCGCGTTACGGTTCGGCAGCCACTTTGGAATTGGATGGTGGAGAAGGACGCAGATTCAATGAGACCTTCTCCTTCGAAGGTCATCAATGGTTGTTGGTAGATAAGCAGGAAGGTGTTTATGCGGGTGGCAAAGCTGAGTACACGGGTCTCCGAACGTTTGAAGTTTATGTGGATTACCATAAAGGTGAGAAAACACAAATATTGCAAATGCATAATTTGGCCATAAATTAAAGGTGAACGTATGTTTTATTTATGGATGTTTATAATTTATTACAGGCTGCCTTGATGATGTAAGGTTAGAGGGTAAACACCTCCCATTACCACCTGCTATGAACGGAACTCAATGGGGTCAGGCAACGATGGCCAGAAACCTTGAACGGGGATGTGCGTCGAACAAACCCTGCGCCGATGTCATTTGCCAAGATCCATTCGAGTGTATAGATCTTTGGAACCAATACGACTGCACGTAAGTACCTTCTAAAATTTCAACTGCTGTTATAAAGCGGATCTCATTATCTGTAACTATGAATTTCTGACTAGGTGTGGAGAAGGAAGAATTCCCTCGCTAGATAATAAGGGCTGTATGGATAAAAATGAGTGTATAGATTATCCGTGCTTAAATGGTGGCCGATGTATTAACGAAGATCCTCGACTTCGTTATCGATGCGTTTGTCCTGATGGCTTCTGGGGCGAGAATTGCGAACTGGTTCAAGAGGGGCAGACCTTGAAACTTAGCATGGGAGCACTAGCGGCTATATTAGTTTGCCTTTTGATCATTCTCGGTATGACAATTCATCGCAGGTCATGAATGCCAACAGCACGCGAGCAATACCTATATCCTACCTCTTCTGTTATTGTTTCACCACTTATGATCGTTATGTTTGATTTTTATTACCCGTTAATTTTTATATGCTTTGTTTCCTCTTCTTTATTTATACGCCTGTATTAAGTTTGTGCAGAATAAACTGATTTCTGTTACTACCACCCTTATTTTCATCCTTAACCCGTTTGCGCGAGTATGTGTTGCACTTCATGCATGAGCGTAAGAAGATGGAACGAATAACATGATACAATTTCACTAACTGTCCTTTATTATTTTCAGTTCTGGTGTTAGTATTCGTCGTTTACAATAGAAGAAGGGAATCCCACATTAAGTACCCTGGCCCAGATGATGATGTCAGGGAAAATATCATCAATTATGATGACGAAGGTGGCGGAGAAGACGACATGACGGCATTCGACATCACTCCCCTTCAAATTCCTATCGGTGGCCCTATTCCCGAAATGGGTGGGAAGTTGCCGCCATGTAAAGTAGCTTGTAAGTATCTTTTCTTCACTCTCTCCCTCTCAATGATGGTGATGACTGTGCGAATGATGAAGGAGTAACATGCTTTATTTCCTCTTTGCAGATCCAATAGGGGCAGAGCCAAACGTTGGTATTTTCATAGAAGACCATAAGAAAAGAGCTGACAGCGATCCAAATGCACCTCCATTCGACGACCTACGAAATTACGCATATGAGGGTGGCGGAAGTACCGCCGGTTCGTTGTCTTCACTTGCTTCCGGTACGTTTCAACCCTAGTGGATTCAGGAAAGACCCAATAAAAGTAACCCTAAGTAATCCGCCTTTGCTTATGAATTGGTAATTACAGGCACGGACGATGAGCAGCACGAGTACGAGTACTTGGGTGCCTGGGGGCCCAGATTCGACAAGCTGGCCGACATGTACGGTCCAACAGAGGAGAGTGAGGAGGAAGAATAAGCAACAGGGGGGAGACTGAAGCTCCAAGACTCGATCAGCGAGGATGAAAACCAAGCGGAATCAGTGTTCGTGTGACTGTAAGGAAAAAGCTGTCCCTCGGAGCAGATCGAGCGTGAAGTCTCATGCGATCCTGGAGCTAAGAGGGGAGATGAGAGAGCATGCCAGACTCTTCTTAGTAGTGGTGTTTTTTTCTTTTCGTTAATGGCGAAGCAGGAACGGTGTACACCCATACAACTTGGTTTGACATCGTGCACGATCGAAGGTACCATTTAACAAGTGTATCGTTAGCGAAGAACGAATCCACCAAAAGGGAATATACCGAACACGATATTTCCCCACGAACGATGCGATTTCAAGAAAAGAGCTTTACCATGTCAAACACGAGGAACGATGCAATAATTTTCGAGCCATAGACCCCTCAATACAGTCCCCCATCTCCTCACCCACCTGGTACACACAAAGGCGGTGCGTGAACCCGTGGATGCATACCTATCTGTATAGTGCGTAAACACGTATGTATACGTAGTAAATCTTTGCGCGTGTGCGCACGCGGACCCTTTTCTATAAAACGTTTATTTTCTCGCCCGCATCCCCATCGTTACTGTCGTGTATCAGCATCGATTGCAATTGCCACTTCTCATCTACCTTTATGGCCGAAACGCTGTTGGCATTGCCAGACAGTGGCATATACTCCCACCTTTTTTTACTTCACTTACTCGTGAAGCTCGGTGCACCCGGTAACGAAGGGTGCTCGGCTAGTCGCGATCGGCAAAGGGCATTCTCACGATCGTTTCACTAGATCTAAGCAACCCCGGCGATCGTCTGTCACGTGACAGCCGAGTCTTTACGTTTCCCCCTTTTTTTTACGCGCACCAGGGTCCAGCCCGATTAAACGTTCGTTATCGTTGTTGAATGTAAAGAGTCTTCGAAAGAGCGATGCGTTCATCCGGGACGATCCTATTACCGTGTGTGGTCTGTCACCCTAGAGATGTTAACGCACGTTACCTATTATTCCACAAGAAAGGAAGAACAAAAAATGAGAGTGAGGGAGAGAAAGAGAGAGAAAGTGAGAGTGAATGAGAATACTTGTGAGCCATCCTCATCGTTGTCATCTTGTCACGGTCACCGTCATCCTCATTATTATTGATAGTATTATTATGATCATTATTATTATTGACATTATAATATATATATATATATTATAAATATGGATTTATATATATAAATAGAGAAGCGCATGAAACGGAGGTTGCAGGAACACGTGGGGTGGGGCGCACGAAAGTCCGCGGAGATACGTGTAGGGAGATACAAAGAAAATTACCGCGCGCATATGTAATTATCACGACTATTATATAGCGGTATAAATATAAATATAAATATAAATATAAATATATATATAAATATAAATAAATATATATATATATGTATACATATACATATTACGGGCGCGCGGATGGAGCCGCCTATCGCGCGCGCCACTCGAGCGGACGAGAGATAGAGGAGCGCGTAGCGAGACGGAGAGGAATCCACTACAGTGCTAACTACCAGAAGCTCACCGTTTTAGAGGAAGTCTCGCGATAGTTTCTAGTATTTATTTTGCGCCGTCGACGAATATGTGTGGAGAGGGGGAGGAGTGCCCGGAAGAAGAAAAAGGAACAGGGATAAGTGAGAGCAAGGAATTTCGACATATAACAGAGTTCCGCTCTTCCGTGGCCGATCACCGCGAAGTCACGTGCGATCGATTGGACAGTTCGAAATTCGGGATATCAATTGAAGGAGAGAGGGAATGGGGGAGACGTGTCTCCATGGGATCCGCGCGTGACTCGACTGATCTGTACAATTCTCGGCAGAAATATTAATAGTCAATTTATCGGTTAGGCGAGGCCCGACCGGCACGGTCGGATTGGCAACGCCGGTGGGCCGATCTAGTGTTATAAGCGACTTGTGCGAATGTTGTAAGTAACGTACGTATTGTGGATGTGCCGAAGTCGCATGACAATTGCGCGACTATTTTCCCCGGCATCGCTGTATAATTGTCCCTAGACCGTTTGTCGTCTCTTGCGTACATGTATGGCCCCGTTCCGACACGAGTTTGTGATATGTTCTGCTCCGTTACTCGCGTATGTGCGTTTCTCTTCCTCGTATGTGTGTCCCCCTCACTGTCTTACCACCTGCCCCCACCAACCCCCCGGTGACGGACACTGTAAATGATCGGGCGAACGTGACGAGAAAATGCTCATACTTTTATGCTCATACTTTTAAATCAGACAGCGACGTCTGGAGTGTCCGTTTTCAATGATGATATAAGGATTTATCCCCGGTGTTTTAGGAATTGGTATCACAGTGGCATTAAGGGAAGGAGAGACTGGAATAATTTGTACTGATTTATTGCAGTCACATTCGCCTGTATTCATGGTGCCTAGTCAGGTAGTTCATGTTTTCATCACCGTCCCACCGACTGTTGTAGAGTACCCTTTTCTTTCACCCTTGTTCGTCGAGACTCGTCCGCGCCAAGTAGTCATTAACGGGTACTGGAGGGACTGGCGTTACAAGGAGACAAACAGTCTCGTCATTAGACGTCGTGTGTGTGCAGTGGCAAGAACGGTTGGACCGTGCTATAATAAACGGCGATGAATGATTATACCAAACGTTACGCGCAATTGTGTCAGTTCTAAGTCGCATTGCGAGGGTGACTTCGCACGGGAATCATGACTTTCTCGTGATTTGAATGTGGCATGTGGCACCTCATGATTATTCTGATTGTTACTTGTTACAACAGGTGACATCACATTTTAAACTTTACTACTTGCGGGGAACCAAATTTCATTGACTTTTAATATCGAGTACTTTCCTAAACTAATTAGTAAAGAAGCTCTTACGTAAACTTCATGCTCAGTATAACTGACATTCGTAAGCGTTAATCCATACACCGATTCATGTTTGAATGATTATCGTCTAATATTTAATACGATTTTTACAATAGTGAAACCACCGGAATCGTGTTTTTATGTACAATTTACGTACAATTTTGTAATTCATTAATTCAGAGGCGCAACGAGAAGACCGCGATGAAACAATCCCAATCATCAGTAGACGATACTTCATGAAGCACAAAATGAGTTAATTTCACGTGCGAAGCCACCCAACGACATCATGCGCGCGCGAAAATCACGGTTCCGCGCGGATTTCCGACACTTAGGCGAACATTAATTAGGCAATTTAGAGGAAGAACGAATCGGCGAATGACTCCTGTGCTCGTTCCAACTCGCATACAACTCGATATTATCGTTATACCCAAAGAAAGTCGTTCCAACCGCAAATAGACGCGTGTACGACTGTTTTCCAACTTGGTTGAAATGCGCCAAAGAAGGCTAAGCGCGTGCTTTGCGTGCGAATGTGTGCGAGAGGACGTATGCGAAGAAGGAGAAAACCCGAGGGAATCGCAAGCGACGAAACGTTCCTTATCTTCATTCCATATAGAATCGTTCGCACGATCGATCAAATCGACCTTTATTTTAGAATTAAAGAGTCAGTCTCAAATGCACCTCTTATTCCTTTCTCCATCCCACTGTGCGAGCCAAGAGAGCAAGTCTTCGAGTCAGTAAGTCCCAGCGAGACATAGTTGTTGTCTGTTACCTCATAGTATCACCGCTGATTTCCACTGTTGACTGTTTGTTGTTGTAGCCCTCACGTCGACATTCACGCACCCCACCATAGGTCCACTACTCTTTTCCATGTACTTCTTAAACAACCCACATATTGCACGAGTGGGCGCGCGTAAATGTAACCCTATGGATGAACCCGGTATCCTTTAGTTGCGTTCGTGGTGCTGTGTTGATTAATAGCGTCTACCTACGGTTACTGCGGTGATATTGAGAAGAGCTTAAATACTATCTCGAGACGGTCGGGCAATGTCACGGGCCGAAGTACGAAGTGGACGTGTCAGGCTTCCCGGCAAAGTCACGGATAACGAACTCGTACTTATCTAACTTTTGTCCCCAAAAGAGATCTCAACGCCGCACTCACCGGACTCATCGGTGTTTCGGAAGCTAAGAATACGAGAGCGGGAGAGAGAAACTGAGAGACCCATGCTCATTTTACATATCTGTAAAACCTTCCAAGCACTGCCTAATCGTGCACAAAAGGGGCACAGTTCTCAGGGTTCGCGTCGCATGACTGACGCGCCCTACAACCAAGCAATCAGAGACATCGCGTTCTCACAACGGCACTAGTTCGTCTCTCTCGACAATGCTCACTTACCAAGCAGAGAATACTTTTTGCAAACGTACTAAACTCTTCATTCCCCCGTTTTGTGACGCACCTGGCCCTTTTCATGGGGGAAGCACGAAACTGAAAGATCGTGGGCGAGCGAGTCAGTATGCATCGGTGGCCGAACTACAACCTCGGTCTCGGGAACTTGGACTTGGAAACGAAGCGATGTATTTCACACTTATGTTCAGCCTTCCATTTTACTTTCCATTTCGCAAAATCATTGTTTCTTATTGTTTCTGTGGGCAGTTTGCAATTAAGGCTTATGGGAACTGTTTATGTACAATACGTTTTATTTAAGTTGTACGAGAATTGGAACTATAATTTTTCGTGATTGATTTGCCGTTTATGTTGGTACACATCGATTAGTATTTAGTTAAAATACAGTTGATTCTGCCTCGTTTCCAGCCAGTTTCCTCTCGCGAGCGGATGTTCCTTGATCGGCTGGAATCGAACGTTGATTAATACTGATACACGACGAACTATGAACGAAGACAACGTGATCGAGAAGCATTTAGGATATACAGGACCAATCTGGGAGATCAATCGGCCAGATTGGCGGAGATTAACCACTGTAATATAATACATGATTATAATGGATATAATGCTGCCACTGAACACATGTCCCGTGTAGTACAACTTTTACCGTATACATTATATGATAATCCGCAGTATACCGGTACACCGTATTATTAATTGAATTGATATTTATTACCGATTAATTATTACGATTATTACCACTATATTATCTATACCATTTGTACTTTACATTTCAGTTCGAACGAAATAAATGCCTTCTTTTTCATAAAACACTCCACAGCCTTAGTTTATGGTGACACAGAACTCTTTATTCCGACAAACGCATCGATATTCACGTCACTGGTACAGAAGACATTATACAAGACATTTTTACTTTTTTACATTGTGTTTCTTTATAACAGAATCACCTGCTCCGGGTGGCACGCATTTTATTACGCCGACTTTTTTGTGGCTTACATTGGCAGAACTCTCCGCTTTCCTCACTTTCGGTTTTCATGATGATAGGAGGCTGGCTACTTGAAAAGACATTCCCGATCTTCTCGAATATCTTCGCTCTTATGTGCTCGATAAACTGCTTTGCTCCCCGATCTCTGATTAAAAATGAACGGTATTTTGTTGTATAGTAATTTATTGCGATTCTAATTGCAAATCTCACCTGTAAACCGTGAAATCGATGGTGTTCGTGACGTGAAGAGTTATCAAGAGAAATGCCACAGCGACTATGTATATCGGAATCTTCTTGACGATCTCCAGTGTGTCATTTTTCAATGGAAAATCCTCCAAGCCAAAATCACTCAGCATCTAATCGATAAAATCAATCTGAAAAAGTCCATGGCCGAGTAGCAATAGGAGAGAAGAATAATAATTCATGACAACCTGACAAATTCCCTTTGGCAAAGTGTTTAAAAAGAGAACGTCAACCGATGTCCATATACAGGCTGCGGCGAATTCCAGGATAAAAGCAGAGACTAAGAACTTTTGATGAAAACTCGCATTAAACAATTATTATCGTGGATTAGTCTAAGATTGGAGCAATCCATGCTCATTTATAATCAAACGGACTAACCTCGTACATGGCTAAGATGATATCTTTTGGTTTCCTGAAGGATTCCGGATACAGATTGCAATTAAGGATAATGGTATAAACACCAGAGTTAAAGAGAAACGAGGCGGCAGCCGGCCCCGATGGCAGCAATTCGCAATCATCATCGAAGGTATTGGCGAAGCATGTTTGGAATATCGGCAGTCCCAGTGTCGTCAGAAGCAATGCCCAAATTGTGTAGAGTGCACGTGCCATTTACAAGTGTGCCGGTCATTTAGCACAGATACTTCAATTTTCTTGGCACTTTACATCACCATGTCATTAATGAAAATTAATAGGCTTCCATTTATATAAAGGGGTTCGATACTTCCACTTGAACAATTTTCGTATGGCTCGCTCCTGCGAGTTTCGATTGTTCGCTCGCAATAAAACTCGCAAGATTATTTCAGACAATGCGGCGAATGATAAATGATGTCGCAGAGAAATGCTTTATTATAAATCCTCTGCTTGTAAAATTAAATTCACTGTACACAGTACAACAGGGATGTACACTGGTATAAATACCACTCATCTAGGAAACAGAATTTCTACAAAGGATATAGTGCTGTCTTTTTATCGTCGTGCAGCACTCGGTTGATGCCTGGGACAAGCGAACCTGTAGATGTACCAACTTGACACTTCGGGATTTGAAAAGCTTATCCTTCGGTCGCATCTGCATGAGTCCTCTTCCTCTTCCTCTTGAACGCTGTGCAACAGAGAAATACACATCTCATTATAAATAAAAAGCATTCTGTTTTCGAAGCATACATTTTCACGAGTATTTGTTCTAATAGAGAGATTCTTGTAAGATTTTTGAAATATTTACGAATTTCAAAGGGAGTAAATGGCGCTCCCGCTCTTACGGTTTACAAGAGGGAAAGTATTTTTGTGCTTTTCGTTGAATGACTACTTGGCCCATGTGTCGATGACTGTGTCCAGAGTTTCCGTGGCGTCAAGCATCCAGACGAAGGAGAGCACCGACATGCAATGTGCCATGTGCGCCGCACCTTTGACCTCTATGTAGTAAGCCAAGACGATCAGGTATTCGTGTTCCAAGCCTAACGCTTCATTCACCGAAATTAGCTAGAATCCAAGAAAAGTCGATATTTAAATCCTTTGCTATTCAAACTTTCTCGCATTCATCAACTTCTAACATATACACAGTGTTGCTTACCAATTTTGACGATTCCTGAGTCACACAATATAATCCGTGCATCAATGGTATCCAAATGAGATGCTTTGCAAGATTGGTAGTTAATGCAGCTACAAGCATCTGTAAACAAATTACGACTTGTTGTAAGAATTAGTTCTTTCCGTACATGTTATGTATTTAGAGAAGTAGTTGAGTGAAGTGGTAGAAGATTCATGATGTTGAGTGGGGCAGGATGAGATTAACCTCGTATATATAAAGGAGGTGGAAGGGTGGGTCCTTGAGAGTCCTGGGCCACAATCTGTACTCAGCGAGCAGACACAGCGCCGAGAAGGTAAAAAGCACCGACGCGTAAGAGGCATCGAAGGGTAGTTCTCTCTCCTCACCGAAGCATAAACCGATTACACAGATATCTCTAAGGTGTGTGTACATTCCAGTGGCTACCACCGCGATCCAATGGAGATTTACGTAATTCGCACAGTTTTTTAGGATTTCCATGTCCTGCATGGAAAGGTAGATTAAATTCCACACCAAGGATATCCTGACAATAAGTTCTTAACTGGCTGTCAATAGCAACAAATAAACTAACATTCGTTTCTTTAATAATGATTTAACATTCCCATAGAATGAGTTGAGTATCTTAATCGTGCAGGAGAACTTAAGCAAAATGCAATTGATGAGGGAATAATGTTCAGAAATGAATTACACTCTTCAGAGTAAAACGAAAGTTTCGTACAAAAATCTGGTAATATCTGACGATGTCTAGAAATCTTAGAATTTGTTGGAACTGATCTTTCACTGTATTCCTTTGCCCACCAAGTAGTTGTTGGATTTTGGTAAGAGAGCTTGCAAGGAGATTGGCTCACCCGCGTTTCAACTCAAGCATGCATTCGACGGCTTCAATTTCTTCTTCATGTGAAAGAACGCGCTTTCAGCTGGCGGAGACGCTACTTCATTGAAACGGAGAGTTTCACGGTGAATGTATTATTCACGTGCATTCTTTCTCACATCGGCTTCCTAGGTTAGTAGAACATATGGCATAGGCCAATGGCGCACACAAAGCCCGATATGTTCAGTGCGCAACGGGAAAGCTCAGCAACAATTTCATTGTATTACCGCGAGATTTACTCAGGCTTGTCTCGAACTTCTCGGACTATTATATTTTATTCACATTCTCAATTGAAGTATCGGGTACTACAAAAACTGTAACGATTTTCAATTTTTACAGTAGTGACAGCACAATGAAATTAAATAAATATGAAATCATTAGGCTTCTCGATCTTTGTGCATTTTATACTATAATAAGACTTCCTAATGTTGGTGACCATTTGAGTTACATTAAATGATTGATGTGCGAAATTTTCAATTAAGAGAACATTGAGCGTGGTTCCTGGGAACACCTTACCTAGATCAATCCAGGAAAAATATTTGCTTCGCTGAATTCGAGTTAATTTTACGGTTCTAACAATTGATACAGGAGTGCACATATACGTCACGAGTGAAGTAGAGTTCGAGTGCTGACCTAATGGAATTGGCTTGTACATACTCTCGTGCGCTTCTTATTTCCCATCGACGATAAGGTTTACCTGTCCGCGGCAAAACAGAGAAATAGTGCTGGAATTATTTATTACAGGCGCACTCAGCGTCATTTTTCAGTGCGATCCTTGTCGTAAAGAAAAATCGGTACAGTGAAACAAGCTTCGTCAATTCACTTTCTATGGCAGAGATCCTTAACGCGGGTCAGGTCGCATTTGAAACAAAGCTGCTCGCACTTGGATATCTCGGCGTTCATGCATAATGCATTACATTTCTCGCTACCTCTCCCAGTGACCACTGGAAAACGAATGGTGCCGAATAAAGTAGCCCCAGTATTTCCTTTAAGGGTGGAGCCCTCGGGATTTAATCGCATTAATACTTCCACGAAGGGGATGGAAACAAGCCCTAAATAATTCTGGCTTTCCTCGAACGTTCCTCTTACTTCTACTCATTTGATCTATGAAAATCATTAATTTAGAATTAGTGCAGAAGTGGGGCACTCGAAACACTAGTCAAAGGGACATCCTCGACGGCAAGTTACAGTGAAATTATTGTCGCTTGAAGTCTCGCAGTCGTGTAAAGAGAAAGCGGAAGCTCTATTCAAAGGAGTTCAAGACTGGAGGAAATTGTCTTTCGGTACATTCGATTAAAGCTATCTCCATTACTGATAACACAGAGTGCTCAGTAATCTGTTCTATTGAATGGCAGTTCTCATTGCTCTGTACCCGCATGATTCACTTTGATAAATTCATGCCCCTTCGACATGGGATTTGAATGGACGAAGCAACGACTTTTATCTGTCATTTCAAGAGTTAAGGCGTTGAGGGGATGAGTGAGGTCTTCTGATACAGTGGCAGGCATAGGCAACAGGGTGGAAGATTATCCTGACGGAGGGTAGTCATAGTAACGGCACACTGTATCGAGAAAAAGTACATTCGTACCTCGTGCTTCCGAGGAAAGGAAGCGAATTGGTGAGGAAGAGGCGACGGCAGAGTAAGCGGAAATTGGAGCTGCTGAAAGAAACGACGGAGGACTTGGCCTGGTTAAGGGGGAAAAAGTCACGGAGAGAAATCCTTACCCTTTTGACCTCAGCTAACACCATATTAGGACCTTCAGAACCATTTATTCTGCTGGGTTTTTCCTTGCAATCAAATATCACTTCACAAAAGGCAGAGAATAATTATCAATAAATAAAAATCAGTAAAAAAATGTTTCATTAAGTATTTAATAATATAACATTCTTTACTTGGAAGCGAAAGAATTTGATTCTAGGAACGAAATATAAAGTATCTTGAGAACATTAACGAAAATCGGTAATCCCATTAATGGGATTTTGGCTGTTTTCATGCTAGAATATGGAGTGGGACTTGGGGGATACCCATGCGCATTTACCGGTAGACGGACGCAAAGTCCTAGGATCCCACCGCTCGCGCGGCCTTCCCGTATGACACATACGCTCTCCTTTAATACGCACTCCGGATTTCTCCGGACATTTTTCCTGCTTCTGACGCGGCGGGGATTAGCATGAATCAGCCTTCGTATACACCAGAAATCACAAACACTTTGCCGGGAAATATCGTAACAAAAAGAAATGCACATAATTTTGTAATTAGCCCAAATATGAACTTTCAGTTCTTACACAAAAGGAAGTAATATTACCCAAAAAATCAACTGTGTCGATATACCTATTTCAATTTTCTAATATTACCAATATTACGTATATGAAATACTTTTTTAATTTAAATAATACATTAGTACCTAATGTACTTCCGTTACTTAGAAGTAATGAGCAAGGGAAAAACACTAGGTTGCGGCAACCTAAGCAACTTGTTGATCAGCGACCTTCTCCCACGTAGTCACATTTCTGCTGGCCGCGAGGCATGCTTCAAATTCTTCGAGCGCTCATTACCTCCTCTCGTGCTGTCCATACTCCTCGGCAATTACCTCAAAGAGTACAGCTTGGCAGTCTTAAACAACGGAGAAAACCCGATTTACTAACGACGGATTTCCGTACATAGTCGACGATGATTAGCAATGTTAGACAGCGATCAGATGCTTGATGTTCCGCTCCAATTCAAATAACCTTCGATGGTCATTCACCGGTCACGGTGCCTGGCATTGTCCATCTGGCATTGCGCGTGGACCAGTGAAAGTCTTAACTACCTGCTTCAGGCGGTGCCTAGAATTGAAAGGGGTGACATGTTTTTAACAGGACTCCTCGAGCTACTAAGAAGCGACAAACCGAGTTTAATCGGATTCCCAGAGCTGAATGCAGGCCTGATTTCCAACTCGAAATCTAGTTACCAGTTGAACCAGCTTCAATTTTGCAAGATGATCCCATTTCGGTACCATTTACCAAAGCGCCCCGTCCAATTACTGCCAAGATACTGTCGAGAAATAGCACTTTAACTTTTAACGAATTACTGTAGCTATCGAGAGTTGTTGATTGTGAGATTCATTGATGACTGTGCTGAAGTCGAAAGAAAATGCAGACTTCGATAGAAGGATCTGGGAAACGTGCACTGTCCTTGACGAAGCTAATCTCCGACTATTTAATGATTTGCACACCAAGGTACCGCTGAGATTTAAAAACGTGGGCGGGATTAAACAATAACGTTGGTTCAGGTTCTGGAAGACGTAATGGTGAAACAGGTGGAAACCTGCTTGCCTTCCTTTTACATCAAGGACGATTCTACTATCTATACGTGCAATAGCCATTGATCTATGCTGGCAAATTTTCCTTCGGATATCAAATTAAAAATGATTTCTTTCGTGGCTAATTGGTTCTCATCTTATCTGTATTCTTGCAATCTCTAAAAAAAATCCAGTAGCTCTCCAACTACTGATAATTAGTCAGTGATAAAGTCCCAGTAACTAATTACAGTAAGTCTAGGAGGAAATGGCAAGGCTTTCCTATAAAAGCGATGAGTATTGCAATTGCTTAAATAAAAGGCAAGCGTGGAGTGCTAGTAAATCAGAATGCGCAGTAACAAAGTCGAATAGAATAATAATTCCGAACCCTTTGACTTTTAACACCAGCAGAATTAAAGTACCTATCGAGTTACTCAAGATCAATTTGTCTGACTACAATGAACACTCGATTCAATACGTCAAACTAAACTTCTTCAACTTCAAACTAATCTTACTAAATGATCCTGCGTCAAAATTGATATTCATCATCATCGACTTAATTTGTAAAAGCTCGATCATACATTGAACGAATATCGAAACGAACCATTGACAATTAAACAGTTTTCCAGTTATTTGTATATGAAGAACATAATTTATTTACCACAATAATTTCACGCATCTTTTTCACTCTTCCTTAAGAATTGAAAGTATAACTATTAATGATTATTGAGATGTTATTTCTTTCTTCTTGCTGTTAATCCTTCACCATTATTGATCTCGCATCCGCTATCGATTTGCTGGTCCTGCTCGGATGCTGGATCGAGGTGTTGCTCGCAGACGGCTACTCCGCGTGCTGTCTCTCAGGATTGGCCGGTGTGAGTGTGTATCCGCTCTCGCAGGCGCCGACGATCACGTCGATGAAGTGGGGCAGTACATAAAGCACCCCGACATCGGCAACGCGACAATCTCACGCGGATACTCGCGAACGACGGACCGCACGAGACAACGAAATACACGGTTTCGACCTATCGCGATATCAAATCGACCGCGTGTCTCTGTCATTGGGGATCTCGGCGTCACGTGGATACACGGACTGTCAACAGTGTCAACTTCTACCTCTTCAAAGGTATGTACACGCATGGTCTTTCAAATTTCGTCGATTTTTAACAGTAATTCTTGTTGTAAATACGAATGTTTTATAGACGACGATTCAATAATTGCTATAAAATCCTATTTCAATTTAAAGTATCAGTGAATAAGAAAAAGTGTCCACTTGTTCCATTGGGAATGACTCTTTATTTACACAAGAAGCTCCCTAGGCGAGAAATATGAATAATTGGGTAACGTTTATTGGACTAGCTTTGAAGTCCTCTCAGTAAATGCTTCAAAGGGAGTGGCCACTTTGCCTAACTCAATTAACCAAATTACTATTCAAGCTAATTCTCATCGCATTAAGGGCATTTTGCAAAGTGCTATATTCTCTTGACGAACTTTTAGAAGCGAATAAGCAAGTTTAGAGCGATGTACTAACTCTTAACGTACTTGTTGCACTCAGCAAGTGGAACGATCCTTTCTGTAACCGCGCGTTTTTTACAGTCGAATTCACGTCACCTAATCATTGATAATGTCATTGTCGTGTATTTATTATTAAGTATAGAGTTACTCGAGAAGTGCTGACACCTCCGCCGGTGGAGATTATACTCACCTTGAGTTAATTGCACTTGCGAGTGAGAGCAGGGCGTGCAAAATACACACCTACGATAAATACATGCGGGTATTACACTTATTAGTCATAGGGAGAATGCTACTGGGTGCAACGCTCAGATTGCACAATTTCATCATATTTCGCGTACTTTTCATGTTTCTCGTGTCAACAAGAATGTACCAACTGCGAAGAAAAATAGTTCAGAAAACTAGGATACCTTGACATAATGCTAATTTTGCTTACATTTCCACATTTATTTATAATAAATGTATATTCAATATTTGAAGTTGATTAGTGTGCCGTAATGCAATAGTATGCCAAAAGTGTCTCAGAATGAATATCCGAAGATAAAGTCTGGTACTTACTTTCTTCTCTTGTCATTCAACTTCCAAACGGTAATCTGATTGGAAGTTAATACTATCAAGCGGCTAACTATCAGGGATAAGGGAAACTCCTCTGACGACAATCAGTTTCTCTCCAAATTAGATCGCAGGCTAAACGAAATTGTTCCTTGAGAGTTGGGCCGATATAAGTCAGTAGTTACAACAATCCCAGAGATATAAGAATGAAATGACCAACGTTCGGGAAACCAATTCACGCGTGACAATTGTTTCGGTGCAATTGCGTAAACAATTCACCTAACAATCTCGAGAGAATGGACAATCATCAAAGTTGTGCGCGTGCAAAGCGCGCACACCAGGCTATAATTTCCCAAGCAATCAATAGGCGAGTTTTGTGCCGAGCGACAGAAAGCCAGGCTGTTTTAATTGCAAAATTCTGCATCTCGTTATGATGCAGTAGTTCTCAAGTCATCATAAAGGGAGACCAAAATATGTCTTTCACAGTCACAGACAGCACCTCAGACGCAGCCGCAAGGCAGAGTACGTAGATTTCTTCTAGACCGAAATCGAAAGCTTGTAGAATTGAGTAATGCCGGTTGAGTAATCGAACAGCGGGAGACTGGAGACGTTGACGCCTCGATAAAAAACGGAATTTTCGCGGCCTCGTTCGATCTTATGTATTAAAGAGACTGTAAGCGGTCATGGTCAATCTGGACAAAGAACTACTTCTAGCACTTAAGAGGTTGAATCATTGACTATTGACTGAACACGTTCTTCAATTTAATATCACAGTTTTTATTAGATCAGGCACACTGGAATTTCAGTCAGTGTCAAAGAAACGGTGAAACTTAACGTGAACGTAAATCAATTTCAATGTTATACTCTCATTGGTTGCACAATAGTATCATAATCGATGGTATTTTTAACGAAGAAAATGCAAGAAATTATGCTGTGCAATGATATCGGGAGCTCAATGACCGGTGATCGCTAATGTATTCAAGCAAACGAGACTTCTCCGCTTGCACATCAATCGGCGATGAACGCAGACGTCAGAACTCTCCCAAGGAGGGGAATCCCTGGAGTTTCCTGACCACATGGGCGTCACAGACTTCGTAATCGTTTCTTCTTAACTGGACGTCATCAGCTTCCACAGTACTCAGTCCCGGTTTCGAAGGAATGCCGGTTCTCCCTGACATTAAATATAATTTCTTTAATGTGACACAAAATATCCAACGTCAATTGCTTGTCGATAGAAACAGAGTTCCTGGTCTAGTTACGTAGTATCTCCTTGAAGGTGATCGAAAGATCGGTGATAGATTTTATCATCATAGTTCTGCGTGTTCAATGTGATTGAGAAATAGACCGAAGGCTCTTTGAAGGATCGTGTCGATTGCGGCGAAAGGAATTAAACGAAACTTGCTTCACAAAAATGAATCATGGTCATTACCCTTTCACGAGGTGACACTCACGCGAATGAGACGGCAACTGATATTCATAGCAGTTTTACTAGTACGCTTATTCTTTGTTAAGCTTTATTAGACTACGTCTGGTGTTGCTACTGAATTCTTCATTGACATCTTCCGAAGAGATCGTAGAAAGCAACGTCAGAATTAGCCTTCAACTCGTAGGAATCAAATACGATTGGATTATGATTGCGTACAATTCAGTAAAATGTTTAGAATTTTTCAAAACGTTTTATTTCTTGTAATTAATCGGAGAGTGTAGAAATGCCATCTTGTCATGCGGGATTCCTGCCACTTTCACTTTTCACCTTTGCAGTTTCTTCATTTCCACATATTTTGAAACTTATTCATTCGTTCTGTTTGACCGTATTAATATACCAAAGAAACTTCGTTTAATTTAATCAAGTTATAACTGAGAATAGTTTCAACACATTTATTAAACTAATTCATTCTGAATCTTGAAATCTTCCTGTTCCTCTCACTTCTAACTTACGTACGCATTACCGATTAAACATTCCCAGGAGCAACTATGTTCATAAATTACTTTCGAACACACCCACATCGTTTGCATTAGTGGCAAAAAAGTAGACGCACGTGGCAGCAATCATTTCCGTTTCAGGATTTGTCATTGTAGATCTAAGGAGAGCGTGTGGCCTGTGTTACAGGTAATAGAATAGACAAGGCGATATGGATCCCGACAGTTTCAAGGATTTCGCCAAGGAAATGGCGGAGTATATCGCTAACTACCTTGAAAACATCAGAGACAGGTAGGTGATGTTTAATCATGATCGTACAACCATGTCCCATTTCCAGGTGCATTACAGATAAAACTTTATTAATTAGGGATTTGGGAGACTAATTTAAATGAGCAGTCTTAGATGATGCGTTCGTTTTAATAGATAACAATTACTATTCAATCATTCCTTGTTCTAGGAGAGTACTGCCTTCCGTCGAACCCGGCTACATGAAACCGCTTCTCCCGTCGGAAGCACCTCAGAATCCGGAAAGCTGGAAGGACATTATGTCAGACATCGAGAGAGTCATAATGCCTGGTGTAAGTTAGCCCCTCCAAAGAATTAAATTAATCACCGGAAGGAAATGATTCCGACTGTGCTAATTCAAGCTTGAAATTCTTAAATAGGTCACTCATTGGCACAGTCCAAAGTTCCACGCATACTTCCCGACTGCTCAATCCTATCCAGCGATTGTGGCTGATATGCTGAGCGGTGCTATCGCCTGTATTGGATTCACTTGGGTAAATGATCATATCAGTTCATGTGAATCACTGTTCGTCTTAAGAAAGATCTTTCCGCAAACGTAACTGTAAACATTGCATTACAGATTGCGAGTCCCGCTTGCACCGAGTTAGAAGTAATAATGCTTGACTGGCTCGGAAAAATGTTAGATTTGCCGAAAGAGTTCCTCGCATGCAGTGGTGGCAAAGGAGGCGGTGTCATTCAGGTTTGAATAATTAAATTATATGTGCAATTAATTATAGAATAACTCTTCCTAATTTCTGTTATGAATGTTCATATTACAATGCTCGATTACAGGGAACTGCGAGTGAAGCTACATTGGTAGCACTCCTTGGTGCTAAGGCGCGAAAAATCAAGGAGATGAAGGAGCAGCATCCTGAGTTGTCGGATAGTGACATAGTTGGGAAACTAGTCGCCTATGGTTCCTGTAAGTATCCCTTCGATAATAGCACCAATTTTCTTTAACTAAAGCTAAGTAAAGAAGAAGTCATCCGAAGTTCCATATAAAATTTCTGATAAAGAAATCAATCCGAGATAAATCATGTAGTTGCACTTGATATAAACGATTTCGGATTCACACACAAATAGAATAATAGTTACGCAACTAAAGAAACTACTCAAAAGAGAAAATACGAGAGGCATGCGCGATTCCTTGCTGTCCGGATTATCGATGATGTCGAGCGGCACACTTTAGCGTTTTGACAAGGGCACACGACGAGCATGTCGAGAGGGTTGGGTGGCCCGTGACAGTGGGAGAGTATGGGGTTACGGCACTTCATCAAGCAGCACTTTGTCACCATGGCAACCCGTAATAACCACTCGAGTTATTCCAACCCACCACCCTCCGTCATCCCTGCTCCTTCTCTCTGTCTCTCTCTCTCTCTCTTCCTCTGTTGTTGGCTCACTTCTCTCCCGGCAGTCAGGTCGAGCGGCACGCACAAAGCCTTTCCGTGATTTTACCTTCAATACCTCACTTACTGCCTCTGGAGTCCTCTCCACTGTCCTTCGTAATCGTTTGCTCTGATCTTCCGATAATGAAACGGAAAAAGATTCCTCAGGGAAAGAAAATCCTTAGGGAAAAGAAGCCCCCGTTCTATCTAAGAAAGTGAAGAAGTAAATCTCGATGAAAAAGATACTTAGAGAAATTCCTATCCTTGAATACACAAGAGACCGACTATTATACTCGTCTTGGCGATTATTGTATCGTTAGTTCGATTGATGATTTTTAAATTTGTTTGTGCAAAAGACAAGTAGTGAATGGTAGTTTATTGTTGCTTTCTATTATGCAGGTCAAGCGCATAGTTCGGTGGAACGCGCTGGTTTATTGGGAGGCGTGAAGTTCAGACTTCTTGAAGTCGATGCCAAAAGCAAGCTGCGTGGTGACACACTCGCGGAAGCTATTCGCAAAGATAAAGAAGACGGCTTCATTCCATTCTACGTAAGTTTTTTATTTTTGCATCCTTTATTTACGATTTCCACTATCTTTGTAAATGTGTGGGGGATAAAAACACTGGTTTTCCAATGTGTTCAGGCTGTGTCTACGCTAGGGACGACGAACTCATGCGCTTTCGACAAACTCGATGAAATGGGCGTCGTTGCAAATCGAGAAGGTGTTTGGTTACACGTTGATGCCGCTTATGCTGGTTAGTTACTAAGAATTAACTAAATTGTGCATAATCCTTATAATGTAATTTCTATTAAATTATTGCCTCATTTGTTTTTTATCAGGCTCATCATTCATCTGCCCGGAATTCCGATACCTGATGAAAGGTATTGAACTGGCAGATTCCTTCAACTTTAATCCACATAAGTGGATGTTGGTGAATTTCGATTGTTCCGCGATGTGGCTTAAAGACCCGACGTACGTCATCAACGCTTTCAATGTTGACCCACTCTACCTAAAACATGATATGCAAGGATCCGCGCCAGATTATAGAGTACGTTAACAAGTTTTTCTATAGTTTTCAAAGTGAAAATCAAAGAGAATTTGAAAGGTAAAGCATTTACTAGGAAAAAAGGTAATCAAAACTTCTTTTACAGCATTGGCAAATTCCATTGGGCCGAAGGTTCAGGGCTCTGAAACTCTGGTTTGTCCTGAGGATTTACGGTGTCGAGAATCTTCAACGATTTATTAGATCGCATGTTTCTCAAGCTCACGAGTTTGAGTCTCTCGTCCTTTCTGATCCACGCTTCGAGATCGTTTCGGAAGTCATCCTTGGATTAGTTTGCTTCCGATTGAAGGTAAATTCTTGATAACAATCTTCTCGAAAGTATAATATTCGTTCATTACAATGAAAACATTCGAAAAACTCGTGCGAAATTTTATCAGGGCTCGAACGAACTGAACGAGATGCTTCTGAAGAAAATCAACGGCGCCGGCAACATTCACCTTGTTCCATCGAAGGTGAAAGACGTGTACTTCCTGCGGTTCGCAATCTGCTCGCGTTATAGCGAGAGCAAGGACATCCAGAGCTCATGGAAGGAGATAAAGCTGAGGACGGACGAGCTCCTGGAAGAGCAGTCGATCTCCAAGTGATGGCGCGCTCAGATAGTCCGCGGTTGCAGGTCCCTGGCCCCTGCCACGTGCAACCAGTCCTAGATAGCTTTAAATGTGTCGTCATTCTCCCTCAAAAGTCGAGAAATTCCCAGCTCGTGTCTACCGGATTTTACTTCCAATTCCGCTCGTAGAATAGCGCTCTTGCTATACATTTATCCTCCGAGTGCAGCTGAGAGAGCAGGCTTGCTAAATCGCCACTCCGAGTCTCGAAACATGGCACACGAAAGATTCAAAGGTACTAAGAATCACCAAAATGTTTGATAATCTTCAATTCACATGTTTCTCGTTCCCACTGATACTTTTTTCAATGACAATAATTTACTACGAGGGATCTATGATCTATTCTCGGTGCGATTATTATCGTGTCACTTGCCGAGTGCTCGCGCGCTTAATCAGCTAGAGATCATTCTTTCCGCGGTGTGTCATGAGATTGCAAGAGGCGTGCGAGCAAGTACATACCCAGTATTACCTGTCGCCTTGTGCTACTTTTTCCAACGTGCATTTAACGCAACCGTGAATTGACGCGTTGCGTCTCAGCCTCCTCTCGCCCCTCAAACTCGTATTGGAAAGGCGTTGTGCACGTGGGGATATCGCGTTGCACAAGTTTTGGCACACGGCTATCTTGTGAGAGCGAAGGCTTGAAAACGAAAAGCATTCCTTTCTTGGGAATCTACAAGCAGACGTCTTGATTTACTTACATCATACGTCGAACGCTCAGTTTAATTAGAAACTTAAGTTATCCTATTTTGAGATCCTTTTTAGTCGGATGCATCGGATTAATTTCATATTTAACGGAATGAGAGGCAAACTGACATATTCGTAAAATTGATTCGCGTGTAATTAAGTATTCGTAATGTAAGTGTAAGAGGATACCGTGAGATGTGTTCCGTGACCGTCCGATGGGCGCGATTCTGTACAGTGTTTAAATTATTAAGGTGAAATCGTATTAAGTATAACTATCATTCGATCGTGAAATTCAATAAGATTTAGTATAATTTATTTTTCTCATTATCAATACGTTACTCTAAATATTTATGATCGTATATTTATCGTCTGAATAGAATTGTAACGCGGGATTAGTCTTCCAGCTGAGACTAGGAAATCATCGGAGAGATGAATATTAAAGAGATTTGTGTTGTATTTACTGTAAATCTATGTTAGTTGTAAGAACATCCTTGTGTGTAATGTATCGTCTCATACACGTGACAACCCGAAGCCTCTGTTTCTGTTCCTGGATGTTACACTCTAGCTTGGTTTGCACTTGAAGTACCACTTTCGAAAACACCGCGCTGACGTCATTCATCCGAACAATATCTCGTGACGAATAGTGTTGGGTCTTTGCTTAAATATTACTGGACAATATTATAACAGGTGTTCCTTATCATTGTGCCAAGAGGGTCAGTTGTATTGGTCTCCGAATGATCATTGATCCAAATATCATGCTTCTAACTTTACAGTACAATAGCAGTGGACACAATAGTATTACATAACAAGTAAACAATGTTACTTCAAGTGCATCCACAACATTTAATAATGTATACGATATACAGTGCTGCAAATCGGACAATAATAGAACTAGTGTAATTAGGTTTGAGTCAGCTAAGTAAACCTATAGCCGACGAGAATGTAATCGGGAAAGAGTCACCGTACGTGAAACTATTAAGATATTAAAATATATTAAAAGCCGAGTCCGAAAGATTTGTTTTAATTGTCGTAGTTTTGCGAATTTCCATTAGATAAAACATGTACTAGGAGACATTACTAGAAGCTGAAAAAATATTTTTGTAGCGACGATGATATCAGTATTTTCCATGTACTCGCGTGTTTGTTATTCGACAATATTTCAATAATTACAGTATCGTTCATACTCGAAGACACACCTGCTGTCGCAGTAGCGTGTAAATAGTGTACGAAATTCTTCGCTTTCTCTCTAAACATTGATTACCACTTAACAGGGTCATGCTTCGTAGGAAAGTTCTGCTGATATAATTGAACTTGCGCGGGACCAAAGCGGAGAAAGAGAGGGAAAGACAAGCTTGTGTGTGTGTGTTTGTGTAGACATAGGCTCTCTCGCGTTTGTGTCGTTAGCACAGCCCACTGTACGGACGTGCAACATTGTTGATTATGGGGAGGATATCTATATATGTACATTTTGTGTTTCCCAATCGACTATTATCGTAATGCTGACGCTCGTAGGGAACATTGATGGAATAAATAGTGCAATGCGATAAAAATCCAAACTTTATTATACTTCCCCCTGAAACAATAATTACAGAAAACGACGAACAACAGAAATATGATTTTAGGATCGTTTCGTGGTATTTTTCGGAGGACCGCCCAAGCGTTTTGTCAACTGTATGATTCGCTCTGCTTCCCGAATCCCACTTAATCTCGCACCATGGACTGTGCTGTAGTGTCCAGGTATTGTAGCTTCCCCGGCAAATAAGAGTATTGGTGGCACTGGCTCACACGATCCTGACAAAATATTTATCAGTGAATTATAATAGTTGGAAAGAAAAGGATCAGTAAGAGTCTACATTAAAAAATTAATACCTGGTAAAGGACTCGCTAGATCGCATTGGTGTCCCACTGTGCTTTCTATTCCCATATAGCTGTATGCACCAGCGAAATATGGATTGGTGCACCATTTGCTCCTGAGGACACTCGTAGGATATGGTAACGTCGGATCACCGGTAAATTGTCGGAGTACTCTTGTGAGAGATTCGACTACCTCTTCGTCGGAACACAATTCCATGTCGGCCGCTTCCCGACCGCAGATCCAAGCACCAAGCACGTGCTCAGAATTCGGCAATCCTTCTATACAAGAGACACCTAGAACCAAAGAAATTCTACGCCTATATAACCATATATGTTAATAGTTTATGGAATTGCACAAATCATATCTTTCATATAATTAAATATGCCGTATTATCAACTTCACGAAAATGAATTTCAAAGAACCTTTTATCCAATCACACCTCTCGGCGAGTTCCTCAGCAGACCAACCCAATTTTATTCCACCTTCGCTCCAAACCCAAAAGGGTCTCGCGTACTCCAAGAAAATCTTGTTCACATTGCCATATCCTAATTTTATAATAGCTTCCACTTTTCCCGCAGGTAAACCCGGAGAAAAGAGTTTATCGTGCTGATACTTCAAAACACCCAGAGATACAGTGATAATAACGTAATCGGCTGGAATCTCTTCGCCATCGCAGCACCGTACAACTGCGCGTGGACACGCATCGTTGAGAGCACCCCATCGTATACAACTTACAGGTTTACAATACCTGGAAAAGGATTATGTATAAAAATGATGTAATAATTAATCATTACAGGACTAAGAAAAACCTTGGCACTAAACTGTAGACAATCCTTGGGCAAATCCCGCAGGAGTGGGCCGAGGACGCCAATATATCCGAGAGGTATTCTGACATTTCCACCGGGTATTTCGATATAACTGCCGAATTGATCGGCTGAGATGAGAGACAAGTCATCGCCGCATCGACATCTCACACAATTCGTCAGTCCATACATTACTCTGGCTGCATCATACCTGCACAGAAAGTACTAACGTGTCGCGATAGAATTACTTTGGCGTTTGGTATTTAATACATGCAGTGATGTAGATTAACTTATTGTTATATAACTATGTAAAAGTACTAGAAATATTGCTAAGCTACTTGATTTATTGGGAAATGTTAAACGAATTAAGTAAGATTTATTAAAGATTATTCAGAGCCCAGTAAATCGCTGGAATCCACGTTTTCTTAGTGTGAGTGCGGAAAATTCGTACGCTTTACATCACTGCTGATAGAGTTCACGGTTGACCTGTACGACTGTACCGTTGCTCCTCCGGGAAATTGTGGAGCTCCTGCTGAATTCGTAGGCCGATGAAATTCAGCAACGTACCGTGAGTACGTCCGCAGCCAAGAGTGAAGAGGGATGCTGCTTGTTGTTCGATCTGGCGGAAGGTATGGTAGGCGGTGATACTGACTGGCAAGTCGATTGCTCGGCCATCACTGGTGCAAAAGAGTCCTCGACTTGGATCGGGTCGGAAAAGTGGTGTCTTGAGAAGACCTTCCTGGGCAGCCAGGGTAAATACTGGATTTGCCAAACAACCACCTTCTATCCAAGTGGCACCCATTTCAGCCACAACATCGCCTAACCAGCAAGAATGTATCCGACCTCCGGGTCTATGAGGAATAGGATCGATTTCATTCTTGTCAAATACGCAGAATATTTCTTAAAGACTTCACCTGTCTATAGCTTCTAATATGGTAAAGTTTTGGAGGCCGCATTGTGCCAAACGATGAGCTGCAGAAAGTCCTGCCATTCCAGCACCAATGATTACTATCGTTGGCTCGGGATTGCAAGGATCTACCATGCAAGGATCCATCTGACAGGTGTCCAAGTTCAATGATTTGCCACATTCTGAATCTTCTTTCTTTCCTTCTTTCTTATTCCCCTTTCCCGATCCAAATAATCTATAAAATTCTTCATTGAGATAAAGCTCTGTCGAGCACTTAACAAAACGTTCCAACCTAAATTACACAAACTGTCAAACGACTCGGCTTACCTTCTCACAAATCTTTGGTAATTCTTAAGCGATGTTCGAGCTTTCAACAAAAGCATTTCATTCGGCTAATCGTACATCACGAATGTTTAGCGGAAGAAAATATAGTAGAAATTTCGTAAAGATTAAATAAATTCCTATGAAAGCAAATAATAAAGTGGCGTTTCGAGATTCTCACGGAAAAATCATTTCGTGTACAAACAAGCCGCCGCTGCGCGAATGGCATTCCCTTGTTTTCGCGTACACGAGATTTGCAATGGAAATATACCGTGCAATAACTGACATTTATAATGACAAGTACGTGCTGGTGGTGTACTTGTCAATTACTCGTTGAAATCCGTAGCATATTCCACATTAAATATTTGTTTCCGCAAACCAGGTCGCTCGTCGCAACAACGCAGGCAGAAACGGAACAAAATTCTGAATCGCCAATGGACACTTCATTCAAAGCATTTCACGCACGCTAGCGTCGTACAAACACTGTTGGCCCGATAGGCAGGTCAGGGATTTCTTTGTCCGCCGAGTCATTTATACCTACGCTCGGCACTGGGCCTTAAAAAAAGGGTCTCCGACTAGGCCTTTGTCGGCCGACTACGACCTTTGGCTTGGCCTTTTTATTGCGTGCCCGAGGCCTGTTTTTTTCCTTGCCACATGCTCTGCAACTCAATCACGCAGCTCACATTTGGTGTTTGAGCGTAGCAGGAAGCAGACGTCTTCGCATCGAGTTAACAGTGTCGGTTCATCCAAGTGATCAACATCTTTCGTAAAGTTTCATTGTACCGATTGTGTTGCAGCGGATACTTTCGCAGTTCCAATAGCTTTTCAGTGTGTGGCAGGTTTTGAATTAATCATAGTTCACGTGAGAAAACCATCAATGTCCAGTGAACGTCAGTGAATTTTGAAACGTGAGTCTTTTCGGTAAAACGCAATTTATGATCGAGTTATTTTTGCAAGTGTCATATCAGATTCCTCTTGTTCGATATTAATGCGTGTTCGTTATTTACACTGACATTTTCGCGATGATAAGCTTCTGCTTTCGCATCTGTAATAACAGATGTTCCACACGCTAAATTCGGGAAGAGGTAATTGTATGAGATCAGGCAAAAAGAAAAAGGTTAGTCTGTATAGTAGGTCATTTATATTTATTCTTAATGAGATGTATAAATAAGTTTGGGCTGCAATACTCGGGATCAGACAATCGAGTCGCGGAGAAGCCAACTACGAATCCTAACTATTCTAACTATTCTACAAGTAATACTTAAATAAATATTTGAGATAGATTAGCGTCATACAGTGTAACTTTCCTAAAAGTACGTCATTTGTTACGACAACCCGCGGAGATATTTGGACAAAAAACACGATAGCAAAATCAGTGGTTTGTGTATTGTGAAGTTCTGTGTCGTAACAGAGTGCGCGTATCAATCAAAGTAAATAAACTTGAGGAACAGTATCTGGAAACAATGGATCTACCTGTTTCGGACAAAGTTATCAAGTAGTAGTTCGCTTATTATACTAAATCTTTTCACCTAGGTCAGGAAACCTCTACAGATCGTGGGCGATACTTGCGACGGTGCTTGCTAGAATCTATCATCAAGCAGTTGATTATAGGACAACTCCAGGCAAAGCAAATAACCCGCATAATTCGCTATTTTTCAGATATTCCTTTAAACCATCTACTTTGCTTGGACTTCAACTTGAATAATTAACAACGCTCTAGGATAGTTTCACTTTACGAAATTGTAGGCGCGTCTACTTTTTTGACTGGGTCGTTTAGGGTCTTGATCCTCTTAGTGATATCTTCCATGGGCTTTGCACTTCCTATCTCGGTATGGCTCGCCATATCCGATTGCTGAGACCGTAGAATCTCGCCTGCTTGCTCTGAGATCTCGTTCCAAGCATAGGCGATATCTCGCTCCTCGGTGAGTCGACTGCAGACCACAAAGCGAATAATGAACTTTCCGCGATAGGTCGCCGCAACTACGTAAATGTTTTTTCGCTCTGTCAGCCGAGTGAGTAATTCTTTCGTCAGATTGTCGTCGCCCTGTAAAGATAATTAACTTCGGTTGCAATCATTCAAAGTGTTCGATTAAACTGACTATTTATTTCAAGTTCTAATTGTTTATGTATCACTTATAGTTATTAAATGTGGTATTATTTTTTTTACTCGTGTACCTTCATCCTGAAGCAGATCAATCCCATCGAAATCTCCATGACCATTTCGAATCTATCATCAGCCTTAATGTATCGCTCGAATAATTGAGCCAGTCTTATAGTGTGTCGAATATGCTCCTGCAAACCTTTCACCCCGTATAATCGCAATACAAACCAGAGTTTGAGAGCGCGAAAGCGACGACCCAGTGGAATTTGCCAATTCTGAAGTATTAGTAATTATTAATTCGTTAAGGAACTATCGCGTCTCATATTACTAATCTTTGCCTCATTAAACTTACTCTGTAGTCAGGTGCAAGACCCTGTTTATCGTGCGCCAAGTATATCCTCTCAATACTAAAAGCCTCGAGTAGTCGTCGGGAATCTCTCACCCTGAAATTAGAGACCAAACATTAATTAGTTAATGAAAGGCTTCAAATAATAGATCATTAAGTGAGGATTATTTTTAGACATACCACATAGCTGAACAATCAAAATTGACCAGTAGCCATTTGTGTGGATTAATAGAGAAGGAATCGACATATTCGAGTCCTACCATAAGATGCCTGTACTCCGGGCATACGAAGGCAGCACCTAATTGTTGTTCATATTTGTTGTTAATATTTGAAAAAGCATATTACAGTTATTGTAAATTATATATTAGTTTTGCGATTGGGAGAAATACAAACCGGCGTAAGCGGCATCAATGTGAAGCCAGAGATCAAACTCTTTGCAAACCGGTCCAATTTCTGGAATATTGTCGAAGGCACAGGTACCGGTTGTTCCTAAAGTAGCGACCACGTAGCAAGGTATCAAGCCTTTCTGCTGATCCTCTTCTATAGCTTTCCTCAATGTTTCTCCTCGGAGAACACACTTATCGTCCGAGGGTAAAAGTTTCATCGGCACTGAGGCCAGAATGCCCGCTTTCTCTACCGAGGAATTCGATTGATCTGCAAACGACGGAAAAACTCTCTCATGTAAAACTTATGACATCGGATTAGAAACATCTTGGTCGATAAAATACACGAGAGACAATCAATTACCTGATGTATAGGCGATTAACTTCGATTTGATAATACCCTCATCCCAATCCGGATGCAGGCTCTTGATACGTCGCGTAGTTTGTTCTTTTGCTGCCAAAAGGCACACCAATGTTGCTTCGCTTGCCGATCCCTAGATTTTGGAAAGATAAAGAGAGACTCTCTGTAATAGACACTTCATTTGACTGTGTACTTATTTGCAAATTTTACAGGGTACTGTTCGAAACAATGTCAATTGTTATTGTAAAAGCGGGAGGTCAACCGAAAAAATCAATTTGTTCTCATCGGCGGCTCGTTGGTCTAGAGGTATGATTCTCGCTTAGGGTGCGAGAGGTCCCGGGTTCAAGTCCCGGACGAGCCCGATTTTTTTGCGTTTTTACAATATTGTGCAACTTTTAGTAACATCAAACTGTTTGTAAACCTTTCTTTACTATTTCTTGTTAAACATACCGAAAAATTTTGTTAAAACAATAAGAGACGTTCGAGATCTTTCAGTTGAAGTCGAGTTGGACTTAAGGTACAAAATCATTGCAAATAGATATTTGGAACTTCTGTTGAATTGAACGGTTCTCTTTAATGGACTTAAATCATGAATAACATCGAATTTCGAGAACCGTTATCTATCACATAGGAATTACATGTTCGTAGAATCGGACATTGCCTGCCAGGCTATCTGACTACCACGTGGAACTTTCACTATACTCCTCCTTTACCTCATTACTATTCGAAACGCGGCACTGAGCAGACACACATATTCTTGACCGGTGAAACCATACGAAAACAGTAACTTTTGAAGACGTTTAACTTGCAAAGGAAGCTATATTCATACCACATTTTCTTATTTCACAATACTTAAACGTCAGTTGTATAACATTAATTAGTTCCATCGATGAACATTTCTTGCAATAACAGTAACTGCATATTCGCCACCATGACGACCAAGATCCGGATATTCATTAGGAATATCCAGCAAGAAAATCGATTACTTTTGTAATTACTTACGACCCGACTTGCGTCGGGTACTACAAAAAATTGCCTCATAGACTCATCAAGTGTTCCCCTCCACGGAAATCTTTAGTAAAAGGCGAAAGATTTATACGTGATTTGAAGGGAAACCAGAGTACCTATTTGAGGGCAAGGACATGCACATATCCTATCATGGCACCAATACTAACAGCGAGAAAAGTAGCCCCCTAGTGTCGAAATTTGTAAGAACCTTATTCGCAGTAGATTGGGCAAGGTCACAGTCACCCTAGTTGTACCTCCATTTAACCCATAAATATTTCTACACGAATCGGATTGTTAAGTACCCATTGTTTAAACATTACCTGAATTACGCCACCACCGGGACCTTCGCCACAATTAAGAAACTCGTTCGGTAGTCCAATTAATTTTCCCAGCCAGTTCATTGTGATGACTTCGAGTTCCGTGCAGGCAGGCGACGAGAGCCAGGAAAAGCCAATACACCCGATCCCCGCGCTTAGTATTTCACCGACTATTGCAGGGTACGAATTGGCAGTTGGATAGAATGCATGAAAATGAGGGGAGTTCCAATGTGTCACCTAAGTAATCAGTGTTAAAATGAGAAAATGATAAAAACACGCAAAAGTGTTGGTAGTATTACTAGCCCGGGTAATTTTATTATCATTAATTATTTACCCCTGGTATTATGAACTGTTCGACATCCTTTAAAACCTGCTGCCATGCTTCCCCTTCTTCAGGAGCATCTTCCGGTAACAATCTACTGAGGTATCCAGGTTCAACGTTCGGTAAGACATTTCTGTCTCTTAACGTGTCAGTATAGTTGGCCACGAAGTCAATGGTGGCTTTACCAAAGTCGCGAAATTCTTGGGAATTCATCGCTGATTGAGTAACGGTTCTTGTAAAGACCCTTTACTGAATTCTGCTGGTGAGATATTAGTTGTATTGATTGTTAAACTTCGTACTAATATATCAATATGCAATTCGCGTTAAGAAATTGTATAAACTTGTTTTAAAATTTACAATTAAATAATTATACTTAGAAAATGGAATCTTACCTTATATTTGACTCAGTATCAGAGTCGGAATCTGGCAACTTCGAGCATGAGCCCCAGGCACTTCTAGGCGATCCGGAACGACCTTGAATTTGAACTTGAATTCCACAGAAATACAGAATGAACTTGTGTCACTTCCGCGATCGCACGATTCACTTCGCAACTACTGTGATACCAGTGCAATAACTGAAATCAGAACAACCACTCAACTCAAAACAGTCATGCACGCTTCAGTATAGGTCTAACAATTTGGAGGGTAAGCGCAGTAAAGGACATGTCGGTTCGAAGAGGTCTTTCGGAAGAGTGACTTGAGGCAAAGAGACGGGGCTATCGTTAAATACTTGGGGACATAGAAAACTTTCTCTCGCTTTCTCCACAATCATACAAAATATCGGTGCGAAGAAGAAGAAGAGTCGCGGAAGGAAGAGTCCTATTTCGTGATCACTCATAGTCAGATGATAGGTGAAGTTCGTCAGGCCATGTCAGCAGGAAAATCGCTGCGGTTGCGTGACTATAACGATCGGGTACAATTAGTGTCGGCGCCTCCCGTATGCGAAAGCAGGATGAGCAGGAACTTCATAATTATGTCCATGTAATTAGCCAAAGTCGGTCCGCGTTAATTCGCTTCGCCCTGCACCTCTCCCGCCAATTAAAATTGTTGCTAAATTCGGGGATTAATACTCGCAAATCCACACAGCAAATATACGTTATTTGCTGTTTCCGCACAGTGCCCTCCGCGAATTGAAATCTCGCGTGAAACTTGTTATTCAGCAAGCTATGTGTCGACCCATTACGATTATTTAACAAGTATCCTTATCAACGCCGGAAAAACAACGCGAATTTTGGAATCTTTTCCTAAACGTAGATAAAATTCACTAATGGAAACACACGTGTCCCATTGACGTCGCACGCCCGTTTATGCATCCACCAATATTCGCCACTGTCAGATTGTAATTCGCTAACTTTTTCTTGCAATTTACGAATGTTTTCCCTTGCAAATCGCGCCGACGACGTAAATGGATGTACTCGCAGAACACGTGTTCAAATATACGATGGCGCAGCTGGTAAATGCAGTGCACCGGAACATTCCCTTGCACAATTGTAAACGGATCGACCATATTCTTACAGATTCAACCGTAATTACTCATTACAGTAAATATTACTCGATTAAACGAGAGAAAGTATCAGATAACTTAATTAATCGTATAATGGCAAGTGTATTCATAAACAAGGAGAGGCCGAACGACTTACCTCTCTTCTCTCAGAGCGTTGGACAATATTTGAGTACCAAATTTTTCCTCTGGCAAGCGGATCTTGCATCAACCAAGAAGATCAGTATCACTCTGAATGGTAACACCTGTACTCTCCCCGTTTTATATGTTCGGGCGATCGACTCTGTTTTTTGTTAGTCAGACGTAAAGTGCTGGACGGTTCTATGCATTCGTCTTTATTCCCTACCCTACTCATTGTCATCGCATCGAGCAACCTTGCACGTACCCACGCGGTGCAGCCGATTTTTGTTCGCGTCCCGTTAGCTCGAACTAACCGCGAAATCAGTACGGAAGTCAGCACGCTTATCATGAATTGCGTGACAGCTGACGTTGTAACGCCAACGAGCTTCCTAACTTAATCACTAGAAATTGATATTTTTTAATACAGATGCTTGTTATGCTTTTAATTTCGGAATGAGGGACGCAAAACCGTAATGCATCTTTGGTTCCCGCATAGTCGACTCTATGTAATTACAGTAAATTACTATTCAGTTGTATGATTAAATGTAATCTGATGGTTCATTATTGTAAATCGCATGATTCTATCTTTTAAGTATACTCGCGCTTAGATAACCGAAATTGGATAATCAAGAAGCTTTTATCGTAAATTTAATTATGATGGTTCGTTACAATATAAATAATTGACATTGTTGAGTAGAAATAGCATATTAATTGACAATCTGTGGAAAAACAGAAGGTGCAAATATACGAGTATACTTTGCCTATCGTTTACTCACCTTCAAGAAGATGAGAATTTTTTGTGGTTGGAAAGTGAAAGTTGATGACAGAGATTGATTTAATCAGCAAAATAACGCAAAATTATTGATAAACGCGGGCTCGTCCGGGATTTGAACCCGGGACCTCTCGCACCCGAAGCGAGAATCATACCCCTAGACCAACGAGCCAGTTGAAAAGTTTTTTCTTAATAACTATGCACATCGTTACTCATAAGTAACACTACTTAAGTGACGTTATCGCATGCTTTTTTCCAATATAATTAATACTGACTACGTATGTCCTAGGAATGCAGAGACACCTATAAGATTTTGGGATTCAAACATAATTTTTTCAATTGTATATTAAATTACAGAAGTGACCTAAAAATTCCTTAAGTATAAGAATCAGAGCGAACCATCATTGAGGGTTTAAAAGCAGATCTCTGGGTAATACTTTCCTGTCTATAACCAGAAGGGCACTAAGAATATGATGTTTGTTATAAATGTTTACTGAATTATTATAAACAATCATGATCGCTTATAAATATTTTATTAACAACGCGGCTCGTTGGTCTAGGGGTATGATTCTCGCTTAGGGTGCGAGAGGTCCCGGGTTCAAATCCCGGACGAGCCCGATTATTTTGCCGTCAAAACCGGTTTCTTAATATCTTTTGCCTCCTCAACATCAGTAAGAACAAAAATCTATGACAACTTATATCTAATAGTACGATTTTTGTCAAAATTAAGCTAAATATCTTATCGAAAAGGTGTGTCTGACGCGGAAGGACATATGTCACTTTCGGGCCACTCAACTAAATCGTGATTACTAGTTAATCTTTAAAATATAACTAGGTAATATTTTTTCAAGCAGATTTGATAGAAGATATACTTCTAGTAGCACAAGCTATTGCATTCCTATAATAAATCATTATTGATTAATTACATAATCTTACGAACGAAAAAAAGTAATTCTCACGACCGTGACTTCACGGTCAGCGCTCGTCGAAACGTAGTCTTCCACGACGGCAAACTACGTCTTTTCATTAGCCTCACTCTAAAGTTAATGTCCTAAACGGAACGTAACGGGACAAGTCTGTCGTAGTATCTTCTTGCAAGGATATCGTATATCTGAATGCTATTACACTTTCTGTTCGATAGAGCATTTTGTTATGTAGTTCTGACACTTATTTGTATAAAAGTATGAAAGTAAAATAGAATTCGATACAAAATATTAAATATACGAAATGTTATTTAGAATGTAGAATTGAAAAATTCGATTTTGCAACTTAAGAAATAACGGGGGCGTAGCTCAGATGGTAGAGCGCTCGCTTAGCATGCGAGAGGTACCGGGATCGATGCCCGGCGCCTCCAAAAGTTCTTAATTTTTGCATTTATCAAGTTGCTTTTTATTTGTTAAACGCAATTTCATTTTTTTGAAAAATCTGCCGATTTTGAATACAGTTTTAGTGTCTTGATGGTTTAAAAATATGGGGATATCAGTGTGTGTATAAAAATATAACTTGTTTTTCGAGTAATACCTTTAAGCAGGACATTCATTACTCAATAAAATTTACCTCGTTACATAAGGGTTCATATTTACACTTATAATCGATATATAATTATACGTATAATTTTGCAATAGATTTTTATAATTCCTTTCACGTAACAAACACCGGCGCCGTGGCTTAGTTGGTTAAAGCGCCTGTCTAGTAAACAGGAGATCGAGGGTTCGAATCCCTCCGGGGCCTAACATTCAAACACTGAATGTTACGAAATTTTTAATATTTTGTTTGTAAGTACCAAATACCAAAGCTGTGTCACTCCAAATACTGAAATGTATCATCATCTTACTGCCATCTACAAGCCTGTATTGTAAGCAACACTCCATACAGCTTACAAATATATTCCAAATGTCCGAACCAATATGGCAATCCTAATGTTTTGACTTTTTATACCAAAGATTTAACATAACAAGCATGGACGATTTGTTTTTCGTAGAATGTGCGAGTGAAGACCAAACGGAAGTCGGAAACTGAAGAAACGGTAGTTTTGTGCCGAGTCATCACATCGTGCCGAATAATCCAGTAGAATAGGTCGAAGGTCAGACAATTTGTAGTCTCAGAAGAAAATTGGAGTCACGCCGGGTCCAATATGTGTCACTCACTTCTCCTGCTAGTTCCGCAGTATTTTGAGGCAATTGGAATGGAGTGGGTAGAGACACAGTTCATACATTACAATAATACAGAACTTTTCGAGGGAATGTTAGGAATATCACTTGTTAACAACAAAGGTTGCTGAAAATAAAGGAATTATTTTTAAAATATTTTACGACCCGACTTGCGTCGGGTACTACAAAAAATTGTCTTGTAGACTCATCAATTGTTCCCCTCCACGGAAATCTTTAGTAAAAGGCGAAAGATTTATACGTGTATTGAAGGGAAACCAGAGTAACGATTGTGTGTCAAAAGAGAGAGTATGTAGCAATCGCAAGATGCTTCTATATATGAGAAAGAAAAGAGAAAGAGAAACCACCTAGTGGCATCTTCTCGTACTACACAACTCTGCCATCTAGACTCTAGATTCTAGAGGGTGCTCAGAATTATGCAGGTGCAGAAACCCAGTATAAGTAGGGGTCTACCGTAAAAGGGCCCCAACGACCGTGGCGATACTTGTTATACAAGATATTCGGTGTATCATTCTTTCCTCAGAAATGGTAACGAGTCTAATATTGAACATAAGAACATTGTCGGTCGTTAAACAAGTCTAATTGGCTTGGTACATTTTTATATGACAGTAATGATAGCCCAAGATAGATTAAATAGCTAAAGTTTCAGTGACTGTGATGAGAAATGTTTTGCTCGTAATTCCTTGGTACCAAGGTCATAAACCATGACACTTCCTGCTTCCAGTAACACGTAATTTACGTAACTTCTAGTTACTTCCGCCTCCCACATTCGACTTCCAACCCTTCTGAGAAATTTGTTCATAGACTTAATGAAGCAGATTAAAGTCGAAAACAGAAAATATATATACATAGTCCTCGTCAAGTGCGCGCCTTCTCGAAGAGGTCCCGCGGGTCACTCAGCAATTCTCTCTTTGAATGAGAGATGCACATCGGGTATTCATATGCTTGGGAAGGTACCCTATAATTCAGTAAGGAACTTTCAACTTTGTCTTCAGGAACTTCTCTCATTCTCTGTTTGAAGATGAGATTAAACCTAACACACTGGGATTACACCAGCGCATTCTCTCTTTGAACTACTGACCTATGCTGACGGAATATCAAAGTAGTGTGATTGAAACTTCCGTAATCTAACACCAACTCTTATACTTATTTCAACTTTTGTTTCTAATCTATTACAATTAGACTCTAAGAATAAATTATCGGTTGATGATTTCATCATCGCAAAGCAAGTTCTTGTATGGTCTCATAGATGGCAGTACACGATCAAGAATTCAATCGTACTTCTAAACAACTTGTTTCAGTGGTAGAGGATTCGGACAATCTCTTCAATACATAAATTCGTTTATGCTCGTTAGAAATTAAACGCATTTCGAATCCCATAACGCGATTATTACTAAATTTGGAGCATTTCAAATAAAAACTCTCGTTCCCCCCCAGCGGCTTTTTGCCCCCACTATACTAGTTCCCCTGACCACGTCATCTAAATCTAAACCCCGAAGTCCAAGATCAGAGTTCACAGGTAGCCAAGTTCGGTGGTGGTAACACAGGGAGGTGTAAGATGACAGTGACTCTAGTCAGAGATAGAGGAAGTCGAAAATATACACGGTGTGCAGGATAGCCGAGGAGAGGCATGAGCACTCGGCAGGGGGTTGCGCCGATTGAAAAAGGGACAGCCGATAACAGCGCGCGAAGAGTAGATGAAATGGGGGTTCGTTTACCCCTGGAAGAGAGTCACCCCGTCCTCATCGATCCTCATCCTCCACCTTTTCGCAGAGGCGACTCCTCTCGTCTCACCCTCATGCTGCCTGCCTGGGCATAGCGCAGCCACCCTTTCGCGCGCATCGTGGCACCATCTACCCTTCGCAGCCACCCCCGGCATATCAACCCCTTCCCTCCGATCCTCTCCCTCGTTCTATTCTATCATTCTCGCAGTCTCGAACCCTCTTACCCGGCCTTTCTCCTCTTCATCCAGCCTGTACCCTCTGGTACCCTGTCTCACCCCTTCGTACATACCATCCCTCTCACTCTCTCCCTCTTACTCCCTCGGCCTGCTCCACGCGCACCCTCGCTATCTCTAATGCTCGAGGGGGTGGGGAGAGCGTGAGTATCGCGAAGAAATTCACTTTCGCGGGAAAAAGAACCCGCGAAAAATCGATGCCCGGCGTCGATTGGTGGCGTCCCGGATAGCTTGGGGGGTGGCATTGGTCCGCGGCGTCGCGTGGGCGGGGCTTAAAGATGAGCTCTCGCTATGTCATCGCGTATATTGATCCTAGACCTACGCGGTTGCCCGGTACACCAAGCACACCCCCGAGGTGCGGCTACACCGAGGGCACAGCACAGGTACATATACGTAGAAAGGAGCGTACAACCCCCCCGGAGTCCTGGGGCTGGTTCGTGAGCGCGGAAAAATCCTCTATCCGTGGAACTCTCGCATACGTAAGTGTAAACGCACACGGATCTCGCGCTATGCCTTTCGCCGTGCAAGTACGTTACATGCAACCCCTGGGGCGCGCATCAAAGTCTAAGATCGTTCACACCTTGAAATTCCTTTCAGCGTTAGCGATGCCAACATGTGGGGATCCACTCTTAACGAAAGCCGCTATGTTGTTTTGTTTGGAAAAGTATATTTCAGATTCGTTGATTTATAATAATTGGCTCGAGAGATATTGCCATCCTTGGATATTCTCTTAATGTGGACGATTGGTAAGCCGTGGGAAGGTAGTGAAACAGAGGAGTCAGATCTTCCTGGTATTCTTGAGAGAACTAAGTCAGCGCTATTAGCCGTGATCAATATTTAATAGAGAGGAAGCTTATTAATGATCCAGTGGGACTGTGTGTGGAAACTGAATTATCATACTACCTCCAACTGGAGCAGCATTCGACCCGGAGGCGGCGGAAATAAACCGCGGACAAAATTCCCGAATGCCTGCGTGAATCTTTCATTGCCGAGCGGGATAATCGGATCAGGGGATTTCGAGGTCGATAGTTCCGAAGAATGCGCGAGGGAAATTCGTGATTAATTTATCGGGCGGGAAGAGCTGTCTTCATAATGAGCGGTACATATATTTGGGTTAATGGTGCCAGCTGGTTTCAAGCCAGAATAGTCCGCCGGCCGCCTACTGGATGCATGGGGAGAAGCGACATAAATTGCCCAAGTCAAAGGGTACTTTATAAACGAGCGCTGTTTTACGCAAATGACAAGGCTCGACTACAAGTTGGCGCAACTACGGAACTAGAACAATACAATTTATTCGATTCGCCATGCACCTCAGCATTCTAAAATCAGCACACCCGAATCGAATTTTCCACTTTTCAAGCGACGGCCACCGTCGTATTTAAATACGTCATGCAATCAATTCTCAAACTTCAGACAGTGAGAGTAGTCGGGTGTACGCGGGAAAACTGTGAGTGTGAGTTATATCGCGACTGTTTTGATGGATTAATTCGCGAACCGAACGGAAAGCTACAAGGACTGACTTCGGCCGCCGGGTTGCCCGTTCTATTTTTCTACTTGCGCCAGAGAGCTCTATTGAAAAACAGTTCGACTCTCCGTCTGCGAACTTTTCCAAAGCCGGCTATTGTCCGACAATCATAATTCACCGAATGCATTCGTGAATTACGATTCCCGGATAAAGTTTCACACTTCTACTTCTCCAAGAAGAATCTGTCTTTAGTTCAACATGAACAGTATAATTTTACGCTAAATCATATTTTCTGCATTGCAAATAAATAATAGTTAAAAAGAATAAGAATCTGCAAAGGCACACTAAAGTAGTTATCCGCTATATTATATATTTTTCCTCTAAATATTACATGACTTTAAACACCAACAGAACCTACACGAATGTACAAATCCAATTTACTCCAATCAAGCATCCAGAAACCCTATGAATTCAATTACTATTTTCTTCATAAGTGAAGTATTACTGCCTACATTACTGAATATCCGACTAAGTGTCCCGTTCCGTGACCGCCGTCGATTTCGCGGAGATATAAGTGTTATCACTTCGGTATCGTTCTGCAAGACGAATTCTCGAGTACCGGACAATATCGAGTGGTCCTCCCGCACTCAGCATGACACTCGATTTCGCCCTCTATGTATGTATACGTAGACAATAAAACCTGCCGGCAGGGTGGCCGGCTAGGTATCGTACGATTTACGAGCTCTTAACGCATCCGTCCACCCACACATGTTGGCGAGAGGTGGACGAAAGGGGGACGAAAGGGGGACGAAAGAGGGCCTCTCTTTTGAGGATGGCAGTGCGCGTGTAGTGGGATGGGGGTCACATTGATTCCGGGGGCCATGTGTGCCTTAGTCACGCTGGCATATGGCTAAGTCATGAAGCCACTAGGTGGTCCTCACTATATTACTCTACCTGTCGCCATCCATGCCTCTATACTGGCGGCCTGGCGGGGGCCCGTAGCTGCCAGCTATTTGTATGACAACAAGGCTCTGCTGCCTCACCACGAGCCAGCGCGCCCGCTCTGTCCCGCGACGGTCATTGATGATCTGCAATTACTGTGCCCCCGCGCCCTGTCACCGCTCAACCTGCCATGCCATTCGCACTCCTTTTTTTATCTCTGCTTCACGCTTTCTGCTCAGACTTTTTGCTCGGCAGGTTTGTTTCTTTATTAGGGGAAATACTTGGGTAAGATGACAGGTTTATTCGTTTGTAAGGAATTGGTATTTATATTTTAAAATTTAGGAGAGTTGTAAGTTAGGGAATGGTTTAGCATTCTAATTTTATAGAAATATATGGTTTGAATACTGTACAATTTTTGGATTCAGTAGATCGGCCTGTGAAACGTTAGAGTGAGATGGATAAAAGATTAAAGTAGAGGTCAAAGTTCAAACTTACTGCTCGTACGTTTTAGCGTGTGTGTAAACATAGATATGATGATCGGTCGACACAACAACGTGTTCTCGAGCAGTACTAATAAGTGGGGGTATAGCTCAGTGGTAGAGCATTCGACTGCAGATCGAGAGGTCCCCGGTTCAAACCCGGGTGCCCCCTCAATGATTACTTTTTGTACTTCTTTTTTTGCATCGAATAATATATTTCAACAGAACAAATTTACCACATTACATGCCGCTTGAATATTTGAACTTTTATTGCGTGTCATTAAACTTCGTTTCTTTAAGCCATTCGTGATAACTCAATTATTTTCTATAAAAAGATCCGTTCATCTGCTATGCTATCATAAATGGTAATACAAAAATGTTATAATATTTGGAAAGATGTCATTGGCACTAAAGAATCTCGGCAATTACGATTATTCCAGTTGAACAGTTCATTGATAGAGTAATCTCAGAGTGAAGCGTGGCTGAAAAAGAGACCCATAATCAGTAACATACCTCTTGGTACGAAGCGAAGTGGCCATCTCAGCACATGCTTAAAATGCCGCAAGGGCCATTGATTAATCCAAGGATTCCGCAAGCCCCGCTAGATGAATGTTTGGTCCGGGAAAACCACCTGCTTCGACCCCGAGATCGTTAAATCCGTAAACCCTGGGAAGTATTCGAGTAAATCCGTGAAATGGCCACGCTCGCCGCTTCGGATGATCGGGCCAATTGGCCGATTGCCAAATGAAATGTATATCCGGCATAAGTCTCCCTCCATTTGACCTGTTTGCCGTATTTACGAGTGTGCAACCCCCATCGTCATTGGTCCACGCGTATGTTCGTCTCCCCATCCAACCCATTTCTCTCTTCTGGGACTACCTGTTTCTCGTGACGTTTTAACTTATTTTCACCGGTGTCCCCAGAGTGCGAGCATTGTTTCTGAAGGGTTCTATGATCGCGTGGTAGCCAATAATGTACAACTGAATGACGTCGCAGTAATACGATTGAACAGGATAGTTGCGGACGATGACTCAGTGATTCTTACCTTCAAATCGAAACAATTTTAGAGGGTAATACTCGTAACAGTTATAGAGGAAGAAGAGTTTTACTTTTCAGATGTGTTACAAAGAATCTATGCTATTAGGAATGCATTGTGGGTAAGGTAACATACGCATGGTCATTTAACGCAAATAGCAAACTCGTGCGGATTAGCCTAGTGTAGACTTCTTTAGGGGAGTTGCAAGTTAAGTAGGCTAGTGGAGGATTTTCGGGAGCAGGGTGCAGCAGTGCGAGTGAGATTAGGCTGCTTTAGTTGATTCCGGATAATGTACGAGGTATCGGTGGCGCTTATCCACGATTCAACGCAAGTCAAATGACAGATGGGACCGCGCTAATCCACCATTATCGCCGGCAATGATCGAGCCAGGCATTGAATGGCGCGCTTTCAATTCACGGGACTTAGGGATCCTCCCCGAATACAAGTACACACATGCGCGAGCGTGAATCACGGCGATTCGTTTTAGCCGCCCGCACTTCAATCTGACAACGAGGAGCGAAAAAAAGGCGCACCGACTCGTATAATTTTATGATCAGGTGGCAGCTTCGTAACTTCCCACTTCCACTTCGATGGTTTCGTACCGGCTAAACGGCGTTCAGGATTCGCCAGTTGCTCGTAGCAGCCGTCATAGAAATATGTTTTTCAATCAATAGCAGATCACTCTCATTTCTGCCGCGCACCGTAGATAAACAGGTTTATCGGCGAAGCGAAACCGGAAAGCCTCAAGCGCCAAATATCGATTGTGATCGGCTGGATTTTAATGTATTGATGTGCGATTATCGTTCGCAGTTTGCAGACAGCAGACTTGATCGGGGAAATTTTACGATGATATCTCCATCATCTGTCTGAGAATAGCTGTTGTAAGATCTTAACTTTCGGCAAGTAAAAATAATCGAACCAGACGCGCTTCTGCTAAATGTTTCCTAATATTAATGGAACTCAAATTATTCGTGCCTGTAACGAAACATTCAAATACTTCAAAGCAAGTGCGAGGTGATGTCATTAAATTAATTTGCTAAATAGATTCTAACACGCAGAAACAGTACAAAGTAATCTATTCGGTAAAACCCCAAAAATCAAGTGCATGGCGATTATAAATTGTGTATTCGTCAACTTGCAGCGAAAATCCCTGGCGCGCACAGTGTTAACACACTAGTTTGGCTCCCCATTTAAAAGTTAAACGTGCGCAGTCACTTAAGCTTAATTGAAACAATACGACAGGACAATTTTAGCCGGTGGTACACTGAGGATTTCGAAGTTTCACATTATATTTGCGAGAGTTTACTATCCCTGAATTTGGCATCCAGCTGGAGAAAGAACACGGTGGACCGAAGCGCAGAGTGAGTGAGTGAGGGCGCCGGTGGCTTACCACGTGCCGTGGGTTCAAAGAGCAGGGATCCTTGCCCAAACCACCAGCAAGGCAACTAACAAAGGGTCCTCGTTCCCAGTGGGGTTTCTGCGTTTTGTCCACGGAGAATTGTCAGTCTCTCACCCCAGCCAATATCCAGGGGCTGGTCGTTTAAATTATTCATAAACAGTCGAGTGATTTGTAGTGCGCAGAGAAATTACTGCTGTTAGACGATGGTAAGCACACGTTGCATAGGGACTTCTGGACATTTTGATCAGTTGGGATTTCGATTGTACGATTGCAAAATTCATACGTATCAAAACAGGAACTCGGTCATTTGTTGTGTCAGTCGATTCGTTTTTCAAAGTGGTAGTAAACTTTTTCATTTATCTTTGAACATTATACAAATATGAGAAACAACTTTGGCGAATTTTATTTCGATAGCCTTGTTCGTTTTTTTATATTCCTGAAAATTATCTGGCTTTCGATTGTCTCGATCTCAATGATCCGTTATCCCGAACATGACTTGGAAATGTTGTACATAAGAAAACGATATATCTTTTACTTACATCTAGTGCTTTCAGCAGGATGTGAGATAATGTTCTCAGCTATATAGGTAATTTAATCGACCGGATATTCCGTTGCTCTCGCAGACTAGTCTGTGTTCAAAGGGACTGAAAGACGGAACCAATCAAGAATTCTGCTGACCGAACTCACCGGGAACGGGCAAACTTTCATTAGACTGGGGTGATACCGTCGAATTTATACCGGGTCTTTTTACTGGGTTTATTAAAAGATTACATTAGATTCTTTAAACTTCGGTCGTAGAAACGTAAAGATATAAAACGTTGCAGGTTCGAAGGGAATTTTTTTAGTTGCATTTCATTATCCCATTTTAATATTCCGATGAGTGTAGAATTTCAAAACCATGAATTTTTCATGGAGCACATCGCGGTAGCAAGGAGTTATTGGGTCCTGGATGTGACATTCTATCAGTTAAGCCACCCCAAGCTGGCTAGTGATGTAATTTAATTGACACCCCTATAGCGAGGAAGCGTGCGCTTCTCTCGGCCGTTAGAGATCGTCGATGGAGTAGGATGAAAATATAAGGGCGGTTAACTGGAGACGCATGGGGCGAAGACAATTCAATTTCATGGGGGTTTGGCCGCTTAACCAGTTAATTGGTTTGCTTGTGTTACTTCTGGTAGGTAACTTCCCAGCCGCAGTTGGCCTCTCGATTTCATTGCTCTTGTATTTCGTAAAAATATTCTCGGTTATCTTATAGGACCTTAACTTTAGTGTTCAATGTACAACTCTTATATTTGTTTTATCCGACTCATATTTCTACTTCTACTTCCTTTCATATTTCTAATTTTAAACTTCACAAACTTCTCTTTACTAATTGGATGTTGTACAAATGTTTATTTTATGTTAGTATCGGGCGATGCTATTGGGCGTACTGAAGGTTTTCGTTAATAAATTAGTTGAAAGCTTTTAGATTAAAAAATAAGTTTGGCCTAACGATTAGGGGTCCGATTACCAAGCTTGGGGAAAATAAATGAATCCTCTTCCTCCATCTGCGCGCGAACCGTGGCCACCGAAACGAGAAGGAGCAGGGCAGCAGGCCGCTTTTACGGCACTTTTATGAAGTGAATATTTAAGTTTACGTCTCGCGGGTTAAAAATGCTGACCCGCCCGCAGAGGTTTAAAAAGTTGGCAAAGTACCGAGATAAAAGATAACGGCTGATAAAACTTGGCCGCAGCTTCGCACCAGACGCGACAAAACTCGCTGCGGAATTACTTAATTCATGTCTGTAAAGCTAGCACATCATTTCGTGGAATATCATAAATAATTTAAGAGTTCTGGTTTTATTTGAAATAGTTCTAGAGTTCTCGATAATTTAAACAAATAGTTCTGGACATTAAAGCCAGAAAATGTTACCAGAAGATGCCATTGACTTTACATGGCAACGCGGTCATGCCTCATGTGTGTGTGTTCTCAAATAATTGATCAGGTGTGAAGAATCCAAGTGTCTAGTCAAAGCAGATCCGAACTTTTTAAAATGTCTAATTTCAATAACTGGCTTAAGGTTTTTATTAAATCGTAAAATACCAAATTATATAAGAAAGTAGAAATGTTAACTACTTGAGTACACATGACTGGAAAATTTTTCGGTCATAAATATTGGAAAATGCTTGTAAAATACTGACGTTCATAACGAGAAGTTTGAACTTACAGCAGTGAAAGCCTTGGCAAACGTGAATTGTGTATGAAGGGTTGTATCTCAACTATTGCAATTAATCTCCCGAAAAGATGACAGCTGAAGTTTTATAAAAATGTCAAAAATATTGCATTCCCTGAAAGAACACCAAGAGGCCCCGGGGGGATTCGAACCCCCGATCTCCTGTTTACTAGACAGGCGCTTTAACCAACTAAGCCACGGCGCCGCTCTTGTCGACATGATCCAGGAAGGAACTATCATGGGGAACAGCACAGCAAAAAAGTAATACGACACAAAATCATGGTTTAATTAAAGTTCTAAACGTCTTAATGTAACAAATGCATAAAAATCAAATACTCTGAACACAAATTCAACTACCAAATACTAATCTATCACGAAGATAACAATCTATCAGAAAATGCAGTTAGTCAAATGGTGTGTAATTTCCCAAATTTCCAACGTAGGAATCGTCACGTAAATAATAAAAATTTTCATATCCGCCTTACGTCGCATGATTTATTCCCTTTTGCGGCGATACTTCAAGTCTTTTACAACTTTATTTCCCTTTGCCAGCACCAAATCCCCCAATGGAATACGCAAACCAAAATACACAAGTATGCGCGGTGAGGAAAACTCTGGTAGATCAAAGAATTTTCCTCGGCAATTCCAGCTGAGAAATAGATGAAAGGTGTAGCCGGAAGCGAGTTGATATTTCTTCGACGATATCTCGTATTCTTCATTAACAGCTAATAACCTCTCCCGCAGAGCGCTTAATATGCTATTCATTACTCTCGCCGCAACGCTTAAGTACACAGCCAATATGGCCAGAAATCATAATCTTCTCTTCATTTCAAACAATTAATGATTTAAATACACAACAGATTTTAGCTCGTCATTACCTTATCACGTCACGTATTCTTTAATATCATTTATTCTCTCCAATGTTCGTGTTGACAAGTATTAACTAACCAACGATTTATATACTAATTTCCCCAGACTATTTCACTCTACCTAAAACTTACTAGCATTTTTTTGGGGGAGGGGCAATAGGGTATGTACAATATAGTGCAAGCAAATGAAATGAAGCAAAAGAAAGCCGATGGCCCCTGCACTCCCAGTTTCACGCTGGGGTGGTTAAGGCTCGAAGGACGAGGATGCTCTGTTAAAGCAGCCAGGAAATAGATATGCAAACATATATATGGATAAAGGGAAGTCCCAGGCACGCAAGGGAGTAGGAGAACGCGGAAGAAAGAGAGTTTCAGCTCTCCTCGTAAATTCTCGGGAATAGCTCTCCAAGTAAAATATAGAGGTGGCTGCGTTCCGCATATGTCATTGCCGTTCCTCCTCGCACTGGCGCGATCCCGATGAGATAGATAGATTCGGTGTGCATATACGGCGTTTTAATCCAGTGTTTCTCAGAACCTCGTCCGTACCAGTAGCGTGGCCTGCTACACAAGTGTGTTTACACCCCCGCGCGAGGGGGTTGCGCAGCTGAGAGACTCTGTCATGGTGTACGTAGAATACGTGGGATCGCGAGGAAGATTCGTGGCGTGCGGGGTTGGTGGATAGAAAGCGTTGGGAGGGCGGGAAAAGGACGAAACAGCAAGGAAACATTTCGCACGCGACCGAGCACATGTTTCAGCCAGCACCTCGGCGAGTTACATTGGAAAGGACAGAACAAGATGTGTGCCCGATGAAAGTACGTTTCCCATGGAATCCCATCCGCCACCAACTCTCGACTACCATGTAATCCTCCGGTTCGAAAAGGACTTTCCATAGGAACGTCAAACCTTTCCTCCACTTTTGTATATGAATAATCACTTGGATATTCGACTAGGCAATTTCATTAATGGTAGACGTTTATATTTTATGCCGGTGTTAGTAAAAAGTCGTTGTTCTAGTTCGTGCGCTACTTATTAGAAGCTTGAAAAGACAAATGGTCTGAAGTGTATCATCGTGTCGATTCCATAAGGGCCATTACATATCCCCAAGAGCAATACAAAAAGTATTAAACTTCTATGATCCTTCATAGCCTGACACTTGCTCGCTCGTACCTTTCCGATTTATTTCCTTTAGTGATTGCTGACTGGAAGTATTGGAAGTCATTACGAAGGGGAAGGCTCAAGAGTTACGTGAATAAGATGAAGGCACTCCAATTGTCAGGTGCACTCTACTATACTCTTCACTTTGGGAAATACCTCGATTGTCAATTTCACCGAGACCAAATAATTTTTTGCTGTCACTTGGCGCTTGCGGGAGTTGATAGGGACGGGAAGCGGAGGGGCAGGAGAGTGCAGTCGGAGAAAAAAAATCATCCTTTTAGCCAAGGGCTACCGCGAAGCTGCGACAGAGGGTGGTAGAGTACGCGAGGACTGGCGGCGGGCTAGCATAGTAAGCTCGAAAAGCTCGAACAACCCGAAAAGCTCGAAAAGCTCGAAAAGCCCGAAAGAGAGTGTCATGTTTCCATGGCAACCCGGCGGGGCGACTCCGCCTCTGGAGTTGCCGGTTCGATATCCTCTCGTCTGTTCCCTCGCTCCGACGTCAACGTGCTCCACATTTTTCCGAGGCGGGCACGCCGATCTGAAAAAACGCCTTTTTCCAGCAAAACGCCTCGGCGATACCGTCGCGCGATTCCTCCGTGCTCGCTTTCCTTGCCTGTCTCCTACGCTCATAACCCAATTTTCTCCTTTCCTTCGCTTACCTTCTTCTCGTCCTCCTCCAAATGAATCTCTACAACGATCCTCTGTAACTCATCTTTCTCGACCACTGGGACTACGGAATAACAGCTGGCCCTTTGAAAACTCGTTATATTAAAAAGAGAATGCATTAAAGAACGTTTAACCAACCAATATAATATTGAAAATATTGTGTTAGGAAAAGTTCAATTCTTTTGAACTCTTATTATTAACTGTTTTATCCGATTCTCGTCAAGTCAAATTGATACACCACTAATAAAATCTTTTGCTAGTTTTACAGGTACGAAAGGATCGCAGCACCACATCAATCAGGAAACTTTTGCCAAGGACTCGAGCATCCTTAACATTGACGCATCATATAAACCACTCACATCATGTGAAAATTATTATTATACGTAAATGCAGCCTTGGATAATAAGTATGTTGATGTAATAACAAGCCTTTGAATAAAGCAAAATAAAGGAGCAAAGCATTTTCAATTTTTATAATAAGTTACTGCTTGAAATTTATCTAAGTCCCAGATCCTTGATTTGCACTAGTTGTCTTACAGCCAAACCACACCAACTTCTTGAGCAAACCAATTTTGAGCCCTTTAATTGCAGTTCGATTTTTTTACAGGATCACACAAGCGACTTTATGAACGCGCAGAAATCCAAGTGTTAGGGAGCTGCTTCACGGGATTCACTCTTTTCGAATTCTGCCTAATCAGGAGAGCCTAGGGGGGAACTTGCACGCGCGAGTCCGAGGTGCTGGTCGTATCTCTGCTGGACGTGACTGCGACTCAGCGTTCCGAGGTCGAGGAACGTAGGTTTAATTTCGTTGAGTGCATCCAACGGATGATCCGGCGGCGCTCACCCTCCGAAACTACACACGTGTGAGTGCGCACTCTGCGCACGTGTGTAAAGACGCGGAGAGCGAGTGTGTGCGGGAGGGGCGCGAATGCGACGGCGATGGGCATTCGGTGCACCGTAGCGATCGGTCCGGACAAGTTCCTTATAATGGGGTTGCAATCCCAAATGACTTTACTTTCTCTGAATTGACCAACTTCAGTAACCGCAGAAAAAAAGCATTCAAACCGACGATCGCATCGTTGTAGAAAATCTTTCTCGGCGGGTGAGGTTTTTACTGCAAATAAAAGTACTTCGTGGAATACTGGAGGATGAACTTAACGTTCAAAAATGTCGACGGCAAAAAATGTTGCAATCTTTGGCACGGAAAATGAATTTCGTAGATATAAACATCAGTGCAATTGTCTTCCTTGGCGTTACAAAGAATTCATTAACCGTATTTTGTAATAGTTTTTGTACCTTGTCATATATTGGCAGAGCAGAATAGATGCCACAACTTGATCTTGTTTCTGTTACTACGATAGTAGATCGTTGGTGCAAGTGAGGAATGCTACTGGAAGAGAGGCTCCATAGAAACTGTGATTCAGCTAGTGGGTATAATAAAAATATGTCTCGCTTTCCAACCCTGGCCAGAATCAAGCCGTGCCGGCTGTGCGAGGGGCGAGGTGGCCGCTTAAACCATCCCCGTACACGCCCGAAGGGTAGGTTGGACTTGGATCCGACCAACCCGTGGCCGCCATTATTGACCATCGGTCTTGATTAACGTGATACTATTCTTCGTCTGGTACTTCTTCTTCCGTGCAATCCTCGGTGTCCACAGAAATGCTACGCGCTTCACTGTCCATTTGTTGCGTCTAAGTAATGACCTGGGATTCAATCTGCACTGTAGTTAAACGTTACTATTATTTAATAATTAATCTTAGAAAAGCACATGCACAAACTCTATAGTTTTCTGTTACTAAATCAAAGCTTGCTATTTTTCAGACCATTCTTTGAGTCAAAGTATCACGAGTAAGAGTATATAATTTCCGAGATACAAATGTGCGTTTTTCAATAAAGTTGTATCGGAGCGTAGAATGCCAAGGTAGGATTTTCCTAGGCATTTATTTGTTCGTCGAATCCATGAATATCCGGCGCGAATCATTCTGAAATCTTACCGTGGCGAAGGGCTTTTTTGCACGAGGAGGACGAGCTGTGGCGCAGGCGTGCGTAGACTCACCCCCACTAGGTTCTGCCCCTTTCGGTGCCGGTCGGGGGTGGCTCGGTGGCGGGCGCACGATGGTAGGATAGACACCTCTCCTCTTCTCGCGAACGGATTTCGTCGGACGTCCAGAAGCCACCTCCACCTTTCCGGTGTCCCTCCAAGTCCCTCCGAGTCCCTCCAAGGTCTTTAGTCTTCAGAGTCGAAGCCGGGAACCCCGCAATGCCGGCTCCATAGTGCCGCGGTGCCCGCTAATCAGATCGCACAAACCGACGTATCTCGCGTTCACATTCTTCTGAGCCTACCTGCCCAACTTACTACAATAATACATCGAACCTGCTCGTCTACCCATTTTCAACGACCCTCATAAACACCGGTGGTGAATTTAATATTCTCTCAGAGTATTAAACAAGAATTCGTAGCTCTCTGCAAATGAAGCAACGTGCACTTGGAGTATAAAGCACTGTTTAGTCATCGAATAAAAGAAGAAAGTACTGCTTGTCATGTAGCACACATTGTTGGACTCGAAACAACATTACATCCGAAGGCAAGTCTTTCTGATAGCCGTGGACACACCAATCGCTAAAAAGGATCATCGAGCAGTCTCCTCGGAAGGCTCAAGAAGACGAAGAAGAAGGAGAAGAAGTGAGTTTGTTCTGCATGGGAGAGAAGTGCCGTCGCGACGCATCCTGAATGGGCGCGCTCCTGGTATTCATCGATGACGAACTCGAGACGGGTTTGCCGAGCCGATGATCAGGAAAAAAGGGACGCGGAGCGTGTGGCAGGTCGAAGATCGCGATTCGAGGAGCGTGGAATTCGTGGTGTTTCTTACCGGGCGGCGCGCACGCCGGCCGAATCCCCGAAGCGAAAGGGAGACTGCTCTCCGCCCGAGTCCGTCGAAGGTATCGCCGCTACGTGATCCACTGGCTTTTTCACCCGATCGTCAGTCGGGATTTACGTTAGGTCCAGCCGGGATTTACATTAACGCGCGTGTAAAAAGCGCGCGAGCGTTCGCCGCTGATCAGACAGGACCACGCTGCACATAGATGTGCCGCGAGTTCGGCTGTAAAGGATAGTTTCTCGTAACGACGCTGGACCTCAAGAATCTCCTCTGACTTTCCTACCAACCGAAGAAACGAGTTTAAAGAAAACTCGCTGAGAATATCTATCAACCTACCAGTCCTTCCATTTCCCATAATACGGAGGAGAGATGAAAGAACTCGTCTTACTTTCCAAATAATGTAAATTCATCCTGATCCAAGGATTAAATGAGATTAATCAAATGGAGTAGTAGGACTGTCTTGTACCAGGGGATTGGAGCAACGATTAACGAGATATCGAAGAAGGAACAATTGCTGAGTCAATATATCAAGGGCACTAGGAGAAGTATCGAGAGCGAGCCATAAGTCTTAGCGTAAGCGGAGGACCATCAGGACCCCAATCCATTGCGGCCGCAAGGGGCATAGCGTCGGATAATGGATGAGAGCGGCTACCAAGAGAGACGCCTCGGATTCATTGATCTCCGACGGGGCCAACGACGTCGTCGTCGCGAGTAAACGCCGCACGCGTGGCGCGTGTAACCGTGAGCGTGTACGCTCGGTGATCCATAGACTGAACGAGTACTCGAGAGCACCTTATTCACGGGCGGGCGGATCGACGCCGAGCGTATCTTTGCCTCTTGTTTCATGCGCTCCGCTGCTGCCGCTCTATTTACAAACAAGTCATTGAGCGGCGCGTCGCGACGCGTAAACATTCGCGGCCGATTCGCGAGGAAATCTGAATCCCGAAGTTCCGCTGGCATCTCGGTTCCCCTCTACTGCTCTTTCTCAGGCCGGTTCCCCAATATCTCCTGCCTTGCTCCGCCCGCTACTCCTCACGACGATATTGGCCGCGGGATCGCGAGTGGACGACGAGGTTCTGCCTGCGGACAAAGTCATCGAAGGTGACGACTGCGCTTCCCGGGGATCGATCGCATCGGACGCAGAGAGCGCGGCGGCCGCACTCTCCGGCACAGCCGGCCGCTCTCTCGCCCAGCCAGCAGTCGGCCAGAGATTATACGGGGAACTTTGAACGATCGACCGATAACGGAATACGGGAACGAGGTCCCGATCGCGACGCGCTCGTCTAGCGGCCTGAGAAGCCGAGACGCCGCCGCCGCTACCGACGAGGACACTCATTCGCGCAACGCGCGCTACCGGCGCATTTCCGGATGCCGTGACAGACTACCAGCTCGAACATACAACGCGTTCACTACTGTTTTCCACCGATTATTGGACACTCGAATACACGGAACGTCGTCGACACAGTGAACTTCCCTCACCTGGCAAGCGGTGAACGGACCATTTTTCGGATGTCTGTGTTGTTCTACGACTGCATTGATCTGGCGCCGCAATCTCCGCTGCTGGGTGATCAGTGCTCGCTTTTGGAGACCGCGCGGTTGTGCTTTCGTTCGGGCAGTGTCACGAAGTTTTGTCGGATTAATCATCGAATGAATACCAGGCTTTGTTAGCCTGATTTGCAATTTACCTTCAAGAAGATTCCGTAAACGCAGTGGTATTGTCAGGATACCTAAACAGAACACCAATCAAATTGTTAACATAATACATAGTCACTGCCAACAATTGCTAGCCATGAAACACTTGAATTTATAACAGTGATGAGGTTGGACTTGTGTCAGTCGTGCCATCAACAACGATAACTTGAAGGTACTGTGTAAGACCTACAACGGGGTGTGCAATCACCAATGCACTCGTCACCACGAGGTCTATTTTCTTCAAAGTGTACGGCCACTATACTCGTACGATCCACCCCAGAATTCCACGTTCTAGAGCGGCGACTCTAAATTCCTGCGAGTGAAATATAAAAGAGAGTCTCTACGGAGTGACACTTGACGCGTGAAGCAGACTTAGTTCGTTCGAAGGGTTACATTGTCAGGTTTTCGACTGAAGAACCGAGAGTACAATTAGGAGGGCGAGCTAGGTGTTCTCGTTTTGTTGGCAGTGCTTGCTCTTATACTGGAGCTGTACTTGCCATACGCACCACTGCCGGGGGGTGGCGGTATCCTCCCGGCGGTGAGCAGCGGTCCCGGTTCCGGGGGTTGTCGTCCGGTTTTGTTGGGTGGTGTCGACCTGTCCATGTCGGCGGCGGTGCAGCCGGTTCCGACGCTCCCAACTCTGCCGAGCTTACCGAGCGCCGCCGCAGCCGCTGCCGCCGCCGCCGCCGCGGCGCATACGGCCCACAATCCCCTTCATCACACGGCCGCCGGCCTGGCCCTACCGGCCCTTGGCTCGGCCCCGGTTATGATGCCGCGGCCACCACCGGGTACCATGCCGTCGATCGGGCCTTCCTCATTGCCCCCTGCTCATCAGGAAACTCCCGACCTCGCCGAGGCCGCTCCCAATCAAGAAGTGCTCTTAGCGCTACTCGCCAGGAATAAGAACCTTGAAGGTAAGATACCTACGCTCTTCTATCGCAAGATCGTATCGCCAGATGCCCGCTCGACTAAGGTTCGTTTGACTTTGATGACTTTAACACCTTCAGAAATTGTTCTTGTTACATTGAGAATAAAATAAACTTTTGTTCCCATGATTTTATTTATCTTGAATCGATGGGGATTAAATAAAATAGGATGTGAATGATGTGGACTAGTTATCAGTCGTGTTTGTACTGCTTTCTGTGAAGGCTACTTGAATTTGAAATGATTCATATAAATACGTATGAATTAATATCCCTGAAGTGGGTAAATCTATGATATTGAGGATGTAGACAGCCCAAGTATTAAGGCGTCTAAGAGTTAGTGAAGTACTTCATTTTATATTGTATTTTGGATATTCACAGGCATTCATCAACGTGCCAATGTTTGCTTTCACCAAAAGTTAAAGAAAGGCAGCGATCTTGCGAAAAAAAAGTTGATCACTACCGTAAACACATGGCGTTATCGTTCAGGCTGTCTTGCTCGGCGTTACAGGTCCGATTTATCTCCGGAGCGATGACGAATGTCCGACTTCAGACGTTCGGTCGCTTCATTCTCGTCTGCTATTTATTTGTTTGGCGAAATTTATTCTCGCATGTGGATGCTGAGTCGACGGTATCTAATTCTTAATTAATGGCAAACTGGACAAAGACCAACGTGTTTTTCTTCAAGTGGCAACAAACAATGCGTAAATAATGGTTAAGAATCACCATCCGCCTATAAAAAAGTATCCCAAATCAAAACGCAAGGAACAGACGAACTTCTCGATAATTCAACTTGAAAATGCGATTCTCTCCGAAATGATTTCATTGTTGAAAGGAACATGTCGCAATTACCTCCACAGATTTGCGTATTCTCTGGAGGGCAAGGGAGACAGAGTGAGAGAGACAGAGAGGGAATACGACATGTTGCCGCTATCACAAGTTCTTGTAATATCGGGTCAGGTTAAAATTTTTGTGCCACATTACGCGAACGGTGGCGACTTCCCGATAAGAACTGTCGATCCGTGTGATCGATAAGATTAATGTCTTCTTCAAGCAGCCTACTATCCATTATCACGCGCGCACCATCGCCTCGACGTTCTCGCTCATTTTTCCCCTCCTTCTTTCGAGACGATGCTTGAGCTGACATCAAGCACCAATGACTCTGCTCGTCCGAACTTTGTTCCGCGTCTTTGTTACTACTTCCAGATCACTTTGATGTATCAGAAATTGCTCTGTTGCACCCATTAGTGCAACATGTAAGTTAATAAAACCCATGTGCCGCGCTGTAAGAAGTATATGAGCCAAGCAGACTCTATTTAAGTTCTGTATTCGCGCTGTTATATGCAGTTAGATGTTACAGAAAAATCATAGATGAAGTCAGGTCGCGCCCGAGTGCTCGCTCAGATAACGTGGACGTTATCCAAAGGCAGACGCGAGTCAAGGAAGTCAAAGAAGTCATGAGTCTGTTTACATAAAAGAGGTCTTGAAACTTCTTTGTATCTTGACGAGATACTGAAACTAGAATGAATAGAAACTTTGGTTTCTAACTGTGGCATACTGTTATATCAATCGTCATTGAGTATTGACCAATCGCAAATGTGGAATACCATATTCTATAAAAGCCTTGAAGTAAAGAGTAGTTCTGACTACTGGCTCGAGGGGTGAGAAAATGTCATACCTTACTTGAAACAACAAGAAAGGTAGTCTCGGAGATATTTACGACGCCCGGAGGAACTCGCATTAAAAATAACAAGAAGTAAAAAAGGCCAGATGATCATCACGTGAATTAAAGGATCAAGCACTCACGGGGAGTGCCGTTAGATCAAGATTGGCCGGTCGAGAGCCTGATAGGAAGTCGATAATATTTTAAGTATCCAGCAAGTCTGTAATGTGTTTCCTTCATTATTCATTCTCTGAGCTCATCGACTCTGCGGGAATATTTGGGGGCAAGATGAATCTACGTTTGCAGATGCGCTGAAATTATCATGGGGCCTTTTGCGCGCAACAGATTCTCCCACTTGCGTAATTAACCACACTCTCACTAGAACGGGTGTGCCTTTCCTCTTTAAGTAAGTTTCAAACGATCAAACGCGGTAATACTCACACATAACGAATTCAGTGGGACACTACAATTAATTAAGCGTGTTGATTCCTTGGTAGATGTTCAATCAGCCGTTAAGATAGTAAATCGTGCAAACTGTCAATTTGTTTCAATGAAGGAAGCTCACGATTTAAAAGTTAAAAGCACTAAGAGATCTGCGCGCAGTCTGGGATTTGTTTTCGTCTAGTTTTCCTGGCACTAATACCACCTGTTCCGTGATTCGTATCTCATCGCCTTCGAAGCGAGAGGCGGCCTGGCACCTAAGTTATTCATTCGCTCGATTTCAGTGAGTGGAGCAAGGTCGAAGATTTCTTCAATTATGAACGAGCCCCTTCGTACAGCTTTCTCTCGTACGAATTACCTACACATGCCACCGCTCTACCCTCCTTTTTCGACTCGATGAATTACACATACGAGTTGTAAAACTACTACAACGTTTCCTATATTTATTTCTTACCAGTACTAATTCCGTTCGTAGTACTATAAGTTCTATTTAAACGATCTTATTTTAAAATCATTATAAAAAGAAAATAAATGAAACATGCAGTTGGAGAGCAATTGAAAGTCTTGCTGAGTGTTTAAAAGTCGAATACGTGTTGCTGCTAATGAGAATCTTGTAAGAGTGAGAAGGTGAACTCGGATTACTCTACTTGTCGTAAGAAAGGACCGTCGGAGAGAGAGTCGTCGGCGCAAGTCCTTGCGTGAAGGTTTTGTTAAAAGGGCGCGGCAAGGGTAGCAGATATTTTAATAAGGTAAGTGCTACAAGGCCGGTTGCTATGCCATTGGGGCGGTTTAATCATGTAATGTGCTCGAAGGCACGGCCACCCCACAATCAATACGATATTGCTTCAGGCGCGACGGCCGGCCGCGCTTAAATCTAAACCTAAACCCTAAATCTAAACCTAAATCTAAACTGGACTGCCCGGCGACTCACTCACACTTACTCACTCTCGGTTAGCCTTTTGTATCCAACGCGATGCTCGATTAGACAGCTACACCTGTGTGCCATTTTCGCTCGATTTCTGCTATTCTCTGTTCAAAGCGTGGAGGACGTGTTCTAGCTTATTGTTAGTGACGGTGCTACTATTTAGTAGCACAGCGAAAAGCGTCGGAAAATCGAATTGAATGAATACCCATTTCTACTTTGTATATCAACCATTTTTATAGTGTAGTCTTTTTCGAACGCAATTACACTGTTTGAGAATTGTTGATTAATCATTATTAATGTCTTGTCTAGTTCGACAACTCTCTTAACTTTATGCACTTCATTTTTAATAGGAATTTTAATAAAAGACTAAGTAGAATTGTGACAGTCACTTGACACAATATCGCACTCAACGTGCTGGTTGACATTAATAATAAATTAAATTAATTTAAACGGATATGTTAAGAAAACGAACATCGACAAGTTGAGTCACAACGAATTGAAAACTTCGGAAAAACCGAATTTATTATGCTGTAAATTTATCGTTTTGTAATTTTTATTGTCAAGTTTGACGGATGGAGTTAAGACTTGAAGATACATGCGATCGCGAGAGATTCCCAACTCGACAAGGAGCGGAAAGCTCCAATGAGGATGTCAAGCATCCCCCAAGTGAAATGGTAACCATAGGAAACGCCGCTTCATGGCGAATGAGGCCTCTGTGTTGCGGGGGTGGAAAGAAAATGGCGGTAGCTTGGAGGCCGCGTAATATCGCGGGTGGAATAAGTGTAGGGAAAATCGCCGCGAAGGATTCCCACCGAGCCTCGCACAGGCCTTTTAAAGCGTACGAGAATATTCACGGGCTTCGGGGAATCTTGGAGAATCGATTGAAACACATTGTTGAAGGATCTCTGATCTCGAATAGATATGTTACTTGACAAAATCCTGTAAAAAAACATCGTATTGAAAGCCGATGATTGGACCAATTGATCGCATTACGTTCGGAAGAGGCTTTCCTTCGACAGAATTGACTTAAATTCCTAGTGTACTTCATAGCTCGGTTGCTTCATTTATTGACATCCTTGCTAATGATCATGTCAACTTCTTCGACGTTTATCCTCTGTATACCTGAGCCCACTTAACTCCGATTGCAAGGAGTCCACCGCAAATGGTTCTCAAATAATTCTCCTGTGGCTATGGAGGCTTTTGCAACAATTAATAAGGGTTGGCGGAAGATAAAATCCCATAAGAGAAGAATTCGGAGTCTCCTAAAGCACGTATGCTGGGAATGAAAAAGTTCTTCGGGCAGCCGGGGAAAAGGGTAACAGTGGTTTCATCGCACATCGATTATAGTGCGGGGAGGACTGTAAATATCTCGATGTAATAAAAAGTTGGACGATCCTTTTTCCTCCTCTCGTTCCCTGGCGTCCCTCCGCGACGGTTATAAGGGACTGGCGGAGCGTTGCTCTTTGCCACCTACATTTCTACTCTGGTGAAACGAACTCGCGCGCGCGGCAGCAGCGGCGGCGAAGCCCACTGTGCAATTGCTTTCCAACTCGAAAGTTCCTGCGGTGGCGGTGGTCTTTCGTATTTTCTCTTCTCTTTCCGCGCCCCCTTTTTTCCCCTGTTTCTTTATGGCCCGGCCGCATCTACGGCAGAGGAGAGCGCGCGCGAGAGAGCGACCCCAACCCGCCAGACTTCTGGCGAGAGCGTTTCCTTCCTTTTTCTTGGTTTTCCCCGCACGAATTTAGCCCCGAGCGACCACTCGGTTTGATATATTGACCCGACGGACTCTTTAAACACCGGTTATCGAGCGGCTATGACCGGGAATTGTCTGTCGGGTGAAAAATTATTAGCACGCTGGCACATAATCGACAGGACTCTGTTGTACTTTGTCGATTGGTATAACTTCCTAGTACATTTGGCTTTCCCTGCTAGAGTGGCTTTTATTGATGCTGACTTGCAAAAACATGGATAGCACAGTATGTAATTGATTAAAGATAAATTTGATGACGCAAGTATCGGCTTGTGTACTATTTGTAAATTTATACTACTTAAACAAACACTTTCAAGCGTCGAATAAATCGCGAAAATCTATAGGCGTTCTTCGCGTAAACTAATGTGAAGATTAAAACTGTCTAAGAATATATACTTTTCATCCGTGCACGCGTCGTGTCGGATTACCCTGTTCTCACCCTGGGAGTATTAGAGTATTAGTGCTTCTTTTCCCTCACCCACTGCTCGGCTTGACTGTCCGAGGTACACCATTTCCGGGCTGACATTTGGATTTTGGAGTTTGATCGATAGTTCCCTTTTTTCCTGGCGGATCTTCGGCTTTTTTACGCATCAATGATATACCCGTGGGACGATGGGGCTTTAAGGGTAAGTTAATGAGTGGGAACCATCCATGGAAATAAATTAATGGACTGATATATCAATCGTTGATCAGTGAATGCGAATTTTACTGGCGCTTTTAATAGATAATCGTTATTTAATGATCGAGTAATCAGCTGGCAGGACAACCGGGCCAGTTCTTTAATCCAACGGCGCTACATCTGTCACGCGTAATTCGGCGGGAGTAATTTCGACTGATAAAACGAGATTCGACCTGGATTCACAGAGCTGTAGCTGGTATGTGCCCAAGTTAGGACATCATAATCCGCACCGCGTTGGTGGACGATTTCACCGAGAGATAACAGCCATTAGTGTATCATTGATTTGAGCGACGGCTTCGAGTGGCAGCTCGATAAGATTAGGAATTTCGGCTGGCACAAATACTTCGTTAATACCTTGCTGACCTTCTCCGCGAATAGAATGCGAGTAAAAATATAGGAATCTACCAAGTATTAATAAACCATCGAATTGAATAAATCAGCCAATCCCATTGTATTACTATTGTACTCCTAATTAACAAAACCCTCACTTTTCGTTGAAGACACTTTTCAATTTTCTCCTTGCACATCAACACTAATAACATTATTAGTGTTTTAGCCAGTCGACTAATCCCCAACTAATCCCATGCCAATTGATTGCTGTGCTAAACTGACGGTTCCCTCCGCAGTGTCGGCTGTCATCTCGCGGCGTGCAGTGTGTCAATGTGTCGAGGGCCGAAAATATGTGTACATAATCGCGTGGCACGCTTGGAGATTGGATTACGTCGACGACCTGTAATCCGAAACGTTACATGAAGAGCCATGGCAGGCAGGAGACACGGCAGTGGTACGTGGGAACCCGGGCGAACACTCCTCGAGGGTTGTTTTCCTTGTAGGCGTATCCTGAAGGGTTTGCGGTTTGGTTTTTCGGGGCGTGTGCCGCTTCTCATTGCACGCGTTTTTCCTCGCTGCCACGTGACTCCACCAGCGTGCAAAAGTGCCGTGTCGGCCCCCATTCCCGGCATCGACGCGCGCTCGCAAGCACACACAGCCTGTGCGATCGGAGATTAAGTGGCTCTTGATGGGAACTAAACACCGTTTAAACCGCGATCGCACGTTCGCCCTGTAATAATACGCTGGTTAGAGTCGAGTCCATAGCAAGCACGCTAGATTCGACGGTGGATGAATGTTTTTCCATGTTGTCGCCGCGAGAAAGAAAGGGAGGCACGCCGCTGCACCGGGGGATCTTGATTTAGGGGTTGAATTGCATTGTTTGCCTGGTGTATTTATATGATTTAGTCCCATGAAAAGCTATTCGCAACATGCTCATCTATTTAACCCTTGAACCACGGCTGCGTGCCCGGCTTCATTTAAATATAATTTAGAGATAAAACTATTATAGCAGCGTATTATAGCCCGAAACATGTTTTCGAGGAAAGCCACTATAACGGCACATAGAAGGCAAAGCTTTAATGGAAGAAGGAGTTATCCCAGTTTACATTGCTCTCGCCGACGAGCGCAACGAGTGTGGGTTCGGTGCTTCAGCGCAGTGGTATTTTTAGATTTCCACGGGCTTGATACTTCGATGCCCCGCGCACGACAAGATAAGTCGATGAGCTCTCGGCGAAACTATATGTAAACAGTACGCTTTTTGAAAATCGGTCGGTGTGCTTGTTTGTGACGTTGTGCCGAGTCGCGAGCGCGCTGATAAATCGGTCAGCATCTTCTTCCACTTGTTGTTCGCTGGGTGGAAATTCGTCCCTTTATATAAATACCAGACCACGCATAATTACTCATTATTTTTCAGTGCGCACCATCGGTCGCTGGCAAACAGTGCGATTACGTTCTGCTCTTTTATCCGGACGAGCGGGAGACAAGAGCACGCGGTCCAAATACCCGGTAAACAGTTTGCCGGTGGCTCGCGCGAGTTTTGCTCCAGCGGCTGCTCTACCGGCTGGAATTACATTACCATAAGCACAATAGAGACGATTTCCAGTTACCTGAAACTCGGCGGGGACGCGCGCGGAATATAGAGTCGTCCCGTCTGATCCGTGGTAGATCGGCGCATCGGGTACGAGAAGCAGCCAGTAATGCCGGCAGAGTTTTTTGCCATAGAAACCCAGTGCGAGAAAAGGAGTAGGCGATGACGCTACGAGATATCATGCTTGCAAGGTAGCGCGAGCACTCACGTGCATACACAGTCACACAGACGCTTGTGATATCAGACTGGCTGGCTGGTTAAATTATTTATGAGAATGGAACTGCAGAAGTGCATTTGACGCATTAAAGCAAGCCTGACACAATGTCCCATAAAAAAGTTATGGCAGTCACCTTGTGATAAGATGCAACCTGCTCCCCGGCAGCTACGTCTTGCGGCTTTTCGCCGGGAAATCTTTGCGTTGAATAAATAAAGAATGCTCGAGAAACCCCGGAACTCGAGCATAATTGATTACTGTTCGTTGATGATTATTTTTTCTTATTATTTTAAGTTGACTCCCACTATTTATTTGCTTTCATTCCTTTTCACTTTGTATCATGCTTGCGAGAGCTCATTTCCTTTTTGGTTTGTCAATTTAATTCGTTCATCTCTTTTTTCCTTTTGTTTTAGAACGGAAGAACGAAACAGCGAGCCGTTTCGCGATCAAGGAGGAACGTGAGTCCTTTTTTGATTTCACAATTTTCTTTTCATTTTATTCCGCGATCTTTCCCCTCATCCTCGCCACTATAAAGAGGGCGCGCGCCGCGTCCTCATCGAGTTTAATGCAAGGATTGCGGGGGAAATCAAAGTGAAACGTATCTTCCCCTGGAAGAATCTGCATTTAATCAGAGATACCAGAGGTACTGCGTTTGTTCGAGAGATCAAAAGAAGCGAAGGATCATTCTGAAAGCCTTTAACCTGGGGTTCCGTCTCTCTCAAGTGCTCGTCGAGCCTGATCCTGGCGACACAAAACCGGACAGTAGCCTGACGAGTGCCGGCCCATATGTCGCTCAGCACATAGGCACGGTGTCATGAACGCCAGTTGGCATCATTCAGTGTAGTGCATCACCATTGTTACGCGCGATTAGAAGTTGCAGTTCAAGTTGTTTATCGATATACCATTCAGCCTCGGAGGCCATCCTCCAAGTCGAGTATCACTCTAGCGATGCGGGTACTTCTTTCGTCCCCATACGCATTGATTCTTTGAAAGTCATAACTGTTACGTATACAGTAACTTTTTCAAAAACGTAACAATCATTTCGATCTTTTTGTACAATGTATAGAGTGATTTAATGCATATTGGAAGAGAGGGTGTTACAAGGATATTTAAGAGACACGAGGACGAAAGGAGTAACGCCCACCGCAGGATGATATTCTGTTGCAAAAAGGAGCACGGGCGCGTGCACGCACGCATTCAACGTTGCACATGGTGTGCCAGAAGCGTCCAGGTCACCAGTTGTCCTGGCACGTTCCTGGCACGTGCGGCTCACGTGGCCACCCTGATGAAGTGGATTGTTCATTCCTGCGTTCGCCCGACACACCCGCCACCGACTTGCAAGACCGCCCGACCACCAACGCCACTTTCTACTTGATTGATATATATGACTGCCTCGCAGAGAGACAGGTTCACTAAAACTGTGCAGATTCTCAGTCCACATTTGTCACCGAAGTCCCACAATCGAATCGATAAAGTATAAATTCTGTGGTATAAATTTCGGGAGAAATTGACGTATCCTTTTTGAGAGAAAGATATATACTTTGAAAAAGTTACTTGTTCTTGCAAGGTAATTCTAATCGGCTTCGAAGCCTTGGTAGTCAAAGTCTGTGGAGTATTTTTCACAGTCCGTGGCTAAGGGAAATTCGTGTACTCGTCTACCCGCTGGCACGCCAGTGTATACGCATCGAATCAATAAAGGCGGCAAGTGTCCGCAACTCCATTAAGATAATTGTGTGCCCGCTCGACTTCTCCGTCCATTTGTCCATCTATCTGTCTGGCTATGTGTCTCACCCGGAATTCAAGGCGAGCTGTGAACCAACTAAAATACGGGCCAGTAAGAGGATGCCTAACACAGAAGTCCTGACCCTTCACTTTCCAAGCTTTCCAACTTGTTCCTGAAATAGTTGCTCGTCTGACCAACTTAGATTCTAAGTTTAAAGTTAAATAGGCAGGGTTGAATCTCTATTTTTCAAATCTTTCAAACAATCCCTACCAACAATAAGATTCTTTAGCTTCTCGATGAATGACCATGGCATTGAATCGTTCCTGCCATGGATTAATTCGTCGACACAAACCAGGGCGGTACATTGTACAACCATTGTAATAATTACAGTTGCCAAACATGGTGATTGAATGGCATTGTGACGGGGAATTGTGAAAAGAGCGTGAAAAAGCGCCTTAGCAGGCAGCGACATTGCACGGAGTGATCCCGTCGAGTGCGCACTCGGCTTAAGAGCATTGAACGGGTCACGTGCCGACCCGTGTCCACCGGATGCCACGGTTTTGTCTCGCTTGACGCCTCTTTTCCCCGAGTATTCACTTCGTGGCAAACTTCATGGGCGTTTCCTTTTTCCGCCCAGACGATCGCTGCCCTCGTTCGAGGCCGTGCCATGAGAAAGTGGTACACCTTGATCGAACTCCAATAAAAAATGTTATTAATCACCCCATTGTAAACTGTACGATGATAGTATGTTTTAAAAAGGGATATACATATACAGTTGATCATCACGTTTACATTATATAAACTTGTAGAAAAACAACGATTTGAAAACTTCCTTGCTGCACATGTTACAATATTGTAACTTTGGTCATTTGTAATTAATGACTGACTTAAAATAGTAAATTATTTATTTCGAGTCAGGGCCAGAGCCATCACTAGAATAAGCGGATCTTCACGGACGATTACGCGGGCGGGAGTATGGGAACTGGGCTACGGGACGGCCGAATCGACCATAAATCTACCTGCAATGTGCAATGCACATCGTGAACCAATACTGTTCTTCCAAACTGTGTGTATCCGTTGTTGATCGTGCATAGGTGTGCCGGTGGCAAGTATTGTCCAGCGAAAACCGAGCTATTTACAATAGAGTTTGACAAAACGGTTTGCACTGGCGACCGTGATGGATCATCGCTCTTCTATGAGTATGGTAATGATCCTAATTCGCATTGGAAAACAGCCGGTCGAAAACAGGAAGCTTCACTTTTATTTCAACCCAACCCTGTCACTTGAAAACAGAAAATTCGTGACTATCTAAAATCGAATACTCTCTTTTTATAACATGTGGGCCGCATTGTTCAAAGTTTTCTATGAATTAGTTTTAAAAGAGGACGTTAGAAATTTACTTTAGAATTCACCCGCAGATCGTAGTTATCCTTGACAAGTACCCGCACACACTATTGGTAAAATAGGTCCGATAATTTGCACATGTATGATTAGTCAAATAAAAATGAATAAAATATTCACAATCATACTACACTACTAAGGATCTATCCTGACCAAGGTTGTTTGCAAATAACTGAAAGCACTTCAAGACAATCAGCAATACTGACTGGTGATTGTCCTTTGCACATTTGGCCTGTCAAACATTACCTGATTCTATTTACGATTGCTGGCCAACCGGTCAAAATGGCTGACGCTTGTACACCACATGTGGTGTACACAGACTCAGATGCCTTGCGCACTAGGTTCCTATCATAAATCTATTATTCTATCGAACTATCTGACTTTAGCATAGTTACGAATCAGGTTTCACAACATGTTTCATCTCCAACGAAGATTACACCTAGTTCAATGTCCAGGTGTTTGAGAGATCCTTGCTCATACCTGGCAATCACTCGCAAACTTTCCATAGAGTGTTGCATGCATTCGGCTTCTGTTCGTACACGCAGGAAGCCTAGAAAGGCTTTTCAGTTTTCGATGAGGGGAGTTTCCTAAGCTCCCGATCATTGTTACGCTAATAACCGCTGGAAGAGGATTACCGGTGTAATTGGAATGGAGCATCGTCCGTAATACATCAGTAAGGGGACGAAAAAAGATTAGATTTAATTACAATCAAGAATAGAAATTAAATCAGTAATACTATCAGCAATAAATAACATTATCGGATAATAAAGATTACAATATACAATTAAAATAGATAATTCAGAATTGAATAAAATTTAAGAAACCCTTGATTCGTAACAGACTTGAAATGAATGACTTTCACACCCAGAAATCTAGTCCTCCATACAAACTAGTAATCATGAAACTTATCGTTTGAATGATGAAGGCAGTCTAGGATCGTGGTATAATAACAGGTGTATCCATTGTGAGAAGGCCGACGTGTCATTAAGCGATGACAGCGGAAAGTCAGCGAGCACTCGGCACGGAAATCTGGCGAGGAGGAAAAACATATCGTCCCCTAATAGCCCTCATTGACGAGCGCACCAGAGAAACGATCATGGTTCGGGGTGGAGTCCTGTTTTCATTTCAATTTCTACCCCTTGGTGCCCGATCTCCCTTCTCTAGCCAGATGGCGAACATTTCCTCTCTCCTTCACTCTTTCGCTTTGCCAAGGCCAGTATCCAACCACCCTTCTCTTTCTCACTGACTACTCCTTTCTCTGTCAAGTTGAGTGACAGCAGCATGCTCCAGCGGACTTCGCTAGTCGGAGAGATCGAAATGATTGAATATGTCAATGTTTGGTCTGGCTTACGCTGGTACGCCTGTAACGCGGTTAACGAATCGGTTTGCTCTTCTGGTGCTTTGGGCGCCTTTCGCCTCCTTGCACATACTCGTCCAAAGATCACTTGCGCGTGTACACAAGGGAACTTCGACTACTTGGCCAAACTAAACTATACTCTGCGATAGTATTTATTTGCATCTTAGTAGATTATTGATCAGAAAAATGTAGCGATAGTTTAAGGAGTTTACAAAACTGTTACATAACTAACAAGTAAAATCAGAGCACTGGTTATTCCTTTTCATCCTGGTTACTCTCGTACACCAAGGAATTCCCATTCCATTTGATGTAACTTGCGGTTCTCTCGTATGGAAGTTTTGCCGACGAAAGAACTTCGAGCGCAAAGTGTCCATTTCGAAAGTAAAAGATATCCGGCGGTGTGTGTGCAATGAAAGGTGCACTGCGCTCAAAGTTGGAGCGAATTCTTTGTGGCCGGGCGCCCCAATTCAATTACCAGCTTTGCGGCCGCAAAATCGCAAACTCCAATAAAGGGGGAAAGATGGGTGGGTGGCGGCGGCGGCGAGGGTGGACGCACTGAAGTGTTTAAATTTAGACGAATGAAATAATAAGATCAAATGGTAAATACGGCCGATGAAAGGCACCGCATGCAAACAAAACTCTTCGTAACCGGCCGAGGGTGCGCACTCGAGCCGCGCCCGCCTCCGCTTCTGAAAATACATATCGCGATCCCCCGAGGACCACGGTGCTCCATATCGATTACTCGCTCTCGGTCTACCAGTGAAGAGGGATTTGGTAAACACTCAAAGGACACGCGAATTAATACTAGAATAGTTAATTATAGTAAACAAACAAATATAATAATTAGCCAATCAAAACCTTGTGAAGGAAATAAATCTTTCAGAATCGGTCATCACCTAGAAAGTCAGAAGTTAGATAAAAGCCAGAATAGATGATACCGAAGAAATAAAATCTCGGCTGGGGGGTGGAAAAAAGAAATCAGTTGAGAAGAGATTTCGACGTGGCGTTGCGCAGTTACTACCAGCACTGTACTTGAAAGTCATCCCGTTAATTAGGGGGATCCTCCCAACAAATCATCGCGGGGGCGAACCGCAAAGCCCATAATTGCAGGCCTTATGGTTTCACCGGTGGCAGGGTAGCGGCACGAGAGTACCGTCGCTTCCGCAGCTGACCATCATACCTTCTCTCTCTTTCTTTCTCTTCCTGTCCATCTCGCTCTGTCTTTCACTGCGAAAGTCTATAACGAGTAAGGGCAATATCCCGGAACACCCGTGGACTATGGAAGCCATAATGTAGAGCAGAGAGGAAAGGCCAGACACTAGAGCGCGCGCGGAGTGATTCACCGAAACGCGCGACAGATGCACGATCGGGAAGATAGCTGGCTGCTATAACATTTAACGTTCGGAAGTAGCCCGATAACTTCTGCCTGGAAGCCTGTACGGGGCTCGCGCCTGTTTTTACGGTGATTCGCCCCCTCAGGCTCGCGCGCGCTCTTCTTCCGCCGAAAGTGGATCGCACCCGGCTCGCTTCACGTTCGAAGGGATTCCTATCTAGATGGCCCCGACCTGGCACCGCGTGAATGTGAATTAGGTGCTTCGCCACACTCACCTAATAGTTCATACACTCCCCGGAATTAATGTTGTGCACTTCGCCTAGACTCGTTCGCAACAGACAACATCCCCCTTTTAACGAATGTTCGTTCTTTGAAGGGCAATTGTCATATTTGCAAATGCGCCCCGCGGATATGGAAAAGTTTGGCATTTCTATAATTCGACTACACATTGATAAGCTTGGATACTGAGATAGAAAATACTCGACTATAGTAGAAACAGAGAATACTAATTCCGATTGGGCGTTGTATTTCGGATCTATTAAATTCACTGGAACTTGCTAGTAATAAAGTTACAAATATACATAACTACAGAAAACATCCAGCAATACTATATAAAATCGTTACAGTAACACAGGATTGCCAGTTTTCAATTATCCGCATTCCAAAGTAAGAGTCGTTATGCCTGGCAGAAAAACAATGTCGAAAAGTGGTGGTGAGTCGTTGCCAAAAATCACTGTGGAACAAACAAGCCTGGCTGGTATTCGCAACGTTAATGTACCTGGAGGCCGAAAATGCGAGAATCACGCATAATCATACGTGACAAGTGACGTACTCGAAGCTAAGGGAAGCAGGGTTGCTGGTGGTGGGTTGAAGCACCCTCGGTTCAGTTTTCGTCGGTGCGTTACGACTCGCCAGCGGGGGTGGCTGGCGTCTGCCCCTCGCCAGTTGTATTCACGGTACACCCACGCACAATGACTGCCCCTAATAGGTACACGCAGCCCTTGATTAGAATCTAGGAGGCTCCGCAGCACGAGAAAGAGATATATCTGACTTTTGTGAGATCGAGAACGCCTGGCTGGCTCGCACTCTCGCTGGCATGCCTGTTCGATGGAACACAAACCAACCCCTGCTGTTCTCCCTTCCTCACTCCCTCTCTCGCTCTCTCTCCCTCTCTCTCTCTCACACCGTCCATCTCTCCCTCGGCTTTCTCCACACGCTGCACCGCGCCGCGCCGTCTCTCCGCCATCGGGCCTTTCATCCCACGCGAAACATTATTCCCTCGGAGGAAAAATATTCGCGCGCGCTCTCGCACGTCAAAGGGCATCGCCGAGCAATTTTCGTGCCCCGGGATGACGTGCGCCGGCGGGGGTGGGCCGCTTACAATCCGCTTTTCCTCCCGACGGACTGCCGCGCCACTCGAGTGAAGCGCGCACCCCACCACTGCGATACGCCGAGACACATTGAATGACACAAATGCTTCTATCCTCAATAATTCGTAGTTGTCCAAGTTCTCCAATAGGCTAATACTCTCCCAGTTGGTCGACGAGGTTCGTGTGGATTATGAATATATGTGGAGTATCTGAGGCGCATTAGGTGAGGCATATCGCACTCCCAAGCCAACATGGGATCTTTGCGTGTCCCGCTTTATTTATGCAACGAGTTAAAGAGCGTTATATGTGGTTTGATCGCCAGTCCTATCTGATACGACTGTGCGCGAGGGCCACTCACGTGTAATTATAGTAATGAGTCGTAATGTATGATTTATGGCGCATTTCTGAGTAGCCAAGGTGACACACGGCACGTGATAGTACTCCCGCAATTTGCCATTGCCAATAAGCATTGAGAATATTACGAATTCTGAAAATTCAATTCTCTACCAAGAATGCTCTTATAGCATCCATTTATTTGTAGTTATCAGGTCGCCTATTAATATGCGTAGACCGCATCGTTCAAGTATAACGATCAACCCTTATTCACGAAGGGCCTACCACAGCTGGACCATTATGGGAAGGGTTAATGTCCCGTTTCTTCATTATGAAAACTTCAGTATCGTTTTAAACAACCGGTATCCCCTCTCATTAGCACGTTTATAGGTACTTTGCAGTATTTATACAAACGGGCTGTGCCAGAGGTTCCTTCAATTCATTTTGGCGCTCCCTTTTGCCAAGCCTACACAAATAACTCTTCAAGCCTGGTACACAGTACACCCGAGAAACATCCACTTTATTTTAATATAACTTTATATACCTTGAATACACAGAACATGCATGTATAATTTTAGTTATGGAACGGGACAATTGATTTGAAAAGCGAATAATCGGTTCAAAACCTACAAAAGCGTGGAATAATCCCTCGGCCAAAGCAGTGCGCGTAGGGAAAAGGAGCTTAGGGCAGCACGCACACGATTGCAGCGGAGCGAGCAACGTGCTCGTCATTAAGTTCTCCTGGGACATTATTAGCGCCAGCTATCATGCGTGGTGCAAATAGAGCGTGCCCGAAACACGAAAGCATTACGCTTGATTACTCAACCTGCCAGCCGACGGACAGACGTAATACGCGCACCACCAGCAGCCGTCTTCACTCGCCGCTGACATTCACCAATGTCCGCCGAGGAAAGCTGAAATTCTCTCCATTCGGTCCCAGCAGTTATCCGAAGAGACATTCTATGGTGATGGTGTGCTTGGATGAAACGACGCCATAGCAATTAGGAGTCCGATCCGCATTTCCACGAGTATCGCTGATAAAGATCTGCCCTTCTACTGTTAATATCAATTCGGAATCTCCAATGGGCCCAGCGGCTTTCCAAGCGATCGCGAAAAACGGCTGCATCGAGGCTGACGGTCGTGGGATTCCGTATCTCCCCGGGGAGAAAGGGGAATGATCTCGATTTCATCGTGACTGGTGCGCCTTCCCTCAGGGAGAACGTGGACGCTCCCTTAATTACTGCATTTTACCGTCGCTGTAATAATTAAGAGGAAATCGGGCATCTAAGCTAAAGCGATTACCGTTTCGTCAGACGAAATTCCATAATTGGACTTGATGAAAGCTGCAGTCTGTCTGGGATCGACTCCAACTCCAGCTTTGTCTAAGATACTTATGAGATATTGTGATAGTGAAATCAACGAACTAATGAAAAAGATTCCTCTGAATTTACATATTTTTAAAATCAGTAGACTGGTTCGCAACTAGTTATACATACAATTCCTACATTTTCAATCTTTCCAAAATTCAGCAGTTGTTATTCGAGTTATTTTGTTTAGTTACTGAAATAATTAGTGGTACCAGCAGCGGAATAATCGTGAAATGGTTTGTGGGTTAAATCAATGTAAGCAGAATTAGAAAAGGTTAGGTATTGGTGCAGTAAATGATTGATATCAGATCATTCATCACCTGCTCCATAGTTCATTTCTGCAACCTGTTCTAAAATCGGAACTCCTCGAGTGTTATCGATTACGAGGCATCAATAGTTGCAATTATCCGGCCACGTGGCGATGGGAGTGAGTGCATCCTCGCCGAAGGGGAAGTAGCCCGAGATTAAGCAGGTCCTTTGGATCTTTTCGAGGATTGGACGTTGATGAATGTCGGACACGTGACGATCATACGCTATAAAAGTGTCCTTTGCTCCAAGCTCCCTTCCGATCTGTGTGCCTCTCAATTCTTCAACGAGCTTAAAGTGTGTTTCTTACAAAGAAACATGTAACCACTGCTAATTTAGAGTTGATATGCTTATCACTCCAAAATCTAATTTATTCATTCAATAAATCCGAAGGATTTATTAATACGAACTGTAATCTTGATATTTGCAGAACGCCGAATGAAATTAGTACGGTCAATTTAGATACCGATAAATGAAGGAATTATCGTATGGTGTCAATGGGATATACACGTGCCGAATACGTGACTTCGAGACTGAGTGCTGGATGACCACGCAAACAAATCGGGTCAAAACAAGGGTGTTTGCGAGATCCGCGTTCTGCCTCTTATGAGACGAATCGATGATTCACGGAATTAATTCAGTGATTTTATTGCGTCAGACAAAACCAGCATGTTTACATGCGATTACTGTAAAAAACATAGCAGAGTTCGTTAACGTTTTCAAAGACGATTGCTTGGAAGACAAAATATTTCCTTCTCATTCAGATATATTCTACATTTTAAAACGACAAGAAATAAAGAAAAATGGAATGGACAAACATCAAAATAGTTTCCACCAACGCTTAAAATAATTTCCTTTTAAAAACACTTGTTCTAAAGAGATTAAATCAGTCAGTCTGCTTTTGAAGATTAATTAGAAAATTTAATTCAGGAATACGCAGCGCATTTTGAGGGTTTTGTCCCGCAGAACAAAACACAGAATTCCAATGTAAAGAATATGCCTGAAATCGGGCGTCGGTCTTCCTTCTTAAGCAACGGATATCACTCTTTCAATCTAGACCCTCCGATTTTTGCCTCGATATCTCGTCGCCGTAGTATCCGAATTATTATTTCTCCCATCGTAGCTACCCTTCTCCGTTCGGCAGGGCTTTGTTCTTTCGAAGCGACGGCAGCGGCGGCGGCGGTCGTCGAAAACTCGGCTAATGTCAACGCTCGTAAAAAGTGCGGAACGCGTGGCTGCGGGCGGGCGTGCGTTAGCTCGCTCCCAAGGTTTCTAGGAGTCCCGTGCCTCCCTGATTTCCCAAGGGATTCCCCTTGCGGAGGTCGCCACCCTCGATCGGAGGCCCTTCCCAACCAACGCCAGCACTCAGCAGAATTCGAGAAAGAGCGCAAGGTATTAGCCTTCGCAACGAATGCCTGCCGCCGCTCCCACCACTCGCAAAAAGTTCCCTTCCGCTGGTATCCAAGTTTTGGCTGGCAAACTGATTCCAGTATTCCTCGATTTGTAATTCAACATCTACCAATTAAATCATTATGGAAATAATTCTCGAGGGCTTGGCGCGCGACTTTTTCCTCTCTCTTGGCACGTGCGGAAAGGTCGCAAGTATAAATGATCGACTGCACAAACAATGCATAAAAGGCTAAGCGATACATTTTATAATTCCGCGAGCGTTCTAATTGATATTTATTCCAAGCTTCGTTGAAACTTCTGACACGAACGACCGCCTTCTCAAAATTCTGTCAACGTAGCACCGAGATTTAGATCGACTGGAAGTTAGTAATCTCTATTAGTTCGTGTACCTCCTGCCAGTCCCAGTCAGCAGTGCCATGTAATCTACAGAATCCTATATCCAACAAAGTTTCCAATTGACAAATACCCCAAACATTCCCTCTGCTTCAATTCTATTCAGTACTCATCGAAACTACAATGACATTCTACAAGGAATTCCGGCAATATTTGCTTGTATGCGAAGTCAAAATAGACAGTATTGTTAAGATGACTGTAGGATCAAAAGGATCGACAGAAAAAAAGGGCTAATAGAAAAGGAGGGTGTGATCAGCAGTTTTCGACTGCGCTTCGTGAGAAAACAGGTTCGGATGGGTATGGGGTATGGCCCATGGGTACCATCGTGGAACGTGTCAAGTGCCAGGCAAGAAGAGAGGGCCCGGCGCCCAGCACGAGGCGGAGCACAATGGCACAGGTCGTAACACTTGCACACTGCCCCATAAGCGGATCCAATTCCCTCTTCGTCTTTCCTTATCGAGCTCTCCCCATGTAACCAGTCGCTCTTTTACTGTCTCCGTACATGTCGTGCGTTCTCGACTTCTAACACCAGCAGCGCATCGAGCTGGGCCCCTCGGGCACCTTCTGCAATATGCTACCGCCGGTACATCGGATACTCTTGGGTTTGCTGTTTGCCGTAACGTTCCCAGAACTCCCCCGTGAATTCCCGCTGGCCTCCTACATCTCTTGGGACACGCACGGTGATATAATGTGAGAATCGAAGCTTGCTCTGCGTTTGTAAATTTGGGAGCACTGTGGGACTTGATGGGAACACTGGAAAGTTCTTAGAGAAATTGATCTCGCTTTCAAATCAATTTATTCTATATTTGCTTTCTGAATTTTGAATAACGATCTGGCGTTGTTAACTAGTTTTGCAAATAAATTAGCTGTAGTTTGAGACCAGCTGTAACTATGTTCGACCAGCTGCTCTTCAACGACGGTGTTTGGTCGGTTTAAAGTTCGAAGGAAATCACAGGAGTCATTAGTGCGCGCGACCATTGAGACTCTTGCTTACTCATTCGTAATTACAGAAGTCCTGTCGGAGTATTTTGAGGGATTAATTTTTCGAGATACTTAATACTAATTCTGTTGACGTTTCAATCTTGGCACTTCCTGAAGAACACCTGCGTAAACGGAACTTGTAATTCATCTGGAGCACTGGGTGAAAGGGGTAGGGCACGTGCCAATGAGCAGATGGAGAAGCCAGCCTGGTACTTCTCTTTTTCCAGTCATCTCTCGAGCTTCTCTCAAGAAACAGGATCCCGAAACCAGTCCTTGTCGGTTTACACCAGCGCATACCTTACAAATGCAGACTCACCCTTACTCCAAATTTGGTGGATTCAGCGTTCTTTCGTAAAATCACATTCCCTCTCGAAGAACCCCTCTGCGCTCTGCAGGGAGTCCAAGCAAAACAAAGCGGGGTTTGTGCGCCAGAAGGAAAATAGAACGAACGCCAGCTGCGATCATCGATGCAGAAGAGAAATCATATTAATAACGAAACTTCACGTGGTCCACCTTCTGACCCTTTGGCTTCCGGCTTCTCGTGGCTATCCCGGAAGTATTCCTATGTCCACGCGTGGTGACTTTACAAGTCGAGCACGAATCATTCCTACTCCGATGATCCGTCACTTGGAACGGCGAAAATGAGGAGGCTCAGTGACATCTGCCTTTACGCTTCAAAAGTTCTAATAAATCTCACCCTTTCATAGCACGTACTACATTTGATTAACGCAGTATAAAGCACATAGTTAATTCGCATCGGTTTCTCATCTACGTTAATAATTATTTATAGTAGTAATATATAATTTAGGAAAATCTTGTGTTTGGCTGGGCTTCAATTAATAAGGAAGATGTTATGGTCGCAGAGTTGTGCACGTTTATTGGCACTGGGGTCGTAGCATATCAGTTTAGAGTTCGTCTCGTCTAAACGAGCGTGTAACAAGAAGCCACTTCGCCAGAGTCGTCTGGTAATAGATTAAAGCCATCTTCCCACCCCGCTCCGAAAGCGTATATTGTCCCCTTAGCACCCCAACTACGGTAGTTTTGCTTTAGTTCACTTGACCCTACTTGTCCCAGTACGACCAGCCTGAGCACGTTCATCCCTTGGATGGTCCACCCTCTCCCTTCATCCCCTACTTTTCATCATCACTCTTCTCCTCCATCTATGTATTTCTATTTTACTTCCTGACCTCTTCCTTCATTCTTTATTGCAATGCACTACAAATACTATCGCAGGTGCCTTCTATTCAATCATCAACATAATCCATTTCAAATTTTTCAACTCTTCAATCTAACTTTCGAGTTCCTTCATCCCTTATTTTATTTCTCGCTCGCGATAATAATTTCAGCTATGGTTTTCTAATATTTATGTTATTCAGGACTCGCAAAGGATAAGCTGATGCACTTATTGGATAATAGCACGTATGCGTATGTAGGCGGTGTGTAGTTGTATGTAGTGTTGAGAGAGGGAAGCAGGCACCCTTGGCCGATCGGGCGGAAGAATGTACGATCGACCTACTCGTGGCAGAAAGCGGTGCGAAGAGTCCATGCAATTTCCTTAATGTACTCGCTAAATGTTCTAACCCTCGGCGCAGACACCGCTCGATATTACGCACCTAATACATGTAAGTGTGCTTTCGCCGTGCGCTGAGAAAGTTTCGGTGGAAGTAGGGTAAGGGAGCAGAAGGCTGCGATGGTGGCGCGATCGAAGTGATCACCGATTGGGAAAGAAGTAGCTCCCATTAGCGAGCATTTCCCTAAGTAGAAAAAGCAATTACCCAGACGCGGATTACTAGTTGGAACTTCATTTTATTCGCAACTAAATAAATATCGTATGTCACGCGTCCACTTGAAACAATAGAGTATGAATAATTGAAATGAGCCCAGCGGGTGTCCTTGAATATTCATAGCTGGTATTGTCGCGTCAATGGTTACAGATGATTTCCAGACTCCGACGCGTTCCTGGGCTGGTGGGAGCACTCGGCTAAAATAGTTAATGGGGTAGCTAATGTCCCCATATGCCTAAGCCAGCGCGTGGATACATGGGACACGCAATGGGCGGTACGCATAAATAATTTAGGCCCCCGTGGCATCATCCATCCTAGCCAAGGAACCCCAGTTGGTCTGTGTGCCATTCCGTCCGCTCATGCGTACCTTTCTCTGGTGCTAGTTTGATAACTTCATGAATCAACCTCATTTACCAAATCTTTGTGATAGTTAATATTACCGTACAATTGAAATCGTTCACATTCGGAAACTACTTTGAGCTGTGACTTTTTCAGAAATTAAGGTGAAAGTTTTGTAACGATCGAAAACCGCTATAGTTCAAGATAAGTATCCTCGGCTGTCACGCGCTAATACTACTTGTCGCGAGACTCGACCGAATCTCCTGATCCACCGATAGTAACCCAATTACACAAGTGCATACAGGGTACTACGAATAAAGTACTTCATTGTTGCAATAATAATAAAAAAAAAGCGGCATTAACACTAGATGCAATCATATTATTTGTTAATGCACCTGACGTAAGGGATTCACTGATAACTCGCAGGTGTTTAGAGACATACTTCCATGATACAAAGAAAAAACAGATTCGTATTAACAATGCATGCATAGATCAATGAGTAGATGGACTCAGCAGGATCAAGTCAGTGTTATTCATCGATTGCTTAATCGCCGATAAAACCGATTAGGTTGGATGACACTTTTCATGGTATGGCTCACCCTCTTTCAGGCAGAGGAAGGGGCGACCAATCCAATGCATTTTTATCAGGACAACCAACCAGTCTGGGCTTCATTCGAGTATTAGCCGGGGTCGCGGACACATTGTGCGCATTTTATACGTATTTGCACAATTCCCGATGATTTTTCGCCGAGCCAACTGTCTCGGCCGGGTGCGGCAGCGCAGCGGCGGGGAGAAAAAGAGCGAATTCGACGGGTCGCTTGCCGTTTTATCGGTCGGAAGATATTGGATTTATTAATGTCCTTGGTTAGGCACGCCGGATTTATTTCATTGCCATCCCCTGGCCGACCCGACTCCCCAAGCCGATTCTTATCTACGATGTTTACCCTGCAGCCACCAACTCCCCGAATAAGCTTTATAAGTTAGCATCAGTGATTCCGCGTGATGAAGTACCGGATGTTGACGATACCTCCAAACCACGAGTTTTCCAACAGGAAATGTAAACAAGTGAAATCTACTTAGCTTTTAATTAATCATACATGAAGGTTTACATTCTGTACAGGCGGCAATTTATATTTACAATTATCGGACCATTTGGGAGCACCTGTATCAATCAAAGAAATAAGAATTTCTGGAGTCCCATTATTACTGGGTCTCATCGTGACAAACGACGACATCGCATCCATTCTTCTTTTGATCCTTCTGCAAGTCGCAAGTCCGCGATGATCTCAGGGGATCGCGTTACCTCTCATTATAATCCCCCAAAAGGCATCATGGTCTTCGAACTCCAAAGAACTCGCTTCCACCCTTTGCCCCGCCCGTTCCAGCCATGCGCGCACGCGAATACCGGCTGCTCTGCATCGCTTAAGCCCATTTAACCGTACAAGCGTTTGAAAAAACTCGGCCGGTGCCGCGTAGACAATGCGCGGGGTCTACCGTCGCGCTTTATGACTCTCACAAAGAGCTTTCAGAGCACTCCGCCGCTCTGAACTCCCACTGACTCGGATCAGGGGGTAGTTAGGAATAGTCAGATATTTTGCACTTGACAGGTGAACCATTATTATGTCATACACACAAGCGTCAACCAAGTATTTTCTTCGCGACTTAATAATTTGTCTCAAATAGAGCGTGAATTTTTTTTCAAAACAAGTATTTCTCGGCGTACAGATGTACATTAACTAATTATTTATATAGTAGAAACTATATCATACAGTAGGAATTACGTGTCTAATCTGTCAATTGATATGGAATCTACAAAACGCAGTTATCGTTGACACCCCAAAGTTCCATTACATGAAACACAACGCTAAATTTGGTTCACCTTTTACGGTATCGCGCACATTTCGGCTTCTCTCGTCGCCACATTTCCAGGCTGTCGCTCTTTCCATCCGGCGGCAGCGGTGGCGGCAGTACGGTGGTCGTCGGGTTTTAGTTTTATTTCACGATATCCGTTTATTCCTGCGCGGCGCTTTATGTGCCTGTGGAGCTGTGACTACCTGGAGCAGCAGCGGCAGCCGCGCAGCATTTCTCTTTGCACCTTCAAGCGTGCACACTCTCTTTCTCATCGTGTTCCGAGTTCTCAGTCCTCGGCTCGTCGCCGGCTCTGCCGGGCTGTGTTTCGGTCTCCTCGCCTCTGCCTCTGCCGTTTGTCACCCCCATTCCCTTTCGGGCGCTCGCTCCCGTTCCGCCTCGGCGAGGAGATCGGCCAGAGCGAGAGAAAAGGTCCCGATCTCTCGCAGCCTCCCTTGCGTCTGCCTGTCTGTCTGTCTGTCTGTACCTCTTTCGGTGCACGCTCTCTCGCCTCTTGTTGTCACCTCTATGGATCTCTATGACACAATGGCACAACTGCCGCGCCGCACTACTGCTACCCCGGCGACGCTTGTCCCAAGGAAATCAGAATTTCTCTTCTATACTCCCTTGCTACTATCATCCACCTTCTATTTTTCCTTTTGTTAATTCGATCTCTTAATAAAAGCTGCTGCTGGTCGACCATCGGCGATCGATTCACCCCGGCTGAAAAGCCATATATGTATAAACCAGACAAGTGCAAACGGCAACCATTTCAATCTATTTATGTAAGGGTTGCTATGATTTATCACTTGCTCTGGTGTAATGGAGACGCCCATCGGGCGGCAATACTACCCGCGCGAATTTGATTACATGCAGATATATCGTACACCCCAGTTTGGTTACAAGTTATATTTCACTGTTAGAGTAGTCGACAGAGAGAATATTCTATGCCCGATATTGATATTGGATTCCGCAACCATTTCATTCATTGTGGGTCTTGAATATCAATTGAATTTCTTTCTGAAACCAAGAACTTTAACTAGTCATAAGAGTTTGGTAAAAGAAATAGAAATACAAGAAGGATAATCAGACTGGAACAAAGGCTGTCATTTGTTGGAGAATAAAGTTTGGATTCTGCCGAAGCCGGCTCTTCACTCTTCGCCTTGCTCTCCTCGTCCTCGTGCAGACCTTGATAAAGGGGGGCACCGGTGAGGCTCTTTAGAGTGACGAACGGCTCCTGGAGGCGTGTCGACATGTGCGCAAGAGAGCCGACGAAGGGTGGATTCGCGTGATCGAAGCCTGGAAGAAAGAGGGGACGTACGCCCACGGAAATCACGGGGTCGCGCAATCGCAGAGACACCCCTTGCACCATCAACCCTTCTTACTTCTCCCCTTTAATGGATCTCCACGGTGCTTACCTCACCTCTTATCGGACCTACCCTCACGCATCTTTCACGACACTTTTCAGACCCTTATTATATTTGTCGCCATTATAACGTACCCGTAAACTTGGTCCTCGCTATTTATACTTGCCCTTCAAAAGTTTAATTTCGCGATATCATCCTTCATCTTATTTGTGGAAAGAAGCTTAGTGGTTAGAAAGAAAATCCTGCCGTTTCCTAATGCACTCTCGCCGACTTTTTAAGAAAAGTGAACATTTTACCAGAGGAGAAATATTTTATTTCTTTAAGAATGAGACACCTACAAGTTATAGAGGCACATATCGTCGAGCATAGCTAATAACCATGAAAGGTTGAAATGAAAACGTCCAAAAGTTTCAGGGCGTCGGATATTTTTATTAGCGGTCGCGCTCTGCACTCGGGGAATAAAGCGTGCACGCATAGCTGATTTTATGGGGGGATCGACTGGCGGCGTATGCAAAATGCCGTGCCATCTGTTGCCGAAACGCCCCGTGGACGTCAGGTGGAAAATTCCGCATTCTTCGTGGCGCGAACCGATGGCATCGATCATGGCTTCATAGTGCAGTCATGAAAGCGTGAACGGCTGCGTTGATAATCCGTCGATTTTCACAGCCGATCAGAATTTTGCGGGCGCGGTTTTGGCAGGCCGCGTAACACATATGCCAGCTTCTCTTTTGAATGTCCTTCCTCAATCGTATTACTCTAATTGGATTTATGTTAACGTTTATACCTTCTTTCAAACTTTTGCAGTGGACCATTAAAAATCGTGTTTATGCACTTGGTAAACTTGCACGTTTAATTTTCAATTACACTCGCATGACTTTGTTATAAAGATAATAAATATATGTATGTAGCTCAAAGTGGCGCGTTTCAAAATGTTGCCGCATTATACATATACGTATAAACGACGGTCAAGCTTTTCACCAAAAATGTGTGGGAATGGAAAAGAGTTTCATGTTCATTCTTAGAATCCATATTTATGGAGAATATGTTGCTTCCCTGGTGAATTTGGGAATTGCGAAATGAATAATGTATTAATACAGCCTCGAGCAGCATTGCTAGCATTTCGAGAGTAACTCTATTTCTCAGTGGTAACTGCTATTTTCAATCGCCATTCCGTAATTCGCTTCCTAGCCAGTGTCGTTCTTCAGCTGCACTTGCTCATTACGCTTTCAACAGTACCGGTAACAGTTTATCTAGTAATGATTTACATTCGATTACACACAAACACGGCTCTCCAGGGCAATTTGTGTCTGTGTGTGCGCGGGAGCACTAACTTGTATTTCCGTAGCGAAGCCCGATAGCTGCTTAAGCGGTTGCCAGTTACCGGAACATACGGTTTGATGTTAGCTTGAGGCACATATCGATAATATTCCGCGGCTTATTTACATCGCCGTCTAAATATGACTACTAACTAGTCTCTCTCTAGTGCGTTTCCATCCAGTTTCCATCTTTGTGCACAGTTTCAACACTAAGTTCTAGTCCGCCCTTTGCTTTTCTACTCAAAGACACAAGGAATATCATTTGACTTAAACACGAAATTTTAATCCACACAATTAATTTCTCTCAAACATCGAATATCCTGAAATCTCCCTAATTCTCTGACTTCCCTTTCTCCGTCAGGGAACATATTTCTCAGTTTGCCAGGGGAAACAAGCCGACTAAAGTGTCAGTGTAGAGGAAAATGTATGATCGGCTTGACGCAGCATCGCAGCCTTCCACGAAAGAACAGAGTGTGGAACGCGGAGGCGCCGGCGAGAAGGAGCAGGCACATTTTTCAGAGAGGCGGGAGAGAAATTTTCATCTGACAAGGCGAAACAGATAGAGCGAGGGGGTTGCCAGGGAGGCGAGGGGGGGGGGGGGGGGAAAGAAACGAGCCCTCTGGCGTGCCCGAGAAAGACAAAGAGGCGCAGTACATTTAAACATGCGCCGGATGGCGGCGGTGGCATAGACGTATCCATACATCTGCTTACACGCCGACCTATACCTCTCGACCTATTCGCCTCTCGGTACAGTGTGGATGCACTCGTGCGACTGAGAGGGATGTAGAGGGGGTAGGGCGCGGTAGAGGGTGGGATGGGAAAGAGTCAGCTAAAAAGAAGCGAGAGAAGAGAGAAAAGGAAGGAGATTTGCAAGGAGGGTGGTATGTGCAGGTCTGATCTCGACTAAGAGAATAAAATGGCGAGAGGAGGCTCTCACCCCCCGCGGCTGTTCTTAATTTCGCCCCGGATCCTTTTGTCCCACCCTTGGCAAGCCCCCTTTTTCTTCTTGCCGTTCGACTACCACAGCGAGACACTGCCTGCGCTCGTCTTCGCCGTTCCTCTCGTTCGAGGCCTCTTCTTTCTTTTCTTCTACCGCGCTCTCTCGCTACACCCTGTAGCTGCCTCGTCCTTTGCCTTCGTTTTTTTCACCCCTCTCTACCAACGATACACACCCTCATCCCTCCTCCCCCTCCCAATGCCTTTTACCCCCTTGCCAACCTCCTCATTTGCTTTTTACTCTTCCGCGATGCTTCCTCCAGACTCTGTCGGAGTAGATGCTCTTTCGAGGCTTGTGATACTTTTAGGGATGGTTTAATCCTGCACCCTTATGCATGACCGCAAAGTCGTTGTTGTCGGACATGCTAAGAACACGGTTGTTTTAATTCTTAATCTCGTAGAAATATAAAAAATCATCTCAAAGATTTAAACATATCATTTATGAGGAACAAAACCTCATTGTCAAAGACTAGAAGGAGTGCAATGTTCAGGAGCTCAAGATGTTATATCTTTCACTGGGAAATATCCGATGATGATCGGTAGTGTGATAAACCAATAGGCAGCGATGTGGTAGCGTTTAAGCTTTAGTAGAGAAAAAAAAGGGTTACACTCTGGAAAGTTCGGTGGTGCGTGTAGGGGAGTGGTGGATCATCGGTAGATCCGCGGGTGGTGTAGGGTGAGTGCCTGCTCCCTTGGCCCTTCGAGCAGTTTGATCGCCATATTGGAGGCGGTCGAACCACCCTCCAATGGGTACCGCTATCAGGCCAGTGTGGGTGCCGACCACACCCTGTAACCCTGACATCTCACCCCTCCAGTAACCCGCCACACCCACGAATGTCACGTGCGCACGAGCAGCCTCGGCATAGCCGTGACAGTCTTCCGTGTACATCCGTAAAGCTCGCATCGTCGTACCTTCCTACCGCTACGTCCAATGATTTGCTCTTCACTGTGATAACACTGTTATCAGCCCTAGTCGATCTTTCTCGGATTTCCTGTGTGATAGTGATTCTTTCTCGAGACGAGAGTCCAATTCCTATCGCGAACTATAAAACCGGCGTGGCAGAAGGGTTGACAGTAACCAGTGTGAAAGGTGGTTACAGAAGTCATCGTTGGACTAGTTATTAATGGGAATTAATCCAAGTCGGAGAAAGATAGCAGTGAAAGTGAAAGACAGTCGGATACAGGACCTGTGAGATCACTGTCGAAGTGTACTTTGCACTTGATATAGAGACAGTGGAATGAGTGAATCGTAATCGAAGTACATTTGATGTGTGTGACGAGACTGTACGAATGAGTGACACTCGAAGAGCACTATGACTATGATAAGTTTGGAGATGCTGGGCCGGGAGGCTCTGCCCCTCGAAGGAATGTACCGGCGCGCCCGTCAAGAAATTTTGACACCACCGCATGGCAGTCCAGAACCCCGTAACACACATCGTATTAGTAATTCGGCTAGTCTGGAACATGAGTCAAGAGTGCACATGCACGCACTCGATCAACCAGCGATCGAATTGGGCCTGCCAAGTCACATACCTGAGATCCTCTACTGTAAGTGGAAGAGAGCCTCTTTGGTCCGACATGCCTGTTAGCGAACTTCAGCGGTGCTTCACTGCCTTCTCACGTTGAATTCCTCTTACTGTATAAGTCATTTTTAATAGCGCAAAAGTATGCGGCTCTTATATTGAAAGCAAGTGCTAACTATATCTTTTGCTATAATTGATTATGGAGAAAAAATAGGTTCTTGACGTCATTATGTGTATAGATAAGATGAAGATTGAATCATAGTTGGATAATGCCATCCACTTGAATTGATAGTTTGTTAAAAATCAAAAACTAAAGACGATGACGCTTCTTCAGCAGCATTTAACTTACAATAATCACAAGAGTAATAGAAAAAATAATGTACATAATCTAATAAAGGAAACTTTTTGCGTTTGTTGCAGCTTCGATTCCGAAATGCGGAGGCTGTCAGGAGGCGATATTAGACAAGTACGTGTTAAGAGTTCTGGAGAGGTGTTGGCATGCGAGATGTCTCACGTGCCGAGACTGTGGTGCCAGATTGACCGACAAGTGTTTCGCGAGGAACGGCCACGTTTTCTGCAAGGACGACTTCTTCAAGTAAGTACCAGCAATTATTTTCACCTCTCCCGCATTCATACACCATCATTTTGACCGTTCGGGATGTTCTCTTCCGTAATCGTAAGGGGAAATGCTGAGGTTTGAAAGCGCCGCGACAATAAAAGAGTTGGTAACGCGGCTTTTATTATTCAAGGATATTTGCATTGCCCGGACGGTTTGGCGAGGCTGTGCACTCGAAATATCACTTTAGTTACTGCCTAGCCGTGCACAGGCAAGCATGAAACTTTGATTTTTATACCCCTCTATGTATTTTAGCAGTCGTGTATATTTTCATATTTCATCCGGCGCCGCACTTACTCTCGGGGTTACAACCTCGTAAGCTGCCTCTCACGCTCGTCATTACTGGCGCGATGTTTTCCCGTGGCAAAGCTAGAAATGCAAGTAAAGAAATCTCGAAATCTCAGCATATAATGTCGATCTCTCTAATTCCGGCCTTTTAACTTTGAAGAAGCTATACGTAATCGAATGTAAGAAGTTCCGTTTTACCATAGCGCTCCGAACATTATAATTCGTGAATTACAGCGTAGATTTGCCCTGATTTTATGTGCAGCAATGCGGATGTTGAAATTAATACAAGTTACAAACTACACGATATAAAAAGTTAGGGATCGCGAACGCGTGTATGTATATCCGGCATCAATATCGATTGTAACAGAGAAGAGGGTGCATTTTCTCATCCACCCACACATATACAAGGGCTAGACGCCATTTTTCTTGTGCCGCAAGCCGAACCGAAGGAACTCTCGCCTCCCTTCGTCTTCTTATCTCCTCTTTGTCCTGCCCATTCTTTACTTTTGCTCATCCGCCCCCGCTCTCCGCCGCCCATGCCTTGAACTCCCCGGCTGACGAAAGACTAACCCACCCTTTAATGCACTCCACTTTATCAGGGGTGCTCTACCATTCTTTCTTAATCTTAATCAATCTCCTGCGAGAGGATGTTTCTTTTCTCCTGAAATTTATTATTTAACTTCAAATTAAAATGAAAAATGGAGGAATGAATAAGCTCGTGCGGTCATACTGTTTGAACATTGTTAATTCAATTCTAACTCGTGAATACAAATTGCTACTATTGAAGCTAGTGAATAGTTTAATGTCAGTCTGGCAATAACATTAATTCCACCCCTGTAGTTTAATTATTATATGGTTGAATCTCCTTAAATGTTTGTATTCCCGTTAGTTTGTGAAGCTTTTGTTTAATATTCGGTGAATGGTTCCCGTTGCTGAGATGATGGAACGTTTGCCAGTAATACCGCGAACGTAATGTGAAAATGTTGTATGTTGTTGGTATGGCAGGCGTTTCGGGACAAAATGCGCGGGCTGCGGCCAAGGGTTAGCTCCGTCGCAGGTGGTCCGCAGGGCGCAGGAATTGGTCTACCATCTCACCTGCTTCTCCTGCGCCCTCTGCTCCCGGCAACTGGACACCGGCGACGAGTTCTACCTTATGGAGGACAGGAAACTCGTCTGCAAGCCCGACTACGAGCAAGCCAAAGCGAAAGGTACTTTCTTTCTCAACTTTTGCAAGCATGAAACTTCTATGACAGTTCGATCCGAGCGAAAACTCGAGCTTTTCTTCCTCGAGGATTCTTCACGTTTTAACGTTCTGAATTTTGTAGCGGCTGAATCTTACGAGGGTCGTGATGTAGAAGAGTGTGTAAGGGAGGGGGTGTAATGATGATTGCAGAATTGGCTGACGGCGGAAGTATAGACGGTGACCAACCGAACAAGAGGCCGAGGACCACCATCACCGCTAAGCAACTGGAAACCCTAAAGTTGGCGTACAACACTAGTCCGAAGCCTGCGAGACACGTGAGGGAACAGTTGTCTCAGGACACAGGCTTGGATATGCGTGTCGTCCAAGTATGGTTCCAGAACAGGTGAGAAAAACACGCGAATCTAGCAACTCTCTTACACCCGCATACGTCGAACCACCACGATGATTAATCATACGAAGGTGTTTGTTACTTGGAAAACACTCTTCAATAAGAGAAATTGTGTTCTCGGGTTGTTGAACTTTCATCCTAAAAATTGCCTATCTCCGGTAGTTTTACTTTCCACCTTCTCGACACTAAAGTTCTTATCGGCTTCGAGAACTCGATGATCCGTATTGGGAACAAAGTAACAATTTCCCGGGTAAAAAATGTACTACTACATTTTATCAGCGTGACAAGCGTGCAAGGCGTAATCAGGTTACATGATAGGGAGCCTGTTAAGCTACACATAGTAGCTCGATCATCGATGCCACTATCTCGAGATCGGCGCAATGGGCTACAAGATAGTATTAGAATTTATAAAATGCACACGCGCAGCGTCTACCTTTTTCCGTGGCACTCAAGCGCGACTCTTGTGACGCAGTTCGCCTTTCATTGTAAAGACTTTCGAGTACCGGACTCTCCAGAGAACTGCACTCGACCGTCCTGATAAAAGTTGTAGTAAATGTGAGATCCCTGCAATCGCACTTGCCCTGAGGGGCAGCGCATGCCGGCAATGTTTTTTTGTCGATTAACAATTTAGTTGGCAGCGCGAATTGCACGAGTTCATACCGGAATATATGAACCTTGTGAATTGTTTATGCACTCTCTGTTGAAAGGACGTTGCAAAAACCATGAAGTACCAATCGACAAAAAATCTACGGTACGCGCTTAGCCGAAATTAATAAGCAAACGACAAGAATCCAAGCTAGAGAATCGAAAACTGAAATATGGACCTTGTGACATTTGAAAACAGGAGAGCGAAAGAAAAGAGGCTGAAGAAGGATGCGGGCAGGACGAGATGGTCCCAGTATTTCCGCAGTATGAAAGGAACCGGTGCAGGGGGACATTCTCCCAGGCACGACAAACTCCTGGACAAGGATGAGCTGAAGGTGGACCTGGACTCTACTTTCGGTCATCACGGTAAGTGGTCCGATACACTCGTCCCCTAAATTAAACTATTCAAAACAAAACTAAGTTCCGCCCTTTTGTTCTCATTGACATTGGGAACAGTGCTTACTCGGTAAAGAGATAGAACGAAAAAGGACTTTTTCCCCTGACATTTATGTCGCCGGCACTAGACGCCGTCTGCAGATTAAATAGGCTCCGGGAGAGCATCGCGGGAAACAATATTTGCGCCGCGATTCTCATATACTACATACACACATACATACGTGAAAAATCGTCGGGCTCTCGCAGACGAAGGCCCATTGAGAGGCAACCAATCGTGTCGCGCTATTTGTACTTTCAATATCGCGAAATGTGCAAACGCGTAAGCGGACAGAGAGCGAGGGATGAGAGAGAGAGAGAGAGAGAGAGAGAGAGAGAGAGAGAGAGAGAGAGAGAGAGAGAGAAACAGAGAAAATGGGAAAGCACGTTCATTCGCCGATGATTCGCTTTTTTTCTGAGCGAGCACGGAAAAAGAGAGAGGAAAGCAAGACTTTTGCGCGCAGAGCGGCGACGAGTGAGGGAATCGGGCTCGCCATGCACATTGCACATATTCGGCACACACAAGAACGAATTTAATAGAGGAAACGTTTCGTCCCGATGAAAACATAATGACTTTGTGCCAAAAGCCAAAGAGAGAGAGAGAAAGAGAGGAAGAGGGAGATATTCAGGAATAGAAAGATAAAGAAGAAAGGACAGAAAGCCTGTTGATAGAACCTGAAAATCTAGTGTTCTACTATCCTCCGAGATTCAGAAGCGCTCGCTCTGCCGATGTACTCGCGAATACATCAAAGAATACACAGTTACGCTTACGTTTTAATATGCCCGACGATGAAAACACTCGAAAGCGCTGGAAGACTGTCTGTCTGTGAATAGAAGCCCATATTTTTTTCAGCTCATGCATACGCGGCAACTCTCAATAGTCCGGGCATATCTTCTCTCTATCGGCGGGGTATTAACAGTCGCGCGAGCTCCGCTGATACTTTTCTCCTATGGAGAGCGCTACTTTGGCCGACCCTTCTGCTCAAAGTGCGAAAAGCATTCCGCCATTCTGCTGAATGGCTTCCACTCATTTTAATAGAGGCGTGCAAAAACCGTGCGAGAATCAATGGGCCCCGCCGCGTGCACTCAAATTGGTCGAGTGGTCATCTGTCTGACGTGTCATAGACCAAATGATACGTATGAAAAGCCAGCGCGATGCTTGAAAGCTGCGCGAGCACTCTCGAAGAACGCGCCACATTAATGCGCATCTGAAAACTGGAGGAAAAACCAAATATAGGGAAAAATTTGTCTACTTTGCACCAAAGAACGCGAGGTTTAAATGCTGAATGAATGAAAATTGATTCTACGTCGACTTAATGAAATATCGCAGTTGATTCCGAAGGAAAATCAAGATTTCACTGAACAATTAAATCAAGCTCTCTCGTGCTCGGACTTCGTCGCTTCGCCCTTCGAAGCAACCAGTTGTGCCAGCGAGCGTTTCGTGTATCCGGGCGCTTAGCAAACGGGGAGGAGGACTATCTTGTCAATTATTCAGGAGATCGCCGAGGCTAAGTGCTAGCTTACCGTATCCCAGATTTCCAGAAGATTGCGGACTCACCCGGAATTTATGCCCATCGTTAAACAACGCCTGGCCGACTTGCCCGAAAGCTTCTTTCATTATTGCAATTTTTGATGCATTCATTAAAACACAGTTGCCCCCAATTTTACCAATCTTTTATATAGCTTTGCTAAAGGAAAGATTGACAAAAATAAGTCTTGTTTATTTCCAGACTTAAGTAACGACAGTTACGGGACAGTGGTGAACATGGGCCTGGATGGCGATGGTGCGAGTCCAGGCGGTGGTGGAAACGGCGGGAGTAGTGGTCCACCGCGTGGTTATTTGGGTGCCACGACACCACCCTACCTGTCAACGTCCAGATCGCCGTCCTTACCACCTCAATTCCCATATCCACCGGACGCTGGCCTTTCGGTCTACACCACTCTCGGTAAGCATAGTCCTCGATTATATATACTTGTACACGCATATCTTAAGTTTCTTCCCTGACAAGAGCTAAGAAAGATGTGTTTTTTGCAGGTGGGACAGGTGGGATGGTACCAGGACCAGCGTCAGATCTGAGCAACGAGTCGAGTGCTGGCGGCGGGGGTGGCGGTGGTGCTGGCGGGGGTGGTTACCCGGACTTCCCACCGTCGCCGGACTCCTGGCTAGGCGAACCACCACCCCCACACGCCCACCACCATTCGCACTACGCCACATAACCCGGCAATCGCGTACGACGCTCGAAATCATTTGGAGGAAAGACTTGACGCTATCGCCGGCGGAGCGAGGCTCGAAACGCTCGACTTCCTACGTCAATCACGGATTACTCGGTTTCATCGGGCTCGTTGATAGTGGGACGTCCAAGTTGATCCACAGAGAGAGAAGCCTCTGACATTAGTTATCGCGACCAAGATCACGACCGATCGGGAAGATCGTTCTTGACACGTGCTACTGTGACTCACGCGTCAACCGGTGGACAAGGGTGGTTGTAGTTGTCCTGGTTGATCTGGGCCTGTAAAAACTCGATAATCTAACTGGACATGTGTATCGTGAGGATTCGAAGACAAGCGTATCCAAGAGACGACTCGATCGCAATGTTATTGTATTTTACACCGTCCCACCCGGTCATTCGTCATCAAAAGTGAAAAATGGAGGGAGAGAGTGAAGGAGAGAGAGAGCGGGGCTGATTACTGTCACAATGATACACTTCTAGGCCGCGCATGGTACGCGTCTTCGTAGTACCATTAATCTAAATATATACATATATACATATATATATATATATATATATATTTATGTACAAGTTCCTTGTTTCCCGATACTATGGAGTTTGATCGTCAAAATATAATAGGAGGTAGATCTTAGACACGTTGGTATCGAGGCGTGACGAAACCCTGTCGAAGGGAAAGTCGATTTTCTCGTTACGCGAAACCAATCCGACGTGTCTCGAACTTCAATATCTGAACATCGATTCGCCGTACAAGAGGTCGATCTCCAATCTCGAGTAAAGCGAAGAGGGAAAAGCACCGATAACAACGCTTGCGTCGTTGTCGCGCTCATGCGGTGTATACATAGCGCTTACGTGACCCTAGAAGCCTCCAGGTATCGTTTGCTGTAAATAGTTGGGATTAGAGTTCATCGTACTCGCGGAAAAGCTCGGTATTGATAAACAGAGACCTCAAAGCCGAGCAAGAGCTCTTGTGATTTGCATTTCGCTGGCACGAGTGTCTGCGCGCATTCATGAAACCAAAACCATATTCGGCAGTCGTATTTTCGTTCATTGTGAGAGACGATCGCCAGGCATAAGTTTTAAGTCATCATAACATTGCAGATCAGCGCACATGTGTTCCGTGTTCCCGCACGAATGGACGAGCGAATGAGTTGGCTGTCGGTCGTCGAAAGTATCGTATCTTGCTTTTAGTTCGAGCCTACCATTGCTGGTAATCGCGTGTGAGTATCAAGGAGATAATTCTTCAAGCACCAGAAGCTTACTTCGACTCGAAAAACTAATTTTTTAACTATTTAAATTATTGCTGTAATCACCGTGATGGCTAGTTCGGGGTAGGCTGTGGGCTCTTGCGATTCATTGGGCAATTAATATCCGACTTCGAACGGGACTACGGGATTCATGGAAACTAGAGAAATTACCCGTAACAAAAAACTGAGAACGATTTGATTCTCTCTTGACGTACCTCATACGCTCATACACTTGCTACTGGTGCACATTTTCAGAGGGTTGCTTGTTCATGATAGAAGTTCTGGAAAGATCAATGTCCACAAACGAATGTTCTCGTTTTTCTTCGGAAAATCGAACTAAAGGGCTATAATCAAAACCACTGAGATCTCTTTTTCGTCGTATACACGTTTCGTCCCACTGGATTCTGCACGTATATGTGAAGATTTCGGAGACGAAATCTTCGGAATGGTTTCAAATATACGTGTATGAATACTCTGGAGTAACTCTGTGAGCTTGGAATAACATGACAACTAGCTTTAACTAAGTGGCAGATAATCAAAGTAAAAAAGGCACTTGATCGATTCCGGAATTCGGTGGACAACACGCTTTGCGTCGTATGTGTAGTAATGTGGCATACCTCCTTTAATCGGACAGAGTGCCATATTGCCGATATGTCCCCGTAAAATTTGAGCATTATTCATCACATGTGATTAGAGCGGCCTCGAATTATTGTGCGAGATTATAGAGTAAGGAATAAGAGTACGGAGGGCAGAGAAGAGATGTGCAAAAGAAGTATGACTGTAGACTTGTATATACGTCGTTCCCTTTCCTAAGTGTTTTACTGGCGTTTTCGGTTAATGCAAAGAGTCAGGCGGAGTCTGAGAAGAAGCGCGTAGACATAACGAGAAGATAAAAGAAGTATATTAGGCGAATAAGGAGAATTGTATGTTGTACAGTATGTAAGACTATGTGCTCTTCACCGGGTTTTCGCAGACACAAAGATTCGCGTGACTGGCGTAGTGCATAACTTCATCGACACGAGTTACTACGGATCTTTATATTATTATCTAGTCATCGAGTGATAATAAAAATTCTATCATAATCTACGGTCGCGTTTCATTCGTGCTCACAGATCAATTAAAGGGTGATGCGTTAATGACTTGAAACGAGGAGGAGTACCGATTGCGAAAGTAAGTATTCTGTACTTCAAATATCAATGGCACTTTATTCGTGAGGTCTATGTACAGATGCTATGTAATGATATACATTCGTGACACATGTTCGACGCTGATTACTCATACATATTTACACGCGCGTAAATTTCCGCGGTCGAGCTGAACGAAGTACAATCGATGGACAGTCCTTGTCAGAATCGGTTAAAAAGACCATTCAAGACCTTCAAAGAAAGAAAACGAAAGTGAATGGCAATCTACAAAAGTTTGCATGAATTTTTTGTAAAATGGTCATATATACAAGTTTTGTGCGTAATGTACAGGTGGTCGGCGAAATACGCGTCATCATTCCGTCCTTAAGTTTTCGGCACATTAAGAACGACTCGGGTATTATTCAGCGGTAAGAAAATAGTTCCTTCGTTAATCTTACAAGTAGCAGCACACTGCGATGCCGATCGCTCGATTTGTACCCTTTTGTCTTTTTGTTTAGAATTTTTTAACGTTAGAACAGCACACGTCGTGCTGAAAGACAAAGTCTTTCAACGATAAAAAATAAGTGATCTTTGCGTCAATTTTTAAAATACCGAACTCGAAATGGTTCGGTTCTCTGTCTTCCCATCCTTGCATGCGAATTCGCTTATCGCATTTTCTGCATTCTTCTGATGCAATTCGTGCATCAATTTATTTTAATTATCGAGTGGCTCTTCGTAAGTTCTTGTCTTCTTTAGAATGTTCTTTGTGATTTGTAGCTGCTTCGTTATAGCTTTCTCGACATTCTTTTTGTTCTTATTTGATGCTGAAAGATGCTGGAAAGTATCTTCCAGTGCTCGCCTTGTTTTCATTAGCCTTCTCTTTAAAGCTTCGTTCTCTTGCTTCAGTGATTCTATTTCATCAAGACCTGTTGGTCATAGAAAAGTGTTTGTTTAAGTACACTAATAAAGCAAATACGTAATGCAGGCATCAAAACGATATTCGAAAAGAATTACCTTCTGTGGGGAGTGGACTTTCGCTGTCTACATCCCTTGCCGGCCGCTTAGTATTACCATTATCATCATCGCTCAATAGATTGGTCATGGACTCAGTAATTTTCAGTGTGTCCTTTAGTGGCCTTATGGACGTGATTGCGGCATCACTCTCGATGCCTAAGTCAGGTGAGCAACTGGATTTACTTCGTCCTCCGATCGTTGGGTAATTTATAGATAGCCAATACTGTGAATTCTAGAAAGAAACGAAGTCCACAATTTTATAACAAGTTGGCTAAAAACGTAAAAGCAAACTTCATTTTAACAAAGCATATGATGCTCACATTGTAAGACTGATATTCCTGGAGTATGTCATCGCAATTCTGTTTAAGAACAGTATCCGTAGGTATTGATGATACCCCACTTGAACTAGGCGCAGAATCACTACCTTCGCAAATTGCGACGTGCCTCCGAAGTTCTTTATTGGCAGCTTCCAATTCTTGGAGTCGTACTCTCTGCACATCGTTAACTTGGTTGAGATCCGACACCTGAAACATATTAGAAAATATATGTATAAATTAAAGGCAACCAAAACTACATGAGCACTTAAATCAGTGATTAGAATTTCCTTCATTTACCTCCTTATTAAACTTATCGTGCATTGAGCGAATCGCACTTTCACATCGACTATCGATTTTTCGCAATTCTTGCTCCAGTCTTAGTTTATCGTTGGTGAGTTGACTGTTCTCGACAAGCATTTGACTGTGTAACAGAGTTAGATGATCGAGATCCTTTGTTAGCATCGATATTTGTTCGTTTTTCTCTTCCAATGTCTTTATTCTTGCTTTCAACTAGAATGAACAATGAGTTCATGATTTCTTGATCATTGAGTTAATTTATGAAATTTAATTAATAGTAATGGAAAGGATGTAGAACCTCATTATTCTCTATGCAGAGATCAACTGCCTTTACTGCCGCTTCTTTTTCGGCATTTTCCCTAGAGTGTACCAGCTCAGAGTTTTTCTTATTAATTTCGGCGGCCATATTCTCAACATCCGCCAGTTTCTTTTCTAACTGCGATCGCCGCACAACATTTTGCTTACTTTCTTTTTTCAATGTCTGGAATTCGTGTGTCCTCCTTTCAAGCGAGGATTGTAATATATCACAGAACTTCTGTGATTTCTCTAACTTTCCGAAGAGCGATGTCAATCTTTCATCCAAGCCCTAGAATTTAAAAATCATCCTTATAATTATTCGCAGTAATTCAAACAGCAGTTCATTTGTCTAAGATCGAAAATTCACTTGCCTCATCGAGGGTAACTTTTCTCGACATATCATTCTTAAGCGCACTCAATTCTGAACAAAGCAGTGCATTCATCTCTTTCAATTCTTGTAGTTGATGACCAACGTCGCAATCATTCAGATCATTCTGGTATGTTTTGTAATAAGGCACGTATTCAAGCGAGTCTTCTGAGTCAGTAAAGTCTTTTGAATACTTTGAGAATCGCGATCGACTTGAGGCTTTTTGCTGCGGTTCTTGGAGACCGATTCTTGCTAAGGATACAGTTCTATCTGGCTCCGAAAACGCTTCAGAATCCGACTGAGTGGACGCGTGATTCTTTACGGCGCTTAATAGATTGTCAGATCGACACTTCTCTACCGATCTCTGGAATTCATCCTGATGTGCCACTAACAGCAAATCGTTTGCCGACATATCTTCCAGTGCATTGACAAACTCATCAGACAAAATTTTCGAATTCAGTAAGACATCAAGAACAATCTTTTTGTGCTCATTGCCAGTGGTATCCGGATGATCTGTGTCTTTCAACATCTCCTTCATGAACTTAACTAAGTCTTTCAAGTGAGTTCGCAATAACTCGCAATACTTCTTAGCTTTCTCAGTCTCGTTGCCACCGCACTTGTCGATTTCACTTTCGATATCGGGTTTAGAAACAAGTTTCAACCACTTCAAATAGTCCACCTCCTTCTCCAACTCGCTTTTCTGTGAAACCAGTTTTTGCATGTACTGGGCCAAGGTTGTAACGTCAATTGGATCGTTTCCATCGATGTAATTTAGCTGGATTACATCGTTGGTAAACGTAACTCTGATACCAATATCGTTCAGCTCTTTGATAAGCGTGGGTAAGTGTGTACTCGTGTTCTCTTGCATGATGTCCGACTTATTCCGACTTCTCTCGTGAGAGTGTGTTGCGGTCATGTGATTATGCAGCTTCGCGATTTCCTTATTCTTACTCCAAAGCTCGGTATTGACAAGCTTCTGGAGATTTTGCGTTTTCACCTGCAATTCCTTCGACAGCTGCTCGATCTTCTTGTTCTTGTCTTCGATCTCGATATCACGCAGGTTTAATTCATGTAGTAGATCTTCCCGATCATTTGTGGTAACGGTCTCGGAGCTATCCTTGTCTTTAGCAGCTTCCCGGAGCTTTCCGAGTTCTGCATCTTTATCCAATAGTTCTTCCCTCATCGTTTCCCTCTCAATTTCCAGAATCTCTATCTTTTGGTCCTTGTCGTTGAGGCGCTCTTGCAATTCCTGCGAGATTCATGCAAAATGTCGTATAATTCACACTTTCGATCTATAAAATTATACATGCACCTTTCCTTTAAATTTTTTAACGGTATAAAATAGTCTTAAGGGGTGTTCCAATAGGTTCTCATGTTGCATTTCATGGAAACCGATACGTTAATATAGATTTCCATGGCAAATTATACATTCCTAAGTTAGGGGGAACTATGATGAAAGATTACCTCTGATTCGACCTCTATCTGTCGCTCCAAACACTGCTTCTCAGCCTTGATCGTCTCTATTTGGTCGCGCAGATCGTTAATTTTCGCTTCCATTTCGTCAAAGCGTTGCTGCACACATAAAAAGCACATTGCTCTCGTGAATAAAACCGAAGAAACAAACGCGGTTTCGGTTGTTACAAAGTGCTTTTATTTCAGTAACACAACTATGAATCATTTACAGAAGATGCGCAACAATATATACAACGTTCACGTGCGTTCATTTCATGCTTCGGGCATACTCGTTCGAACGGAACGGATTAGACTTCGTATTCCGGAATTCCTCGAAACGTGGATAACAATGTAGAGGTAGGGAAGAAGGGGTGAGAGCAGTCTGTTTCGTGATAATTACGGGTTCATGAATAGGGATTTAGAATTTCGTTTTCTTTGGCCAATTGCGCGGTGGCACCAACGTTATGATGGCCGGTCCCTAGAAGGAAAATTAGTTTCCAGATTTAGTCATAGTTCCATCTTGCCCCAATGACTATTCCGAAAGTAGCTCTTGCTGTAGCTCTGATAAGAATTCTTAAGAAGCTTATGAAAATGACAGGAGTGACTTCTAAGTGATGTTAAAGTTGTACAACTATGTCTACAGCTGCAGCGAAATATGAAAGAAGTGCTCCTATAACTGTTGCATTGCTATGTGAGAAAGTGTATTGTTGATTTTATTCAACTCAGTGGAAATTTGAATTTGTTTAATAATACTTCTTATCATAAACGTCAGTTCCTTTTCGTTATAAATAGTAAACTTGCTACTTTGCCGCAGTGGAGCAATCCATAATTCCACTCCTCCCAAAATTAGTTTGACGAAAGGCTGACGAAATTTTTGTGGGTTTCGTGACCCAATGTACCTACCTCCATCCTCATCGAGACACACAAGCAGGAGAACATGATTATCGGTTATTCGTTTTCTTTCTTTCTCAGATCAATTGTCTGTTGTCCGATACTCGGCAATTGTGCTATCGGAGTATTAGCACACGCGAATATCGTGTGAATGTGAAAGCTTAAGCGCGATCCAAGAAATTATCTAATTGATTTTCCGCCCGGAAAACCAGGAAAACTTTCGTTATCAATCGCGTCGGGAGTGGTTCGAGCGAAATGCTTCTTTCGGTCGCCGGTTTACTTCGATTTTTCGCGTTACTTTGCAGTTATTTAAAGTTCTTTCTTTTATTATTATTGTTCGTTCGTTGGTCGAGGTAGCACGCGACACTGGCGGAAGCCAGCAGTCGGGACGAATTTTCGTGCGAAGACTGCCGTGTGCACGAATTGAGAGAAAGAGACGCGCTTCGCGAGGAGAGACGGTCTCTATTATTAGACGAAAGGCACGTCTTCAACTCGCTGTATCTCCGAGATACCGGCAGCCCGTCTTCGTCTTCCAGGAAACATGTTCGTAAAATTGGTAAACCCGAGAACCCTAATGCACCGCAAAACGCGAGACACTGCCAGCCTCTTTGATCTCACGCAACCGGATATGAAACAAAACCCTTCTAACATCCGGAGAATACCAGTCCCACATATTTTTAATTATTCTCCCCATTTGCAGGAATGTAGATTGCAATTGTTGTTCGTTCAAAAAGGTGGAAAATAAAAGGCGTTGAGATAGCTGGTGAAAAAATCAAAAGTTTCTCTTACACATAGGTTACAGAAAGTTTTACAGAATAGAAAAAATCTGCACGTAGCCCACTGCTTGAAAGCCAGAGGCGGTGGTAAGATAGTGCGTGTGAAAATAGGAATTTCTCAATGGCGCAAACACTTTTAGTCTCAAGCACACAGCATGCATTTGCAGTAATCGTGGAATGCTTATCGTTCTTGTGTCAATCTGCAACCCCGAGTTGTTCTTCACTCAGTGCTCGCTGACACGAGTATAAAAATGTGTCCGTAAATAAAGTATAAATTACATCTCTAATCACAGTAGTCAAAATGAATAAAAATACTTCACGGCCACTATTGGACAAAACACTAAATCACGAATCCATGTTTCGAATATCTCATTCTCGCGTAAAAGTAAAAATAAATAGTAATCACTAGCATAAAAAATGATTGGTTGGAATAATACTGGACACCTAAGCGCAATCTTCTGACATTTCTCACGCGAAGTTACTCGGCAGGTAGACCATATTTCAGGTTGTGGCTGCGGGATCGCTTTACAGCCGCAAATTATATGTACATTGAGAATATTGAACGATACCCCAAAGCGGTAAGTGTCATGCAGTGAAAGTGATGATGGCGAAAAGCAGAAAAGGAGAAGTAGAAGTAGAAGAAGTTAGGTGAATTTCAGTGGTTCTGAAAGAAAGAGAAACGTTCACTGTACTAGGTCACTGCAAAAGGAAATTCTCCTCTAAAGACAACTCAGTGCATAATACTGTCGTCTCTACACTCATAAATAGCTTATTGGTATAAACAGTCAGTCATATGTTAAGAAAAATCTTTGTCCGTGTACTTTTGAAGTTAGGTATGTATGAATGTAGAGGGAGGCAAGCGATATTTAAAAGTCGAGATTTCAACCTGATTGCCGTGATCACGTTCGGGATCGCCCGTCGTGTCCGGTGCGAAGTATTTGCGACGGGGCATCGATTCAGTGGAATTCTTGCTAACTTTGAGGTTTTCACACTCCCGTATCCTGATCAGTTCATCCTCGAGTTCCTTGATCTTTTGTTCTCTCCTCATTTTACTGTTCTCCAATTGTTGCTGCCTTTCAATGAAGCCCTGTATCGCCTTAATTGCTTTCTCGTGCTCTCCTTCAACTTTTTTCAATTTGTGATCGGTCATCTCTGCGTGCTTCTGCGCATTGCACAACTTTAGCACTAACTGCTTTCTGGCTTCTTCTTGACGCTTTAACTCGCCCTCTTTCTCATCCAATACCTATTCAATCGCCAATTGCGAAACAAGCAAAAAACACTGGATATCGATGACTGTGTTGTAATAGCCCTTACTTTTTACTAGTGTCGAATTTAATCAAATACTGCAGCTCTTGTTTGTATTTAATTGAACGAAGAACCGAATATGCAGGGGAGTGCGAATTCATACAAACCTTATACAAGTTCGTAATTTCTTTTTCGTTGTTCGGCTGTTCTAGACTTGACGATAATTTCGACGATCTTTCCCTATTTGGTTCCCAATCGAGACAGGTACTTCCACGCTTCGGCATGCTTTGGCTACAGGTCAATTTCTGTCCCATTCTCAGTTGCAAGGGATCCTCGGTCGTGTTCAAATCAGCAGGACTGCTGGGCGGTGAACGTTTGGTAAATCCGTTTTCAAACTGTAACCAATTAATTTACACACTTAGATATACTCTACTAATGTATTCGTTCGGCTAATGCTCTATTTACTCAAAATATTTAAAATCAGATTGCTAAGCATAACAACGGTTTAAAAATAAACACAGTGCGGAGTTTAACATGTGTGCGTGAGTTCGTATTTCGAAATCACCTGAGAAAGTAGGCTGCGATGTTTATTATTGAGGTCCGTAAGGGCATCGTCTCTGGACTTTATCGAGGTTCGGAGCTGGTCGACCTGCCTCTTTCTCTTTTCGGAAATTGAACTGGCTTCTTCGCAGGCCCGACACTTCTCCTCGTATTGTACTGTTTTCTCCTTAATAATCCTATCTTTCTCCGAGAGCTCACTCTTGCAATGCTGCACCAGAGTATCCCTCTTCAGTAGCTGTTCCTCTAAATCCTTGAGCTTCTCCCGCAGCTCCTCGATGTCATGCACCCTTTCTGCATCCAGGTTCTCCTTCAGGCGTGTTTCACATTCCAAACGATTCCTGAATTCGTCTCGTTCACTCTCGAGTTCTTGCACCCAGACACGCTCCTCCTCCAAGCTACTCTTCACTTGCTTCACCTAAAGTGATTCAGAAACACCCTTACAATCAAACTCGTATATTTTGAAGTCGACGAAACATCGCATTAAAACAAGCCAATGACTGCCTGACCGGGATTCTACCCACCCTATTCCTCTCATCATCGAAAATATCCTTCGTACTTATCATATTTTAGCCCTGACACACTGTGGCAATTAGTCTTTTAAAATGTTATACTTGAACAAGACCCTCGAAACTGACAATTGGGATTAATAACACTGAAGAAAAGAGAACAAAAGATTCTAGTGGGTAAACGGTAAACGCGGTAAACGACCGCGGAAATTAATGTGGGTGGACTCCTCGGTCAACAGCCACCTACTGTTACTTTTACACAGATTGACTTTTCCATCTGGGGATATCTAAGTAGCTTATCAACGCGAATGACACTTTTTTCGTAGTAGGCACAGGAAGCAGTCGATGATAAGATTCCATCCAACCGGATGAACATTGTATTCTAATGTGTGCATGAGAAAATAGAATTCTAATAGAGTATTTATACTAAAGCTTTTGTTCAAAGTTTACTGCTATTTTTACTTCTTACATACTTTTTATGTACGTCATACGAAAGACATACTTTAACAGAATTGAATCAGCCTGCTATATCTTGGGAAATTCCATTATTAGAGATTACACTGCACTGGGTTTTAGAGAGCTGATTTATAGATAATTCGAATGGATCGCGGTTACCATGTCTTCAAGTTAATTAAAACACTATTTTGCTACACTTTGACGCTGTGCAAACGTGCGATCGCGAAACACCGTCGTTGGCGACTGTGCAAAAGTGAAGAAAGAACAGCACTGCCCGCTTAACTAGGTCAATGAACGTACTTCGCTCCGAAAAATAATGGAAACCGATAAAGGCGCATCGTCCTGCAGTATCGAACTATCGCATACGTTTCACAAAGTCATCACCACTTCACTTTGCCTCTGAATGCCAAAGGTACATAGAAGTATATCTAAGAATCAATAGAACGAAGGAGAGAACGATGGAAAGAATTGAAAATTTCAAGTTTACGACTTTGCCGTCGTTTACCTCTGCTTCGAGGGATGACACGAACTCCTCCATTTGGTGTAACTTTTCCTCGTTCTCCAATGCCTTTTCTGGTGTAATGCCGAAGGCTTCCTTGTAGAAGATGGATGAATCGGTCATTTTATCACGGTACTCGTTCAATTCTGTAATGAAAAACGATCCATTTGTTAATTCTGTCGAAGTGTTCAACTTCCAAGAATACACGAACGATAATTTACTCATGCTAGACTCAGATTTAGAATATCAACATTCGCTCCAAGATCTTCGTGGTATTCCTATCACCCGCAGCCCAGATAACATTGCGAGTACATATTCGTCACGTCGCCGGAAATTTAGAGAAACCGGTTATCGTCGAGTGCAAATAAAAGGGCGACGCTTGTGCTTGCAGTTGATTCACGATTACGCATGAGATTACCGCAAGATCGGTTGGGGTAAACTCATCCGATTATGAGGAACAGTCTCGTCATTGTGTGGAAATACTCCATAGAACATGCAGAGTGACTGACCTGTCTCAAGCTTCCTTATTTTTTCCCGTTCACTTTCAAGGGACTGCTGGTACTGGGCTTGATTCCTGGTGGAGGCTTCTTTCTGCTCCTCAATTAATTCGAACGCCTTGGCTGCCTGACTAAGAAGTTCCTGCTTCTCAACCAACTCTTTCCTCAGCGATTCGATTTCCACCTAGGAGCAATAAGAAATATACTGACAAGTGAAAAATGTAAAGACTAAATAAATCACAAATTTCGTGAAAATTTAAGTTTGATAGTGTTCAACCAGACGAACCTTCAGCTCAATATTCTTCTTTATAGCGTCCTCATCGGCGGATGTGATACCCATTCGTTCCTCGAGAAAGTAGATTCGAAGCTTGAGGTTGAAGTTCTCCTTCTTTAAAGCCTCCAATTGATCCTCATACTCCTTCATCGTTCTGCCGACCCCCGGCACTTCCCTCGTACCGATCACACCCGTGGGCGACGTCTTGCCCGGCGATCTTGCACTTGTACCTTAAAGAGGAAGGCAGTACTCGATCATTCATCACAGTATTACAGTCGCTGATGCTTCTTAACTTCCCCAGCCAGACAGTATCAGTAGCAGACAGTCAGTAAAAACGAGAAACTGGCTGGTGGTCCATCAAGTGACGCTTACATTGCATCATTAGGAACGATAAATTAGATGTTATCCTAACAGTCAGTTAGGTGCCCCGCCGACGCTTAAACTCTGCCTGAGTCATGTCTAACGAGGGGGACTTTCCTACACGTTTTCTCGATAACTCCTGCACGTCGGATTTACTCGTCACGATTGCGTCCGATTAGAGATTCGTGCGACAAAACTCCGTCTCTTTCCATTGAACGTAATCAGTTATGTTTCACTGCTACATTGAGCCCGAACTATTAACATCAGCATTACCATCGACTTCTACCCGATGTACATGAGAACCCTTCGAATTTTGTGCGGCAACGGTACACTTCCGACGATGCGAAACAACCTAATGCTTTGCAGAATGATTTCTTCTTTCTGAATTCGGTCGAACTTCGTGAAAACGGAACAAATGTAACGCGGATTATCGATAACTATTATCGATATTTAGTCAGCGCGTAAGATCGCAATCATATTATTGAATACTTTTACAATTTTGTCGTACAAAGTGAGTTGTTGGTGAAAGCCTTGGGGACGTCTGTAGCTCCTAATTGTAAGGCGCGAGAACCGCGGGACTGAAATCCCTGTTGAAATGGACGTGTTCGTCCTATCGGTTAGTTTTGCCAAAATGATTGAACGTTGAATCGATCCTATTCTCGCTGGTTCATCCGAACAACGCAACAAATGCGAATTTCGGCGCCGCTCTTTTGCTCCGGTTCGCGGCGTCTTTTGGCGCGTCACCAAGCGCCGCGTCGGAACCTTTGGACCACCGTCTTCGGGCGACCGACGCACGACGCCTCGATGTGTGTATTTTCGCAAATCCTCTTTCTTTTTCTCAGCCAGCGGCTTTTCGTTCCACTCTCTAGCCTTTACCTACAGCTGTGTACTCGCAGCAAGGCTAATGACTCTTTGAACCTTGCGTTAACGAAAGAGTTCTTCCACGAATAATATGCATACTAAGAATCCTCAACTCCCCCTGGACTTTCATTTTTCCCAAGTGAATTACAATATTGGTGATTATTTTTTTTACTGCAGAGTGATGAATTCTATAATGATCCAACTACAGGACAGTAATAACTGATATTAACAAGATGCGACTTATACTTTAGTCGCGGAGCATGGACCGAAAAGCGGGTCGCAACGCAAATACCCACGTATAAGAGAAATTAACAGGAGCGTGGCTCGATGCCACAAACCCCAAAACCGCAAGCCAGACTGAATCTAGTGCAGTCTGGTCACCGAGACCACCGAATACTGCCCGAAACTACTACCGTTCTATACCAAAGCGATTACACGTGGGCAGGAAATGAAAATTGCATGGTACAGCGGCGAGAAAGCTCGAATGAAAAATGTTGGGTAGGAGTAATAACAGGGAGAATTGAGCGTAACAGCATAACACAGCCTTATAGGCACGTTCGCCGTTTATACTCTAATGCAGTCTATTGAGGCGACTTGCGCGGGGTTCGACCTTCCTTTATTCGCCATAATTTGGTTTAATAAGTGGACCCTTGACGCTCGCCGCAAGGTGAATATTCCTTGGGTCAACTCAGATGTTCAACAGAGTCAAAGCACTCCTTGATATAAAATTCGGAGCAAATTGATTAATCAGAATGAACGCCTACTCAGACAGACAGAAAGAAAAGTTACGACTTATATTTCTTTTTAAAATAATAAACGTAAGAAACGTGTTGGGAGTTTCCAAGATGTTTTGAAACCTTCGACGTTTCGTGCGAAAAATAGATCTGTTATTGAAAGCAGTAGCGTGCGTCAAGTGACAGCCTAGAGCCGCAATTTCAAGAACACTTGTCGTCACAGCCGTCATTGATGACGGCTTGTTGCCTGTAAATAAGTTCATCGTTCGCTAATTAGCTTTATCTGGCTTTTAAGTAGTAATACCTGCTAGCTTACAATAGTCAAAGAATACTGTAAAACAACTATATACAATTTTACTAGGATTGTTTTGTAATTGTTGAAAGGAGAAATTATAAAACAATTTCTGTATTGTAGAAGATTAATATTGGTCGACTGTATAAAGTGTTTGCTTAAATGCGAGAAGAATGAATCATACCAAACATGACTTCGATTTGGATAGGTCTGGCCTGGATGTCTCTCAGAAAGCTCGATGACTCGGTGCGTGACCTACCGCATCCCATGCCACATGCAAGGCACTCCCCACCTTCATCACATCATCGCATACGAAAAGCAGGGACCAATCTACACCTAAACGAGAAAACCAAGCTTTTTCTCAACGTCGACCGATTCTCGTCGCCTCTGCTTCGCGAGCAGCGCAAATACGAACTGCTCGAGCATCGCGGAACAGCGCCAAAGTTTACATCGCAATAACGTGCAGTTAAAATTATATTCCACGTATACATGGCATAGGTTCTATATAGGCTGACGTGTGAAGGTTACCGGCGTCTCGAACAATGAACAGGGCTCGCGAAAATGTCAACCTTCAATAGAAATAGAAATAGAAATCTCTCAACATTTAGAATTTTCCCGCAGGGTACTCTTACAATTTTAAAGTTTATCTATGACAGTATGAAGGTTTTATGAATGAGAGTCTTCTTGAAGTATAAGTTAGGAACTATCCTGAATTAGGAACACTACAAAGCTCGTCTTAATTCAGATCACTCATGTGACGCATAGATACTTAAAACCTGATAGAATTTTAAGGTCTAATTGTATTCTTTCCTACAAAAAAATGCACCAAAGCTCCTGTAACATAACGCCCTATCACTAATGGTTATTCCTATCGGTAAAGGTTTCCCACTCCAACTGACAGAATCGGCTTTTCCCACCATTTATCAGTTTCTAGAAAAAGACCCGACCCGGAACACGTGCGGTTCACTGCCTTCAGTAATACCTGTTAAGGAAAAATCTGGCTGCCATCTGGCTATGGGTTCCACTGAACCATTTGGTTTTTTGAATGGTAGGACGGAAAAGGGCATGAACAAAAAATAAAGGGTCAGTTTTAAGAGCACTTGGTCGAAAGGACAGCATAGTTTCTCAAGCACGTGCTCAATTTTCGTCTCATGTTTATGGATCACGAATCCACTGGCGGAAGTGGAAACATCCTCTTAAGCTGCGTCTTCCTCTATGGACCCCCGGAACCCGGTCCATCCGGGCACCCGACCCCTTTTCATTTCAACCACCCCATACAACGCGTGCGGCTCCCTTTCCTTCCTCTGCCCTACAGCATCCCTCAAGTATAAATTACTTTTTGTTCTCTCACACGTACGCCCCCATCAGATATCCTGTTGTATATTTATCTTTCAGTACTGTAGCGATGAGCGTAATTTGTAGACTTATGATGAGTTAATCATGTCAGATGGAAACTTTGATTTCTCTTATGCGCAATAATTAGACTTTAGAACGGTGTATGTGAGACACCCTGTATGTTCTGTTCTGGTGCTTTGGCAGCGTTGGACTATTTGACGATATCGATCACGAAGTTCCCGCAGTTTGGATTTCGATGCAAGTGTAATATCGACTGAACTCGGGAAAGGGAAGGAATCACTGTGCCGCGGGCTGGCGCGTATTTATAGATGACACATTTGGGCCAACGGGGTTTGCACTATCTTTATTTTGGCAGGCCACACCGGCTCTGACTCGGCCGCAGCAGGTCGACGGGTCTCGCTCGATGGCTGTATGCACCCGGCAGGCTAATTAATTCGCCGAAAGAGTGCAAGCCCTAAGCGAGCAATTGCGATTTCGCCCGGTTAGCATTAACACCCATTAACTCGGCCGTCACACCGGGAGCACCGGCCGACAGAGAGGGAGAGTCTGCCGCCCGGGGTTTATTTCGGGTCAGCTTTAATGGTCCCGGCATTGCGACACCGTGCTGCTGAACGATCACTTTATGAGTCGACCAATGCCCGAATCGAATCTTGCCCGTTTCGATTCCTCCCAAGCTATTTTTAGAATCATCGGTGTCAGTATCTACCGAGGGTTCCGAGAACGAAAGACTAGATTTTGAAAAACGTAAAGCTGTTGCGTAGACCCACAATAATGTTGAAAGATTCATACTCAGTTGAATATGTGGTTATTTTTTGGATTAAGAATAGCGTGAACGCAGACTCCGAATGGTTCAGAATTCCGGGAGATCAGACGCGATCGTGATTTTCCTATTTTACTCAAGTCACCTATTTATTTGGCGTGGGCGTTAGTCTCCGGTAAATATAGAACAGCCGCGCATTGTGTCCAGCCGATGGAGGCAACAATCTCCCAAGTCATCGCGACAAAATGGCAATAAACGATCGACCAGGCACCATGTGTGGCGCTAAAATATTTTCATAGTGTTGCTCTCGTGAAATCTTCCGGGTCTATTCTTAGCCAGGCGAATGACTTTCTGCTATCAAGCTATATTCTCGATATTTTCCATACTACCTTTCAATTCTCGCTCTACAATTTAATCTGTCATGGTACGATGATATTCTTGTGCCACTGAATCTCCCGCTTTATTTTTAGCCTTTTATAGTATACGATCTCGAGTTTCGGCAGTGGTTAGTAGAATAGCATAGTCTAGAAAAAGGTGCTAAAAATAGACAGGTGTTTCGACTATCACCTGTTCCATAGACGCCAGGAGGTTCCACCTACATATCCTCGAATTGTACACACACGAGGTGATTCTGCACCGGCGTGCGAGCACGTTTGGCTTCATCCCAATCATGCCGGATTTTAAGTGAAAGCGACAACCCACCCGGGCGGAATTAAAAGTAGATCGTTAATGGGGCGAGTCTCGTGCGATAAATTATTCGGGTCTCTGTCGCAAAGCGACATCATTTTTCACTGCACAAGAGCGTGTAAGACCATATTTTTTACAATAGTGTCGAGTCTAGATGACTCATAAAGCACCTTATGTACCCTTGCGGATCACTTCGCAACACTCAGTTAAGGAATGAACATTGCAATTGTAAACTCGAGTTACAGGTAGTATTTAAACTACACGCGATTCAATTGGATAGACACGCGCGCTCGGATTTACGTTGGGTTTGGATTTAGCATACCGCGAGAGCGTATCAAATTTAGAGGATAGTGAAGCCGGGCAGCAGCTGGAGCAACAAACATCGCGGTAACTCGTCTGGACAATGAGCTGGGGTTCCCACTGGTCTAGTTGTAGTTAACGGCAAAATTACGGTACAATATGTATCCATGAAGGTGGAGAATAACGCCGCATGAAAGATCAGAGCTCGCGACAGGCTACAGAAATAAATACACAGAGGCTGCGTCGCCTCTCACGATCTCGCCGTGCGTGTCTCTCGGCAGTCGTTTGCCTCGCTTTTCACTGCTCGGTCACCCTCGGAAATAAATGCTCTCGCTCGCCTCCGCTTCCTGTAACTTGAGATCGCGAAAAACGATTTTCCAGGACTGTCGCGCATACACGCGACACTCGCCACTCTATGCGAGTCGGTGCTTCAGCTTGGCTCGGCTCGTACCTCGCTTTTCTTATGACGTTCATCGCTTCACTCATTGAGTTCGTCGCGATTGTCGATTTGTTTGTTACTCTTTGAATGCGAGAGTTATTTAATTTCGTATTATTTATAGCGCGTTCTACTAGACCGCAGTCCCTAGAGACAAGTAACTTTCGCATGTATTTTAATGATGGTCCGCTAGTTTCATGCGAGTAAAATTAAACAAATAATCGCAAATATTTTTAAGTAGCGTGGAATATACAGGGAGAAATTCATTTGAGTGGTACTAGAACTAAAGAGTCACATAAATGCAATCTGACTACAAATTCATGATGACTGAATGGTCTACATCTATGCTGGCGTTATCAAAGTTGCAAGCTTCTAAAGCACATGTGTCGACAGAGACTTAACAGCTACACGAACCCCAGTTACGTAAGAGGGTAACTGCTGAGTAATTAATCTATCAGGCTTTTAGAGGTGACACACCTATTCCCCACACATTTCTATATCAGCATCCCTCGTCACTTTAAACTTAGATTAACTTTGAGAAAAGTGATAATGTCGGTGTAATAAAATTATACTGTCAAACTTATTTCTACGTCAATTACAGTTACCAAGAAATAATCTTTGCCATTAGTATTATACTCCATTAACACGAAAATAATCAATGTTCGCATGCAGTCGAATCTAGAATAGATCGTCAAGGCAATCCGTTCGCGGCTGTCGAGGCCGACGTAGTTGGCAAAGTGCAGGATTCAGGGATATGTTGGGCCGATTGTGATTTTATCAATAGGTCTGCAACACGCACGAACCGCGGAAACCCGGAGTCAGCCAAATAGTCAAATGTCGAGGAGACCTGGCACAAGGTACCTAACACGAGGCCAAAATTGTGTTATAGCAACACAGAGAGGCGTCAGAGTCGCATCGCGAACCAACGGTAACCCCGACGAAGAAAGTTCATTGCCCCTTTTTCGCCAGAATGAATAGCATTAGTAGCATTAAGCGAGCTCGAATACAGTGCGTGCTTTAGCTAGCAGAACAACGTGGAATAACAAATCCCAAATAGTAATCCCTTTAACTAGAATGCTAACTTAAACGGCTTCGATAAATTTAAACAAACTTTAAACATTTCTAGCTTTCACTGTTCAAGTATAATCAAAGTTTAAATGTAGTAATAATTATTACAAAGCATGAAATAGTGATTTACTATCCCAAGCTTGTAGAAAGAATTATTTTGTTCCTAAATTTCTTTGTACAAAATAGTTCTCCGTGCAATTAGTCAAGCTTGTCTTTTAAATGTATTTTAGTATACTCTTTTGTCAGTAGCGGTATCATTTAGGTTCGAAATAGTAGGGTGTATCTGTTGCTAGGAACGACAAGCGGGTCAGTTATAACAGATCTCGATGGAGGGTCAATTACTTAAGGGAAATGACCAATAAACGTTACTTCGGCGAGGAAAGAGGAAGGTAGACCAGTTATATTGCTGGCCGGAATATCGCCGGCGATTCATTTGACCGCTATACCGATCCATGGGTGGCTCTGCACGTGAGACACTCATTGACAAGGGTGGGACACGCAGGATCGAACAATCCGTAATCATTTCTTACGTAATATTCCGCCAAGTTTATGAAGCGGAAAATGATATCCGGTCCCTCTCCTGCCATGAGACAATTTGTATGTACACTTAAGATCGAAACGCGATGCGGGAGAATGGGGCGGCACTGATCATTAGAGATTCGCTTCGATGCTTCATTAAAGATTATCTAAAAAGGACGCGCATCGCAGACGTCTGCATCAGACTCGAAAATGTATTTTCGATAACACATGTAATTATAATAATATAAGATGTGTATAAAGTACTTACCATTCATTAATGGCAATGTTTGTCCCAGCGTTATGTCTTGGAGCGGCATGGTTGTGCTGCAACAAAATAAGACAGGAAATTAATACAAAATGAAGATAATGAATCCCGGCATATTTGTAGCAGAAACTTCGTGCGAAAGCATTTTTCATCGAAGATTTCATAGCAGACAGTTCATATTGTTAAGTGTCTCATGCAAAACTATAGTCGCACTTTTTGGTGCTCTTCTAGAAAGAAATCTGGTGCAAAAATGAGGCTGCTGGAGCTCAATGGACGATCTTCGCGAGGCACCGTAGTGGGCTGTATTTTTAATGGTCCATTCCAACGATAATGAGGAGACGCGGCTGAAAGGCAGAGACAATGTATTTTTGGAATAGGGCCGAAAATGGACCGCAGCCACGTGCTGCTGCCTCCCGATTCCACAGGAAATAGACTCCACGAACTAAAGCGAACTAGTAGACGAGGCGTTTAAAAAGGATCAAGATGAGTGGCGCCGTCTATTTCCGGCGCAACATCCCTTTCCTTCGTCCTTTTTGCCAAGGACCACTTTGACACATAGATCGCGGATTAATCAGCCGAATTCCCGCGCGGCTTTGAAGTGTGTTACGTCAAGCAGGTATACCTGCGTCATACAGGCTGCGTGGTCCTTGTTTCATGACCTCACATGATCCTTACTGTTACCACTTTTCCTTTGGAATACGTCGGGCTTCCCAGCGTCAAATCTTTCAGTACAGTCTTGGAAATCGTGGTGCGTGATACAGCAATGCTTTGAAGCACCGAGTGTTCACTGGCGCCGCCATGTACATTTCTGAAGCAACATTTAGATTCTGTCGTGCCCGAGCGCAATTCCAATCAAACCTATTCCAACAAAGACACTGGAAGATGACGTAATCCGCTTGGATGACCCGGTGATTAATCATGTCCAGAGCACTCGAGATCGGTGCACTGGTTTTAGTAAGTAAAAGCCAGATTTCCAGTAATGTTTAATTTAGATTTCATCCAAAGACTATTCCCGCCGGGTCACGCGGGCCTACGAAATGAGTAATTAACGCATAGTGCGATCGTTGCCACGATACCTAACAAGTTCTAAGAGTTTCCACTGCTATTTGTGTGCTCCCTATTACCCCGGTTGCACGGTGAATTTCATTTCTAATTCTTACGTAACGAACTATGATGCAAATTTTGCCAAAATCATCCTCCCTGTAATTATTAATATTTCACATGTTAAATTTGTATTATTTAAACCCTCAATGAATAGTACGTAAAGTTCCCAAATTATTCCAAGTTGCATTGACTTAGCAAGACTGTACATTCATTTGATAACATTTAATAACAGTTATGACAAATTTATGACAACCATAAAAAATTGTCTTCCATTTCAAAGCTAAAGGAATCTGTGATATCTACAGTAGCCTTTCGTTCAATAAGGATTACTAGTTTCTCACCGTAACAATCGGCTTGCATGGTTGCACCTTGCACCTCACAAACGTCTGGCTTATAACAAGCGCAGAAACGCAGCCGTACTCTTTTCGGCTTTAGCCCAGCAACCAAGGAGCCCGATATATTAAGCACAACCCTTACGTCCAGGTTTAACTAATCCAGATCCAGACTTCTCGGAATCTTACGAAGCCCGAGAGAAGACACGCTTTCTGCCTGCGACATTAACGCGCTAGAGGATGCTACTGCAATGGCATTAGCCTACACTTTACGAGGCGTCAATTATTCCGGACGAGAGACAGCCACGAAGCTAAGGGGCGACAAAGCTTCATAAACCTAACCGATGAGAGATGACTAAATTTTGTTTTGGATAATGGTTACAATTTACTGGTACTTCCGAGTGACGGTAATATTGAGACTTTCGTTAGTCAGCATTGACGGAGAACGAAAACAAGGGATGTCTTAATATACTCAAAGAACAAACCGACGTAAAGATCAATTTGCTGGATCAAGAATAAACGCGCCATTCCAGGCAGCCTGATTCAATGAAACGGAATGATCATTGGCAAACTAGAGATTGTTAAACTATCGCTTGACACAGAAGTAATAAAGATTCCTTATGTAATACGTGTCTTCAAGATGATCGCCTTATACTATTGGTAAAGACATTACCTTGTGGTTTAATATGAGAAACTCGTTGGAATTTTTTAATAGTATAGAATAAACTTAAAGTTAAGGGTAGAAGGCTCGATGCTACAACGTCATTTTCGATATAGAGTTAAATTCACGATATCAAAAGTGAAAACGGTTTCGTTGTTATGACGCAGGGGGATGTCGTCATGTGGCAAGATGGAGGGTACTGTGAGTAATCAATACTGGAGAGCAGATAGAGGGTGGCATGGACCGAAACAGAATCACCAAGCGTTTTCAGCTTTTACCCACGTTTTCATGATTTCTACGTGTCCAGCATAGAAGAGATGATAAAAAAGCTATTCTTTGAACAATTTTCACATCACGTCTTGCATTCCTGGCACTAGGTCTAACAAAAATATTTATATTCCCTAAAGGGTTGTAATGAAAAATAATCTCGACACCCATTGATTCTTATAGACCTCATCTGTACTCACTATTTGAAGCTACTGTTTTATTACTCACTTACTAATACAGCTACCAAAACATCCTCCAATTTCTCAATGAAAGAGTATATCAATATTCAAAGTTTCTTGTTTGTGTGAGTCACAACAAAATAGGATTGAAAATTCAATTTTCTCTTGGCACGATATTAAAAAAGAAAAAATACTAGGCACACACAATTCTCATTTGTCATCTGCACGTATGCAGAACAGTGGGTAACGCCGTTTAGAATGACCGCGTTCACATTGACGTACAAAGTTTCCTCAATTACCGAGCGGTTAAACGTATTAACGCGCCAGTTAAACAATTAGCTCGATCCACTCGGATGCTGAACACTGTTCACCGGTCGCATGCTCGCAGTGCATGGTGGCCGCGTGGGTGTCTGGTGGGCGAGACATACATTTCAGCACGAATGGATGCATGAGACACTTCAAAACTGATCCCTTCACGTATATGGATTCGTGCGATTTTGTTTATCTATCTGCGATTATGGCATACTAACATTTGCAAAGTATCAGGAATTCGCGATTGCTCGGTGGAAAGAATGTGACGCAGTTTCTCGATACTGATCTTGCAAATGATATTCCACTCTCCTTTTGGCAGTTCCAGGTGAGATCATGTCTGCTCAGTCGTAGTTGCAATGACTCGTACGAGAAATTCTATAGCAAGTTACCGAGTGAAATAAGATCGTACAGGGGAGTCATATTGCAAAGTTGATTTAATTAAATCCGAGAATCTAAATTAATATTGTATGAGATCGAATTAAATTGTATTGAATTACTTTCGATCATTCGACGGACTATTTTACGAAATCGTTTGCTCCAAACTATGAGACACAATGCAACGTGCGACGATCCCTTTGAGGATTTTGTATGTACCAGAAACGTTCCGGGTCTTATTTGCATCTGTCAAACCTGGACCATCTGTCAGGCATCAGACAGGCTTCACCCCCCAAAACCATGCACGACAAACGGACTAATTTTAGAAAGGCCAGGGGTGCCAGTTTACACGTTGCTCATCATTTTGATCGAACGAAGCCGCCTGTATTCTTTACTGCCAGAAACGTAAATCTTTTTTGGCGCACGGAAAAGGCGAAAAAACGAACAAAACATGCCGAATGTAACCAGCAGAGTCCTTCAAACTTTTACTCCCCAACATAGATTGGCAAATTTGCAATCTATGCCTGCCAAATGTTCAACTCTTGCAGTAAAATAAATCAAGTAAGTCGACTTCGAAATAAGTATACAAATTAATACAACGATAAGTTACTGATGAATAATTCGCCGATCTGTAGCGAGAAGGATATGCGTCAGAAATAGAGAAGCGGTTTAACATAAATTATGATAAATAGCGTCTCGAAGTAATGCCTTCTGCAGAAGCGATCAGGGATTGCCGGTTGCACTGTTCATGCGGCAGGGGTGCAATGGCACTGAGGAAGCAGAAGGGGGTTTGTATTTATGGAAAAGCGTTGAACCCCATGGAGGCATACTCACTTTCGAAAGGGGCTGCACACGCTACCCCAGACGCTGGCTCGCGTCGGCGAGGGTGGGCTATTTTGCTGTTGACTGACGCCGCTGTATCCACCGTAGCCACCGAAAAACATGCTGCGATGATTGTTCCTCGGTGGCGAGCGCGAATAACACGTGACATCCATGAATAAGTGTTCACTTTAATTAGAAGCGTCCAAGAGAAGCTAGAGTGCTCTCCAATCCGGCGCGTTGAACCGCGTTGCGACTTAGAATTAGCCGTAAAACTAACTGTATATCAAACTCACAACCTACGTTAATACTATGAAGAAGACTCGTTACCCTTGGTACACGATTCTTTGGCACAAGTATTTGGCACTGTGGCTCAGTTTATTCAATAAAACCCTTAAAACTAGTTAGAAAACGATCTGGAAAGCCAAGAGTTCGCTTTGGCACCCTTCAGGCTCCAATCGTTGAGAGTAAAACAGTTCAAATTGTGCGTGTAACGCGAGTCTCTGAAATATGAAAAAGGGCAGCTTGAGAAAACGCAAGTTTTGCGTTTGAGCAAGGCGGAACAGTGGTCCAGAGGCCAGTCGACCTATATATCTACGCCTCGGGTGAGCACGCTCTGGACCGATCAATGGAGATAAGTCTCGCCCGATGATACACCAGATGATAAACACTGACTTCCAGTCTCACAAGCACTCTTCCTTGGAACCTCGTCACTATACAAAACTCGTATGTCTAATGTCTCATCAGTCAATCAGTAGAAAAGAGAGCAAAAAACAGTCTAACACTCGTAGCGCAGTTATAGTCCGTGGCGCACTTTGACCCCTGGCCAGTCCAAGAAATCAGGGATGGTGTCACTGAATCAGTAGTTTATCCTTCAACACTCTCCTTTTCGAGGAGGGTGACTGCTTCCTTACGGGTTGCCGATCGTGCCCCACTTTCAAAGAGTGCTCCATATCGACGAGACGATGCGAGCAAAAAAATGCGGAAATTCCCACGGGTTAACTTGAACAATGCCTTGTGTCACACTCGCACCAATTGTAAATTGTTTGCCGAGTTCCCTGAGAGAGGGGAACGATGTTTGACGCGTTATCGGTGACCTGTGGTCAGAGGCGATCGGAAAGCGACGACGACGAGTAATGCCGACGAGTAGTTCGGTGCGACGGATTGAACGCGACTGAAGGCAGGCGGCGGCATGGCTCGCACCGAAATCGGGGGCGGAGAGGCGGCTGGGGGTTTAAGGTCGGTAGATTTCTGCTGGATATATCGGGCCGACGCGTGCGAGCGAGACGGCAATACAGACCCCATGAACGCAGCTCTGCTACAGAGAGGAAGCATATAACGCAAAGGAGCAGTACGAGCGAGATGAAACGTAGAGCTATGGGGGACGCGCAGGACGGGGGAAGCAAACGACAAAAACAGATAGTAGCGGGGTTGTAGTTGTAAGTCGGCGAAACGGAGTAAGCGTGCATCGCTTTAAAGTCAGTGTCTCTCATTAAGGAGTCAGTGAGACGGGGGTCGAGCAATGACTTCTTGCAAATGCAAGTCTAATCAGGAAGCTCAAGCAGTCGGGCGATTGTTACCCTCGAGAATAGAGCTCTGCCAAATGAAACTAGTCTCGGAAGCCACATAGAGTTTACTTTTGTAGTTAAAACTTAGACTATATTCGGTTGGTATTTTTTAAAAATTTCGTTGATTAAAATTACATGTTTCTTCCTGTAAATTAAATGTTTACTAAATAACTAAATATTCGGAAAATTCAAACATGAAGTATTGTTTTCTAAGATCTGTTTAGGGCAGACTTTCCTGAGTCATCGGTGCCACGAAAATCCATCGAAATACCTAGATTTGTTACGCGCAAGTGACTATAGCTCGGATTGCAAACTCTTCGTTTAATACTTGGATTCTTTGTCTGAAATCATTCCCTCTTCCAAGGATAATCCTTCAAAAATATGACCCGCAATGACAGCAGATTAATAAGGGGCCATTCTTGAGACTTAAAAGGGGAAGCCTAGGGTTTGTTTTGCCCATCGCCTAGCCAGGTATAAAATACCTCATGCAAACGCATTCTAACTGTTTGCTTCAGTTGCAGGCAAATTAGGCAGGACAACTATAACTTCACGCAACGAACACTTATACCTGACACTACTAAAACTTATGGCGGCCAATATGATTTCTTAGATCGCGCAATGAGACTTTAATTGGAAATGAAAAGACGATTTTGATCGAAAAGTGAGAACCACTACATCGTGAATTGACCTTCAACCCTGTCGGTCGAGATAGTCCTGTCGCTAAAGCAAACAGTAAAAGAATCGAATGTTTATTAAGAGATACGCGAGACCATTTGTTCAGTGCCTGATTGAAAGCTGTCAGGATTACTCAATCTTCTGTCATCACGACGATGCACTGGTTCTACTCGCACGTGTTGCGAGAATTCGTTCCGAAATAACTAGATTGACAATTTGCCCCTTAACTAAACAATCTTACCCTGAAAAAATGAGAAGCTTAAAAATGATCTTCCTATATCTAGAAGGTATTCCATCAGAACAACAGTCCCTTGCATTGACTTATACATACTCTTACATAAGACGTACTATTTAGGCAGGAGAGAGGATAAATAACTTCACCCTTAAATGATGTTTAAGAGATCTCAATTCAATTTTATTGAACTTATTAGACTCCAGTAAATTCGTTAAGCCAGACTTACTGATGCCTTACATTATGGGTAGACGGCTATAATAGTATTGTTGTAGAAATACGTATTACAATTACAGAACTCCTGAGATATGTACACATATGGATGCATACTATATAAGAAAACCAATTAAAATACACTTCTTTGTCACATTTCATGCATATCTTTACCAATGAATGTGCATAAAAGTTGGACAAAGTATGCCAAATCTAGATTCTTAATCTCGAACTAGATTTTCATGCAATTACAGGGTAAACTGTAATTCACTAAACAGATGCTCTTATTTATATGATCATAAGGAACATATTATATAAGAAGAACACCGATGAAGTAAAGTTCTATATGAGGATAGGCCAGTGCTCCATTTAACCTCACATTTAGTGATGACAATAACGTCGCAAGAATGACAAATGAATCTTTCAGCGACACCTATAGTATTAATTGCACATGCTTCCTCGCACACACGCGTGTAATTACCATATCCCGAGAAACTCCATTACAGAGAGTTCAATTGTCATTATCGACGCACATCACATGGTCTCACCCCCCACGCACTATTTACGATACACTACGCAGCGAGCTCATTAATGAAAAATCTACGAGTATCGATTCATACTCTTGCAGATATTATTGAGCTAGAGTAAATTCACTATGAGACGTTGCTTATGTTATATTACAATGAACGCAATAATCAGTATTAGTGGAGGCAGCTGTGGTTTTCCCATAACCATAAATATGGTACAGGGTTACCCTTCGAAGTTCAAGAGTTCTCGTATAAAAAGGTTCTACTCCATAAAAAGAATTGTAAACAGTCATCAAGATAAGAAAATAACAAAATACAGTAGTTGTAAATATACAAAACAAATGGAAAGGAGAACTCAAGAAACGTAAGGTTGTACTAAAAAATTATGAACGTTTGAAGTCTTTACTCACACGTCCAAGTAATTCTTGATCGCTGCGGTGTCATCCAGGAAATCGCCCATTTTCTGGCCGTTATATTAATGTATGTCACAGTTGCCACATTAAAAAAGCACGCACAAGAAAGACTCAAACAAAAACACACGCGTCGGTAAACCGTCAAATTTAAACGCACGAATTTCCGATGCTGCCGCTATGTGCGCTGCTTGATCTAGTTTCGTTAAGGTGCGCGTTACATAGGCGCGTCAAAGTGGCGCGGTTTTTAATACGTAAAAAGGTTTGTTAGTAGTTCTTTTGTATTCGTAGCATTTATAACACAGTTATACCCATGAAATAAAAGTAGGAATAGATAGAAAGGCATCCTGATATTAATATAAAAAGCGACCATTAGTCAGGAAGTTCATTAGACACGCCAGAGGACGCCTGATTAAAACCGTCAACGTGACTGCTGTGCAAACATTACAAAGACTTTTTTGGAACATTATGTAATTCATTTGCTTGATACGGGGATAGTCAGACTCGAACTCTGTTGAAACGCACATTGCAACGTGATTGAGTAGCAACATATACTGTTGATGCAAGTCCCAAGAATATTCTTTAATAATTCCGCGTCCGGCATCATCAGTGATCAAAACGCAAATCCAACGATTCTAGTGTGCCTTGATGAGTCATGGTGAAAGATATGTATCTTATCAGGGTAATGAAACGTCAAAACAGGCTAATAAGGCGCATTAATTGTCAGGCTTACAATGTATTGTAATGTAATATTAATATTAAGCATGTGCTACGGCTTTTTATGCCATCGTGATTGATGTGCGGAACCTGGAATACAAAATCAACATCGGCATAACATCGCGCAGAGTGAATTTAATAAATGTGAGCAGTTGATATTTGCTTTTGATGATTGCTGAGAGTCAATAATCGTGTAGTGGTCAGTTTCGTAAGAAGCAACAGTGACTAGCCAGTAGCCAAGCCAGTATGGCAGCCGTCTGAGTCTGTAGTGCACCTCGAACGTGCTCTTGTATCACACACGGAAACCTCGTTATCGCGGTTAGCACGGCAGTCCGGCAATGATTTGGGCAACGCGTGTCGTGAGGTACTTGTGAATGATGATAAGCACTGGATTCTACAGGCTCGCGTCGCGTCCGTGAACGTGTTTTGCTGGTGCACCTGATTCTCGCCGGAATCAGCGCGGATCGCTGACATTGACAGGTGGTAGCTGTCAGATCGCGCCTAGAATTCGGCTCGCCCAGGTTATTGCACCATGTTCGCGACCCTCAAGAATAAAATACGCGAGGAAATTGGGAGTGACGTGTCCACAGTGATCCGTAATGCCGGTAACGTGCGCGGCATCAACTCCAGACACGTTTCCCAGGTACGATAATTCCAGATTACTTTCCCACAACTACACAAGCAACCAAAGTATTTTGTGTTAGCGGAAAATTGTCCTTTCTTGGCTTGGAATTCGGCAGCGTACGACCGGAAACATCAGATAAGAAGTTATTATCGTAACCCTTGTTAGAGCTGCATATGTTTTCCAGATACTTTATTAGGATATGAATCTTTAATGAGTTGGCTGAGAGAGGATTAAAGGGCGACACTGTTTGCTCGTTTTTGTACACTGGTATTTTTAATGTCGGCTGGTTCCACTTCCAAGTGTGTTTCCTCCCCAAAAGTAGGAATGTCTTTGTTACAGGCTGGATCAACGAGTAGCATTAGTGGTTCACAAATCTCACTTGACGGGTCAAGGGAAGAGAACACTGCATCACCATCCCCACCTATTTCTTTGAAGAGGGACAGCAGTTTTGAATTGAGACTGAGTGATGGTATGCAATTATCCGCAAAAGACATTAAGAAGTTTGAGAGCCGGGAAGATGAGTGGAGAAAAAGATTGGTCAAAAAGGAGACCGAGATGCTTAAGAAAATGGAGAAAAAGGAGGAGGAGTGGAAAGTGAGACTGTTTGAGAAAGAAAAGGAGTGGAAAAAGGTGGTGGAAAGACAAGAGAAGGAGAAATATAAGTTAGCAGAAGAATTGAAAACTGTGGAGAATACAAAGCAATCGTTGGAATTAGCAATTAAGAATGCTGAAGGTAATTATCCATTTAAGTGGGAATATGCGATAGTTATTTTTGGTATGATATTAATTCTGGCTGATATTCTAGATTACAAGAAGAAGTTATACAGTTTTCAAGAAGATGCAGAACAGCTTGAAGGTTTTCAAACACAGGAAATGGCAAAAATTAAACATTTGGTAAATTATTCTTGATAAGAAAAATCAAATGTTACTCGTTCAAATGATTATAATATGTTATGGATTTTTTGTTAAAGCTTTTGGCGAAGGAACAAGAGGTGGAAGAGAAAAATCATTATTTAAAGACAACAACAGCTGAGATTGACTCCTTAAAGAGTGAAGTAAACCGTCTAAGAAGATATGAAGATGAACTGAATAATGTTCAGGTGAGTAATTAGTTCAATATTTTTCAAAAAGAACAGTCACTCTAGCCAGTATAAACTGTGCAAAGTTATATACCACAGTTTGTTTAATGTAAGTTCATTATGGGTAGGCATCCTATGTTAATATATGTTCAGAAATTTTAAGTATGTGTATTTTGTGGAGTGACAGTCTAAGTTCACTCTTTGTGCAATGTATATTTGTTGGTATAATTGTGTCTGTATAACAGATATTGACATGTCGAACTATAAGAAAGGAAATCATTTTATAGTGCACACAAAATAGTTCTTTCCAAAAATTAGACTGAATAATATGAACCATATTGCAAATAATCAAAATCCTCTGTTTTCAAATAATCCGCCAAAGTAATACGTGTACCCACAGTATGGTAGGACAGATACTTTCTTTCTTGATAGTGTTGAAATAGCTAATCCAGCAACCGTATGTTTAGCTAATCTTAAAATTAAGATGTATCAAGAAACTCTTTATGCTTCTTACAAACCAAAGGAAATTACCTTATTTGTGTAATTGGAATAGGAACTCTATAGAGCACCTGTTCATCACGAACCCACTGATCATATACTTACTCAATCTTTAGATGTAAGCACGCTTCCTTTTCGAGGAATCTCGTTATTGTTTTGAAGCCTTTCAGTGTTTTCGTTCTAATTTTTATATATATTGCTTTTTGTTTTTGTCACAATTTGGCATTTTTTGATTCTGCACCTTTTTCGTATTGACACACTATACCAATTTACAATATATACGTATTGTTCGCGTTTTACGATCGGGATTTTCGGGGAGGCACTCGTGCGAATGTAAATGCATATGTTCCATAACTAAAGCCTACTGTCTGTACTCGCTAAAACATATTTGCGAAATTACAAGGAAGTGCTTTCCTCCCGTCGTAGCATTTTTGAGTACATGCAGGTACAACCGTATCGTGAACGATACCTTTCGCTAGTTATGGAACATGAGCAAGCATAAGTGATACCAAAGTTTTGTGAACACAACATACGCATGAAGATTGGAAAAGTATGATAAACGAGAGCATTGGAGATCAAAGTAGGCGGTAATTTCCGCTAATTTGCTGCTGCTACCGCTGATGCTAGAGGTACGTCTTCAAAGCTTAGCCGCTACTCTTCCGACATATAAATAATCTTCTCTTAGATCTTACGTCAATGTTGCCTTGTATGTAATTCTCTTCTTTGGCGCAAAATTATCTACGACTTAGAAAAAATATATGCATGTATTAACTAGTGAAAGTATTTTACCAGTAAGGGAGAATCCTCTGCTCATCGGGCAATAATAACATTTCCAAGGCGATATTAATTGCGGCACTTGCGCTCCAATGTTACTACTCTCATAACAAAAGAAAACGATTTAAAAGGTTTTGGGCTTGCAATACCAGAAATATCTTAAAGCATACCACAAGGGGTTTTATAAGCCTAATAATTACATATTGTATTCACATGAAATCACTGCGATTTATCATTCAAAGGAAAATTCCCTGACAATCATCCCGCTTCTTCATTTATTTTGTTTGCATTCTGTTAACATTCAGCCTTGCTGTCATTACTCGGCCACTTCACTATCATTCGCTTATCGCTCCTCGCTTTATGATGTTGGGATTCTTTCTCATACATACCATTCCAAGTTTTGTACCTTAGAAATGCTTCTGGAAAGACTCGCAAATGAATCAATTGACAACGCACAGTGTCAGAGCAGCTGTTGCGAACGGATTGTGTGATAACAATAACGCCGCTTTCAGGATGAAATGGAAGGCCTGAGACATTCCACACAGCGAGAACGGGCCCAGTTATCCTGCCAGTTGGCCCAAACGGAAGAAGAAGTACGGCATTTGAAGGACAAAGTATTCGTCTTGGAACAGAGAGTAGCATTGCAAGCCGACCAAGTAACGGTGGACGACAGAATAGCAGATCTGATGAGGGAAAGGACACTTTTGGAGAGGAAGTTGGAAGAGGCCCATCTTCATCTATCAGATATTAAAACCAGTTGGTCTGGCAAAATATCGAGTTTAGAAACCCAAGTAGGCAGACTGAGTAGGCAAGCCGGTGAAGAGGGCCTTGAAAGAAGACGTGTAGAAGAAGAGAGCGAAAAGCTTAAGCAGAAGATCAAGCATCTAGAAGCTGAAATAGAGGTGAACAATGTTGTTATGGCGACGAAAGATGCCAAGCTTTTGCGCATGGCCGAGGACATTGACGAGATGGCCACGGAACTGAAAGAGCTCCGGGCCAGCGTCGATGACGAGGTGGAGGAGTTTAAGCGACAAATTGTGAGTTACCGCGATATGTAGTGGTGCATGGAGTAGATTCTTTTGTTTTTGATCGAGTACTATCCCTTTCGATAGTAACATGCAAAACAATTCCCCACCTCTGTTATGTTAAATAGACTATTGTCTATGTGGTATGTATTAGCATACTGCTAAACAGTGTAAGATCTCTTCTCGGAGTTGGCCCTAACTCGAAGGCCCCGAGCAGTTTTTGTTTTAGTAATTAAATAAGTACAATCGCTACTGCTTTATAATAATGAAAAGAACAGTTTTCTATAATGTTTTTCACCTTAAAAACAGTCGTTGAAAGACGCCCGTTGGAATTGCACATCTTTTTTATATACATGTTTACACTTATAAAGCAGAGACTTTGATCGCTGATCAAGTATCCTTAACGAACGTGATTTTGCAGCCATACAAAGTTACCGCGAGTTTTTTTTTACCTAATCACTGATAGTTATTGATAGTATGTTTTTACTCCTCAATGTTAAGTTACATTCACGCTGCGTTCTGGTTTATACAGGCGTCAAGTAGGTTTTTGCCTAACGCGTGTAAGTCTTTCACCTTATTTCTATAAGTTAAAACTACATGTCGCCTTTCTCAATTGCATGTGTGTTTTCTGAAATGCTTGATGCTTAAAGCACAAATTTTTCCCCTTAAGCGTGCACATATGATTTATGTAGTCAGTTTCAGTGTAACAGGATAAGCATGCAAAACTTTTAATATGTTTTCCCTGCATTTCTTGAAAGTAGAGTCATATGTTTGAGATATGAGTGTTTGCGACCAGTTCTTTTAGAATTCCATTGTTTCATCGCGTGCTTTTATACATAATACCAAAAGTAAAGGGTACAGAGGCAACAACACTTTTATGTATAATCGCATCTCTATGTATACTTTATTTGTGGAATAAAGAGAAAACATATCAATCCTTCTCGCATTGGTTTTTTGCTTGTTTTACATATACCTCTATTTAAACCAACAACCTTGCCTTTACAGTGGCTTTTTATGAGGCAGACGAATATTACCACACAAACACATGTATCTAATAGGATTGTAATTTTATATTTTGCCGTTCTGTATATCTAGAGTGCCCAATTATATTTCGTTGCTGCAACCCCACCCAGATGTACTTACATGTACAGGCAGCCAACCTGAATTATAGGACAAGTGTTTAAGCTGTCGTGAATGGTACCTAGGAAGTATCTCATCTTTGACATTAGCGATACGTCTGACCTTAACTTAAGTTAATTCTATAAATATAATTAGAATAGTAAAAACATGGATTCAGGATGAAAAATGTGTTCGATAATACAGTTCTCTATTGTGCTTCTCGCTCTAAATATTTGCTATGCTTCCATCAAGTAAATATCATAAAAACCACAAAAAGAAGTCGTTACATTAAAAAATATATTGTTCGAAAGATATCAGAAGCATACTACAAGCATGTGTGAGTACCTTGAGGATGAATGGTACTGATGTCGCATTTTTGTCTACTTTTTCATTAGGAAACATCATCCAAAGAAATCGCACAATTGAAACAAGATTTGGAAGAAGCAACAAAGAAGCTTTCTACATCTAATTCTCAGCTTACTCATCTCCGTTTGTCTCTGGAAAGTGAGAAAGCTAATAACACCTCGTTATATCTGGATGTAACAAACCTAAGGGAAAGCTTGGAAGCAGAAAAAATAGCATCAGCGAATCTTCGAGAATGTCTTGCGAGAGAACGTGATGAAAAAGATACGGCCTTACTACGAAACGCTCAAGTCTCCCAGGATATTGAAATAGTGAAGCAGGAAAGTCGGCAGCAAGAGATTGAAAATGTCGAATTTCAAAATCGAGTTGAATATCTGGAAGACAATCTTCGCGCGAAAAACAAAGAGGTCGAACAAATGTCCACAACTTTAGAAGAAACAAAGCATAGGATAGCGGAATTAGAACAGTTAGAACAAAATCGGGAGATGATGGAGCGAAATGAGAAGATGCTGAAGAGTAGTTTACTGGACCTCGAAGAGCAATTGAAAGAAAAAACGAAGGTATGACACTCCCCCACTGCCTTTAGTATGGATTCTCACAAGTGCTTGCCTGTTTCAGACAATCAAAGTTCTACAACAGCGGTTAACAGACATGAAAAAGACTCTACAGAGAGAGCTGAGGATACCATCGTCGTCTCTAGACAGCGATGCTGAACCCTCAGCAGCAATTTTGAATCCAAGCTCCTCAAAGACAGTCACTGCCAGACAAAATAGCGGTAGGGATGACGATGTCAACTTCAAATATTTGAAGCATGTACTCATCAAGTTCCTAACTAGTAGGGAATATGAGGTAAGCACACCAGACACGTCCTTGTTTCTCTTAGTTTCACTTTCATGATTAAAACAAATTTGTACCTATTTATTTCCCAGGCGCTCCACCTTACAAGAGCAGTTGCCACACTTTTACATTTCTCACCAGAGGAAGAACGCCTCTTGCAAGAGACATTAGAGTGGAAAATGTCCTGGTTTGGCACTCGGCCGAACCTGGGCTTTGGTCAGACTGCCAAAGCGATACCCCCTAGCTGATAGTCGAAGCAGATCGCCGTTCGCCTAGGTATCATAAAGGTAGCTGCAGACACTTGGTTGAAGTCCAAGAGGTGGGCTGCGTCCGTAATCGGAGGCAAGTGATCGTTACGCTCAGCGAAGAAAATCGCGGGCTAATGCTTTCGTAAGTTTTATATTGTTATCTAACATTTATAATATCAAGTCACGCTTGGAGTAACGATCGACTAGTGTGCCGAAAATACGAAATCTCTAATGTCAAGTGCAATTTAAGCGCTATAGTGCGCAACAATAGTAAGAAAAGCTAGATAGAATGTCAGTACTTTACAGGTAGCAATGGTATGGAACGTTCAAGTTAGTCGTTGATTTCTTAAAAGAGCGGTACCTGTATTTATGGACCAACTGTGTTGGACCGAAATTCAATCGTCATAATAGCAAAAGTTTCATAACCGAAGGCATTTTCTTCATCTAAGGTTATTCGATTAGTGCATTTCTAAGTATTCAAATGGCCACATGTAACATTTTTATATATGATGATTGTTCTTTGTTTTATTGCTCGGTTCAATACTTCCATTCGTATGCGATATAATTATTCGACGGATGCGGATAATATCGTGACAGACTTCGGAATGAAAAAATTAAGAGTCGTATTCAATTAGATAGAATTTCGTGGTATTGTGAATTTCAATTACAAATTAGTTCATTTCAATGTTTCAAGTATCAGTATTAAATGTGTTGACATGTGTATAATATAGTATTAATTTGGATCTACAGGTTTCTGCATAGCACTATCTAAATTATTAATGTAAATAGTTTATTCGATCGATTTCGGAATTTCGCAAGAGTTCCTTTTGTAGATAGATACATATTTACTACCAAGAAGTCGTAGCCTTCGTTATCATGACGCACATAGAATAATTTTACCGTTTTAAGAATGCGTAATGAAAGAAAATGATTGTTCAAGAAAAGTAGTCGTATTGAATCGGTAGTATGAAGTACGAGGAAATACATAGGCATTCCTTCTGGAAATAATTTCTAGGAACGGTCGCATGTTGCGTAGCTTACCAGTTAGTGGTTAACACAAATCGTGAGAGAACATAATGCAACTACAGTCCGAGTTAGGATCGATTTCTGGAGAGACACCTTTACAATAAAGAAGTAATGATTCTATGAAAAATATCGACAAATTTAAGGTGTACTTTGGAAGTCGACTAAACTGACGAGTTTTCGATTCTCTGGGTTGTATGTATCATACGTGTAAGTTATTACTGTTACACAGATGGAGTTAGTCATACATTGTATATTCTACAGTTGCCTGACTTTTGAAGTGTACATAGCAATAGTTAAGTAACAGTACCAAACTGTCTTGAAGAAGGCATATCGGTGCCGGACGATCACCTCAGTGCTTCAAATGCATTTTAAGTATGAACCTTCGAATAACCGTACAAGATTCGAACAATTTTTCAACGTTGATAACTTAACTTTGCATTGCTAAACTTATATGCAACAATCAACAAGTTAAACTGTGAACAAGAGACGTCATAGTAAACTTATTCGATTGCCATAAAATCAAAAACACGCCGAAATCGGAACTTTACCGAATTGGTGGCACTTTAAAGTATCATTATGAAGTCCAACACATATGTTAAAATGAAAGTATTGCTCATAACACACTTGTTAAAAACAACATCTATAACATTCTTCCACATAATACCGGATTGAAATTTCAACGACACTTCATAGTGCCACCGATTCCGAAAATGTTAATATTGCTTCGAAATTTAATAAAGTACTTAAAAATCACACAGTACTTCTTGAGTGGTCACCTCTTTATTGTAGAAAAAATACGTTGAACATATTACAGATTGAATCATTTTCAACGTTTCTGTTTCATAAGGTAGAGATGACTAGTAACCCCATTAAGTTCAAGGCACTAAAGTTATTATACGCATGTTCTCCTTTCTTCTAAAAATCGTATATTTCTTATTGTTCTACAGCATATTGGGCCTTAATTGGCGAATATATGTGGAACGAGCTAATATCCATGTCTGTCTTGCTGACTCGCAGATACTCTTACAATTCCGCATCTCTGTTATAGGATTGATCCCGTCATACAGTCTACTCTTTTCCTCTAATGCTTATTAGAAAAATAGGAATCAACTCCTGTATTACACCAGGATCAATTGTTAATCGCTATCGATGGCTTTAAAGGCCGACGAATGCGTTTAGATTTCTGCCTGAACTTGAACCATCATGAAAGCATCGTTCGTAACTTAATAATAAGTTTCAAGGTATGATTTCCAAATGAAGTCGTTCCTCTTTCGGAGTTGTAACATGGTTTTCAGAATCAGCAAATAATTGATTTGCGCAGCCCTTACATCGAAGTATTATTGACCGTTCGTCTTCTGACTCGTATTTCGCAAGTGGAAGCTCAGCTTCTCTGATAAAGATTATTTTAAACTTTTCTCAACCCAGATATGAGCTCCTGATAAATTTCGGGTGTAAGATCTACGTACTCTTTCATACTTCCACGGAAGTACAGTTTATCCTGAATCTTACTGGGATCAAAACCTTCCTTCTGAAGATTGATCTTCTTTAATTTGAATGTGGTTGTCACTTCAACTTCCTTTCCGACTCTCAAAAAGATTGGTCTTGCATAAGGCGGCAACGCTCTGTCCAATCCTTGTGCTAACGCTTTCAGATCTAAGCAATTCTCAGGATCTGCAATAGCTGCCATTCCGGCTTTGCCTTCTGTTCCAGGGACCTAATATAATACAAAAGCATGGTATTTAATATGTGTATTCATCCATTTATTTCAATAATTTATTAGCTCTACAAACCTGTACACCATACACCGAAGCATTATGGTAACCAACCAGGTTACTAATAATCGCTTCGACTTCAGCTGTTGAGACATTTTCCCCTTTCCACCTGAAAGTATCGCCAACTCGGTCTTTGAAGTAATAGTATCCGAACTCGTCATGTGATAATATGTCGCCTAAAACATCGAAACAGAACAGTCCAATATTTATTTATTTTCTATTTATTTGAGTGAATGTTTCTCTGTGCAAAAGACTAACCCGTTAGGAAGGCTTTATCGCCTTTATAAAAAACGTTTTCTATTATTTTCTTGCGCGACGCCTCCTTATCCAAGTAACCGTTGAATTCTCGCGAGGCGTTTCCCTGCTTAATAAATCCTATGAACATCCCAGGCTCGTCTGAAATGGAGAAACATGCGTCGGTTTAGTTATGACAGCTTCGTTTAACAATATTTCCAAGTGGATTGTATTTCAGTATCATCATTACTTATTGCTGCTCGTATGCACAATCCGTCCGGACCACGAATTGGTTCGTGCGTATCAGATTCCACCCGGATAATCGCTACTGGGTGCAGGAATTTTGGTAAGATGGATGGTACGCATCCAACTGCACCAATCTTGTTATCCACATTTACTAATAAAAATAAGAATTATACTATTAATTTCTACAGTTATCGCAAAAAACACTACTCGAATATGTTTCAGTTGGGGATGGGGATTCAGTTCAGTTGAAGGACGTCCATACCGATGTTAGCATTTCCTTCGCTTGATCCGTAGACTTCAGTGATTTGAGCAATTTTGAATCGATCCACAAATTCGCGCCAGATCTGTGGCCTCATACCATTTCCCACCATCAGTCTGACAGAGTGTGAGGAGTCCTCTGGACGGGGTGGCGCCGTCAATAAATATCGGCACATTTCACCCACGTATTGTGCTAACTGTGATAGACAATGGATAGGGAGAGATATTCGTTTAATAGTCAAACTAATATTTGCGGAATTCCTTAGCCAATGTTATTTTAATAAGTATTTCTAATAAATACTCACGGTGCAATTATACTTAATGCAATCCGTCCAGTAAGCAGAGACCGAGAATTTTGGCCGGACAACACTCGGTATACCTTTAGCTAGAGCGCAACACACTCCCACCACACCACCGGACATGTGGTACATGGGGTTCGGATTGTACATAGTATCACTCGTTCTTAATCCTAACATGTAATACGTGGCAGACGTAACTAACATAAACCTGAAAGCACGATTTTTAGTTTATTAACATCTAACTAAGGCGCAATAATTCCAATAAAGTTTTGTAGTATGTTCTGGATGTGAACACAAGTATGTATGTACAAGGGATCACGACTAATTCAAAGGGAGCGAAGGTTGCATGATATTATTTTAAAAAGGCACCCCCTTTGGCGCGAGCAGACAGCGACTAGTTTCACGTAAGGCGACTACATTTACATTTAATCTCGTTCCCGACGACTCGTAAGGCTTGCCAAAGAGGATTATGGATCGTTCATACGTTGAGTATCAAGTAGACAATTCATTTTGTCTGCACACATTCACACGTGTCGCGTTGGAAAAACTTTGATGCATTCCGGGAGTATCGATGAGCAAACTAAGATCATTAGTTATTAAACGGTCTTTCGTTGAGTTCGAGGGTGCCATTGATTTTACTACCACCGAGTCGTTCGATTGCCATGTGAGTGGGTGGACGCGTGTCTGTGCGTATACATAGAGTGAAACTAGTAGCCTCGGGTTTCAGTAATGTTTCGTCACTCGGAGCTTGACCTATATTTGGTGGTCGATGATTTTAAATAATGAATCTACCGTAATGTTAGCTGAACCCAATGCCACGTCACCTACTCGGGAACCTTTAGTGTGTTGATGTCCTGTATGTTTCATTGAGAAAGATACAATGTGTATCTGGAAATTACCATACCTTGAGTTTGGAATTATAGCCACTTTCGGCATTCCTGTGGTACCACTCGTATAGATGTAAAGTAAATTATCTCGGTAGCTGGGCTCCTCACTTACAACCGGCTCTTCTGTACCGGCTTCCGACAGGAGTTCTGTTAAATTGTACACGCTATCCGTATTTTTTTCGGTGGCATAGCTATACGTGTACCTCGCAATGCCCGTAAGAGAGGCAACGATGTCGTTTATTGCTAGAGGTCAAAAGGATATTTAGATTATTTAATTACTATAAGCTATCATGCAATAGTTAAACGTGAAGGTGCAATTTCTTTCCAACAGTTCCTTCGTACAGAAACTTCAATCCATCAATTCCCATCAATATCAACTAAAAAGTAACATAACGAGTAACAACAATCTGAGTCTGAGATGAAACGCACCGGACGTGTAGTCTTCGGTATAAATGATGGCTTTGACTTTGGCAACTGTTATACAATGGAGCAAGGATTGCAGGCGCAAATTCGTATTGATCAAGGCGGTTACGACACCGAGTTTTCCTAATCCAACCCAAGTAGCGACATATTCGGGCCTGTTCGGCATCATCAGTGCCACGGCATCGCCCTTTTTCAAACCGGCCTTTTGAAAAACTGATGATATTTGGTTGCTATATTTATTCACCTATAATACAAGAATTGTGCGTCAAATTTTTAGGCCTGCAGCGACCCAACTGTTCCGTCGGCGACTCTTGTGCCTTTGCTCATAGAGGGGTGAAAAAGACTACCTACATCAGCATACGTCCAGACCTTTCCGTCGTATATAAAGCACGGTTTGTCCGGATGTTTCTTAGTGTGCTCCCGAAAGACCTTCACGATAGTCATATTCTTGCGAGATATGTTTCGCAAATAACGATTGGCATTTACATACCTGTATATGAACCTGAAAAATAGGATGCCTGCTAGTGTTTCGTATGCGGCAGTCGTTCTTTTGGGCTTTGAGATGAAAAGTATACAAAATTGTAGTCGAAATATCTGTCACTGTATATGCTTATAGATTTCAATACCATATTCTCGTATTTTCAGGCAGCATAGTCTAGGAACGAGCACTGACTAGGAATGGTTTTTCTTAAAAAATGGTACTAACGAAAATTTTAATCTTTATGCACTTGTTCATCCTTCCTATAGTATCGGCTTTTTTAATGAAATACGTAGATAGTCAAAACAATAAACAATCATTAGTCGTGTTTGTGTGCTGCTTATCGAAGATCCGGTTGTATTTCAGTCATGTCTAGACTCGAGCCGGGCCCGATTATTCGTTCCTTCATCTTAAATTCAGCTTCGAAGGAACACCCTCGGTTCATCTTGTATTAGACTATAAACGTATTTGCCATGTCATGAGAGATACCGCAAATAATCTAATTGACGCTATTTTTACTCATTAAAAAGAATACTTTGAAGATACTTCAAGTTGTCAAGGAGCACTTGTGTTGCCTTTATTTAAACCAATTCTTTAGTTTTCAATGGGAAAATTATATCCGATAGCGGTAAGTTTAATAGACCGCTTTGTGTATAGGTCAATCACAGGGCAGGATTTTATCGGCACCAATGTTATAGCGATAACAATATATTCTTGTGTGAAGCTGTTATGGAACACGATAGAGCTGAACTTTGATGCCGATTATCACATGATGCCGTGGTGACACTGCGAAAATGTATGATAGTCTTAAAGCAAAGTCACGCAGAAATGGAACATAAAGATAATTCGCGATAAGGGGGATCAAAATCCAGGAGCGTTCTCTTATTGACGTGTGTGCGATGAATGTACTCACTTGACGTCGCGCGGCAACGTTTTCAGGATAATATAGATTTTTCTGTGCCACTTCCATATCACCGGCACGAGGGCAGCAGCCAGGACAACCTGGGTGACGCTGTTGAATCGGGGGAAGCCGATTCTCGTAACGATTGCACCCACCGTCATGACTGTTACCGCGAACGACAGCAGCAAGACTCTCACGTGCATTCTGAGAAATCAGATCTCTACGGCACGGGCGAGCACCACCCTTCCCCTTTGCCAAAAGCACGCCCCGCAGGCTCAGCTCCGCAACGTTCACCGAAAATTGTCGACACCGTTTCCGCCGAGGCACGGAGGGAAGTCACGAAAACATAGAGAGTACAATTTGATGCATTGGTTCTGCGCGAGTGCGACGGGTGGGTTTGGTATCCGCAGTACTACAGGGAAGTACAGGGTGCAGCCCCGACCCACGATTCGACTGCGTTCGCCTGCGGCCGCGCCAGACACTGGATTCGCTACTGATCGAAGTGCCCCTTTCTCACATGCCCCTTCGCCTGCTCTCCACCACCGGTTGTACGTTAGTCAAACCTCGTGCACCCCAGCATACTGTTCACACTTCTTTAGGGGGACTGCCGGACAGTTGGATCAAATTGATTTTTACGTACTTTATGGTTTTGCAATGCGACGATAATAGATGGCATTGAAACGAAAAATATTCACCTGTGACATTACAGTATGAAAAGAATGCGCTGCGCAGAATCACCTTTCATACAAACTACGAATTCGCAGCTTTAATCCTCTTTTTACGAATCAAAAATTATTTCTCCTATTGTAGCCGTTAGCGTAGATCTTTTTGAGCTGTGTTATATAAAGTATTTGAAATAGACGTTGCATAAAGGGTTGTATGGAGGTTTATGATTGGGATAGTTAAACGAGTTTTACTTACCATAGAATTCTTTATTTCTCAATAAAATTTCAGTGAAATAAATGCATGGCGCGTGATGCAATACAATAAAATATGCAAAATACATTGAAATAAGACGGCCCATCTCTAATTAGATCTTAGTTTAATTCACATCAAGAATTGGAATGAAGATATCGCTGAATAAACAAAAGAAAAATATAGGCGACGAATTGAAAACCTCCTCCTTTTCGAAGTCGGTTAAATGCAAATACATTGTTACGATTATGCGTTGAACAACATTTCACTCGCTCGCACTTGAAAATAGATGTGTGAAATAGAATGCTTTTGAAAGTATGATTAGCTATTTCAGTATCTTAATCGTCAAATTAGAGAAAAGGTAAAAGCCTCGATCATAAATTTACATCATTACAATGTAAATGCGTGACGGGCATAGTAAACCAGTTGAACCAGTCTGCAAGTATTCGCGACCCTACAGATATCAGTCGTACCATCTAGTGAAATACATCAATTCGTGCACTGTTATCGATAAACTAATTCAGATCTCAAGATTCGTCGACTGCACGTCGCGACGATTTCAGTTCGAAGAAACAGTGCTGATAATGAATCGAACACACATAGTTTGCTGTACTTTTGGTACAGATAATAGAAGTAGAAATAGAACTACATGTATACGTATACACATACTACATTGTTATGTGTTTCTCGGCCAGGAGTGTAACGTTACATTTGTAAAGTTGTAGTACAGTGTGTTCAGACTTTCAGCTCTAGGTGCAACCAGTCGATCGCCATTGCGATTTTGCTGCGTCGCTCTTGATATATTTTAACACTATATAATACTAACATTCAGAATACATACTCGGCATCTATAAATGCACATTGCATCTAGGTAAAGGAGAGAGGAATGATGATTTTCCCAAACATCTGTCGTCGGAAAAAGATTCAAAACAGTTTGTAATATAAAATCTTTTGAACGTGTGGTGCTTTCAAACTGGCAGGAAATATAATATTTATTTCTTGCCATGTATCGGTGGTTTCCTTCGATATATTAAAATTAGTTAGTGGTACGACCATCCGTTCACTGGAACAGTGCTTTGGCAAAAATGGGAATGAATCGGCAAGGGTCGACAGAATTGTCTTTCAACAAGCACCGTGAAAATGTCGCGGTAACTCAGTTTAAAGAAATGTTCCCTATTTTCTCGCTACGTATAAACTGTAACTGCACTGGTCGATTAACTTCACGCTACGAAATTACCAAGCCTCTTTAATACTCTTGAATAGTAACTAATAATCATGAGTCATTTGAATAACTGTTATTATAAATGTATCCCTGCCCTAATAACTCTGAGCTAGGTTGAGTTAGAAGAGGAAGACGTAATTAAACTACTAAAAGTCGAGTACATAAGGAAATAAGTGACTACACATTCCTCAAGAGGAATTCACAAATAAAATACTGAAGAAAATAATCGAAATATATCGTGGGATTACCTAATACTGTCGGGCCGTGCACGACCTTTATATATTGAGCTAATTAATAGTAAATATTCTAACATAAGTATAAACTTTGTCTGTTCACTTTGGAGGATGATCTGTGTGCACCTCAACAACATCTAAATTCAAAATATCAATCTCTGTGATAGTCTTGCCAGCAAACTGCCCGAATACACCACTAGATGCACTTCTCTTCACAACTGCAAGTAAAATCACATTAGTATATATTGTACAGGGCGAACAGTTTACCAACTACAATATTCTAAATCAACTAACCATAGGGATTGACTTTTCTTAGCATGTATGTAGGTAGATTCTCACATTCTCGTGCGATATAAGTACCCACAACGGATAAATCTGTAATCGGTGGTGTAACAACTTTCATTGTTTCACGTACGATTTCCGTGTCGACGTCATAATCACCTACAAGGGACATCAAGTGGTCATATATGCGAATCACACTTAGTGCCTGACATGTCGTGACATAGCACAGTTCGATAGTTATATCTCACCATTATACATCTTTCGGAGAAGGTCGAACATATTACGCGGTGGGAGGACTCGTTGGCGATTGAGCGGCATGACGAAGCAGCACTCACCATCGATATCTATGATCCCAGTTTTATTCTAGAATACATAAAATCACATTTAGTATTAAAATCATATCAGAATGAAATGTAATAGTTTGGATGAGAGAGTAGTTGTTCAAAAACATACAATGTTAAAGTCATGAATAAATCGTCCACGACGACCGCCACGAAAATCGGGCACCTCGATTTTCTCGTAGTCCCCGTTCTCAAGATCCATCTCAAAACGTTCCTTGAAGTATTTACTAATACCATTCTCGATATTCCTCTCTGCTTCAAAGGTATCTTCTCCATATTTGCATAAAGCAGAATCCATGACTAGGCCTTGTTGTACTAAGTCTTCGGCATATGATTTTCTACCATCGTACGGAATGCTGTACCAGCCGGTTCTGAATCCGCGAATTTGGGGTCTGGCATACTCAGTGTAAATGTACAGGCCACAGTATACTCCGATTATTAAAATCAATAATGCAATAAGAGACAGCATGCAGGATGCAACAGTGGCACCGCGATGAACTCTTAATTTCATCACAAAACAGCGTCGTTTACGCGCTTCGCGCGCGGCATTCTCCTGCTGCTTCGCGTTCTCCTGATCAGAGCAACATAGAAATACATTCATTCAAAATTCCATCCAAACATATGTATGATACACATTATATTGAAAGAAACAGTTAAAATTAAAAGCTGGTATTGTACAAAAGATTCCCTGTATCCACCACATTTTATCTGGAAAAAACGTGAATCACCGTTGCATGCGCATGAGATTCTGTTATCAGTGGTATCTCCGACTGATATGTACAGGAAGCATGCGAGGATTGCATTCGACTGAGCGAGAGGATGGAAATCGAGCAAAGTACAAACGTTTCCTGATAATATTTATTTCGTGCTAGGAAAACATACAAAGAACAAGATGTACAGAGAGAATGGATGGGAGCGATGTGGCGCATTTATTGTTGTTAGTTTGGAAGTGTCCGGATACGGATGGGTATGTTTATATACATGAGTGTGTACATAGGGATACGCGAATGCTACGATGTGGTTTGGGTATTTTAGAGAACGAATTAGTTGTCAGCCTAGCGAGACGTGTTATGCAGGGAGAGTGTTAGCACATAACACTAACCGCTGCTACCGCTGCCGCTTGTGCTTCGGCGTCATCCTCGATGACGAGCGGCTGCTCCATGTTGTCTGGCGCCTTCTTCTCGATGATGGCCTTCGTGATCACCGTCATTTTGGCGTACCAGCTGAATCTTACTTTCCTGCAGTCAACCAACGATGCTAGCGGCTAACCCAACTAGAGCACACGCTATCCTAGGCTAGTGCGCGTGATCTCGCACTTTTGCGTTTCCAAGCGGTTACTGCACTCCAAATATTAGTTCTCGCACCTGTGCAGCGCAAATCGGAGAGAAACGAATCTTCACGGAGAAACACGGTGAACCAAACTGCACGTATATACACAACTGCAGCCAAGATTGATCGGTGACAACCGCGCCCTCAATACACTAATAAACACGATCTACGCAAGCGCCTACTTTGACGTGAACGTAGCTGAATGCACTCAGTGCAGTTGTGTAGCATGGCGCCACTGAACATCCCCGCGAAACTGGAACCATCGAGATTAGCACGTATTGCTAAGAAAAGTTCTTTTGTTGCATTTGATTAGTGGGTGGCATTAATAAGCCCCTCAATAAATTACTTGTTAGCTGACAAATTATTTCTTCAAGCCTATACCGTTCATCCTTCCTTTCCCTAAAATTTGTTCGCTCATCCTAAAATCTCGTATTACGTATATAATACGTTTCCAAATGTAACATTTCTCTCTTTTTCAAAGTTGGAGAAGTGGATAACGGAAAAGGTATAATTATTGTTAGACACTGTATGACTCCTTTATATTTATTCTTAGTGCTTTGTTCAGCTCGGTAAATAAGAAAGCATGCCGAGTTTCCTGAAATTCCGGTATACGCTGATATGAGGAATTCCAGAAAATTGGGATCCGCTGGTATGGATCATCAAGCAAAAGCGGCAAGTAGGCATCAGTCGGTAAAGGGGGTCCTGAGAAGCTAGTGCAGTCAGTTTGATCGTCGTAAGGTAAGAGTGGAGCCACCCTCCACTACGTAGTTCGTAGAAGCTCCGGGGAGTTCACCAGGATCGCTTAACTGCAACGGATCCACGCTGGTGCCAACCGGTGTTCTCATCCTTTGTTTGAGTTGCTTTATAACTTCGTAGTGCGGTATTCAAACGATACAGTTTCGCTCAGTTTACAGTCATCGCCCGTGGTACTCTTGCATGGTTCGCGTTCATTCTTAGTGGGATTATTTCGTTGTTCCTTGGATATCGCAGAGGACGCCATGGGTGAGTGAGTCAATTTAAAACGTAGTTTGCCGGGACGCCATTACAATTTCCCGCTTATTTTGGTTACTTTCTCGGAGAGTTTGCGGCCTACACAACTTCACTCACGTTAGCCTATGATGATTGGTATTATTCATATTATTACGTATTGATTATTGATTGGGAAATGACATTTGACTATAGTGTCTTGCTCGCATGTAGGGTTGGAAAGATCTTGACGTATGTACGCCATTAGACATTTTCATGCATTCCATCATCACCTCATCTATTTCTGTGTCTAATCTTCTTTCTTTGCAGCAGTGTTTTGTTAGTGATTCCATACTCGGACGGATTAGAGTCACGGGCGGTTTATTGTTCCGAATAATACCGTGGCCCGCCCAAGAAAGGCCTGGGCGGATCTGCTCGTGCATTTCCCTCAACGTTGCCGCGAAATTAGAATCTGTGTTTTTCCTGAAAATAGCGGCGGTGGGTTTCGCGTGGGCGAGCTGTCGCCCGCGTTCATGTCAGTGTTGAGGCGCCGATTTGGAGTGACTTAAACGCCGTCCGCGAAATAAACCTAGAATTTGTTCGCACGCGTACGTAGAGTCAGTGGTTTGCGCCGGACGAGTGAAAACGTACGACACAAATGGAGTTAGAATTTCAATCGGCGAAGATTCATTTGGTACCGAAAATGTTAGAGTCAGTGCCCTATTCGCAGAGGAGAGGATCTCCATCATGCATCTTACCGTGGAATCAGATGGTACGTTTATTAATATAGATTTTGCAATTTGTAGCTGCAACTTTTCTTTTTTCGTTACAGATCACTGATGCACACTCAACCGTTGCGAGTTGCTCAGTGTCGAAAGGCGGCGGAGGCGATTTCCATGAGGCACCTCGTCGTGGGATCCATGGTAAGTTTATTAACATACGAATCAGCTCTCTTTTTCTCGAATAATTTTATATTTTGCTTACAATTATTACATGTATCACATGATAATTAATACCATGGTTAAAAAGATGAAAGCCTATTCTCTATAGACAGCCATCATTTTCATTTTGTCACTTTGCTCATTAATATTTGCACCCGTTACATTGGAGGAATGGGGAGCTGTGATATGAACGGCGTAGTTCCTGTGATATTTTTTGTTCTGGTCTTGAGTTATCCACCACTGGGTGTCGACACTGATCTTACATTGGCCGTCAAGGAAAGTGTAGCTTTTACCGATAACTCTAAAACTACAGTGCTCTTCGAACTTTAGTTCTTTACCCGCGAACAGGTGGCAGCTCCTGTCCCAACAATAAGCAATTCCGAATTCATAATCGACAATTTTAACTCGTTAAATAAGTTTTTAACTATCCCAAACAATCCATATCAAATTCCAGATTGATTTCTTTCGATCTCAAAGATAGAGCCGGAAAAAATAAGTTTGCAAATACAGCGTTTACGTCTCTACCAATTTGAGCTTTGAATTCTACTAGTAATAATCAAGTATAATTATTTCCTATAAAGTTTCCAATTGACTTGATCAGTTGTGGATAGAAGACGAGAATGATTTAGATGGTTTTATGTGGTTGGATAATTTACTTGATAGATATCTTACTCAAAAAGTCTTTCCTTCGAATATTATACAACGGAATGAAAGAAAGATGCAAGAACTATGAATCAGTACGACTACTGACAGGTTGTCCTTACAATCTTCGAACAAGTATCCTTCAACGGGACACGTCTTTTCTTCCTTCGCTCATTCTCTCTCGCTCTTCCTTTCTTGGCCCAATTACCCAGTTACTCCGGCAGCGTTTGTAGATCAAGATCGCGGCTTACTCCATTATGTACGACCGCACTTTGACGGATAAACGGGAAACGAGTGTCGTGTTTCTATCATTAAGAATTCTTTTGCTTCGACTTGCACTTACAATCATTCAGTTGCTGGCTATTATTCCGGTTGGATCTTGGTCTCCCCGTAAGAGATTCCTGGTAATATTTTTTATTGCTTAAACAGGTTTCCTTTACTCCGCATCTGCAGACGCATTTGCATGAGTCCATCCCAGCAAGTTTTGTTTAGACTTCGGGCATGAAGTGCGCACATCGGTAAGCTGCCTGCAGTAGGTTTCCCATAAGTTTCAAACAAGCAGAGTTATTCGGGTGCGCGTGCAATTTCCCAGCCACGAGATACCACTGTGCGTGACGTGCTGACTTGGTAAGCGGAGAAAGAGCCATGATTCCAATTCTCCTAGTCTCTCTTTCTCCCTGCGTCAGATCAATCTGGTGAGCAAGTAAATTCCCATGGGAAAGCCAAGGGAACTTTTTCCATCGTCGGCATCGGAGTTATTCTACCCTGACGGTGAAATACTCTCTGTTTAAATGCCGAGTTAATACAAAGACACGCGTTTACATGTTTCGCCCGACAACGACGCATCTCAATTTATTGGGCTTTCCAGTTCTCGACCATCGTCGACTTGTAAATTTGTGCCCATCGAAACTATCTAGCTACGTCTGCCACGTTGTTGTTCTGTTGTTTCACGCTCTCACGCTGATGAAAGAGAGGGAACATGCGGTGGGCAGCGTGCGTGCACGCCTGGCTACAGAATGCATTCATTAAAAGTTTGTTGCCGCCACCGACGCCACCGCGGTGTGTTATACAGCGGAACAGTTCGCCGCATTGCACATATGTGAGGCGATGCGATTTACAGGTTGCCCGTACGTCGCTCCGCCAACACGTACAACCGCTCCTTATACATGCAATGTGCACACATGCTCCTATGCTTGCACGTTCAAGCAGCGAACGTTCAGATGGACTGACTGTGAATCGAGAGAGCGCAGGAATCGGAAGAAACGAACATCCGCCTGTGTGGCTTGTACCGGATTGCATACGTGTCTCTGCGCGAGCCTCGCGACAAACAATTAGGCTCTAATTGTCCGAGGCTACGTGAATGCGGTTAATATCGATTTGCCGTATTCACGTGCCCTCCTTCCCTTCAATGCGAATCCATGGCTATGTGTATATACCTGCACATAGTTTCATTCAATCATTCTCGGCTCACTGACACGAATATATCGCTCCTAGAGTTAGTGAATGGGTAAGAATTAGTCGACTTCGATAAGCGGTTTTAAGTGATGAGTTATTCGCTTGTAAGGGGGCTTTAATCCGAAAGCGAGTCTCGTTTTAAATGATTGTAGAGTATGAAAGGGGATTGTGGTATCGAGAGGATAAGAGTGGTCAATGGAAAGACGATATATGGTGAGACTAGAATTAGTCTGGAACTCTTTGAACTAATTAAAAAGGCCAGCTCAACAGCATCGAGAGTGGCGGGTATATAGCGGTGTGTGCATGCACGAGCCGCTTTAAGTGGCACTCCGTCCCCGTAAATTTATCGGTTAGGAGGTCAAGGCTTCGCAGCATTTCCTTCGCGGATTCGAACGCGCGGTTGCCAATGGAAACATCGTGAGCACAATCGTGGGACGCGCTTTCTTTTATTCATTCCTATACTGGGACTCGCATATTCTTCAAACCGTTAACTCCTTCCGGTTCCGCGCTTACTAGAGACATTTTTCGTCAAGCGAAAGTTTACTTGACTGTATAAATTATCTGCCCTCATACGGGAGAATCTCTGCCTTCTCTGCCAGTTGACCTAAGAAAAGCATCCTTGCCTACTTTTTGGCAACGGGTCAACAGAATCTGCAAATCGTGCCCCGGAAATCTCTCGCGCAAATTCGACGTCAGTGGCGAGGAATTTCGTGAAAAGTTATTCGTGCGAGCAGGATCGAGGCGAGGATTCGAGCCAGGTTAATTGCGGCGCCTTGACGAGCGCTTAATCATGAGACGGTCGATCACGGGGTCAAGGCGTTCGTGTTTCCCGTCGCTTATCGCTGCCGAAGGGAAAGCTCGTGAAATAGTCTGTCGGGCATGCTGGACGCGCACGTGCATAGACGAAAACGCTAATCGTCCAAGGTGCTCTGCAATTCTCGATGAATTAGTGGGGTCCAATTTATTTTTGCTGGCCGCTGCGAGCAATAGTAGCACGCCATACTATCGATGTGCGTCAGTGTCGTCGTCGTTTGCGAGGTCAGTGGAACGCCAGCGATATAAATCGAGTGCTCGTTAAAACGTGACTTACGGCACTTTCACGAGCGGTCCGAGCCCGCTCGGACGTGCGGTGCGCCGCACTCTCCCCTCTACTGCACCTTGCCTGCGCCTGCCTGCCTGCCTCCCTTCCTTCACCGTCAATCCGGCGTGTTCCGTTTTAATCTCTCGACTGCCGCCTGCTCTCCTCGTTAATTACATGCGTTCCTTTTAACCCTGTGAGTGGCGGACGTCGCCTTTTCGACGCATTGACGCTCGCTTCGGCCCCACTCTCGTAAATCCGCCCATTTCGACTACTTAACGTGCACCTTTTACCTTGCTAGTTTATTTTGTAAGCGCAGAATCATTTGTCCATGTCATTGCATAATGGATCTAACAAATGCACGAATAAATTATTAGGCATTATTAGGCAGAATCAATTTGAACGAGTTCATGAAACCGTGAAAGTTATTCTCTGTCATCCCATTATTCTCTCGTAATGCATTTCATCTGCAATTACATCTATGATTTTGAAGCATCATTATTTCCTGGAATGCTTTCGCAAAAGTTCAATGGATTCTCCGCATTCGAAAGCGATCGGTGCAACATTCCATTACGTAAGCGAGCGATGGAGTTCTCGCCGGCGGAGACCCCGATGGTCCCGGCTTTCCTCCATTAATAGGTTGACCTTCCTAGTGCGGTCTAAGTATGTAGGTGTACATTGGCGATATCCGCGCGCACGTGTCCCTGGTGACCGTCGCACTTTTGCCCTTAAATGGCAAGTGCTCGCTATCTGCAACAACAAGCGTGGCGATAATGAAATAGCTCTTGTGAAAGCGTCACCAACAGGCTGCAACAGTTCATTTTCCATTAATTTCATTATTTGACTGCGAAGAATTATGGAGTCGGTGTGTGTAAAGTGCCTCTCGATTTCATGGCGCGTAATTCATGAGAAATGTACGCGTTCGATCTCGTGAGCTCTTCATTCGAATCGTATTAGTCACTCGATATCCCGATGAATAGCAGTCGGATTCGTATGATTGGCGCGGCACTTCGGCACGCCGCCTATAAATAATACAAACAGCTGTGCAATCAATTCGCGAAGGTTACGAATTGGAATTCCTCGTATGATGGGAAATATAGTATCGCCGTTGCATCGATTCCCTTTTATTATTTCAGTGCTGGCTTCTCTCTTTCTCACGCTGTCTCCTCCTCTCTCCTTCTGGACCCTTGAATTTTGCCGTTTGATTCGATCCTCGCGTTACCTGCACTTGTGCCGCCTCGCCGAAATTGCTAGGACATTTCGAGTCAATAGCAGGAACCTTATTCCCCGTTTCCTCTATCGGCTCCCCTCCTTTCGTCGCTACTCCTTTTAGACCGGTTTAACTCACATGTGCCCCGAGTGTATTTACACACGTTAATTCGAGAGTTGAGCGTAAATCGGAACTGTGATTGAATCGCGACATAAATTACATCTTTCATCTGAACCCACTTTGCAGTTTCGTGCCGAACAGTTAAATATCTTATTAGGATCTCAATTTCCTCGTTAAATATACTCCAAAGTGTCAATCAGTACATTTTAAAATATCATTATTCAACGCTCTGTTATTGCCACTCAAATATCTCAAAGAATATAACAAGGAAACAATGATACCAGAATCAAAACTAACATCAATTTTCCAACAAATCATTAATTACTCGTTTTCTTACAAGCAATTATATCTCTATAACTACTTCCTGTTTGTATCCACTAGACTTTAATAGTCGGCTAGAGTAGATATTAATTTGTTTTGAAGTATACATCAATCGGTAAGCGGAGGATGGCACGTTTTCAGTCGGGTTTCCGTGAATGCCCTATCATTTGCGCGTCTCACTGGCGCACACGCATTATCCGCGTAGCACGCGAGAAGGTAGGAGTGCGTGTCGTGTCTCCAGCTAGAGTGTCTCGCGTGCGAAGGAGAGTGGGCTTAGCTGTCGCTTCCACTCGCTCGTTTCGTCGTCGGCCCCCCGGAGAAAGGAAATACAATGCTCCGGAAGGAGCTAGCTTGAATGAAGTAAAAGGGCGCGAGGGTGGCTTGGGGCGGCAAAGGGTGGAACGGGTGCGCGCGCGCGCTCGGCAACTGTGGGGAAGAAACAAGAAGGGAAATTGTGTAATTTATTCAATCGAGCAAGGGGCCAACCGTAAGGTGAACCAGCCGCCTGTATGACGCAGAAGAGACGAAGGGTGCGCTCTCGCACGCGCACCTCCTCGTATTTCGGGAATAAAAGTTCTTTGACGCGAACGCGCGCGCGCTCGCTCGCTTCCAGGTTTTGCGAGCAACGACGACACACCTGCCAACGCCGAGTCGTTTCCCGATATTTCCGTGAAGCGAACTTTTCCAATGGAAATGCACTACCGCGAGTTACAATATAGTTTCTCTTGTCATCGTCTACGGGGAGTTCAAATAAGCTATACGAATTTCAATGCTTCGCATTTGTATGTTAATATTTATAGATTGTTCGTTTATTTGACAGAAATTAGAAATATCTTAATGTTCTTTTAATGAAGATACGGTCTTCGAATTATGATATAAGATTTTGCTATCAATTCTCGGAAGTGGACGACGGGTATATAGACAGATATTAATGTTTCTCGGATAATATTTATGGGTTATCCATCTATTGAACAGAAGTTAGAAGAGTGTATTACAGTCGGGCGATACGGAAAGTCTAAAGATGCGAAAGATTTGCATATCGGAAAGACTTTAAGATATCGGAGGCGGTACGAGGAGGAATTCAATGAAAGTGAGTTGAGCCGAGATGGGTTTTACTCGGCGGCGTGGAATAGCGATAGACGGTCGATAGTAATCCGCAACGGGTGTCGAGCGTTCTTGTTCATTATCAGCGTGGTGCCGCTGGAAACGATATCCGCTTAAGAATCGAGTTACGCGTCGGAGTACGTACACATGTGCACACGTGTATGCACTGATGCACAGTGTGCAAGAGCGCCCGGGCACTTCTGAAACTCGCCGGCTTCCCCAGCGATCTCCGTTTCACCGGCGCAGTGCTTTTGCTCGCGTTCAGCGCTGCTCACGTACTCTCTTGGTGGCGCGAGTACGCTCGTACGTGCTTGTAACACGAATACAGGGCCGGCCGGCGTTGGTGTGGTGTTGGGAGTCGAGTCGAGAGTCGACTCGAGTCGATCGGTCGGTCGGTCGGTCACTGAACCGGCCGCGCGGGCGCCCGCCCGCCGCCTTGTAACTCTGTGCCATTCCATCCCATCCTGCGCTGCAATCGAGCCGGTACCGTTAGAATCTTGTCTCGCAGTCTACCTGGAAACCGACTCGACGAGAACGCGCCAACTCTCGCCGCACACCCGTTCCCAGCGTCCTCGGCACCTTCCGATGCACTCGGTCTGTCTCTCTGACTAAAAGAAACCCACTCCGTCATTAGGAGGTCCGGACGACCTCGGCAAATCGGCGCATCCGTCGACTAATTAACTAATAAGATTGGTACTACTTTAGAGTTTCATGCAGTTTGCCACTAGGAAGCCGGGATATTATTACTGGGGGCACATTAAACCAGTAATTATAGTTTCTTGTTTATTTTAGTTCCCGGTATAATCTATGTAGATCAGTAATTATGCCCTTTCAATTTCCCAAGGGCTGAGATTATCTACCATTACGATCTATATTGTGATCTTATAGTTGAATCTCGTTGGAAGTAAATTGGAGGTATCTTGGGATGAAGTGCATCTTTGAGTTTGATAGTCGGAGCATTATTATTAGACTCCGGACTGAACGGTATCAGGCGGCAAGTGCCAAGAACGGAATCCGATAGTTCAACTCAAGCGATATGAAATCCTTCTTCATTGCAAACGAGATTCCCTTGGCACTCGAATTTCTTCTGCATTGTCGTCCCGTGGTGTACAATGGCGAGAGTCGATCGAAATTGATGACTGAATTGTATGTAACCGGGATTGGCCAACTCAATCTCTTCCAGAATTCTTCAAAATTAATACAGATCCTCCACTCGACATATATGTATAATAACTGATATAAATATGGCGTCAATCGTATCAGCGGTTCGTTGATTATCGTGTTCACAAGAGTGGAGGTTTCTATCGTATAGTCTTCGCTTCGCTCCGACAACGAGAGGGGACATAAATATTACATGATAGGGAGCACTGCTTTCGATTATGTACATATTTTCCTCGACGCCGGCAGGAACTCGCCAACGTCGATTCCCCTCTGGCCGCTCGACTCTCTTGATGCGTGAAATTCGTCGGGAAAGAATCGTCCCGTACTCAAGGGCCAATGGCTTCGCGATTGCCCTCTGAGAATTGATTCCAATGCTAACCGGCTGATAGCGCTCCAATTAAGATTTTCCTTCTTAACAGGGAAATCAAGTTTCTCTCTCCCGTAGCAGTTGCGTCGGTAATTATGGTCCGGAAAGTTGGAGGTGTAAAGTTTCTTGCTCGCCTGCAGACCCTCTTCCTCCCTCGCGCCGCCGCTGCGTTTTTGTTCGCGCTAGCCAACTCCTTATTAACTAGCTCTGTTAGTTCAATCTCGGTGCCGCCGGATACAAACTCGGCGAAGTCGCTCGCAAGAAAATCTCCGGAAAATCCTAATCTTCGTTGAGCACTGCCGCCGGCCTAGACGGACGTCTAGACGAAGGCCTCGCTTTCGATGAGACGATTCCCAATATAAGTCATTCGATGACTCAGTGCCCGCCGCTTCAATGAGCTATAGGCGAGGCGAACCAGCATCTTAAACGATCCAGCGCCAGTGTATTCACATGCGCATCCACTCATTGAAATATCGGCATAACTTAGAATCTAATAATAATTCCTAGTAATCCTCCTTCGATCCGCTTGTTTTCTTCCGTTTATATCCGTTTATTGCTCCGCCAAGCGAATTAGGTCTTAGCACCGGAGTGTGTCACGTGAGATAAAGGTCGACTGTAATCTCTACCTTTATCCACACTCGAGCTCCCTTCTCTCTAATTCATATACATATGTATACAATCGGTTAGATACTTGAGAGACAAATGGGTATTTACAACTCATTAGGGTTTTCGCGTGCACTCTCTCCCTTGGCACAACCGTTTATTCCCTTTACACCCGTTCTCTAATATCCAACCTCCTCACATCCATACTAAACTCTACCGCATTAATATTACTGTACCCCTAACTCAATGAATAAATATGTGTTTCTCAAAGCAAACTTAGCCCATCATGCGTCCATAAATAAATACACATACGCTTTGTGTCTTGTCATTCACACTCGACCGATGCAGGTGGACAAGCGTAGCCTTAATTGGTCCTGTTGGTAGAAGTAGAAACTTTTTACGGGTTGCAATTCCATCCCCCATACATCGGGTACCAATTCAAAGAGGAGGGTGGGCGCGGCAGGGGTGATGGGATAAATAGGATAGATGGTGAGGGAGTAAGTACAGAGGATTGCGTGGAGAGAATCGACGGGGGTGGTGGACACATCGGCGGGCGGTAGTGGCGGCAGCGGGGTGGCCTGATGGCGGTGGCGTGGGCGTCAGCAGAGCACGGGGGTGGAAAATGGGCTACGGGAGGGTTGTGCGCGCGCGAGAGAAGCAAGCGCGAGAGGGGGATGGACGCGATCACCATGGCAACCATGGCTGGGTTTCAGGGCCCCGGCCACGCGCGCCTGATAGTATGGGTAATGTTCTGCGCCTTGGAATGGATTTCTCTCGCTTCCCCCGCGGAATGGGGTTAGTCAGTGCTAAGCACACCCTACAACCTATCCTCCTCCTCCTCCTCCTCCTCCTTCTCTTCTCTTCTTCACCTCCACCCCCGCCTCTCCTCCGCACTTGGCATTTCTCCTCACCTCCGATCGCGTGCTCTCCCCATTCACCAACGCGTGCCAGCTATTAATTACTCACGACTTACCCACACCCGTGGGACAATGAGCAGAAAATTCGTGGCATCATGCGATGAGACAACATCGCTTTACCGAACTTTACAAATAGTTGACCGCACTGCATCGCTCTGTAACTGCAGCCACGGTCCTCGTGGTTGTGATAGTGATAGCAGTAGCACTAGCGAGACTTTCCCTAATGTTGTTTATACGTTTTATAGCGAGAAGTTAAGTTTGCTTTATCCCCCGAGGAAGTTGGCGATCTTCGCGTTGAGCCACTTAATGCGATTCCGTTCACAGTATGCTCGTGATTTGACCCTTCGCTCACAGTGTCCCCCTAACCCTGAGAGCAGATAGGCGTTGGAGAATGTATAATATTCGATGCAATATGTACACTTCATTGACCATAAAGCCCATTGTTATTTAGAAATCATTTAATATTGAAACGATATAGTGAATGATGTTTATTTTGCGTGTGGAAGATTGTAGAATCTGATTCGAATAGAATTAATGAAAAGTGCAGGATCTACCGGGACTATACTTTTCAGAGGGTAATATCGTGTTATCTCACATGTATCAGCATGGCTCACATGCATAATGCAAAGTGGATAGTTTGCTGTGTGGACACCAGGGGGTAGTTTAGATTTCCCCAAACGGATCGTAGTACGTTTCACATTCCCCGTAAAATCTTTTAGATCCCACTGTCGCCCGAGTTGCCCACATAGTATGTTTCGTAGAGGATCGCGAGATGCGTTCGTTGAGCGTCGATGATCGTCGCGACAAATGGCCAGCGAATTCAGGGTGAGCAGTAAAGCTCGCCATTCCCAAGGGTTAATGACTCACAAAGAAGAAAAGTTTCACTCGTCGCTCGGCCGCACTCTGTTTACACGCTTTAGTGCGCCTCGCCATGCCCGGGGAGTTTGAGCGCCAAGCACTTTTCCGAAGTTTGTCACGCGGCCCTTTATTAGCTAATTAATCTCGGATAACGCCGAGCAGCGTAGCAGCGGTGAAGCTATCGGAGAATGGCACTTGCAGCGGAAAATTCCAATCGTGGAGAAAGGCGCTGCTATCGTTAATCCCGCGCGCTCCTTCCGTGGGCATACATAAGTAGATACATACACATGTACTTGGGTTAAGGGTGGGCAGCCGGGTGAGTCGTGTTACGGGAGAACGAGCTCGGGGAGAGAAGGAAGGTGCATATAACGAAATTAGCCCTGTGGTACGCGCGCCACCTGACTGATACACCCAGCCGCTGTGTATCCGCGTACCGTACCAACATAGGTGTACACTTGATGGGCTTGCCACTAACGAGACTTAATTGCTGCATAAACATGCCCGTTATGAACAGGTGAAATGGTTACGATAAGCTGCTGGAACTGCATCAGCGCTCTAATGGCCGGGACTATCGTAAAATCGGAATGCTAATTGCATGAACTCCGCGTACCACAGCCACCCGACCTTGACGTGTTTTCCTCGAAAGAGGGAAGATTCGCTTTCTTCCTTTCTTGTCCTCGGTATTACGAGACGCGGAAAGTATCGTTCTCTTCACTCTCGAGTTCCCTTGCAGCAGCACTCATTGGTCGATCGCCTTTTCCCCCAAACTTGAACTCAAAGCCCCATTCAGGGAGGTTGGAGAACGTGCCTTTACAAGGCGAGTACAAAAGTCCCGGGCTTTGTTTAATTCTTGACGGTGGCGTGTCGGACGACGCGTATCGGCCAGACGATATAGATATAGAAGGGAGAAGGAAGATGTTCAGCCTGCCGGGTATTTGACCTGAATACTTAGAGCCCGTTTCTGTCTTCCAGCCTCCCTCCGATAGACCGGCTGCCACTCCAGTCCAGGTTCTCCGTACTCACACAACCGAGAGAATTTGCACACGCGCGTTCACGGCTCTTTCGTCCGCGTGGACGCGGAGCTTCCAAGCACTTTACATAAATAACGCGCTTCATTTGCGTGCCGTATGAAACGTTAATGACGCCGTGCTCCCGGCGAACCGGTCGCTTCCGATTCCAAGCCGGGAAACATCCGCCTTCAAAAAGCCCCGACTGCTCGCTAGCCTACGTAAAGCTCTACTGGTGATCGCAATTTAACAACGCGCCACGAAGTTGGAAAGACCACTCGTCGCCGAGTTAAATAGTTCAGCTGATCTCCAAACATGCTCGCTTTGCCAAGAGAGAAAATGCTGGGGGAAAGAAGTGGTGAAAGAGAAATGGAAAAGGCTGCCAGAGGTTTCCCGGGACATGTTTTCACGAGAGTTAAAACGAAGTAGTATTTCGCAGGATTCTAACTCTCTCTCTCTCTCTCTGTCTATATCTGTCTTCGTTTCCCTCGTAGTGAATAAGGCTATTAGCGCGGTTAATCGCTGTACAGGCGTGCCAAGATATGCTTATCGCTCCGACGTGAAACGAGTTCGCGTACACGCCGAGTTTATCGGGCAACGCGCTTTCACTCTCTTACGTGCACGTGTATTGCAATATAGAATGGAGTGAATCGTGGCCACTTGCGTCACCTAAGTAAACCGGGCGATCATCGATGTTAGTGCTAGCAGCTCTCTGCCTTTCATCCTACCACTTCAGATACAGCATTGATAAAAGCAGAGACGCGTCCAACGCCGGCGGCCGTCTACCGCCGCCGCGCCGCATAGAGTAGAATGCTGACGAGCCTCCGACGAAAGGAATCGCTTTGACCGAGAAACTCCTGACAGTGCCGTTGCTCCGATCGGAGAAAGGCGAGAGCACCATTCCGGGCAACTGTGTTTCTGTCATTACCTCGATCATATCTATGCGATATCAATTTCAAACACTGATTAATTTAACATTGATATCCCAGTTTGAAAAGAAATGGGAAAATGAAAGTGTCTTAATGAGATAGCATTTGATTCTAATTAACGACACGAATGGAAAAAGTGTGGGCGTATTGTTCGCAATTGGTTTTAGTTGGATTGTGGGACACGTGGGTGCACTTGTGGTTGATATGCGACAGGTCTATCAAAGGATTCTATTCTGATAAAGTCACGGCCGTGTCGAGTAGTTCATGGCCGCGTACTTATACGGCCTCGAGTGGCGTGTATGTATAGCCGGGCCGACCTCATCTCAAGACTGCAATCGCGCGCGATCGGAGTGTCGAGTTTAGACGTGACTTGACCTGCCTTGACCAAGTCTCGCTCGAGTCGCAGCTGACGCCGTCCCACTATCTCTTTTCGCTTGTTCCGCTTCCCTCTCTACCTCGCTCTTCCTGAGCTGCTATCCTCTTCTCGACCTCCCTCTTCTCCCTCCAAGCTGTTTTCACTGTACATAGCGGTGGGTGAAGGACCCCGCCACTTACATATCTAAAGGACATCTTCTGAAAGCTTCATTGTTCCTATCAAATTACCACCCGGATGAGCTTTAATTCCACTTTCCCTCTAATAAATGCACGGGACTTATCGCGAAGCTTTCATTTCTCGTAGAGTCAGTCGAATGGTCGAATATCCATTTCATCCAGGCGATCGCATCGTTTCCCAAGAGCAATCAAAAGAGCAGTTTGACAACAAGAGCGCGCGTGCTTGAAAATGCATAATCTCGCAGGCGCGCGCGCGCTCCCGGTGAGCTTCCATAATTCCGGGAGTCAGAGAAGCTTTCTGAATTTAAAGTCAGCCCTACGCGTCGCCCACCCTGTGACGAACGGTTCCCGCAGCAACCTAAGATATACCTTCCTTCTTCTCTCGCTTCTGCAAGCGAGTGAGCTAGCAAGCAGGCGTAAACCTATTCCCGAGGGAGCGGGAATCGTAGAAGGCTACGTGTGCGTCGTGACACGCGGCTACACTTCCTTCCGAGTCACGCTGGGAATGAAGAGATCGCTTACGGCAAACTTTCCATTGGAATGCATTTTCCCGAAACACAGCACGCGCGCGCGCGCCGCGCTCACTCGCGCTACCGCGCCTCTAGCTCGTACATCACGATGCTCCGGCGTGTAATTGAAAAGGCGAGCGTGCAGCGGCTGTTGCAGACACTTGGCGGAATGTTAGGTGGAAACGCGAAGCAGTCTGAAAGGTAGATCCACGTATATGGATATCTCATTTAGAGATACAGACGTGGCACGAGGAAACTAGTTTGTCTGATTTCATTTCTTCATTGCTGAAGGAAGTTTTCTACAGTGTTATAGTTGTTGAAATGTGGTCGATTTTATATTAATATCTGCTTGTATAAATGGTCAAAGTAAGCTTTATGACACTATTAATTAAAGTCAAGGTATACATATAGAGAATGTTTTCCATATTATTTTAATCTGACACGTGAAAGTGCCATTAGCATACGAATTTGCCAGGAAAAGCTTTCTCCAGAGGACGTGTGGCAAGTTCAATTTAAAACCAGTAAAACCACTGAGTTAACCCTGTGCACCCTGTAGGAGCCACTGTGATATGGATATATACAGTAATAAGAGTTCTTGGTGTTCAAAGGGTTAATAAAGTGCTGTTCCGGATGATCATGGTTATTCGCGTTGGAGTAACCGATACACCAGGCTGTCATTGAAACAACGCCGACGAGTAATGAATTTCTTGAGACACCGGGAATAACTCGGCTCGAGTGCCGGCGAATTTCAGTATAAGTTAAATATGATAATCTTGGCGGCGGTGGCGTCGCGCTCGTTTGTTTTGCCGCGTCCGCCGAGCGAGCACATATTTGCACATTAACGGTGAGGACCCGATTTCTTCGGTGGCCGGCCGGTCGCACGTAAATCGAGGTCAGGCAGAGGTTAACGCGACTGAAAATAGTCGGCGATAACTTTCTTAATGTCGCATCACATTGCCTGCCCTCCCTCTTTTTCACGTATAATTTCGCAAATGTAAACAAATACAGATTCCACTGCTATGCGGAGAACCACTGTTCCTTGTAATATGTAGAGCCAATCATTTTTTTATTCGATATTTACACAGTGTATTTGATTTGGAAAAATGTCAAACAAATGTGAAACAATCGTATTACGGTGCAATATCAGTTCTTTTTATTATTAAATGTGTATATTTCAATTATAAATAAGTCAATAAATTACAATGTTCGTATGAATTAATTTAGATCAGCTGTTAATCACAATCACATAAACAAATCCAATTTAGAACTTGAAATATTATAAAGAAACTGTACTCGTATTCAACAGACTAACAGTAACTTAATAGAGATTAGTCGTCAAGTATTAGTAAGACCTGGTCAATATGATTCTTCTCAGGAGTAGAAAAGATAAAGCTGGGAAGGACCACAGTAGTTTGGAAACGAGTGCTACTGCAGGGAATCCTATACGTGTATGTTCCCTTATCACCGAAATCCCCACTCGACTGGGCTCTGATATTTGTCCAGCTATTTGCCAGGTGAAGCTCGAAGCGGACGATAGTTCGGTTCGCCGAGTACGAGCGAGCAGGCGTTCGCGCGCGCGCGCGCGCGTCCTCGCGCTCGCTCAGTTATTAATGGTTTTCAATCATTCACCCGGCCGATGCAATTTACGAGAAGCGACGGAAGCATTGATCCGGCCATCGCGGCGTGTAAGTCAATTGCAATTCAGCGGACATAAACGATTGAATAATGCGCGGCGCTTATCGCCGCGAATAAATAAATAACCCGGCGATAATCGGGGAATTACACAGCATCGAGGGTTCGCAACTCTCCGACTTTCTTTTCTGCTCGAAGGCAATCGATACTTGTCAAACGTATGAACGGTTAATCTCGCTCCGGGATTGCATTGGATTCGAGCCCTAACGACGACGCGACGCTCGTATGTAATTAGGATTATTGCATAATTAATTGGGGAAGTGCAACCTGAAGTAAACGCGTGGAACGGTTGCTCATTAAAGGTTTCACTTTATTGTTCGGATAATCACAGAGGGATTGGGGCATGTAATTACGTGGGATCGCGTGACGCTCGATGCAGTCCGACACGCTTGCCCAATCGTTGCCTGAAATCGCGGAACCCAAGTATTACTGACCTATCCTAGCCAGTCCTTGAATTAGTTCCGAGGCGATATTTCATCGACGCTTTCACGATACCAAGCTTCCTCGGCTTCAGAAAAAGATCGGGATAAGATGCTTGTCAGAATCCGATGATTTACGCGGCAGTCGATGGTAATCGGCAAGTTTAATTTGCTGCTGGGAGAAGCGATCCGCATCGCGAAACTGCTTCGCCAAATTTATGAAGCCGGTCGAGTGAGTCGCTTCACATTAAACGCCGTTTCTTTTCATCGAGGTTAACTTTTTTCCAAGTTTAAGGCCGCCAGCACGTCTTCCTCGTCAACTACCATCGAGTGTGACACGTGAATAGACGCACATGTGTGCTTCTACAGACGCACTCATTACAGCGCCGAGAACAACAGACAAAGGAAAAAGCGACGAGTTGGTGATTTGAATAAACATGCGTATCGAAGAGTATTTTCTTGGTGTAGGTTTTTCATGTACAGTAGACTTACATGTGTACATACACTCTTGAACGCCAGCGTGGCTCACGCGAGACGTGAGAGACACGAACGGAGCGGGTACACCGTTACGGAAATTATTACAGTTACACGAGCGTGGAGAAGGGTTTATTTAGAACGGTTGTACTACTGGCGAGCTGGCGATTGGCTACTGTTCCCACGCTTCGTGACATCACGGAGTTACGTGGTTCGATATCCATTTTACCAAACTCTCCGATTGCCTTCGTTGTTACACATCTCATAGCACACTCACTTGGTACGATTGCTGCGGTGTAATGCGATCACCATTGTAACTCGCCAAACTTACAATCAATGTGATCGTTCGAGTGCCATTAATACACTGTGTCATGCAGTTGTGTCCATGGTAGAGAAAAGAATGAGAGTGTTATTCCGACATTTGTTACTCATTATTTGGCGAAACATTTGTGCAAAAAATGTGTAAAGCACGGTTGACAGGGTTATCGTTATGCGAGCGTGATGCTTTCGAAATATTCTGGGCACTTTCATGCATTGCGAAAGATTCGGCCGGAGGCCGTAAGAGAATGATTTGGGTCGTGACCCAGATTTCATGCAGACTCGCTCACTCCTTTCCTTTCGTCTCTTTCTCCTGGCGGCGTCATCGTGTTCGTGCATGCCACTTGCTCACGACGCCGTATTCCTTGGCATTGCTCGGTAATCGGTTGCGGCTGCGATTACTTTCTTCTACAATGATTAATTGACTCTGAAGTCCATCGGCTGACTAACCGCACGATTAAAAGCTAGTTGGCCATTGAGCCGATCGAGAACGGAGTTCCTCACTCGACCCTGCCGGTGATTAAGAGCAAGACTTTTTGCGATCGGTATTAAAGATGGGTTGCCATTAAATCTTCATTTAGTCTGCGTAATGGCACACCCGCCTATTACACTTGGCTCAATTATCTGTTGTTTCGGCTGCGTAGGACTTAAGCTGGCCGATTTGTCTTCCGAGTAATCTGGCTACTTTATCGTCGGGCATTCGGTGTTCGCACTGTTGGTGAGGTTCGGCTTCGAGCTTTAATCGGGCCTCTCGGCTAACAAGCGTATCTCTCTTAAGCGAGATGACTCATCCTCGCTGGCGGGCTAGCACCGTTCACAGGAAAAACCAACTCGGCCTTTCACTCGTATGCCACTTCCTCGGAAGCTCCACTCGTCGAGCTCGCACCTTGGAAAAGTGCCATTTCATCCGCGCGTCTAACTCTGTTGCACGCGGGTCGCTCTGCTGGACGAGATAGATCGTCGCGGTGATGACTTCTTCCTGGGTCGCGATCGAAGACAACACATACGTATCCCTCGTTGACGGTCGTTCCGTGTGGTTAATGTCATGTGCAGTGCGGTCGATCCTGCCGTGTTTACGTGCGCGATCTCGGCAACTTGTTGGACTCGACGCCTCGAGCGATGACTAGACACCTATGAAGGTTACTCAATGCTTCTAGGACGATTGCGAGGTTTCGCACACTTCATCGTTGAGTGTATCGTTTCATTCGCCCGGCAATACCTTCTTAAAGAAGGGCTGAGTAGCTGTTATTTTCTGAACGTGCATGCATGGTACCATTTATGCTGGATTTGCCTTCAGAATCTATCTACTTTCACGCATACAGATTTTTGACTTTCAGCTGTATCGGATTTTAGATTTTTAGTTTCTCTGAAAGTGCAGATTTCGACGGTATCGTTATTCAGGAAATCTTTTGCACTCGGGAGATCAGTCGCGCCGTTGATGTAGTCGGGAGTAATGCAGGTGTCGTTAACAGTAACGGGAAACGTGCACGGTGCTTGGTGACTGACACATTTCCTGTTTGAAAAGGGGTCATTACGCGAGCGGGGGCCCGCACGGATCGAAGATACGGTTAGCGGAGGATGCGCCAAATTAATTTCATTCCGGCTTGTTTCTCTCTTTTTTTTTTGCGAAGCGACTGTCGACGATAGTCCACGTCTGGGAGGGCAGCGGCGGCTCGTTTTCAGTGTTGCTCTCTCGCGCTCGCAATCGAGCTCGCTTGCTCCTCCAGGCGCACGTATCTCCTGGACAGTTTCCAGAGAGCGGACAGGAGCCGCGCGGCAAAGTAATGATCTCTTTTTTTGGAGCGCTTCCAACGCTTCCCGATTCAGTAGTAGTCCGTATTTTTCCCCGCGGGCGTCCGCGAAATTCTTCGTGTGGCAGCTCGTAAAAAATTGCTCGCCGACGGACGCGGACGCCGAGCAAGCGAGCGCGCTTTGTGCGCCGCCGAGCTGCTTTCCACACGTGCACATCGGTGCTCCCTTCCCTCTACCATGGCATTGCTACTGCTGCGCAGCCTGCAATGCAAGCCTGTGTGTCGCCGGCCAATTAAGAGCTCGGTACTCTCGCATACTCACGATCCGGGTTATTAAAATCGGTCGGCCTCGTGTGCGCCGCCTCTTTTCCCTCTGCGATCCATGCAACTTCATATGCACGCGCGCCCCCAGGGATAAACTGTCATGAGAGCCGTGAAAGTCGCGGGATGCTTGCTACACGAGTCATTTGAATACTTTGTTATCTTCGTGCTACGCTATGCACTGTATTTTAGATTGATGCGACTTGGGGATAAATGGATTAGGCAGATTAATCCGACACGTGATTCGTCCTTCCACCATATGTTTCCCCCGGTATCTCATTCATTCGACTTGTATACGAGTTGCCTACTGTAAAACTTCTTTTCGGGAACTCGTAACCCTTCGCTTGGCCCACCAAGCACCCGAGCACAGTACGAGAACAAATATTATACCGCCGTTATATCTTTCCGTAAAATTGTTCTTTCCAAGTCAAACGTTTCCACTTTATATGCATGCATTACGTTGGAAGTTTGCTTTATAAAATACCGTTAATACAAAGGTAACATTTTATACGACGGACCAAGCTTTTCTGCTTTTGAATTCGCTTTGCAGAGTCAATTGAGTGTGTTTGGCAAATCCAATTGGATATCAGACATGTGTAATAGTAGAGATGAGTCATTTCGCGAAGATACGAAGCGTCGTGTAATAACTCTGAAAAGTACGAATTCCCACTCTGCGATGCATCGAGCTTCCGCAGGAAAGGCGGCCGCTCTGGAACGGTGCCACGCAGCGGCTAAATCTTCGCGAACGTATTCCAACACGTGCAACCTTGCGCGTTCTCCTCCTCTCCCTCTTTCTCTCTCTCTCTCTCTCTCTCTCTCTCTCTCTCTCTCTCTCTCTCTCTCTCTCTTTCTCTGTGTGTATGGAACTGTATGTTGCCGCGAGTATTCCGCGAAAGGAACTTGTGCAAACGCGGCCGCACTTGGCCGCCCGCAGACGATACTTGCCGTTGCTTGACGTGTTTACTTTGATTTCGCTCGGCAAAAGTTCGCCGTTTGCCAGAGGAAGGAAGTTAGCGCCGGGGGACGTCGGATCAATCGATTGGCCTGCTAAAGGAGGACGATAAAAATGGAACAGTGTTACGAGTCCTGAAGGATCGCGGTGGGTCAGGTCGAGTGATAGATTCCACCTGTAATTGGAACGTTCGGTGGACCGTGTATTGTTACATAGGACTATTCCTCAGCTTGTCGTGATTAAACCTACCTTAATAAGTATTGATTACACACTTTGCGTGTCACCTCATTAACCTCCGCCCTCCCCGAAGTGGTGCCTGCTAAGCCAAGTTACATCTCGTCACATAATCCCAATACAGTGTCACGTAAGACACTCGCAGTGAGGGATGAGACAGAAGTAATTTTTTAAATGATGGAGAACTGTTCTCTTTGGTGAAAGGAAAGGTGAAGGGTAGGAAGAAATTAGAAGGAGCACGTGCAACATTGAAATAAAACGTAAATAGTAAAAGCTCGTGTTAAAAGTATGTGTGAGGCACAAACAGAATTAACGATTCAAGGAGCGACTAATTTACTTCCTGGTGTTGCAATCGACTTTTCGTTAATTCCCATCGAATAACCTATCGATATCGTGTGGTGGGGAGTTGGGAGTTTGGTGGATGGGAGGGTCAGGGGAGAGGATGGCCGTGTCGCTACTACTGAAACAGCCGTAATGAATAATTCTTTTTTCCGAGCGGCCAGGCAGAAGGGTACTCCATGCAAAGCTCTTGTAGAGCCGTCGTTTGGTTCGAGATAACTCGATACCAATTATCGGCGTTTCAAACGGCACTTCTGAGTGTTTGGGTCGTGGGAGGGAAATCCAAATAGTGCGGAGAGATAGGTCGTCACATGGACATTTGGTATTTATTGCTGGTCGAGTTCGCTCGCCTGGGCTATTTCGATTGCTTCGGAGTCATCCGGTGGTTCTAAGTTCGCCCTGTCGTATAATTATCACATTGGATCTCGATTATGCCTGGCTGTGTGTTCTACTAACCAAGAGAATATTTCGAGGGACCTCGAAAAACATAACTAATGATTTGGATTCAAAATTCCCGCGCGCTTTCTCTGTCCCTCGCGTGGTTCCACCGCCTTTCTCACGAATTCGGAGTAACGAGTAAATTCCGATAAGTTACCGGTGTGTCGGAAAGTTTCCCGGGGCCGTGCGGAGAAGCTAAGAGAGACAGGGAAATGGGAGAAAGAGTGAGAGGGAGAGGGTCGCTCTCGGCACGAGAGAATGAGAGCGATGTTGGGTCCCGACGTGGGTTCTCTCGCAGGGAGGTGTAGCGACGGGTTGTGCTGGCTGCTCACTGCGAGACGAGCGAGGAGTCGAGAAACGCTGAAGAGGGAACAGGAGGCGCGAGGAGAGATCGATTAAGCAGTGTTCATAGCGGTAGATCTCGAATTAGTCTCTAACTATTTCGTTAAAGAAAAACATTCCCATTCTATTATCGTTATAATTCTTGCACAAATTAGATTATTAACCAAGTTGTGCTCTTATTTTCCAACACAACTTCTTCATACTCCAAAAACTTAGATTTGTAGTTCTGGATCGCAGTCAATTGAAACACCTGTTCCAATTACATTAGGATACTTAATACGAAACTCCAATTTATCTACATTGATATTATTACGAAATTTCTTTCACGCAACATGTAACAAATATTTGTATTTGAAGAGTTCGCGTAGGTGGTCAATGAATTAAAATTAAAGTCGAGTTCAACGTCAATAAGACATTCGCTTTGATTACTTGAGATTTTATCGGTAACCAATTGACCCGAGTACCACTGATTACATATAGGTTGACAGTGATTATCAACCTGGTTGTGTTCATGAGACGCCCTCTGTGTTTGCGTCTCTCGAGGCAATCAATTAATTTCGTAGAAATTGGAATGTTTCTCTGGATTGTGAATGAATAAGAGTAAGAAGGTAGAAGGGAAGGTGCGGTATGAACGGAGCATAAAGGAGAGGAGTCGAGCAGAGGAGTAAGCGCGACGGTGGAGGCCGTCGACGGCGAAAGGGAGGGAAGGCGCTATCGGCGAGCGAGAGAGCGAGCGCCTCGGCTCGGCCGAGCCGGCCGTCGACGGCCTCGATGAAGCGCGCGGCGCTCAGTTCGAGTCGGACCTCTCTCGTGGTCGGATTGTGTATCGTTTTGCCGCGCTGTCTCTCCTTCTCTCCCTCTCTCCGCCTGTTTCTCTCCGTCTACTCTCGCCGCAATTTTCACTCACTCTCTCGCCACCACCCCCTCTCCTCCACCCCTCCCCCGTTACACACTCTCTCCCCCGTCATCGGAAGAGCACCCTCTCCGTGAAACACGCCGGTGCACGCGAGAGCGCGCGTGCGACAGTGTGTAGGTGTACATTTATTATTGCATATATCCCTGTGGGACCCCCTGTGCGTTCGCGCGTGTGTGCATAATACGTCCATTTGCGCGGCTGTCTCAGCCACTGGCCCGCCGTCCGTCGCTAGCTCGTTCGTTCGTTCGTTGGTTCGTTGGTTCGCGTGCGCTCGTTCGTACACTCGCTATATCCCCTACGCTCAGCACACTACACGAGTTCCGCCCAACAGCGTGAAGAACGAAGAGTGCCGCTAGATAGCTTTTCACGCGAGCCAAGCTGTCTTGCCGTTTTAGTTGTACGCCGGTGGGATCGCACTTACTCTGTTGGCCAAATATTCAAAGCGGGACGAGGGCAAAAGTCGAAACGTCGAATCGGGCACAAGTGCGGTCTAGGAAAGTGTCGGTGCAGGAACGCGCGCTTATGCCTGGGAAGGCGGCGCATTCGGGCTTTCGGTGTATAGTTGTGTAGATAGAACGTGAAGTTCTTGTGCTATCGTAGTTGGAGCTCGGGCTTAGTTGCTCGCTCCGGCTGGCTCGTAAGTGGGTTACCGTGGCCGGCTCTCGCGCCTACACGGCGAACACGCCCGATAGTCCGTCGCTCTTGTATTTTTCTCACTTCTCTCTCTCGTGGCGCGATCGTCTCGTCTCCAGGCATAGCGCGCGCACTTGCTCGCAGTCTCAAGTCGTCGCGACACACGTTCATCCGACGCGCACTTCTTTTACGTAACGAAAGCGCGTTAGAGCGCGCGCGTGCGCTCCGTATAGTCCGCGCCGAGTTCTCGCTCCCTCACTTGATCTCCTTGTTGCTCTCTTGGTCTAGTTGGATTCCCAGCGTGTTGCCTCGCTCGCTTCGATCGGATCGAGTGCTGGCCGGTCGTCGAGTGCCGACAGTGCGCGGCTTCGGGCGGAGCGTAGCGTCGTCGCGCGTGTGTGGACCTGCAGTCGAGTGTTGGCAAAGCGGATTCACGATCGGGCGAACTTCAATTCGGTGGATCGTCGATCTTCTTGGCACTCTCTTGGCCGATCGGGCCTAGGCAGAACTCTCGGGCGTTTTCTACGATCGCGGGGAATCGGCAGTGGAATACGAGCGAGTGCACGGTTCTAACGGCGGCGTTGTTGACGATCTTCGCAGTGTGGAGAGCTGATCAGTCTGTGGATATACTACTCAGCCGCAGCCGCCCACGTACCTGAAGCGGCGGTACGGAGAGCAGAGAGCAGACAAGACAAGACAAGATACACGCGTACACACATACACAGATCTACACACGTACATCAGGGCACATACATACACCGATACAGCACCGCCACAATTCGAGAGGAGCGATGCCCGCGCTCCTCGCGAGGCCGCCGGTACTTTTACTCACGCGCTTCTAGCAGCAGCCTCTCTCTGTCGCTCTCTCATTCTCTGTGTATACCACCGGTGTGCATGGCCGTGTCTCCCGGCGGCCGTTAGTGTGTGCTACGATCTCTCGCCTCGAGTGAAAGCGAGAGCGCGCGTGTGGTCATCACGACGGAAACCTCTGGAGGTTTGTTCGGTGGTGACGTGTGTCGCTTGCCTGCCGGACGCGGGCGACGACTCTGTTTTCCTCGGGAGTGTGAGCACCAGCAACCAGTGAATTCGAGCGACCAAGCCAATTGCACTCGGTCGCTCGCAGTGCTAGTTCAGTGTTGTACTACTTTATCGATAACCCTCCCCACGCTCGCTCACGAGATCTTGTGGATTATTGGATATACTTACGCACGCCTCACTGCACGCCGGACGGAGTGCTCTATCGCCGGTCGACGATTTATGTGAGTACACCTTGCACTCGATTATAATAGCGGACGGAGCTCGCTCTCCGGCTTGGAGGTGGCCGATCGATCGTGAATCTGTCGGCTCAGCGGACACCACGCATTCCTTTCGGTTGCCATGTTGCTCGTCGTTGCGAAACCTACACGATATCTCGCTCATTCCGAGCGGACCTTGCTTGCGCTCTTTCGATTTTCTCGAGGAAATCTCTGCTGAGATTGACGTTCATGGGTGCTCGCAGCGAAGTCTTGTTTCATTCCTCGCTCAACCTGCCATTGCCGGTTTATCGTTTCATCGCTTGACGCGTAATGTATGCCGTGTGAAGTTGGTAGTGTTTACTTCTTTACAAATATCATTAACCCTACATCGACAACCTTCGCGCATTGTTTCCACCGAAACGCGCAGTTTTAAAATAATCCCTGCGACGGCGGCGTAGTGCATTCTCAGTCTCTTTATCAGAGGTCAAGAATGATAAATAAAGTCTTCTTTTAATACGCTAAGTGTTGGGAAATGTCAGTTGTCATTTGAGGGAGGTTGTCGTTTTTAGTAGACGTTTTAATAGCCTTCGTGGATGAAGGGTTAAATGAGTGGCTTTTTCGCAAGAGGCAAGCGTCGCAGGAATCAGTGCAGCCGAGTATGTATGAGCTTGGCAGAAGCTGTAGGACGGGAATATTCGGGCGTAGTGTCATAAATTCCATTAGTATCACTCACGCCTTTCGCGCGTACCAGCCGGATGCGCACCCTGTTTGCAAACAGATCTCCTTGTGTCCTTTGGCAGCCTGTTCCAACCGAGTCTTCCCGGTTTTACATCGACAACTCTTTTTCAGTTCCTCTCCTAAGCTGACGTCAATACCACGCGTCTTCTTCTCAATTTCGATCTGTTTGCGAGACACCGGCTCGAATCGCACACCCGTGACTTCCCGTTCGACTCCAGTCAGCAGTTATCCGAGAACTGTGCAGTCTACTGAGATCATGCGACCACTGCAAAGTTTAAGTGTTAGTCGCACAGTGTTCCAAAGATGTACGACTCTTGTCGACCGTCTAGTTCATTATCCGGCTGGAGCGCGGGAAACAATGGGATCGTGCACGCCGGCCGTCTCGACGATGACGTCGACGTCGTCATCGTCGCCCCTGTTAATCTATTCGAAGCTCTTCGCGCGGAAATGTTATCTTATCGGGAGAGTAGAAAGCCAGAGAGAGCTGCCCTTTCTCGATTAAAAAGAGCGGGATTTCGCTTGGAAAGACGTGCGCTCCGGGCACTCTGGCCTTGCCGTCGCCCGTCGCCGTCGCCGTCGCTCGCGGGAGTCTCATATCGATCCTTACTCCTGGAATTATTATGGATAGCCAAACCTTCATCGCTGCTGTAGATTTCCCAGGGAAACATGTAGAAAGTCACCAGAACCAACCACACTGTATACTCCAAGTACGTGGTCTCGTTAGACACGAGTAGTCAATACATATTTGAAGGAGTATCGGAGAGGAACTCGTAGAGATACAAATGGCTTTCCGTGAATAGCGGAAAGTTCGCGTGAATCTTTGTAAGTGGTTCGTCGGAGAATCTGAATATTAGCATATTGATCGGGAAATAATTAAACTCCAATTATAGATGCTTCTCAGTGTTTGCTTCTTAACGAAACCATACTTTTTATCATATTAATGGGTGGATTTCCTTATTTGTCTTGTAATATAGCATTGCTACTTTTTCAAAATTCCAAGATTGTAATGCAAGAGAAAATATCTATTTTCCAACTTGAAGGAAACGGGGCAAAGATTCTCTAAGATTTCGGGCACGGCTCTGCATGTCTGGAATGACATTGCCTTGATGGGTGCACTGCAAAGTGATAGTGCACTCGCAAGTGCCCTTTGCCAGAAGCTGTCTAGTGGAAGAGCGGCTGAGACGTTGACAAGGGGGGAACGGAGAAGAGAGGGTCAGGTAAGGGAGAAACTTTGAATAATTATTTGCAAAGCGTAGCCGTTTGCAAGCAAATTAATTGTGGGGCGTCCCGGTAACCTCGTTACTCTCTCCGCTCGCCGGCTCTCTCGCTCTCTGTCATCTTGCTCGCTCGCGCGCTCCAAGGATCTGCATACGCGCGAATCGGTGGCCGACCAGCACGCGAACCATGAAACGACGTCATCCTCTCGCTCTACACGTGCGCACGTGTGCCTGTGTACGTAGGTATACGGGCTTGTTGCCAGCCGGCCAGTGTAGCTATCGATTTATTAACTCCCTCGCCGCGAGGACCGATCGCCTTTCCCATTTTTACCCTCGCTAAAATACACTGGTTATTTGTATACAAGACATTTGTCGACACGTCTGTAATACGATTAGCACGTGTTACGTGCATTTCATTGCAGACACGCGACGCATGCCAACACCGTTGATATTCAACTTGACGTGCGCGCTTGTGTGTTTTTCATTTGAAACGCTCCGCTTTAAAGGTGAGACCGTGGGCGGAATGGTTGCTCTTCTTACGCGCGGGATCAAGCGAGATGGCTGTCTAGCGGGGAGCCGAAACAACGCGAGGGAAAGAGTGCACAAGCATAATAAAGTTAAGTGAGGTAATTGACGAACGATTGGCGAAAGATAACGCCACGAATACGCGCGTTTACCAACATCCATGCCAGCATATGTACGCGGACGGGGCGCAGTTTCACACGAGCCTGTATACGCTATTCTTATCTCGAACGCTGTCGAGCGTACGACATTAACCTTGCACTGTTATCGGCGCACGATTATTCCGAGGGCGAGAAGAATGCTGCGCGCGCGCTCCAAAGTCGGCAAGCATTGAAAAACAGACGTCGCAGTTTTACGAGACTTCTGCTTTTCCTCGAGCGCTGAAATGCGCCGGATCTTTCTTACTTTCTATCTGTTTCTCTCTTGGATTGGTCGTCTCTGTCGGGGAACGTTGTGTAGAAACGTACGCAGGTAAAGCGCGTGGGAGAGTTGACGAAGGGCAGCATGCATTCTTCCGACACACCTGGTCAAAGGTTGTGACCAGATCTTTCCCCGTCTCCTCGACTAGTTTTCTGTGTACCAAAGAATCCCTCTTCGTCATGCTCGCCTCTCCACACATTCCTCTCCACGGGAAACTGGCAATGATGTGTCCGATTTCTCGATGGGATAATGACATTAAGTTAGTTTTACCTTCGACAGGAAACGAGTGATTGGGTTCAATGACGAAATTATTCCATCTGTTGTGAGTTACTCGTACGATCAGGCTTGGAAGATTATCTGGTAATACGCTGCTCTAGCACGCATCCGATGCTTGGCATTGGTAGTTGCCAGTGTGTTCCGCTCGTGAAAGTGCGCACGATTTCTCTCGATAAATGCACATTCTTTCACGATCCTGCCTCGGGTGTACATGTGGAGAGTAACACGTTCGTTGTCGCAAAGTCCCTTTGCACTTATGCCGGCTCATCTGATTAGAAAGAATTTCTATCTCCCTTTTCCAAAGTCATTCAAAACAGCAAACGGTTTTCATTTCAGTTTATCGACCTCTGACTTTATTATGATCAGTGTTTCACAGGTATATTATTCCCATTTCACGTATTTGTCGTTAAATATTATTAATGCGTCAGGAGAAAGGCCGGTTGAAAGTAGTCGACGAGCAGAAGCATGAAAGTGGATCAAAACAGGTTCACGAATAATACGCAAAGCGTTTCGCAATATGATTCCCCATTCGATATTCGATACAGAGAGTCATGTTTAACTCCGGGAAACACGGTAACTAATATCGAACGTCGGAAAACCCCTCGAACAATGGGCGCCAGTATTATCGTTTCGCTGCGCTCGGGATCGTTAGCTCTCGTCAGACCAGTTCATTGATTAGCATCGGAGAGAATCTATAAATACTAAAATATTTAAATCTCTTTCCCTTAGTTTGCATTGTTATCCCGAAACGGTTCGATATCCATCCTATCTTACGAAAAGGGTATACGGGAAAAGTTTGTGAAGCAGTGGGATAACATGCGTTGTACACGTCTACTATCTAGCATCTTGCCAGAGTGGAAGAGTGTACGTGCGGCTCCTTCTCTTTCGTGTATCCAGTAACCTTGAGTAGCTCTCGCGGGCTCTTTCGAAGGTTACCCGATCGTTTCGGAGTAAATGAATCCAGCTAATCCGCCTGGAGCCAGCGCACAGAACCGACACAGCACCGTTTTCAACCTGCTCTCGCTCTCTCCCTTTCGTCTGCACTGGCCGGCGGCAGGTATCAAAAAATTGTCTGGGGCTTTGAGGTCTACTGCACGTTTAACACCGTGGAACAAGTCACAGTCCTGCTTTTTCTAAGAAGAGCAAGCTAGAGAGAAGCTTCCTAACCTTCTTCTCTTAAATTGAAATTCGCCCTCCTGGTACGGAAAATACAACGCGCGTATGTATGTATGTCTATGCTCGAGAACAGAATTTACCAAGTCCGTTTAGGATGGCGTACAAACGTATTTCGAGAACTCGAATTCCTTCTCCAACCAAGATATCAAGGATACCTATGAATTTTCGCGTACCATCGATAGCTCGATTTGTACGGGATGCTCGAGAGTTAGGTCCTTTTATCGTCCCGTCTCGTTTACAGTCGAGTGCACTTGCAAATCGGCTTGTATGTATATGGCAGGGCGGTATTAGCGAGGGAAGGAACGAGCGAAGGAGCAAGCAACTAACTAGCTCAGTAGCATAGAGGGCGAGAAGTCATCGGGGAATTTATAGAGGCAAAGTAATTTGCGATTATCTGGGTCGGGCGTGTGCCGAGTCAGTGTAATTAAACGTTACCGAGCGTAGAGCGAGGGAGGTGTTGGCGTTGGAAATTCAGTTGGTGACTCGCTTCTTAGGACGTTCTTTACCGCGGGATAAACCGGGCCGGATTATCATAATGGTAGCCAGTTCCGCGAAACTTCTTTTGATCGTACTCACGAGACGAGGCCGAGCTCGCTCGCCTTCCCTCTCTCACCCCGCCGACTCCCTCCATTGTTAAACCACGAGCAGATTTATGATGCGATCCACTTTGCTCTCCTCGGTGCCGAGCTTCCGCTTCTCGCGAGAAAGTCGGGTAAGAAAAGTACTATGGGTAGAGGCAACATCATTCTCTCTTCCCGAAATATTTGATTCTGTCGAGTGAAGACAATGAACAGAGACTTGGAACTCCTCTCTCTCTCTCGCAGAATCAATTGAGAGATCAATTGTTCATGTATTCGAAATGTATGAGAAATTAATGATTGAATCGAATCGAGGACTACATGGGATTTCGGGGAAACTGCGATTTCGCGATACTTTCAATAAAAAGTAGCGGAGGTTTCACTGGTGAGAATTGCGATTGAAATTGAGTTTGATTCTGTCTTCGTGATGTTCACAGTTTCAGCAGTAGTGTTAGGAAAGCGTTGCATAATCTGGGTCGCAGCGGTTCGGTGGGTTTGCGATATCCTGTGATATCCGGGGCGAGCGGGGCAATCGTGCAAAAAATATAGACGCTCGGGAGAGGAGGATAAAAGGGAGTGGGGGCCATTGATATTTCCGGTGCTATAATCCTGGCTGTCGGACGATAGCGAGGGTGGTCGCAAGAGGGACAGCGAGAAAGAGAGTGAAAGAGTGAGAAGAGGGAGGAGAGAAAGGTTGCCGGGTGAGTCGGGTCTCTTCGGGCTGGTAGGGATCCGACCGCCATAATAAAGGAATCGTCGACCCTGGAAAACCTTAGCCCGCGTCTCGGCCCCCGAAAGAAAGAGCGAACTTCTTCGAAAGAGCGCGCCGGTGTCGAGTATCCTCGAGAGAAGAGAAGCGAGAAGCCCGCGCGCGCGCGGCTGGAAATAGCCAGTGAAGACATTCCTTTTCATTTCGGCTAATATCTCAACTCGGCCGAGCGCACCATTATCTCAGTGGCAGCCCGCCCTCAAATTACGCTAAATCTCCAAGTTTCGGCTGAAGCGTGAGAGTTTATCAGAAGCGGTTGCCAGAGTGCAAGAGGTGAATTGGGTATTTACGCGTCAAAGCGGAGATTAGCAACGTCCTACAGACACGTTGGACAAGATCGATCGTGCGGAGTACTCTCGACGGATGGTAGAGTGTTGCCAGGCGCGATGGGAAGGACACAGAGCGATTTGTTTATGTGCCTTTGATGCCGCGGCGATTCATCATCAGCCACGACGGCTTATGGGGGAAAAGGCGGGCGAAAGTGTGCGCGCCGTTATTGAAGGAAAGGGAGATCGATCGTCGAGCTTCTTTCGGCAATGGGGCATTATTCTCTAGAAGGGTGTTCTTGCTTCCTAGTCACGGCAACCTCCACATTTTTGCCAGTTGCATGCTTTTAATCTATCCCAAAAACTTGCAAATATATTCAGCCACTCGGACGGAAACGAAAACTTCTCTTTAACACATCGAGAATTAGAACTAAACAAAATTCTTGGCAGCTGTGTTAGTTCCCATTAAGTAAAACTATATTTGCGAGAGGAAAGGCACATTTCTTCATACTGGGAATTAATGCGTGTATCAGTTGAATGTATCCGGAGATCTTGGTTCGAAAGGAGAGAAGGGTGATTGTGTTGCAGTGCTTGGGATGAAAGAAGAGTGGTTGAGGGAAGGGAAGGGGGAGTGTGTAGTCAGGTACCTGGTGGTGAGGCTGGTCCTGGTTCGATCGTCGGCAGTTTGTTTTCCGGTTTAACGAGCAGTCCCCGCCACACGATCGGGTCCTTTGAATCCCTCGCTCTTTTGCCTGCTTTCCAGCGGTCCTTCCAATCGTTCTGCTGTACCCTATGGCCTTCGCCCGCTCCTTCTCACCGTTCCGGACACACGCGTCTCTTCCAGCGGACGAGACTTCTCTTTTACTAAGCAGCAGTCGTCGCAGCGTTCTCCACGATTTCGTTCGGCACGATGCACTCACCGCGATGAATCATCCTTACTTCGCCGAGGAATTAGTCACTCGGGACGGGATAGTGAGTACGTGCATCATAATAGTAATTATCAGGTGGAATTTTTATTCAATTATTCCGATGACTTTTATGTCCAACTCTCACTTACATACATCGATACTATACTGAAAAGCAATGTTCGATTATTATATCGAGGAGATCAAAGATAGCGCAAACCGCTGTATTTACAAATCAGTGCGTCAGAGGTTCGAGTGTTTTTGGAATCCCAACGAGTGGAAGTTTTATCGAATTGTCAGGCCGGAGTGTGAATAGCAGTCTATCTCGGTTGAGATAATCCCGGAACCGCTGGAACCGAGTTCGGGTAATCGTGACTCTCCAGCTGTAGTACTAATAGTCCCGCTCGCTGTTACCAATGACTATTTGCGGAGTTCCTTGGCGGGGTCTCGTGCTCGGCAAGCGCGGCAGCCAGATAATTAGGCGCGAATCCCCTCGTTAACGTGTCTCCGAGCGAACAGGTGACGGTAGAACGTGGCTGCCATTAAAGCCCGGAGCACCATCCGCCCGATGACTGAGTTATCTCGGCCTCGTATCGCCTCTCGGATAAGCAGGCGCAATCATATCACGACCGCGATTCACGTTTCACCGCCGCTTTCGTTCAATCGGTTAGTCGCACTCGACTCTTTACGGGATGGGGCGAACGGCATCCGTAAATATCGTGGCTGCTTACGGCATACTTGAAAAGGACGATAAAGCTGTTCATCAAACTTTTACGTTGCTTCTTAGCTCGGCCTCTTTAAAGTCCCCATCCGCCAGCCGCGCCGCGCCGCGCCGCGCCGCGCCGGTCAGATTGCTAGGAGATTTCTTTAACAAGATTTCTCTAGATACTTTATGGCGAGCCAGTTACACTCTTCGAATCCAATCCCTTGATCTGATTTGAGTGCCAAGTATCTATTCGCTCGAATTTCCATTGCAAAGGCAAAGTAGCAAGTCGTCGAGGTATCTCGAGGCAGAGGAGCCATCGATTTCAGGCCGGTGATTAAATGGGATTGCCAGCCGATAATAGCTTGGCTTGTAGTAATCAACTAATAAATGCGAGGTGGAAATGTTAATTAACGGTAGCTCCTGCTTACGATGGAGGCTTGGCGTATTACGTAAGGCCGTCGCAAGACACCGACAAGCTGCTACGCGTAACTTCCTCGTTCGACGTGGCAAAAAAGCGAGGCGGCCAAATGAAGCAGCTAATGGCTACAAATGGGCTGATAATTGGGCCATGAAACTCAGCAGTTCGTAATTTAACTACGATTTTGGCAATTTCTGCCAGTTGTTGTTGGAGATAATTGCAAAACTGTTGTCATATACGGACGAAAGTAGTATAGTACAAAGCGCTTACAAAATCTGTATATATGTTGTTAAATTGGTTTATCAAGTAGATACACGAATACATTAATTGCAATCATAATGGATACGTGAATGGGAGAAATGCGAAAATCTGTATTTGGAAATGTTTAATGCATCCGCAATTCTGTGCTGAAATCATATAGCACGTGTTTGAATAGTAGATATACAACAGAGGCAATGGGTATTTGATATCCGTGCTCGATTTTAATTCAACTGACTAGCTTTCTTGGTTACGTTGTGTTTCATGCCAGAGACCATTATACCATTCGGGCAGAAAAGAGGAGTCAGAGGAGACCACGGAGCTCTGGAATCTGGTGCTTTTCCTCGTGTTCCAACCCCTCGAATACACTCACTGTCGATTTCTCTTTGTCCACTCTTTGGACTTGGACTGTGACTTCTTTTCCTCTTTGCCGAAGCTGCCGTGCCAGCCCTGTTAACAGCGGGTGCCTCTACAACCGGGACTTTCGTCCTGTTATTTTCCGAGATGCGCCCGAGCTAAAAGACAGTGGTCGCTCTTTTTCACACATCCATTGCTGCTTCACTTTTCACCGTAAATGCTTTCGAGTGGCAAGTTCTTCTCGTGCTTGCATTTTAAATGTTCCAGAGCAAAAGCGGAGCTAGCGTAATTAATAGAGCATTTATTCTTTGAAGCAGTAGTTTTGCAGTTAAAATGGCAACTTACCAAGTGGTAGGATATTGGAATATCGAGCTGGAATAAATGTCGACCAGCAGTCGCTCAGAGGAAAGTATAGCAATAAGCTTGAGAGTGTATAGAGTTTATTTTATTATACGTTTATCTTATTCGCCATTGTAAATTCGGCGTCGGTGGGTAGCAATGCGAACAGGGGGCGGAGTGGGGGGTGGCAGAAGGAGAGGGAGAGAGTGTTTTCGAGGGAAATCCGATTTTATTGCGTGGCAACGCTCTCTACTGCGGTTATCGGAGGCTTTTCTTTATCGCATCCCGGCTCTTCCCGGCCGAGACGCGATTTGAACCCAGCAATGTAAATACAAATACGGCATGGAGCAGTGGCGTACCACTCCAGCATCTCCGCCGCTCCTCTTTAAAGTTCCCGTCGCCGAGGGACCGTCTGCCTCTTCTTCCGGCTTCGTGGCGCATCTTGCTTTTGGGAATTATCATTCCCCCGGCCGACAACCCGAGCGATGACTTGAAACAATCTTCGTCCGCTCGATCACTTTCCCTCTTATCTCACAACATGTTTCAGTATCAAACAAATTATACGTATACCACTTGAAGGCCACTCTCTCGGGCGTATGTTCTACTTTGTATCTTATTTCAGTTTGTCGATTCAATCAAGTTTCTTGGTATACGATTCTCTTCTATAGCTTAGTTACTCAGAGTCATTAACGGTCGAATGGCCGTGAGAATTCTATAGGTTCGTGGCGATGAAAGTGGTCTTCCAAGCTCCAATCGTCCGAATACAAATCTCGACTAGCGCGTTCTAGTGATTGGCGTCGTTACGGCCGAAACAGGATACAGATTTCGCCGATATAGAGAATAGGTATCGACCATCGCGGCACGCCACATTCAATGGTCTGGCGTCCATGGCCGAGCGAAATCCTTCTCTCTTGCCACGTACTCTCCCGAAGGCAGCGTATGTGTGCGCGTTCCGGAAGTTGGTGAAGTACCGTGGAAACTACCGTGCGCGAATGCCGAACGTGTTCCTTTAATGCTCGCCTTGAGGGTGCACGCTAGAGAAGGGAGCAAGCGACCCTATACTCCAAAGAGAAACTTGCGAACGACCAGCCATTAGAGTCGTTTCTTTTCGAGAACTTGGTCGACCGCGCGCACCTTGTCCGCCGCAATCTTAGTTCACCATGGAATTCGAGATCCCTTGCTTCCTCTCCTGCTTAGAAAACGCTTCATTGTTATATCCGGCTTTATCACGTAATATTTGGTCGTACTATGAATTCGCAATTAAGATTTTCCCACAGTTGCTTATAATATTTAGATTAATGTAACAGAAGTAAAAAATTACTCCTGACTTTAAACTTAAGTGTACTTTATATTTTGAAAGTCTTTTAAGCTGATATCTCTCAGTCATTATCCGTCATATTTCCTCGTCTCTCATCAATTCCCGTGTTCTCAGGATCGCTTTTGTCTGGCTCTCACTGAATAGAATTAAATAGTTTCCTCTTTTCACCTGATCCCTCGTCCGTCGCGTCGTCTTTCCCCGCGCGTTTCTCGCGCGATCCCTCTTCTCTCCAGTTCTCAAGCTGAATGCCGGCACAAATCACATTTGAGGAAGAAACTCCCTTTTCCCGGCAGCGCCGCGTTTCTCTTCTTGTGAAAAGCGCGCAAAGGTTCTCGCACGCGTAACTATTCCCGCGCTTCTCCGACTTCTTTTCTTGGCCGTCGGTTGATGAATACGACCTCCTCATTCAGCGCTTATCTTTTCTTCTTGACGATCTTTCGCCTCTTGGAAACTCGTGCGAGTCTTCCTCGACTGAACGGCTGATAGTTCCACGAAACACGCGGATTCCATGTGACTAGTGTTATCACTTGACTGGCGAATGCAGAATGCGAATGGGCGGAGAAGAGGAAGGAAACGGCGGGGTTCACGGGCAGGTAGTTGGCACAGAACGGTGCATGTTTGATCAAGGGGAACCTGTTTCATCGCAGGTAGCGTGAGGGTCCATAAGCACGGGTAACTCTATCTCCAGGGGACAGATTGAAGGCGGTTTATGGGCCTGATCCTATCGATACGACTGCCCACTGCACATCGATGCTATGAGTTTCGCCGACTATTAACTATGTCGTTCCCTACAATTCGACCTCCTATCTAAATAGAACTTTCTATCTTCAGAACTGATTATGCAGATGAAACTGCACGAATGCGGAAGGGAATACATGTTCAATGTCTATATGGCCAATCGTTTAACACATTTATTCATGAAGCTGCAGTGAATAAGTTCGAAAAACGTAGTTGTGTTTGAATTTCTAGTTGGCTTGTCAATAGCAAAGTGGATGCTTGTAAATTATTGTAATGAATCGAATTTAAGAAAATCTATTTATAATATTGTGTTATGATATATGAATGTCATTGGTGTGATAAAGCTATTTTATTGCCGAGGATGAAATCAGAATGAATGCAGACTTTTGCTGTTGTTGGTTACATAGTTTTCGAGCGACAACATTGGATATCCAAGTTTCCCAGAGCCGAGCATGATATCTCGATCGTGAGGACAGTCTGCCTAGGAATTCGCGGGTCTCGCGGAGAATTCGCGTACATATATGGTCGAATGGAATTCAAAGGGGTGGGTGAGTGGGTGAGTGGGGGGGAGCAGTGTTGGACGAAGCGAGATAGGACAGGGTGCCTTCGAGATTGAGTCAGTCCAATTTCGTGGGACCGCACGCCGTGAAGAGCATTTTCATCGCGGCAACACACTCGATCCTTGGATACCGAGGTACTTGCTCCTCGTGCACTCGAGGGCAAAATCGAATCGAGAACTCAGAGTGCGCGATCCTTTTCTATTCAATTGCAAAACGTCGGCTTTGAAAGAGGTGAAGATTTATCAATAGTCCACAATCCATTGATGCCTAGAAATACTCTAAGCAATTGGTATCTACAATTTTTATCAAAAACAAACATTCAAATGGCCGCTGCTTTTATCAGATAATTTTTTAATACAATTGATTCAAAGTCGACTAGTACATAAGTTATATTCGGTAACTGAATGTCGATTGGTCTTCAAATTTGACGTGTTCTAATAACTCGGTAACTATTATGAGCAAGAATTGACTTAATAACATTAAAGTAAAGAGTAAAAGCGGTATGAAACCGCCTTGAATATTCGTACTTAATCCGCCAGTGGTAGTTTAAGCACTCTGAACAATTACTTGGCGAACACAGGTGGAGCTTGCCGTTCCGTGAGTGTAATATCAAGAGCACGAGTGCCGGGCACTCGGACAGAAATTACACCAAGAGAAAGTCGGACTTCGGTTGGCTGTGTTTTTTAAGCTAATGAAACGCTGCTCACCTTCGCCGCGCAGCCAGCCAAGCAGCTTAGCGTGTTATCGCGTGCAAATGGAGCCGCGCCGACGATTACCGGCTGAATTGTGCGCGTCTAATTTTGGAAGGCACCTCTCGCGAGAGCGAGAGAGACGGAGTGCTTCTCTCTGGCTTCTTTTCTTCACGCGTCAAAAATAGATCGCCCGTGGAAACGCGCCGCCGCGCTGCTAGGAATCGCACTGGCCAGGGAATCCTCGAGTACTTGCTGACTCCGATGACTTCTAGACACAGCGGAGCCATGCCAGATATTACGTTCAATCGAACTTATAATTCAACCATTACTTTTCCCTATTTCACCAGTTTAATTTTTAGATGACATTCCATTAAGTGGGTCGCTTTTGCACAGTGCGAATGATTTTCCAAAATGTATTTCGACTCGTTTCACTGTGAAATGAGCATTTGGCAGTAACGCGCCGCTGCCGTTTCTTCCAATTAGAGTAGCAATTTTACTAATGCCTTGTAAAGATGAGCTCGCCGATACCACTCAATTTCGAATTCCCGACGCATGCACGCAGGGTTCGTGTGTCTATGTGTGTAGGGAACAGCGTGGTTTTGCAGGGAGAGCGACGGCCGGCGCGCGGCACGAGATCGATTCGTCGTTTTTCGATGCAGCTTACACGGCTTGCTCCCTAGCACGTACGGGTGCACGCCCTCGTGTATCTTCACGCGCGAGCTCTCTTCTTCATTTCCGTCTCTCTTTCTCTCCCGCTGTGCGAGCTTCTCCCCTACCTCTCTTTCTCCCATTCGCATGCATTCCCATGTCGTCCTCGAAGCCCTCCGCGCTTCTCCCACTCGTACTTTCCTACTCTCTCAGGCGCGCATTCTCTCTTGAATGCCGTCGTTCCTTCGCGCCGGAAACTGAAACCTTAATTGAAGAGCGCGCGAAAGCTGGCTATGTTTCGATGGAACACTTTTTCTCCTAGGAACTTGCAAAACCGCACTATTGCGGGCCCTATTCTGGCACATTGTAGCATCGCACGATTATTCAAACTGAAAATTGTAGAATCGAATTGATCGATATTAAGTGACAAGGAAAACGTAACAGAACATAGTTCATTCCAGGAACGCGCCTCTTCAATTGAACTATTAGAGGAATGATGATTTGACAGTGTTGCAGTCGAATATTGTGTGTCATTTGATAAGTCGGGCGACATCACTAACATCATTATTAATCAATCGGTCGTTCGCTGATGCAATGGCGTGGTTGTTGCAAACAGCCGATGAAATCGGACGCGTCCCATCTACGGTCCCCTTTGATTTTTGACAAGCGAAATAGCTGGCGAGCAAGCGAATTGCCATCGATCTCGTGAATTAATGACAAGCGCTGCCGGCTGGTTGAAACCCGTCGCTAATACACGCGCGTATCCAGTAATCCATTGCGCTTATTTTGAGTGCCACTATTGAAATCGTACCTGATGTATTTTGCAGTCAATGCACACAATATTTTTTCATTATACCACAAACATTCCTGGCAAATGACTGTAATGATTTGAAGCAAATATTGCAACGATATTGGTTTCAATGAAAGTCATTGCAATTGGGAAAGAACAGGAGCTTTCGTGGCGAGACAGTCGCGCGTAGGTGTGCCGGTAGTATTTCCGCTCTATTTGTGAGGTTCTGCCTGGTTCGTAGGCGCGCATACTTGGCCGGATGGCCTCGCAGCACTCACACCTGATTTTTCACTTAATTAGCGTGCGTGCCACCGGCGATCCCCACGCACCAGTCGCCGCGACTCGAACTCGCCGAGAAACTCGCCGCTGCTCTCGATTCCCCGCTCACGCTCCAATTATTCGCCTGGGCTCTGGTATGCGCTGCTGTTATTAATGGTGCACGCATCATGCTGGCACGGCAACGCTCGGAAAAATACATTTTCAATGCCATTGATCTCAGAAATCCCACTGGTTTGGGTACAAATCACAGTAATTAGGCAACTCGTATCTTTTGTATTCGCTGTTACTGTAATTAAACCTTTCTCATTTACATTGAATACCACGCAACTGTGTACAGTCGAGATCGAATCAGTCGCCTAGCAGAACTAGCATCACGAACTAAATCCCATGGTGCGCGTCAACTAATGAATGTTGCTCGTGCGCGCTGTCAAAGTGTCGTTTTTCGTGCATTAACATGCGAAATTTATACGACGGGAAAACGGAATGTCGGAGATTAAAGTGCTTTTGATGTGTGAGCATGCATCAGCGTACCAAGGGAATTCCGCGCTGTATCAAACAGGCTCTTTTTTTTTCCTCGTAGCAGCTTAATGTGATTTTAATGATTATCAATGAGCAGGAGTGTAATAAGGAGTAGCTTTTCGTATCCAAAAATTAGTAGCACCGGCTGGATCAGTGTCGGGGTTAATGGCGTTCATCGAATTCCAGGGGGGCGAAGAGTATAATCTGTATTCCGACGGGGTGCTGGCGGCGAGCAGTGGCAGGCTGAAAAGCAGCAGGGGTAGATCGAGCAATGCGAAGGGCGTTGGTAGCGGTGCGCGCGTGTCTATGACAGTAATAACTGAACCCCCGCGTTGTTGCCGCTCTCTCCTTTTCACTCGTACTATTCTCTCTCTCGCTTTCTCTCGATGTGTGCTGGTTGCTTGCCCGCTCGCTTCCACCGAGAGCGTCCACGACGAGGGCACTTGTCACCGTGGCACAGCGGTGGCGGCCGCGGCCGTGGCGCTTGAATTAGTTTGAGTTCAGCTGGCATCCGCTAATGCATGTAACCCGTATGCATCGCATATCCAACCGTGTCGCATTTTCCCTTCTACTCCGCGTCAACGTGCCCACTGAGAGACGAGGATTCCGTTTTATTAACACGCCTCGATGAATGAAACGACCTGCCACGTACCTGGGAATTATAGCCAGTTACGAGTTTTGTCTTCTCTCTTATTGTCTGCTCTTCGCATATCTCGAAATATAGTTTCTCATTCAGCCTAACTCTCTCAAGTATCCTCGAATTCAAGGACCTCGGTATTAGTTTAACTCTGTCAATATCGAATTCGAGCTATTCGCGTACTTGACTGGTGTATCTTCTTCGATTGTAAATATTCATAAATCCAAACGACTTCTTCAATGTCCGATCGATTATTCAGCGCTTACATCAACTCTTAAGGAAGAAAAACGGCAGGGATCATCAGATTAAACTGGATCGCGCTCCCGGGGAATGGTTGTAGCCTAGAGCGAGCCAAGCAACCGAGCAGAGCAAAAGGGCAGCCGGGGTAAACCGAGCGAAGGCGGCAGAGGACCAAGGGTCTTCCAAGACCTTTTTCGGCCTGGAATCTTTTTCTAATGCTCGTCTCTCTAGAGCCGGTGCTAGGACTCCATGCGTGTCCTCTTCGCGGAACTTAAACCCATGGAAAAGGAGATCGGATGAGTTGAAGGGAGAAAGATCAAGAGAGAGTGAGTGAGAAGGATGAGAGAGAGAGAGAGAGAGAGAGAGAGAGAGAGAGAGAGAGAGAGAGAGAGAGAGAGAGAACACAATGCTCCTCGTTTATGAGAAGGATCTCTTGGGCTGGGTTTACGACTGCAGGCCATCTCATAAAGGACAAGGACGTGCAGGGTGTAACGATGGACTTGTGGGTGTACGGGAAAGACCCGTACCACTCGTACTGTTTTGTCCGTAGGGATGTGCCAGCACGGAACTCGTGTTTCGAAGCTTTATGCGACCCGAAGAATTTCGGCGTCCGCCCGCAAAAGTCTCGCTCGGATTTTTATTGCTTTTGACTTCCCATCATAAATAATTGGATAGCAAAGAGAAAATCGGGCTAATGTTTTACTGGCTCGTTAACTCCTGCATTATTCAGCCGATGCGACCATTACGAGCAATGTGTCTTTTCAAATTGCGAATATCATAATTATTATAATGATAATATAACCATTATCAGAGATATGTTATCAAATGCACCAATTTTTGGATGAATTATGCAATTAACTAAATGAAGCGTGCGTTCACGTTCAACGTAATCGATGTATACAGAATTCCCATGGTAGTCAGTGCGTTAGAGGAGGTAGCTATAATTACGATTGGATGGGCGTGTTATTACTCGAATTATCGAAATCACCGGAATGATCGTATAGTATAGCGGAGGTTACGTCTCTCGTCGAGAATGTGAAAGTGAAAGTTTTTCATCGAGTGAAGGAATCGGAAGGAGAAGAAGAAAAGTTAATGTTGCTCTCACGTTTCGACGACGCGGGAGTGTATCCGGCCGCTCTCGGCGTATTATATTCTTAGAGAAAGGAATATATCGTCCTTTGGGGACGCATCTGTTGCGGAGCCATAAATTTCCTAGCCCCGTTTTCCCGGCGCCGCTGCTGCGACCCCTGCCTGTTGGCCGCGCTCTTTCTCCTCTACCCTTCGCCTTTTCCCTTCAGCCTGCGGCCGTTCGGACGCCACTCGTAAATCATGCCGATCACAATTTTTCTAATTTGATCCTGCGCTCGGATTATCGGTCTGCGTCGGCATGAATATACGCGGCTGGCAGCGATAGCCCGCCACCTTCCACCAACAAATTGCTCCAGCATCTCGCGCGCTTTAGTAGCTAACCCGCTGTGGATTGTTGCAGGCATCGATTGATTTTACTCGATTTATTGAGCACAGTACTGACATTGTATAGTATAGCAGTGTGTAAAGGAAATGAGCAGAAGGAAATCCCTGGCTTTGGTATCTGCTAATAACATCATTATTCTTTCTTGTACACCTTGTTAATCGTACATATTACTTTGATAAGAGTTGTATATTAACATTTCAGGTTTTATGTAGTTAATCTAACTGCTCGAGTTTCTCTGAGAAAGGCACGAAATGTCCAAGAATTCAGAGTTCATCAAAAGCTTTCTCAAAGCCTTGACGTAGCTAGCTTCTCAACAAGGTTTCCTTTCCATTGACAGTCCCCTTTAGTCACTGACGTGATTCCAGTCTCAATTAGTCGTGATTCTGCGTGGCTGTAGCTGCGTTCGAAATTGATTTTCGTCAATCTGTGGGGAATCGCGCTTGTTAATCTTGGTGAGGGCCCTCGTCGTTTCGAGTATAATGGATAAAGCAAACCAGCGAAGGGGGCGCCGGCGAGAGATGAATATTTATTAACGTCCAGTGCGCGCAGCCGCTACCTCAAGGCGAATAAACAGAGTGCGATCCACCGTAGTCGTGGTCGGTTGCCGATCGTCCAGAGAGAACAATTACACGTTCCGCCTGTTCATTAGTCAGTCCGATACAGCAGATCGTCCACTTTATCTTTCGGGAGACGTTTTTTCCTTACGCGTTGATTGCTGATCCTAAATCGAATCTTCCTCGGACTCGTTTTGCGCCGGTGAATCCCGTCTCCGCGTCTAGTATTCTGTGCTTGGCAAGGTGCATTGCTAATGATCTCAGCCGACGCTGGGACATTAAATCCCATTTGCCTAATTGGCGCACACGCGACCTCGATTTACCTGGCGGATGTCATCCGATCGTACACTTACACCGCCTTCTCCTTTTTCATTGAGAAATCGTTCTGTCTCATCGATACTCAGTCTTTTTCTACATCATTTAATATACATATACACTTTTGTATTGAGTGAGAAATGTGGTAAGGTAGTTAAGCTCTGTCGTATTTTTCACGGGTCTGCATGATGCGAATGGATTAAGGTAGCCCGGTGAGATTGCATTGGCAGGCCGGGCCAGGCTGGCTCTCTCGGGGTCAGTGAAAGACGAGTAGATTAACGGCTCGTTATCTATCGGCGGCGGAAAGAAGTTAATGATAATCGAGGAGGGCAGGCTGCTATGCGGCGAAGGTCTGGTTCAAGGCAGCCCGGCCGTCTGCCCAGCCAGGCAATACGGTGCAAACGGCGAGTCAGGCATTCAGGTCTCCAGCTCCTGAAAGGCCAGGACGCGCTCGTGCCGCTGGCGATGGCGATGGTAATATCGATTTAGCAAAGGTTCTCTCCCACCTACCGCCACTACGCCTCCGCCTAGCTCTCGTACGTTCACGTATAGGTACACACACGAACGTGCGCGCGCGCGCGCGCGCGCGTCCTCTCTCAGTCCGTACTCCGTAACCGAGATAAACTCTCGCAACGTGTCCTCTTTCTTACTCTCGCATATTCTTTCTCTCTCCTTATCCGCTTTCTCCGGTTTTACGTCTCGCTCGAGCTCGAGCTCGAGCTCCAAGCACTCGGCTACAGGTACTACACTCATCTTCCTCTCGCGCCGCTGCTCCTCTCGGCGCGTTTTATCTCCTTAAAATTTATTCGGCGAACGCCGCGCCGACTCGCTTCACCGTTACGCATTTCTAGTCTTGCCAGGACGAGTCTTTTACCGATGTGTATCCGGGGATACCGGTTATTGATATTGAACCGCTTGGACTGCGGTGTATCGGCTCTATCGCAGGATTCGCTATAAAGAGAAGGTTACCCGGGCATTAAAGGATATGCGCATGATTGAGTCGTTGATATATGGCCAGTCAAGGATCAGAAGTTGAAGTACCGTCTTATTTGACTTCTTATTTACCGGTGGACTCCATACTCGATCATCTCTGACTTAGGTCCAGTTAATTCACAATGAATCATGTCTGAACTCTTCACCCAGATATCTTCTTTATTAAATCATTTTTACCAGACCATCATCGTTTATTTTGATATGATTATTTTTGAATTTTTCAAAGAAAGAACTGTCAAGGTATTGTTTTGGGAATTTTTCCCGATACCTTTTAGTAACATTTTTCGCCTGAAATGTTTGGAGTTCTTATGTAAGCTTCGATAGATGTATCGGCGTACGTGTTCACCGTTGTACTCTAGGTTGTGCACATGTACAAGTAGCCAATGCCGAGAGGTGTAATACCGTCGAGTGTGTTTCTCAGTGTGTATCGTATTAAGTCGCGGAGAAACATTGCATGCAACACGTTGCGCGCTTGTTGACCAGACCGGGCTCGTATTTCTTCGCGCTGGGAAAAAGAGAGACTCTCCTTCTCCGCGGTCTACCCAAGAAGCTGTAAATATTTGGGCGCTGCCAGCATTTTTCCAGGGCTTGTTTACGTTGACGCCGGCCCCAGTGGATTCCTCGCGAGAACGCGCTTCAGGTTTTGGACAAGCACTGGGGTTGGGGTTAGTAACGAGATATTTAATGGCCCGCCCCGACCCATTTACGACCGATGAAAGATTCATGGCTTCCTACCTTAAATACGTAACAGACACGCACTCAAGATCAATTTGAAGTATGTCAACTGAACAATCGAATTCCAAACGAACTCGTTTGGTCATCTTTTTTATATTATCAAGTATAACTGAAAAGTATAAGGAAAGTTAGCATTCAATTTAAAAATGTTAAACATGATTCTCATTTGTCAGGAAAAAGTACTTTTCTCGAGGAAGATTTCTATCCTTAATTAGTCGTCTACATCGGCAAAGCAGGTGTCAACCCAGGGTGGCGTTCGTACTCGTTGAGATCCACCTCGGGAGTTCCGTGTTGGAAGCTCTTGAGTAAGATCAGCGTGGCATGCGGAATCTAATAAGGATAACGCGAAGTTATCGTAGCGATGTGCAATAAAGCGAGAGTCGAGTCGAGTCGAGCGTTGCTCGTTTTATCTGGCTAACTCCGCATCGGTCGTTCGGTGTCGCTTTAAAGTATCACCAGCACTTGGTAGTCAGGCTCTCTCTCTCTCTCTCTTTCCTTGTAATTTACTGTGGCTCTCATCCGTGCCTATCGCGCTAGCAGCGCCGATCGGGTCGCAATTTTTCGGAAGATAGAGGCCATTCGTTGTCGCGCAGCGTCTCCGGGAGCAGCCTCTGTGTGTAGCATGCGCAGGACAAACTGCATCGGGAAATCTGAGCGGGCGTTGATTTATTCCCCACTGGAGGTACGCCGAGTAGGTTCGCCGCTAGGCAGCGTGACTCTCCGCTCTTGGCATGGAGATAAACGTATTAGCACTCGGCCGGCCTTGGATTATATCGTGACGATGACTGCTAATAGTCGCTCCTTCCTATTTCAAGTGCACACGCCGCTGTCAGCAGCGCACCTTTTTAAATCACCCCGACAAATGTACCAGTCATATATCAGTACGGGCTAACTGTAACTCAAAACAAAAATATCCAACACGGTTAACTTTATCATCTACTTCGTGTTCCGTTAACTCTCTTAATTTGCATTACAAACGTCCATTTAACTATCTAGGAATAAGAGATAGCTTTGATTATCACCGGTACAAATAGGAACAGTTGACAGTTATGTAATATTCAGACTCTATAATAGTACTTCATAAATTTCAAAATAGCGGACTTTTCCCTAGGGGAGTCTGAACTTCGCAATTTTCAACGGTACAAAACTCATTGCGTAACTTAATGATGCGAATTCTTTCTCAAGGTGTTCAGCTGTAACCTTATTAGTTCCTTAACTACAAATATCCAATACTTGTCTGTCGTAGATTTCTAAAATCATATAAAACAGGCATAACAGGAAAGCGAAATGTTATTGAATAGTCGCAGTGCCATGAGCATGTTTGGTGTTGAGAGGATTGATCGCGTCTGCTCGATGCCGGCTTAATGCAGCCTATTTCAATACCAGTTTCCAATCGACTCGGCACTCGGCAGTATCTCAAAACGCGAGCCGGCCTCTGTAATAGCATAGTGTTGACGTGCTCTCCAAGTTGTGTCGTTCAATCGCGCGTGCGCATCCCTCCGCGACAGTGGGCGCCCGGGCGAGATGGCTATCGGCCGATATCGGAAACGTTTTCACTCACAGCATCGGTATAAAGTATCGAGAATGGCACGCGTTGAGCAGGGAGAAGATTGAAGAGGGAGACGCGCAAACGATGCTCGTTATATCAGTGCATCGGCGGTGAATCGTGAAACAATTTGCCTAGGATAGCGCCAGAAATAGAGATGGAAACGAGGACCCGCGGGAGAGGAACGCGCGCGCGTGCTCGACAGAGAAAGCTTATGAGTCAGTGAGGGAGAGAGAGAGAGGGGGGGAGGGAGAGGGAGAGGGAGAGGGAGTGAATGGGGAGGAGAAAATTACCTCTGGCGTGCGGGCGAACTCGACCGGGTGAGAAACAGTCCGCGCGAGTTAGAGAGGAGTTAGAGAGGTTCACGAGAGAGGCAGGAATTGGGAGGACAGAAAATGAAACAGATAGAGAGAGTGGTGGAGGAAACGCGTGAGAGGAAGAGCGAGAGGAAGAATGTCAAGCGCCTTCACGTCGCTATCCGCCCTCCCCATTGTCCGCCTCATGATTCGCTCTTCGGTAAAATCGTACTCGTAATGAGGAAGTAACTTCTGCCCCCGGGAATTAGAGCCTTCCTCCTTTCGTAGGGTCTCCTCGTATTCCAGCCTCATATCCAACTTGCCCTTTCGTTCAAGTTCACCTAATCATTCCCACGCACTTCGACTATATCTTAGGGATCTTTCAAAGTTTGATGGCAAAGGTGGAAGTTACTCAAGTTTATTTGTTTGCAAGAATAACTCAATGAGTCGAGTAAAAGTTTCTTTCCATCGAGTTGGGGATTTAAATCATCGACAGGGAACTTTTTCATCTTTGTATGCTACTCTTTAGAATGTTCGAACCTCCAAATAATGTTTGCGGTATCAAGTGGGTTAATATCGTGGCAAAGAAGTAAATATCGTTAAAGCAGACCTTATTATGGAGCGCTGACATTCCCCATTAATCCGCGCCTTGTCTCGTTTGACCTTAGGCCTTTAAATCGTATCGTCCGCTGACGCAACAGTGCCAACCACCACTTTCCTCGTGATACAACGATTGATGAAGAGCGATGATCTCTTCATGGGTTTATTACTCCGATCGAGAATGCGTTGGATGGATCGCAAGATTTCGAAAGGGTCGGCCGGTTCTCGTCCGATTTCGCGAACATCTTCAAGCTGATCCAATTTCACCGGCTTGGCATCAGCGACGTCCTTGTCGGCATGAATAGCATTAAGACGATAGGGAAGATGGAAAACGGCTTTGGATATCGTTTTTCGATAGCCGCATCAGTAAAACCGTGCGCGCAAATCCCGTCGTCGATATGCATTGCTCGTTCTATCAGCGTGTATCATCTTTTTTACACTACCACCCATTTGATGCTCGTTCGAGCGCTTCCTGACTACTTTCGGTTTATGTCTTTGCTGATGCATGACTTGCATTACCTAAAAAAACTTCAATCATTTGCAAGTTCTATTTTTCTTCTATCTTTGCAATTTTCTTGTTAACCTTCCTATGAACGATTAGCCTTTCACGTTACTATCTAGATTTGCATTGCTATCGAGCTTTATATCTCGGAATAAATTGCAGTACTACGTACAGGTGTGTGGATAGCATTTGATTAATATAGTATTCTAACGATACCTCGAGGAAATCAATTTCCTCATTCCTGGCGAATATCTCTGCATTCCTGTTACGTATAAATAAAGCTAATATAGTTGGCAGTTGCAGCATTTATTGTGTGACGGCAGGAAGAGGGAAGAGAAGAAAATCGTAACTTTGCCGTCGGGCGAGGGTCAAAGAGAAATGGTTTCAGTGGTCGACGCAGAGCTATAAAAGCTCGTGTGCTTGGTGCGAGTGGCGTCAGTCTAAATCCAGTGCGCGTCAAGATAATTTGGCATGCAGATATCTATTAATACCGGCATCTATGTGTACACTGCTCCCGCCTAATTGGAACTTAGATATTCTGCGCACGGAGTGTACAGTAGCTATTATCAGACAGGCAGGAGCGATCTGGACTGCCATCGAAGCTTGTTCCAATTCTTTCCTCGTAGAATCGTTAATGCTTAATGAATGCGACGGTGAAAATGTGCTGTCGATGCAATGCATGTCTGAACGATCTTGGAATACTGGGAATTAAGTCGAGACAGCCGATGTAACGGGAATTAAAGTCTGGTATTTAAACGAAAGACCTCAATAAGCTTTAGTAAAAATATTACATACCGTTGCCAAGCGAATGTAAAAGAATTGAAACTACAATGTTGAATCCGAATCGAACGACTGTTCGATGACGCATTTGACATTATCACGCATCGAAAGAGCAACCAGGTTGTCGATGGTGATACAAGGAGACAGATTGGGTCGCTTAGGTGCTACTACGGCTATGACAAAGAATCGAATCGTGCACTTCGCTTGCTCGACGATATCGCGGTACGCTAGCATGAAACCCGATAACTTGCTGATAACAGGAACTCGGCTGATTACAGGCGAGACTGAGAGAGAACGCGTATCGAATCCGTTGGCGATTTGTTTTGTATACACGCACACTCTCTGCGGGTGAGGATCGCGTGTGGACTGCGTTTCGATTGGTCTCTCTGAAATCGTAGAGGTTCGACTGTCCGAATTTCATTGGTTAAAAGCTGTTTAACTCGTTATGATTGCACAAGTTTTTTTCTTTGAACTTTATATCAATTTTTGTGAGCTCAACATACTAAAATACCGGCTCTTGCATATTTTAACTGCATGTTTGCTTTAACAAGGCTGCTAAGTGTACCTTTCTGTACTCGGTAGATTCGTTATCTGTTTAATTCCTCATTAATTTGAGTTTATAATTGCGCACTAGAAAGTTCAAGTTGGTTTTGGGTCAGATACTCTGCTTTGCATTTATGCGACTCTAACATTAATGTCAAACGATTTCTACTAACAAATCTCTACTCGGTACATTGAACATATCGAATCGTAATGACAAATTAGTTGACCCCTTGGATTAAATAGATTATACACTTGACTTTGCGATGACTTAATCCAATAGTGCAGAGTGAAGTTGACCGATCGATAGACAGCATGCCAGTTGTATCTTCGCTTCCTGTCTGATTGGTGTCACTTGATATCGCGTACTATTTGCACTATCAGCAAGTACATATCGAAGTATAGGGTTATAAGCAAAGTCTTCGTGTTTTTCTATTTGTCGTCGCCATCCTCGCGAGAGTTTCTTGTTCCGAGGACTGTTATTTCGGGCAGATCGCGGCGAGCAATTTATATCGCGAAAGTGAGACTGGCAGCGCAAACGACCTACCGCGCGACCGCCAGCTAACAAAATATCAGGTATCCGAGAATTCTTGAAGTGAAATTAAAGCGGACGCGGTACTTTTACTTGCCAGCCGAGACACGCACACCTTTCGTACTGCTATCATAATCCCTCTCCCTCTCTCTCTCTCTCTCTCTCTCTCTCTCTCTCTCTCTCTCTCTCTCTCTCTCTCTCTCTCTCTCTCTCTCTCTCTCTCTCTCTCTCTCTCTCTCTCTCTCTCTCTCTCTCTCTCTCTCTCTCCCTCCCTCCCTCCCTCCCTCCCTCCCTCCCTCCCTCCCTCCCTCCCTCCCTCCCTCCCTCCCTCCCTCCCTCCCTCCCTCCCTCCCTCCCTTTCTTCGTTAGGATGCTGGGAATACCTGCACCGGAATTGGACAAAGTCAAAGGGCTTTTCAGTCAGCTCTTTCAATCGTTTCGTAGATAAACTGTACTATTAGGAAATTGCACCCGAGGAACATAATATTTTACAGAGTCAATCGTTATGCCTATAAAACACACGTTGGATGAATTCATGATTAGGTACATTGTGTGACAAGTATGTATGTATACACAATGATATTAATGGGAAATGTAGCTTCATATTCATACTCTCACCCTTGAAACAGCTGAATTGCATTTTTTAAACCTTCCAGTTGATTAGCGACAGATTTATGAGTACCGTGTCTTTCAATGAGAGTCATGAATAGCAGCATACATTCGGTTCCATTAAACTGCGCTCCGCACTTAAACGGGGAAACGCGGGTTTCACCCTCATTTATGGAGGATTAGCCGAACCGACAAATCTCCCTTTTAAGCCAACCGCTAATATTTCACTTTTGCCGGGATCACCGAGCGACTGTCCGCAAATTTTCGCCTTCCTCGCGCCGGACCAATCGCGTTTCGTTCGATTAGTGCTGGGTCAGCACACGAAGTCCGTCCGGATGGTACTAGTGCTAGTGCGCTTGTGCGAAAAGCCGGGAATCCAGTGCAAATGTTTCCCGGCGAGCGCAATCGTTACTGACGATTCGATTGCACGAAGCTCTCTCCCTTCGCCTCTCTTTCTGTTTGTATCTCGCTTTGCGCAACGTAGACTTGCCTGCCACGTGGGCATCGATCGGCCGTGATTCTTTACGCTCTCAGTCCCCTCTCTCTCACACACACATATACATAGAGAGATACACTGAGTCGCGTAGTCGGACTGCGGCATCATCGATACGAATTACACGATTGCAAGTCCGAGCCAGCTACGCATAGTACGAGCAGAGGAGAGTGTGTGGCACTGAACACGAGCGTCCATGAACGCGAGCGAGCCTCGTGCTTCTGCTATTTCTGTGTGCGAAGAGACACACGACGATCGTCTTCGAGGTCGCAGAAGCGCGAGCCTCAACTGTCGGAGAATAGAGTCGCGCGCGAGATGTAGCTAATCGTGATTCGGGTAATCGCATAACTTTAAATCAACGTGTACTACAGTGTGTATTTACTCTGCGGAGTCTAGTTCGTACAGGCTTCGACTATGTTCTTTATCTTCGTTCAATATCGATGCGACAGTCGGGTTTTATCGCGTACAGGCGACGCTTTGTGCGCAACGGTTAGAGAGCTGTGTGGACGAAAAGTGTAAAAAGCTTTGGTGTGCGGATGGGAGACTAAAGAGTCGAGGCGCGATGATAGAGTCCGGCACAACTGTGCCAACAGAGACCCGCGCAAGCAAAACATAGGCGAGCCAGGCATTGAGAGAAAACTGCTGAGTAGCTTTGTGTCTCACTGAGTTTAACCAAGTTTCGACTATAGTCTGAACATTATGATAATATACTTATAAAGCGTCTAGACACAACATTTTTTCCCTGGTAAAAGCTCTTTTTTTCGGTAACTCTTGCGGTGTGATTGAATTGCAGAGTGATTGAATATCCAAAGGTTAGTGATTCACTACAGATTTCGTGATCTTTTTTTTAACACATACGTTTCGCTGATTTGGAGTGGTTGAATACTCTTATGGGTCGTGATTGGTGGGGCTTGCAGTCGCAGTATGTTTCCGAGCTTAATCGAATGCGGCCAGATCGTGCCGGTGTAACACGTTCTCCATCTGCCTCGCTCCTCTGTGCCACGATCGATGAAATGGCTGGTGGAACGGGATGAAAGTGGGCACGGAGAAACCAAATTATGTTGGTTTAGTCGAGTGCCAAGCTAGTTTCACTTGCTTGGCTTTATGGCTGTACGGGAAACGTGCACCTTATTTAGCCTCGGCCTCGCACTGATTTAAATCCCCACGGGAGTTCTGCTTTACAGCCGATTAGCATTCCCCCGCGATTCCGCATTCTTAATCGCTCTTTTCATTCACTTCCCCACCTCTTTCTCATTTTGGCCTGGATTTAAAAGTACCCGTGCGCGCTCCGCCACGAAATTACTAATAAATTCCAATATTTCCTCTTCGCCACTTTTCAAGCGATCTCTCCCATCAATTCAAATTATCGAAATCAAGACTGTTCGTTCGTTCCCGATCAATTAATCATATTTCCCTGAATATCGTACTTTCTGCATTGCGCACAACGAAAGAAAGAATAATTTCTAGGTCAGTGAGCTCAAGCTTCTTTCAAAGAGCAAGCAGGCATCTTATAAGAAATTTTCGGTGTCACGCGAGGCTTTTATTTCGTCGGTGCCTACTGATTACGAAGAAAAAAGACTTTCTAGAAACTCGAGATGGTTTCTTTACACCTCGGTTGATGTGAAGTCATACTTTAACTTGTTTGCCTTCTGCTGTTTATTACTGATAGATACGCTCTTCATTCTAACCCAGTTTCGTAGTATCCCAGAAAATGATTTTACACTCTCGAAAACATCCGATTCGGTGCTTTTTACTAGGTTGGTAAATGAAGTATGCTAATTTAATTGATGAAATTTGGAGCGCAGGAGATTCTTGAGCGCAAGGAGCGCATGTTGGTGTATCGAACGATATTCGTGCGAGGGTGAGCACGGTCTGATGTATACATAGAGTAGTGCTTGCTCGGAGGCCGCGTTCCTTTTGCCAGTGTTATCTGGCTCGTGTAATCTTATCCCCGATCTGTAAACACCGAGGAGATAAGTGCCAGCGGATAAGTGGTTACAGGTGGTTCCTCTACTCGCTCTCTCTTCTCACTTTCCGCCTCGCGCACCTCTCCGTGCTCCACTTTCTTCTTCGTGCTCGCGCCGATCTCCTCTGCGCGAGCGAGCGACGAGCGTGTGCAGACCTCATTCGCGCTCCGCCGTCGTAACGGTGCACGATGCATGCGAGATCTAATCGAGCGTGAGTCGTGCCGCGCTCGCGTTTCCCAGTCATTGTCGAGGACGGATTTCGATCGGCGAATGACCTCGACGCTCGGCCGCGCTGGAGCCCGATCGGATTATGGAATAAGGAAAAAGCCGATGGCGGTCAAGCGCACGCAGATATGAGAACAACCAGTGTTACGCTTCTGTGGATATGTTACAAATATAGAGATCATTTTTTCATCACCTTAAGAGACTGAGAAACAACGTATCTTGTGTAACTCTTGAAACTTGATTAGCCGAAGGAAAAGAGGAACCAGTCGAGTGGCCATTTATTTCTCGATCCGTTCTCTAGCAACACTAGTTCGATAAAGTTGCAAGAGTTGTATCGGCAAGTTCGGTAAACGAGGTCTGCAGACTTGTTCAGTAGAATGAGATTGTCCCGGTCAGGCGGCACCAGTAAAACTGTGGAACAATATCATAAAAAACTAGCCGGAACCTTTTTACAAACTGGTACTTTATCACGGGTTACCATGGGACTGTGAACATAGAATCAGAGGAGAACACGATGCTCAGGCGAGAGAGTGCATGATAGATACTTGAAAAAAAGAGGAAACAGTTCGATTTGGTTGCACTCGATTTGACTGGACGCGCATGGACCGATTGGTGTGTAGCGTTGAAAGCGTGTTCGACTACCATTCCGCTGCATTCTTCTCGTTCCCTCGTGCTCGCTCTCTTTCGCCCATTGTCTGCGCCGTGTTCTCGGTGCATCGAGGTTGCCGTAGCGTGGTGGCTGGCAGGCCGGCTTTCTGAGTTACTTTAGGGTCAACGCATTGCCAAGGTGGCGGCCATGTGGCACGCTTTGGCGCATGGCACAGCGCTTGCGTGTGTGCTTGCCGAGAGACAGAGAGAACCGTGACACATACCTTTCCCTCATTCTCTCTCCCTCCGCGCAGTCTCTCTCTCTCTCTCACACACACACACTCTCACTCTCACTCACTCTCTCTCGTTTACCGCCACTGGACAAAGAGAGGTGGCAATCTGCCGGACGATTATATTACGGTTTTATGGTGCCCGTGAAGTAGATGGCTAGTTTTCGATAAATACCGGCCAATCTCTCCGTGTTGACTCGAAAGTGATGATTTTGTAGCATCGCCCCCCGAGGGAATGCTGTCTTATCGGTTGTTTATCCCAGCCTTCTTAATGAGAGAGCGATAACTCCTATTTTCGCTGAGCGATGACCATTCCGAGAGCCTTTACGTAAATAGAAACGCGGCATCTGTGCATTAGGCTGCTAATTGAATTTGCGAGGAACTAGCAGACGCGGACTATCGACCCGTGTCCCGTGTTGCCTCGGTGAAACTCGACGGTTTAATAGTATCTGTCGTATTAATAATTCCGTCGGCGGGTTTAATTAACAACGACACGACACGCGGAACGCCGAATTCGTTCGCTCGGATGTGGAGCAATTAATGCGCAATTTACAGAATAATTCGTCGAGCGCTCTCTGCCGCCGCTTACAATCTCGCGGTTTTTCGAGCCATCGGCTTTTCGATTCCGCTTAACAATCACACGATCGTCACTCCGTTATCGTTGTTTTCATGCTTGTGCATTCTTCATTGCGTGTTAAGTGTTGCGTAAATGAAGGATTCGTTCATTAAGAGTGGGTAAGTTCCACTGGGAGCTTTGACTTTTTTTTTCCACCCGTTGAAATTACCTTCCCGCAAACCAGTCCCGCTGGTGCTTTTATAGAGCTTTACGCGCACGCAATGAACGTATTTCCCGTAACTGGAAAATGATTAAGTAGATGACAGACTGTAAATGCTCAAAGTGGATATAACGAATACATAGTGACGCGCGTTGTGGGTCGGTCAACTAGGTGCGAATGGTGCTGGCGGAGCGTTCGTAATTAAAACAAAATAAATGTTCCGGCACTCGTCCTGTGAATGCGAATTAATTTATTGAATTCGCAGCGGCGAGAATAAACGTAGTTATTGGTGATACGCGGCTCGAGTTTAAATACGCGCTACCGGGAGGCATGTAAAAAATTAATTTGATTTATCAAACGAGACAGGAGTCGCGCGCTCATGTCGGAAGATATGTTCTATTTATTACACTTCGTTTGTAATATTAGAGATTGGTACGTGTGTAAACGTGTTTAATCGTGAGTACTATTTACCCACGCTGCAGAGAAATGGAGCTAGCAAAGAGTCGAAAAATCTCTTTCAATTTAACAAGTTTACTCGCTGAACTTCCGATGAAAATTCATTTCCGCTCATGCCAGTTAAAATGGCGCGTATTGCAGTATCAAAATATTTTCCTCCGTTCAATGGATGTATACCCTTTCAATATTTTCGCACGAATTGTTCGCTTAAATTCTCTACAATTTCACGGCATCGTATGATAACTTCTTCTCGCATCATAACCAGGTACACAAGACAGGAGTGAGCCACGTGTTTTTTCAGCAGTTTACAAACGGTGCAATGTATCGCTTATGCATACAAGCATGGAATCATATTTCACTTAGTCGTCTTGGTGCGCTCGTGGAATCTCAAAGCGAGATTTCGACCGCTGTCCCGATAAGCCGAAGTCACGTACTTCACTCTCGGGCGGGTAGTCACCGCCTAGATAATGGACATAAATCGTCCAAGTGTGTCCCAAGATTGCTCGTGCACTTTGCTTGCCTCGTTCCCGTTTGCGCGTCGGCATCGTCGCCAGGACGAATCGTAGAATCGGAGTTCCGGATTTGCGTACCGTTATTCGTAGTATGCGCGATATGCCACTGACAATAGCGGTACTATCCCGCTCGGTTTTCTGCCTGGCGTTCGAACATCTGCTCAATTGGTAGACACATCTCTCTCTCGGCGAGCACTGCCAACTTTTTCAAGTGTAATTGAATGAAAGCGCGCCTTTAAAAAGTCCGTCGAACTCGGGCGGCGTCGCTGGAAAGTTGAAAAGTCCCCCGGTATTCGTCTATTCAGGCATCGGAGTCCATCTGCTGGCTCGGCTGGTGTGTGTTTCCTAAACAATTTGGCTGAACTTCTCTCTTTTTTTTTTTTTATTTCGACGGATTTACTAGTCGTTATCGGGGCAACAGATATTCACGGGGAATTTGACGCCCGCTCGAAAAACGTGTTGATCGCGCGTTTCTGACAATGGTGCCTGATGCTTGATATCTGTTTCAATGGAGCAGCTGTTCGCTGATAACTATTTCTATAGCCGAACATTCTTGTTCGCATGTGGAAGTTAACGAACCAGTCTAGCACGGATCAGTTCAATCACGATATTGACCGAGTTAGGAGTCCATCGTCTCTGATAGACATTATTCTATTAGGACTATTTTTTCTCATTTAAGTATGCTAATCCTAATTCGAGTGTTACATTCTAATTCAATTGTTTCAAAGGCTTGAATAGCATACTCGAAACTTTGTCTGAGCGGCGTCCACTGCTCCCTCATTCGATTCTCTCTGGCGAACAAAGGTGGCTTCGCCGAAAAATGTGCTCTTTTATGGAAAATACTTGGTATTCAATGGAGGGAACGTCCTTTGCTGAAGGACTTAAGCGCGCGTTCTCTGCCATTGCAAAAACGAGACCGTCCTCCTGGAATCTGTAACAAGTTGTGCCCTGAGAATCGGCCACATTGCAAGCGGCGCGTATTCTACTTGTCATTGCCGCCACCGCTATTGTTACAACACCGCATACCTCGCGTTTCTCTCATTCCACCGGCTTCGCCGCCATGCGTAACAGTTCGTGCTTCCTTTCCCGAAGATGACCACTTGATCTCACCATTTTTTACAACTCCTACGTCCGAGAGAAAAATCATGTCTGTACGTCAGGTTAATAAAATTCTTCGTTTACTTGTGAATTTCAAGGAATTATTTAACAACTCATAAGTCGTTTTTAGAACAAAGTAAAATAACTCTTGAGTTTCTACTTTATTTGGAAAGTTGCTTTACGTTTTCGTAATGCGATCCTCGTAACTATTAAAGTCAGTAATGCTGTACTAACTTAACCAGTACTTGCGTTCAATACACAAGTACTTTGTGGTTTGGAGAGTTGTAACAGGTGCTGTTATCACGATTCTTTCATTGTACGAGAGGAATTAAAAGCGTAATATTCTGGATTACCGCTGCTGTCTCTCCTTAATCATCGTGGCGACCGAGCTTTCGCTTTAGAGGCACTCAAGATTTGTCCATCTCCGTGTTCGTCGCCCTTTCTATCCTCCTTTCCCCTGTTTTCCAGCGTAGCGCGTCTTCTGCAGCTTGTCTTCTTCCAACCCTCGCTTTTCTCTTTCTATGTCCCTCCACGAACGAGTCTTCTTAGCAGCGAGCAACGGGCTACAGGCTACGGGCGGACTAACTGGATGTAGCTCCTTTGGCTCGCCTGCCTCCTCGCTTCCTCCTCGAGCGGAACTTTCATTTAATTAACCGGGGACTCCCGTTGCGCTCTCTGTGTTGCGATCTCTTCTACGTTATCGTTCTCGTCCGACACTCCCGTATCTATCGCCCGCTTTCTTCTCCAACCCAGGAAAGCTTCATCCTTCTTTTTCCTCTTTCGGGTATGGCGCAAGAAAAAGAGTTGAACGAAACTAGAACAAACTGGGCGAGCTTCATTTATTTCATATTCAGTCAAATGATACTTGATGCACGCGATATCCGAGCTTCGCCGGTTTATCGGATTGATGTAGGAATATTGACGCGGTTGGCGAGTGCGTTCTGAGTGTGCGCGCGCGCGCGCTTGCAAGGGGAATCGCCGTGGGATCACAAATTACAGAGAGCTCGCTGGCTCCGATTTTATTTGCCAGCACCGCTCTCGGGTATTTCAAAGCGCTCACCAACCCTGTTCTTTCTCTATTGCTCGGTATAACACAGATTTGATCGCTCTCTTTGCCCTTACTATTTTCCTTCCTTTCATTTCCTTTCTCTCAGCCAGGCTTTTTTTTCACGTGGAAAAAGTGCGTTCGCGAATGCGACGCACTCGGACGTACTGGAAGCTCCGTTGGAAAGTTCCGGTACATTTGTTGGGCGCCGCGAGTTCACGGTGGCGGATAAATTTACTGCTTTTATCGTTTCCACCAGCCGTACGCTGAACTCGCTCTTCTCTCTCGTGCTCGCTTGCTAGCTCGCTCGTACGTTTGGCATCACGTTCAGCTGCGCACGTGGAAGCGAATTGCGATGGAGAGCAGCGGCAAGCAGGTATGGCCACGCCCGAAAACCCGGCGGTCCTGTTTAACGATTCACTTAGTTTGATGAGGTGCGCTTTGGGGCCTCGAGGCGCTTTGCAATGTTCGCTTAGACCGCTCTTTCGTTTTATCCTGACAGTATATAATCTCGTTTGCGCCTAATTTCCCCAATAGAGTATCGGTTACTTGGCGGCAAACAGTCAACAGCCTTCGAAGTATTAACGAATCTTCTCATTCTCCTGTACTTCATTCCACTTGACATCTTATTTGCGACTTGATTAGTACCCTTGATTATGGGCCGATCTTAACCACCATTCAATTGCTTGTGTCAGATTTCTGATGCATGCACTTTCGATTTCATGTCACGCGCGAAATCACCATGAAGATCGCCTCGTAAACCTCTTAATATAAACGTCTGGAGGACTTTCTACGGTGAGCGGCGAACGAGGGGACAGAGTGGGGTGTAAAGTGCCAGGAGAAGAGTATGTACCGTCTTCTTCCACTCATCCCCGCCGCTTGTTTTCCAACTCGTTTGGTGGCACTCGCTTCCGACAAGCGACCGCGCGCAATTCTCCTCTCTGTGTATACTCGCCTATTGATTGAGCGCCCGGAGGACGATCTGTGGCATGGAAGTAAGCTGCCAGCTCGAGTCTTTCTCACTTGCTCCTCGGCTCTGTAAGCGAGGAAAGCCTTCCATAAATCATGATAGCCTGGTTTTGCCGGTGGCGTAATGGGAGATTGATTACGCGCCTTCGGAAGAACTTGAAACGCAGCTTTCATCCCTCCGCAAATGTAAGTGGGTGCGACAAGGCACATCCTCGCGATTCTGCTTTTTCATTGAGTTGTCTCGACCTACGTTTACAGAAACCGGGCGTCATTCTTCAAACTACAAAGTAGCAAGTGTCCCAATAAATACGGATACATTTAACAGAGCTTGTTTCATGCTTCTCATTCCATCGACATACATGAATCCTTCAGTTCGAAGTAAACAGATTTCTCGCCTCAAGTTGAGTGGGTCCAAATATGTAGAGTGATACTTCATTGGGACTTTATCGGAGGCTAGTATTGCATCGTGACGATTGCCAAGCGATATTCGGCCGTTGTATTGGTGTTAAATGTCGCGTGCGATAACCGATGATGTCGGGCACACCGTGCCGCATGATTAAAAGTCTCTCGCCGTCAATATTCCCTGTCTCTCTCTTTCGCGAGAGATCGTTTCGCGGGCGTGAGAAGAATATCGGATTCCGGTCGCGTTGGGAGATACAAATGGAGAGAAAGAGAGAGAGAGTGAGCGGGCAATGTGTGTGTGTGTGTGCGGAGGGATGAGAGGCATGTTGCTGCTGTATTAACGAATGCGAATCCGCGGTTGGATGGCGAAATAACGAGAGAAACACCGGGCGGCGGATTCAGGGTTGTCAACGCGGCCGCCGCAAACGGGATAAGCGCGCGCGAGTACCCTCTTTTCATTCTGCATCCCCCTTCACCGCCGGGCGTTCTCGAAAAGCCATTGCCATTAGCGAGTCCTTGCTTCCACTCCTTTTACTCTCTGTGTTTCTCTTTGCCTTCGTGCTTCCATTGATCGTCGTCGCTTTTCGTGCCGTCACGCAGTATGTAAGCTTGAAAAGTGATTACATCAGCGCTGCCCGCCAGCTTGGTACGCCACAACTTTTAATTATGTCGCACAGTCCTCCGGCATTATTCTCGCGCTGGCGGTCCTTGGTAATTTTGACCACCATTCGAACTTTGTACGATTGGAAATTAAACAGTAGCAAATACGAGTCGCGTACTGGATCTCTCGATCATTGGACTTCAATGTTGACCTCGATAACTTGTAATCGTTCTAACTTTAATCAATTTCAACCTCGCATTCTCAAAGATTAGATAAAAGATTATAAAATACAGTCGGAAAAAAAACTAAATGATTAAATTTTGCTTGATATTTGTGAAATGAAAATACTCTCTGGGAAGTGTTATAGACTTTTGGTAAGAATAGCGGGATTCTCATCTACTTGGTAGCACGGTGACTTGAAGCGGACAGAGTCCCGTAATAACCGTAGAAACTCGAAAGTACTAGTTCAGCATAGCAACAGGACGCAGCGATGAACTGATCCTGTTCCCCATTTTTCATCGCTGGCGTTCGAGTCTATTAAGGTACGAAGCAGACTGCTCGGTGCGAACGTTTCAAACGGTGGATAAAAATAGATGGACCCCACGGGCGAGTTGAGCAGGCTGAGAGAAGTCCGGCGCTCTGCGCTGCGCGCTAGTTGCCTAGGTACACGCGCATCCCGTAATTACACGACAATTAGAAAGCAAGGACGGAGAACTTGTGGTTGGAACGTCGTCCACCACGTTGACGAAGCGTCCGCTTCTCTAGGCACGTCTTTATTCCCGTCGTGTGCCTCTTCGCCGGACAGACACACGCGCGACACTTTGGAATCCGGGAGAAATCGCTTAACGGTAAATGCGACCGACTCTGTGTAGGAAGTACACTCGCCCGTTCCTCAGCCTCTCTAGGTCTTCTCACAACCAAGTTTCACTGCTTCGAGCCTTGCCACTCTGATATAGTGTTTCACCAACTATCTCACGACACAATTAGTGCACCTATGAACACGTACTGTGTACATGAAACAAGAGTAGGACAAGACTTTGAGAACAAAGTCATTCGTAGACTTCTAAGTGAGTTTTACAAGTGTGAGAGTTCGGGAGTTTTAGTCTTACTGTTCGAATATAGCAACATTCAAATATTTAAAACTGTCAGCTCACTATGAGATACGAATATAGCAAAGAACGTTCATTCAATTTTGTGCAGTCAGTCTATTTTATTGAAGCGAAATTATAATTTAGTTACTGGGTCATAGCAAGAAAAGTCTTTCAAAGTTCCGAAAACCGCGCGTTCGTGGACCTTTTCAATCGGCAGACCAGGAATATCGCGTGAAGTGTTGCTAGCGTTTAGCATTAATTCTGGTATTCCGCTAAGCTCTTTCGTGCCGGCAAAAGCCAGCGTGTACACGAATAATTCGACGATTCGAATCAGTAGTGGCGTGACGAGTGGATGAGAGCGGGATCACTCGGGAGGAAAATCCCACGTCCATTTCGACGTTAAATTCACGGTATCGATCGGGCAATAAGCGGAAGTTCGCTGGAATCGTATTTCTTTGCCGTGGTAGCACAATATGGATTTCATGGTTTGTACGATGGCCGCGCTCGCGTACGCTTCTACCTAGGCTTCCATTAGCATAGCAGGTACCACGCGGATCACCAGAATTTTCGGCTTTTATGCTGGTCGTAATAACTTCCCTGTGAAATTAAGCGTGCTATGCTCGCACGTGAAGCAACAACAAGGCAATGATTTAAACTGGGTGCGCCGCGAAAGGGAGATTTGGATTAATCATAAATTTCGAACTGTATCGGTGTCGTTAAAATGATTATTGGCCGTTGCCGGGGCGGGCGGCGGGCGGCGGGTGGCGCGAGGCACCAGCAGCCGCCTGCGTCCAGTATTTGGGCCGCAAATATATTCGAATTGAATATGCTTACAGAGTAAGCGCGCGCAAAATGTAATTACCCCTGTTTGCGTTGCCCGCGCTTAATAACTTTTGTCGATGGCTGATTATCGGCGAGTTATTACTCCGGCGCCCACGCACGCTGCTTCTATTCCAGTCGGATCGTTACAGTCTGTCTAAAACAAATGTCGATGTGACCGAATAAAAGGTTGAATTACATCGAGAAGCGTCGAGTGCGCTGGGAGAAATATGTGCGCCGGAAAAGTTTTCCTCCACTTTGCAAGTGGATGGCTAATACTGAGAGTTGAAGTTCGCCCAAGCGCGTCTAGTCTTTCAATGAAGAAGAGCATTAAAAGTATTTGCACGAAAGGGCGGTTTTAATCCGACAATCGAGAACGACTGAATTATACTGCAGCGCCTATTCAATCTGTTTCAGAGCGAAAATAATATTATCGTTCCTCGATACGGAGTAATGAACGCTAACTGGGCAGTGATTTTCATCCGATTTTATCTCTGCTTATCGGAGCTTAATAACACGGCTTCACTGTGCTGTCTACCGTTTGACACGATATTCCTGATTCAGCTTGTACCATTTATGGATTACCACGCACACAATAACGGCCAATAGTCAACAAAACAGTATCGAGTACTGCTTTCTCAAGATAGACTTCTGAATACCTTTCTTCATATAAATAAACGCTTGGTAATAGAGTTAAATATGAACAGCATTCCACTTTCTCTTGTTCTTCAACTTTCGTCAAGAACTGTAATTCCGTGCTCGGAGCAGCACCTTAGATTGCTACTCAAGTAAATTGGCTCTGGAAGGAGATGATGCATATCTTTTAAGAAGCCAAGCATTTAAAAGGCTAAGCAGTTGAAAGACCGATTAAAAGGGAATCGGGTCGCGAGGAATTCTCCGCAAAAATTCCAGAAAGAAGGCGCGCGCGATGCCAGAAAGAGGTAAAGAAAGAAGCGGTAGCGAAGAGTGGAAATAGGAAGAGAGGGTAGTATGGCTATGGCTCGCTCTGCCACGGCAGCGAGATAAACTTTCCTCGACGATGCCCTAATTAAATTGAATCACGGAATACCCAGGATCAGGAAATACTCAATGAAGACGTACATTAACAAATTAAAGTGGCTCCTCGTTCAGCGCGGGGCTTTGGATACTTGCCAGTCGTCGTCGCTTAAATGCCAGCATAAACCTCGCCTCTTTCCCGTGTATTTCTAACTGCCGACGACTGAACAGCGAACAGAGAAAGCGAGCGAGAACGAGTGAGAGGGAGAAAAAGTAGCGATGAAAAATCTGTTCTTCGAGCAGCGACTGATATGCGCGATGAAGATTTTCTTGCCGATAGAAAAAAGCAGAGAATTCATCGCTCTCGTGTTATCCCGTATACACGAAGAGAGCCGTGTCACCTCCTCGTCGTTTTTCCGATATTGTTATTCCGAGGAGCTGCTTATATCAGCTCGTAACGAAATCATCCTACCGTTCTTCGTGCACAAGCCGCCGCGAACAAGCCGCCAATCGATTTTACGTCGCGGCTACTTTTTTTTAACCGGAGATTTTACCAGATATGTCAGGCATAACCCGGCCAGAGAGACAGAGCGAGTGAGCAGCCTGGAATATGTTACACAGCGTTCCACCTAAAGCGAGATCCCTGGATCTCGAGAGCTCATTTTTCCCTGGCTTTCTCTTTTTCCTTTCGGCCGTTTGGGAGCATGAGAGCGCGCGCGAGAGGTCGCTATGGAAAAATGTATGAAACGTGGAGGAAGGGGTCGTGGAAGGAAAGACGATTGTTAATTTTGTGGAATCGTCGCTGGAAGATGATATTTACTTGGGGGCTCAAGAATTTCAGTGGGAATTGACTCGCGCTGAAATTCGATCGTGGTACATAATATTATTCTTTCGTGATTCTGTTTGTTCTGAAAATTATTATGAAGGAACAAAAATTATCTCTGAAAATTAGTGAAAGAAGCAGCATTTGCCTCGTGTTTAAAGCGAGTTTAAAACCCTTGCGGTGCCATTGCCGCACGCTTTTCTAATTGCCATTCGAATCCGCCGATCCAAACCACCGGATGCAAACAAGCTGGAATTGTGTTGCGCTTCCATACGAAATCCAAACGAGTGCACACATTCGCGCAGAAGTGTACGCCGCGGATGGGATAAACCGACATTGCCGGTGAAACGAGATGAATCAATAAACCCCGGCGTGTTGCGATCGCGCGGCTCGCTTCGTGTATGTACGCATCGAAGAAATTGCTGCAAAGAGAATGGTCGAAACAAGCTGAGCGTACGCGAAAAGGATGAAGAGAGAAAGAGAATGCTGTGTTCACGTGCTCGGCACGCTTTCGTGTGCGTCGTTTATTTTCGCATCCGGCGGCACGAAAACTCGGCAAAAATACTCTCGTCGCCATATACTCTTTCCGCAGTGGCGATTTTCATAAATCCAACCGCCTCTAGTGCACCCACGATTCTACAGCTTTTATGCTTGACAAAACGCAAGTGTCGAAGGTTTAAGTTTTACCTTAGACGTTAGGGTTTGAGACTGCTTTAAAGAATGGGTAGCGATATCGAAGATTCGTTCCGTTTAGTATCAGTTTATCGGTAAATATATACAGGACGCCAAGTTTACGTATAAATCTGTCCTAATGCTCCAAGGTATCTTTTATGTTACGAGAGTATTGCAATTTATGATGTTTCATGGCTTTGGAAAGAGAACCCTTGTGATAGGAGAATATGGTGTTCACCCCCATAAAATGCAGGTATCCCAGCTACCCTCGCCGTACTATTTTCTTTTCTTGCCCACCCATTAGTTGTCTAAAAGTTGCGCTATACTCTACGTTTAAACCTAAGAACATTTATACATTTACCACTGTCTAAACAAAAAGTGGGATCTTCAAAAGAAAAATTCGGGCCCGAAGCAGCCGAGCGCTTTAACGTCGTCGGTTATTTCGAGCTTGCGGATTCCACGTAGGAAGCAACGTCCTCGTAAAGTTGGCGGAACAACACAGAAACGGTAACTCTCGGGGCGAGTTCTCTAGTTTCGGGAGTTCATCGTCGCACCGACACGATCTCTCGTCCTGCTTCCTTGACGATAGTTGGCCGTAATCGAGCCGATAATCGTGCCGGAGTCCACAATACACCGAGATGGCATCCTTAAGTCAAATTGATTCGTAAATACACGGGCTCCAATTTGCCGGCGCGATTAGATAGTGCATTCCGCTCGATTCAAGGTTTCCTTCGTGCATCTGCTTGCTTGTTTCCTGCTCTGTCTGTAGCTCTCTGATTAACTACGACTCACTTTGAAATTTGCACTGCTATTGTCGTAATACACACCGCGATATAAATCGCTTTCTTTCATTCTTAACTAACTCAATTCCCACTCATTTGCAATCAAAAACATACTACATCAAGAACTAACTTCTTTTAAACCTATTCCCCTATAATCCCAAAGAAACTTATTCTACTCAGCAATTTTCATCTAACCAATCCACGATACCTAAAACACTCGTAAATAGAGAGATTCCTTAATACCTCAGACGTTACCCTTCATTCCTTTCTTCTACACTCAAGAATGCCCTGTAAAGTCCGACGCATCCCGGATGGAGGATATTTTTTCCCTTATCCGGCGCGGGGCGTACCAGCATAAAAGTAGTCGGATAAGTAGACGTTCCCATGTAGGCCAATATTTTTCGCTTACATCACGGGAGTTCCCGGTCACGACGGCAGGTACGTGTAGAGGCATAAAGCTTACGGGAAGCGGGAAGCACCGGCTGTTTTCATTGTTACGAAATAGTCCGTGGCGGTAGGGGTTGGCGGGACGAAGAAGGAGGAGAAGAGGGAAGAGGAGGAGGTTTGGTAGGGATACGGGCCGACAGACGAGCGTGCGATAGCGTTTTACCGTGGCATGCCTGTGATAGTGAGGATCGATAATAGCCAGCGGCTTGCAGCACCGACGACCGCCTGCTGCTGCACCTTCTCTCTCACTTGCTAGTTCTCTCTCTCTCTCTCTCTCTCTCTCGCGCGCGCGCGCGCGCGCGCTTTCTCTCACACACTGCCCTAACACATACGTAGGCTACACACGGTACATGGAGTCACCGTGACTCGCGTAATGTCTGCGACATACGTGTGGGCAGTGAGAGACACGCACGTGCACGTCCTGCCTGCCTGGATATCCCACTTACCAGAGATGCCTCGTGCTTTGGACGCCAGCCTGCGATTTCAATATCCGGCGCGGAGTGACGGATGCGACCGCAGACTAATTTATATTAATTGTTCACAATTCAGGGAGTAATTTGATGGTGAGTTTAATTAAAAATTAATCGAGCCTTGGGAAGCGAATGGTAAAAGTTGAATTATGTTTGTGGATTTTTGTTGTAGGAATAGGAAATAGGAAGGAAACTTAGGTGGTAAAGTTAGTGATACATTGTGTTTTGGGGGAATTGAGAGGCTTTATGTTGGAATTATTATGTTGATCGTGTTAGTAGTATGTACTTGAATTTGTTTTTGGTAATTTGTTTCCAGTTAAGTATTTTAGTTGATGAAGTCAGTGTTCCGTGTCTACTGGATGCGGCCTGGTCGTGCCACGCGATGTGTCTAAAATTAGATCGTCGGACGAGCCGAAAAAGTACGAAATGCGTCGGGTCTGCGACCCCTCCCGGAAGTCGTTGCTCGTGTGCGTGTCCTGTCCCGTTAAGTAGACAGTACTTTTTCGTCGAGGAACACGAGCGCGCTCGTTACAGCGTCCAGTTTAATGCGTGCTCCAATTTTCCGTAACAATTTGACAATCCACGACATGTGCTCTGCTCCATTATGAGAGTCTCTATTTACGAGGGATCATCACCGCAGTCAACGGGAAAAGCGCGAGCCGGTGAAAGCAACGTCGACCCAATTGTCGCGCTCATTCCTTTTTTGTGCTCGACATTGTTAATTGTGCGGGAGCAACAGGTATACCGTGCAGCAAAACAAACTGATTCTTCTCCGAGTCGTGCGTGATTTCCCAGAGCATCGAGTAATCCTTTAATCCCTTGGATACTATTGGCACATTATAAAGTGCTCCACTTTTCTTCACGAACAATCTCACGATGATCGATATATTCCCATTAATTTCAATGAGACTTTGTTGTTTTCTACGAAAATAGATCGTGCAAAACATCGTGCTGAGTCACGATTGCATTTATTTGATAAAACAGTGATTGAATTCTTGTAGCAACTAATCACTTCTATCAAAACCACGCAACCAATACAAGCCAGAGGGTTAACGATAGAATTACATTGCCAAAAGCGAGAGAGACATCGATTGATCATTGGCGCGTGGACCGAAATTAAACAGTAATTAGTAATCGTCGGGCGAGAATCAAGGCGGCCTGACGTGGCTATGTCACAGCAACTACGGCAAATGGATTGCCTCAATTTGTCCGATTGAAACTATCGCGACACTATGCTTGGAATTCCTATTAACCCCTCCGCGCCCCTGCCACCGCCACCGCCACCGCCACCGCCTCGGGCTTGGATGTGGCGCGCGAGAAGATTCTCCCTGTGTTTCTCTGTCTCTGCACGAACGTGTACGTGCATGTGGCCTCCACCCCCGTCGAGAACCAGTTCGGCTTGTAACGCGCGGCGATATTTCATTCGGAATGCCGAGAGGGAATTCTTCGCCCGATCCGCAATAGGGTTCTTCTACCTCTCCGTTACTTGCATTTATTCGCGTCGCAATTACTTCCTCCGGCCATTTTCTCACTCTGTAACTCTGCCTAGAATCCTCAAAGCAGTCCTCAATTTTGCAATCTAAATTTCCTACTGACAATTTCTCACTGTGTTCTTCTTTGTGAATCAATAGTGATTGTCGGTGTTTGTGGGTGCGAGAATATAACAGTGCTTTTCGTAAAGTTACAGTTTTGGTACACTAATTATTTGGTAAGCTTGGGTCGAGCGGGCGTTAAGTCGTTGCCAGTGGATGAACCCTACCCAGTGATCTGTCGACATTCAAGTTTAGTGATCGATGCAGAGAAGCTTAGAAAGAGCAGAGAAAAGGGCACCCTCGTAGTTGGGGCATCGCTCAAACGCGCAAACGAGGCACACAGCGTGTGTCGTCGTCGGAACGCGCGTGTCACGCGGCGGCCGAACAAATTGGGCGCTAATGAAAATTAGGGTGAGCGAGAACTGCCACGCCGAGGATGAATCAGCTTTGTGCGAGGAAGGGCGCGAGTATTATCGAGCATTTTCAATTGTCCATCTCTCAATCAGTTGCCTCGATTGCGCGACTATTCGTTCAGGACACAAACCGGCGGCACTCCACCGAATTCGTTCACAAGTGGACGATAATGGAGATTACATTTCCATGTAATTGTATTCGGTAGTGAATCGACAGGATTGGATTTATATCGTTCCACCGATAATAGTGTTTATATTGTGCGATACCATTCAGCCGTTTAAAAGTACGATCCCGTCCATGAAAGTGGAACAGGTTTTCTATGCGGGGAACTCCTCCTTCCGTCGAGACTTGGTCCGATAGAGCCTATTATGGAAATGAGGGAAATACCGCTGGTACTTGCCTTTCTTGGTTGACCTGCTTCTTGCCAACCTGTTCACCGTATTCCACCGTCGCATCTTCAAAGAATGTCACATAGTTATCTCAAGTCTTATTACATTCGTGTTCCCCTTTCCGATTGTATAAATTATCTCATAATCATGTTCAGCCGAAAGCAATCGCTCTAATTTGAAGTATGGTAATGAAACGTGTCATATTTGAAACGTAAATGCAAACGATATTGCAAGATATTTGCATATCATCATCGGGCCAGGATGTTTTCATTCCTAGCGCTTTTTTGAATACATCTATCTTTTAATGATAAAGCAGAATCATTGGGACAGGGATGAATGCGTGGAATGTGGTAATGAGAACAATAACTATGGATGAATTCCGCGAAGGAAGGTGATCCGTATTCGTCGGGATTGCGAAATGGGTGGTAGTATGGGCTCTCTTTCTCTCTACGTACTGTCTCGTCATGCTCTCCTCCAATAGCTGGTCTTGTTCTCTCGGTCGTCACGTCGCTCGGCTCGATCGCTATCGATCACTGCTTCGACAACGACGACAATACCAATCTGTATCGGTCTGATACAGTTTCTTGTCAGCGACTCCTCCTACTGCGCCTCCTTGCCGCCAGACTTCAATGGATTCCTCGGGCATGGAATTCATTCGGCTTCGAAAGGAAATCCGATGGCAGAAAAGTAGAGTGTGGAAGGCGACACAAAAATGCGAGAATGCAGCGTGGTAACACTGACAAGCGTTTCCTTTCACGCCACTCTGTTGTGTTACCCAACGGTTCACCAGATTACCGTAACGGCCCCTTTATCTCTTCGCCTCTCACGAGCCTATTATGTCCCGGCCCTTTTTCTCAACTCCCTTTCTGTCAGACTGGTCCTCTGTTTCCCAAACTGCCTACCGTGAAACATTAACAATAAGAATGTTGTACAGCATTCGCTTGTGTTCTTCTGTTCTATTTAGAACTCTCTTCACTGTGTCTCCACCACATCCTGGAGAAGACCAATTATCATACACTCGCTTCAGCCTCCTTTCCTCTCAATATTAATCCATAATGGATTAGTAATCCAAAACGATTGCTTCGAGTAACATCTCCTATCTACATTGGTTCATAATTGTATCAGATACTTTTTTAGATTTCAAGAGAATTACGATCTACAAATTATTACATTGGAATAGGATTTATCTACCACTCAGATTCCTTTGCACATGAACATCCATAGGATAAGCGCATTTATAAGCTTTCTAAATAATTCCCGGTCGGAGCAGCTTCGGGAATATTAATCCAATTTCCATCGGTGTAAGATTGTCTTTTTGCTTTACTGACCTGCGTTCATTCCATTGGTCGTCGGCCGGATGCACCTGCATCGCGGGTGGTATTAGCAGGGCCAATAATTGTGGCGGTGTTTTCGCGGCGCGATTAATAACTGCTATTGAAATTAATTGTGTGCGCGCACGCGAAGCGAACTGGTAACTTGGCGGCCCTGCGCTAATTAATTCCGCTCGGTCGGCCGTGAATTAACTCCTTCGGGGGTGGTGCGATGAAATACGTAGCACAGCATTTTTCATTAATGCAGTGCGGCGGTCTAAGACTTTTACCACATCTTCTGGAATATGTATCTTCATGAAATATATAAGCATGCCGAACCGACCGGGCGAAGCAGCTCGTATGGCTCGCAAATATTTAACCGTTCGACGTGCAGTCAAGAGCGTGCACATGACACGCCAAGCTTTTATAGCGATGACATAAAACACGGTAAACAGCTCTTTCTCTGTCTTTCCTATACCGAAACACGATGCATATTTTTGGCTCGTTGTTTGCGACAGCAATTAATAGACAACGGACGGTTGGAAACAGATGTCGATGAGATGCGACAGATAGGTAGTCTCCTTATTCTAAGATAATAGAGGAGCGCCGGCAAATCGCTATTTATAGTCAGAGAAATGAGTCACATTTTCTTTTGACAGCTTTTCCTTGTTAATGGTGTTTAAATTGTTCACCGAGTTAAATGAACCGAGAGAGTTTCCGTAGTATCTGACATCCATTTACTAGTATATTCATTAGGATAATCATTCCATCCCGCGGGTAAAACTTATAACTGTTGAGAAAGTCTAGAAATACAAATAGACAATTTAATTTAAGTTATATTTCAAGCAACTCTCGTAATATTAAAAAGCGAGAAAGAAGGATGAAAATCGTACGTAGAGTTAAACTCGAGAGCTCCAATGATGAAAGTGGATGTGGTGGTGAGTTGGGCCACTCAAAGTCCACTTATACCACTGAAAGAGCTAATCATTAATGCTTGAACGCAGTAAGTCGGTGGAGCGGATTAAAATGAAGCGCCGGATTTCGAGAGAATCCTAGTTATTAGGTGTCGGCGATCCTTTCGTTCGAGTCAGAAACAAGTTCCTCGGAATGTTTTATCATAACGTTTACCGAGGGAAGGCGGCCTCCTCTCTCCCTCGGTGAGTTTCTTGGAAGGTCGATTCCCATTTACGTGTGTTCAGCCGACTCTTTCTGGTCCCGAGCGACCCAGCATCCTTTCTTCGTGACGCTCTATCCCTTTATTGTCGGATCCTCGCCACTCTGCCCTAGCCATTACAGCTTACGGCTCTCTGCCGGTGAAAAGAGCCGCGTGAAAGGACTGCGCGCCCTTCTTGTGGAAGTAGGATGATTACGCGGCAATTAATTGATTTGCTAGCGGAGCGCTTGGCGATCAGGGTCATTAGTCCGACTTATTTCTAGCGCGCCGTCGTCCCTTGAATTCTTGGCACGCGCGACTTTAAGATCGGGCTTCCGATCCAGAAGCTCTTGCAAAGGGTACAGTTGCGCCCGACTCTCTCTCTTTCTCTTTCTCTTTCTCTTAAGCGTCAACTGATATAAAGTATTCAGCAAAGGTGATAAGTTATCGGCTTGCTGAAATTATCGGACGAAGTTGAGGAAGGTCATCTTACTTTTACGCTGCTTTCTATCCACCCGGGGAATTGAGTTGATCCCGAGATAGGTTCTCGAGCTTTTGTGCTTTCACTCGAATACTCGGCTTTCGTCGTATCTATTGACCACTTGGATTTTTACTATCGTGCAGGAAAATTCTCGAATTTTCGAGAATTCCATTACCTATTCTCAAAGATCATACTGCCTATTTGGAATTATATGACAGAACATATTCGAAAGTATTATAATGCTTGTATCAAATAGACATTCTATCAAGTTGAACATATATCGCGTCAGAGTTTAGTACTTTTTAAAGATAAAAGCGATCTTTATTGTAAAAGGTGAGAGAGCTCCACTTTTTTTGCCATCACGGCCGTCTCATTCGGCGATCAAGAGAGTCGGCCGCGCGCTCTTCCGGTACGGGAAATCTAGTGAGTGAGTACTCGAGCAAATGGCTAGGCCGCTCAATGTGTGTACCGGTAACCGTTATGTACTACCGGTTTCTCGCGTAATAACGCGGAACGAAGCCTTAACCAAGCTCGCGTTTATCGCGATTCGATCGTAAACAGACTCGGCCCGCTGTGACCAGCGGATACGCCAGCCAGCAGCTTAACTTCACACAGTGCGATACTTCTTTTCAGAACGAGCCGATGAAACGTGGCGCGAGCTACTTCCACCGGGATTTCCTCATCGCCGAGATCCCCATTCGCTCGCAGGAATCGGGAGTATATTTTCGATCGTATCGTCGACATCCACGTATTTCCAATGGTCCGTGTGTGTCGCTTTATGTGCCGATCATTGCGAAAGCCGGTTAATAATAAGTCGAACTCTACAAGAAATTGAATTTATTATTTATTCTGTAGTGGGGTGACACTGCAAGATTATCTTAATGTTTCGAAATGAATGTTAAGTCACTTTCATAATCACCAGCTTATGTTTCTCATGGAAACTTTGTCTTGGATTTATTGTTTATAACACACCCTTTTCTTACCGGGAATTAAATGAAATTCGAAGTAAAATTTGAGTTTATTTTGATCGATTTGGAAGCAAAGAATGTGCATTGCAATGGGAAAAGGATTCTTCTGCAATTTCCTTTTCTTCTCTTGGTAATTTTACGGTTGGTTGTCTTCCGTTTGCCCTTTTGAAATTCGGTCGATTTAGTTCGAGTTCACGGTTGTTTCGTAAATTGAATGCTTGACCCGGCCACCCACTGCGGCCAAGTCGAGCCAGATAGAACACGTATGCGTGAGAATGTTCGGTGAGAGGATAGTCTTCCTCTGAATTCCAAGCTTGGCGTTACCAGTAATAGCAACGCGACAAAAGTAGAGTTCGTAGTATTCGCAGATGTTTTGTCGCCTCTGAATCAGCCAAGCCCTGTTATTCTTAGGAGAACCGTGTGTGCCCGCTACTATTGGCATCGCCAGCTGAGCCGCGTGTATCGAAAACATTCGGCGTGTGTATCAGGTGGGCTAGGAGGTTCGGGCTTGCGAATCGTGCCCGAGAAATCGAGCTGGAACGCGGCCAATCGACGCCGGTCCCCTTTCACAAGAGTCGAATCTGCCGCACGCCCTAGGAAAATCGATGGGACTGCCCCCCCCCCCCAACCCCAACCCCAACCCCCGCCCCCATCCGGCACCGGCTCAACATTGATTCCCTTGAATCACGTAGCTAAACCTTGAACGAGCCTCCATAAAAGGCAATAGATGAAGTTCCACCACGGCAAACAGCCATACTGCTAACTTAATCACGCGGGAATCTCCAGCGAAATTCACCCTTCCCTCAATTCCCTTCAATACCATTCAGCCTGAAGAGTGTACATGTTACATTTTCCCATGTTGGTTTAACAGATGTACAAACGTAATTAAGTTGGGTTCGCTCTAGTAAAGACATCAATAAACTTTTGGTTCTCCCAATTTCTGTGATGAAACATTGAAAAAAGTTCTGCTTAATCTGAAAATATAACATGATCAGTATTGTATCAAAACTGCAATGTCAGTTAGTAAAATAATGAGAAGTTTGTCGAATAGTAGCGGCCAATTATAAGAGGATCTTCGTCCATCATCCGAGGAAAGAGGCGAGTTCCGAATACCAGAGATTCCCGAGTGATGTTTCAGAGATTTAACGCTTCGCCGCCGAATACTTAAAGCGCTTATACACTCTCCTGAGCGCGGCGCGTCGCGTAAAAAGGGAGTCTCTTTCTTCCTCGGCATCTTTGAGGGAAGAAGGTATAGAAACGGAACTCCGAAGTCGGTGGTAGCGACAAATCATAGGAACGAAGCTGGTGCTTATCCTCGAACTGGTCGACCAGTCACATATGACCGCATCTCTCTACATGTGTTGGTAGGTGTGAGAGAGTAGTTTTCATAGAGGCCTGTGAGAAGAACGTGTGCACTCTGCGATGCTGGATGCTCTCACGGACACTGGAGCTTGGCCAGGCCGATCAGTCCGCCAGTGGGAGAGAGAGAGAGAGAGAGAGAGAGAGAGAGAGAGAGAGAGAGAGAAAGAAAGAGAGAGGGAGAGTGTTGGGAGAATCAGCCGGTCGTTCCAGGCATACTTTACGTCCGGCGGCTTGATTTGCGACGGCCCGACGATATTAATAGCTTATTCAAGCCGGGAATTGGAGCGCGCTTCTTCCACGTTATTTTGCGTTGCATCGCTTTCCTTTCGCCCGCACTCGCCACCCAATTACACTTGCCTTTCTTCGCCACATTTCTCTCCCTCTTCCATTCTCCAACAATTGACTTCCTTCTATTATTCAACAAAAACTAATTCTCTTACACGGTATTTATTAGATTCTCTAGAGCATTGTAAGTGTTAACCTCGACACAATATTCTCTCCTGTGTCAAAGCAGTGTCCCAGTTGGTCCAATTTACTTGCCACGAGTTTTCATTATTTTCGGGAGTCCTTTATCTTAGAATGTACCTGGTAAGTGAGCACAAAGTAACATGGAACGTTGGATAGGAGGATTACAAGGTAGAAGGCTGATACAGTGGCGGCGCGCGTTCTATTGTCGCTGCTTTGTGCCTCGGCTCGCTGCTGCAACTTTATACTCCCGTTTATTGAGAGTACGAGAGCGTGTGTTCCGCTTTGCTTTTGCCGTACGTCACAACCCTCCTCGATTTTCCTGGAGCGCGCACTCGAGTCGCTGGCTGCCCTTACGCAGTACAGTGCGCCGCGATCGAAACCCTTTTTCAGTCGCTCGCTCCGTTGCACCGCTTGCCTTTCGCTTCGCCGAGCAACACTGGCCGAGATTGAGGGAGCAAGAGAAAGAGAGGAGAAGCAGGACTTTTCTTGGCAGGCCTCCCGCACTGTTTAGTTAATCCAGTGCCACCGTAACTTCCTTTCGTCGCCGCAAAACTGTCCGTCGACCACTGCGCCTGGTTAACGCTGTGTTACGTTCGCGTTAATTCCCTCATTTCACCGAGGAGGACCGCTTAAACAACACTCTCGACGTTTCGCCCTTGAGCCCTCCCTTTTACTCCTCCTCTCCAACGCTCGACTCTGTCTCTTGCTCGTTCTATACTGTTACGTGTAGAATGGACACCGCGAAATTACCCGTGAACGGCACAGATGCGCCCAACTACCGTTCCATGCCGGCCACGGAAATGCACACGCCCTCTTGGCAATTCGCTGCTGAGTGTGCACGTTAATACACGTACTTCGGGGGAAACGGTTGCATGCCCTCGAACCAGTTCCAGCTAGCGATTTTGTACTCAGTTTTAGTGCTTTTTAATCGGATATGCACTGTTCGGATATACATGGGGAAGTACAGTGTGTTGCGTCAGTGAGTGTACTTCCATATAAGGCTAGCATTATCGTGAAACCTATATTATCATTGTGGTTTGAAAGCTCGGTTTAAATATGGACCACAAGATTCGTACACTTGTGTCTCGTTTGTATAATACTTGTCGTTAATATATAAATAACCCTTGCATTCTCTGTTAAACGAACGTTGATAATATTTGAGATAATAGATTTCATATGAAATAACTTAATTCCGCCGACTAATTTAATCTTGTACCACTTTCGGATGTAATATATTCGTGCGATCAAAAAGAAGGAAAACAGAACGCAAAGGGTTATCCGTTGGTAGTTGTTCGAAAGAAGTATCCATTGGCAGGAAGTTGGTGGTCATTAGAGAGGCTGGTTTCGAAATGGTTGCAGAAGCAGCAGTGAGTAGAAGGGAATTTATTTGGCGTGCAGAGTGGAAAGGAAACGTTTGCGATATTGGAGAGACGGTGACTTGGTAAAGTCCCTTATCGGCTCTCGGCGAGTCTCGTAATCGTCGAGCGAGTCGAGTATAGTTCAAGGTCTCCGGAGAGGATTGCCAAGTGCTCTCGGGCTCTACTCGGGCCGCTCGTACGTACACGTAGCTGCTGGCCGAGCCGGCTAGGATGGGACGCGCGAGCGGACGCAGATCGCACAGCCTCCCAGCACCGGAAAAGACATTAAGTACGCCGCGGCGCTCTATGTCGCTCGGCATTGGAAATCGATCATGCACACTGCAACCTGTCGCGCGCAAGGTGATGCGCGCTCACGTAATTATCATGCATCTCGACCGACCACCACGCCGCGCAGGCTTGTTACGTCGCCGCGAGGAATTCCTCCGATTTACGTAATACGGATTACTCTGCTTATCGAGCGTAAACTCGAGGCGATCATTAGAACGCGATTGCGGCGGTCGCCATCGACCATAAATGTCTGTGTAGTACGAGAAATCACGAATGAATATCTGTTGATACTTTGTTTACCATAGAGTCTATTTTTCTTTCTCGTTTCTTTTTATTGTATTGAAGCGATGCGTAGAAGAGTACGATTGATATGAAGAGTTGTTAAAAGAAATCTTTGTAAAGAAGTCTTTCTCTGGTGTGCTGTGAAATCAGATTGAAAGGATGTGTTTGAAGTCATCGTGAGGCTCACTGGTGCATACAGTGGGGGAACAATACGACTAGGCATATGTATAAGCAATCGCGCAATGAATGGATGGATGTTGTATTTCCCGGTGGTGAGGCAGTTAGAGAGATCCGTCGGGAGACTGTTATGCGAGCGGTGCTTATACCATATAGAAGAGGGTACTCGAGTATTCCGAGGAGTGACTTGCTTAAAAATAGTGGTGAATCAATCATACGGTACACAGGAGGCTCGCGCAATCTTTAAAAATAAAGGCAACGCCACTCACTGCACTCTCGAAGGATAAACGCTCGTCGTTGACCCAGATTCCGTAGTCGGCCGATTCCAGCCGTACTCTCGTGGGTGGAGGGATGCTGCTGTTGGTTTCACTGACACGCGCGAAAGAAAGTGCAAATCCGTCTCAATATAACACCGCGAAGCGTCGCGAACAGCAAATGGACCGCGACGTCCTCTCATTCTGCCTTACTTTACCATCCCACCTCTATTTGCGAGACAGTTGGAACGCTTGCTCGTGAATTTGTGGACTTCCACTGCAACTGAAATACTCGCTCGCTCTCTCTCTCTCTTTCATCAATGTGCAGTGAATTATAGCAACTAGAGCGAGAATCTCATTGTGACAGTATCGAGAATGAAGCGAGGACAAATGACACTCTCACTGATCAAACATTCCTTCATTGAAATTGTCTCTCCAACAAAAAGTCAGATCCTTAATTACTCAAATGCAATTCGTGTCCCGATCGACTAGACTCCTGAAACGAACGACAAAAGAAAGTCCGGAAATAGGTGGTAGACACTGAAGTAGTGCTAGCTACGAGAAAAAGGAGGAGTCTCGAGAAGGGCAGAAGTTGCACGGTAGATACTGAGCGGACAAAAAGACGGGAGAATCAGGATGACAGTAGAGCGAGAAGAGCAGAAGTAAGAGGATGGGACGGGATGGAGAAAGAGGGTGGGTAGATAGAGCCAGGCGTTCTGTGCAATCCGTGAGACTAATACTGGCCACGGGCCAACGGCAGCATCCGCTCCACAAATGCCGCTAAATATATACCTAAGCTAACCACGCTCCTAAACGGAGCACGAAACTTGGCCGATAGCGTGCGATTCTGCGATCCGCCACCGAGAGAGAAAGGCGTCTGGACGGTGATCTCGAGAAGGAGAAGTGGAGAGGAGGATGTGTATAGCAGGAGAGAGCGCACTGTGTTACGGGGCGAATACAAATGCCAGAAAGGAGAAGGGTGGGTCGGGGGTAGGAAGGCGGGAAGGTGGTTGGGTGGAATGACAAGGTGGAATCCCAGGGAAGAGGAACAATGAGCGACCCACATACTATGGCAAATAACAAGCGTGGTAAAGTAACGAGAGATAATGGGCCTCCATTATCGTCGTCCGATAACTCGAGTCGATGACACCGCGCTCTCCTGGCACATGCGAGCCCTGGCTTCATCGTGGTGAACATGCACACGCTCGCACACAAGCCTCCTCGGCAGACCGGCTGCCCACGAGAGAGAACCTCTCTATTGATTCGAGTCCACGGAGACCACGGCGAGGACGAGGACGAGGACGTGATCTCCCGGCTCGCAGTACCTCTCCTCATCCTCTCCACTCTCGCACCAGTAACTTGCTCTCCCACTCTCCCACTCTCTCTCTCCCCCTCTCCCTCTCTCTCGCTTTCCCCGCTCTTCCCCTCCGCGCGAGCTCTTGTCAGGTTAATTTAACGTGAACTCTCCAAGTGACTTCGCAGAAGACGGCTAGCAATGCCGATGGAGAAATCGGCCTGCCGATAATTTATTCCCTCGCGATGAACATCCACTGATTACCGGAGGGGAATCTCCATTCATAATAATCGGGCATCTTGGACACTCGTTAGTTGGGTGTACTCCTGTTTCCTGGCTCAAACTTTATTAAGCTGTTGCGTGTGAAATGTAATACTCGGCTGATTGGGAATTTTCCAAGTTTCTGCCGCCTAATGATCTGATATTGTTTAATAATTCACTCATCTTGTTACTGTAATGGAAAAGTGACGTTTATATTCTGGGGTATTCATGACAGTTTCAGAGAATTGAGGATAATGAATCTTAGATTTCTATTCGAGGAAATACTTTAATTTATGAATCCGATTTCAGTGCGCGTAAAATAAAGACTCGGTGCAGTCGCACTTGTGAGAAGAGTTCGCAACCACGTGTATCATATGGCAGATTCGAAGAGACGTTCTCCGTTTTTGGCCATACTTTTGCCAGTGGATAAAGGAGAGACAGTGCTAGAACAGAAGAGAGAGAAAGAGGAGGCGTGCGCGCGAGGCCAGCGAGTGGTTGGTTCGTTTCGCGGTCGTTGGTATTTCGGTACCGCTGCTTCTCTTTGCGGCCACTCTTTTGGCTCTGCGTTCGAGCGGTCCACTTTTTTTCGGACATATGTCCGCGTTGGTGCGAGCGCGAGAAGAGATCGAGCGAGTGAGAGAGAGAGAGCCGTGCTTCTCGTCGGCCATGAGTACAATCGACCATAATTTGCAGGTAGATCCGGCGCGAGACGGGCCAAGCTCTCTTTCTTCGTCTTTCAACGACGGACTCTTCCAACTTTCGTCTTCTCTCTCTCCTTTCGACTAGCCTTTCGAAAGGAGGAGAGGCACCTTGCTTCTCTGGCCTGTTTGTTCACGGTTGCGCGTCGGAGAGTGGCTGCAGTTGCTCCTCCCGATCTCGATGGGACGCTAGGAAAAAAGGATCAGATTAGAGAGGTAGAGGGCCGCGAGGGAGAACATAAATCCACCCTTGGCGAGGGGCGACCTTCTCGATCTCGGTCCGCGCGCGCGCGCGCGATTCAGCTTCGCTCCTGCGCTTCTATTGATGCTCGCCGGCCGTGATGGATGCCGTCTCACTTTCCCAGATCTCATTCTTGACCCGCATTGTGCAACGCGCCTGAGAGCGCCCACTTATTTCCACGCTCTTGTCGCTCCTGATTCGGACACCTGTTTCTTGCTGGGACAGGATACTTTAGCGATCTTACGCGCGACAAACTCCGCACTCCAGGGACCCAATGATTAATGGCTTTTTATAGAACCTTGCACAGACTTCATTTCGTCCACTTCTCTGACGATCTTTGCTCCATGCTATTGTTGAGAATTCGGCCATCAATTTCTCCGATCTGAGATTACTCTGGTTGCCAAGTCAACGATTTCGTGGGAATTGCCTTGGTGAATTTTGACAGAATGAGAACCTACTTTCGTCGTGGTTGTACAGTAGGAAGTAGCGTCAGGTTGGAAGTGGTTGCTGGGCGAAGTCTTTATCATTGCGACAGAGCGACGAAGCTTACGGGAACGAAACGCCTGGCGAGTTTAATGTATGATATACCAGTCAGTCGACAGCCGGCGGCTGGCTCGCCGCGATGTCAAGGCCGCATATATTTACATCGAAATAAAGCACGTTCCATCGAACGTACAGTGTCAAGCTTATACTTTAATACCACTGTGTTCTCTATTTGTTTCAGGTGAGTTGAACCTCTTGCTAACGAAGATCTTGCCTGAGGGAAATCACCGGATTCCATGTAGTTCATTCATCGTGCGAGGTATTTAAGCTGTAAGTTTGAGAGACAGTTTATCACGTTGGTTCTCGTTCTAGCCAGGAAAGTAGCCGCGTGTTCTCAGCTGAGCTTGATATTTCAAGATCGCGGGATTTTACACGGTATTCATTCCAAAGGAAATTCCAACTCTTGAAATTTATACGTATGTGCTCCGCATTCAAGATTAAGCTTATGAAATAGTCTCGGACAGATATTCATCTCGGAATATAAAAAGCTGTGGATCTATTAATTAAACAGGGTTTAAAAAAACAGCAACTCTAATCAGATTCAGTGAATCTTTTAAAAAGGATCTTAAAAATTGTGGCATCCCAGAGAGAATATAAGTATTCATTGTGTGGGAGGGATTAACCCTTTTAAGTTCAGCTGTTGCACGTCTTCACAAATCTATGGTATCGAAATAGTTAAAGCTCGGCTGCTCAGGTACAACAGGAAGCCCCGCATATGCATCGATATTGTTATGGAGGTGTTCACGGGAGCCCTCGAGGTCGGCTTTCGTCCGTGACGAAAGGCGAAGCGCGCGGGCGCATATACACGGGCTGACGAATAATAATTGGCGTGCGCTGCGCTCGACCAGCCAGGAGGAAAGAGAGGACACGGGGAATCGCGAGCAATCACGTTTCAGTTAACGAGGATCATTGTCAACGTGCACACTCGACCCGAATCCATCTGGTTCGCGCTCGCTCCGTCAGTGTGTCAAGGTCTCCCGTGTGCTCTCTGTGCCGCCGCCACCGCCGCACGAAGGAAGCCACGACAGAACTGCATCATGCGGTGCACGCTCTCCTCGTGGCTCTACAGCGGCCAAGGTAAACCCTGATTACCGTCGGCATGCCGAGCGAGAGCTGGAATTTTCAGCTGATCTAAGACCTAACTGGATTTTCTATCTTTTCCTCTCTCTCTCTCTCTTTATAAAATGCGCGCATTTCCTATTTTGAAAGATTCTCTTGCTGGATTCTGTACTCTTTGTTAAGTTTCGTTTTTTAATATTTAAAAAAGTTCGGATAGTGTTTTAATTGTAATTATGTTAATATTTCGTGAGATTTGTCTGGAATTGGAGAGAACTATTTGCACGAATGAAAATACGGGCTACCCGATCTTTTCCTCGTAATTTTGCACGTGCTGTGTATATTTATTGATGTTTACATCTGGCGAAAGTGAGTCCGAAATATCGATTGACGAGAAGTGGGTTGCCGATTGCTGCATTCATTCGTGTGGAGAAAGGGCAGCTGGTTTTCGGGTCGGTGAAGGTGACCGCAGGCTGCTTATGGCCGGGCGTAAAAGTAAAATTCGGGCAACCAGGCATCACCAGTGACATTATGTATGTACCACCAGCAGATCCTCCGCTAGCTGGACCACTGCCAAGCACCACGTTCTAGTCGAGGCAAGCGAAAGCGATCTGCCGGATTTAAGTCATTCTCGTGTCCTGTGCGCAAAGCGGAATCAGAAATTAATTCGTCAGCCAATACTTCTTGCTCGCTCGATTCTGAAAATCCAATGTTCGATTCGATAGGTATTATCCAAGAGCAACGAGCCAGTGAACGTCCCAATATCGAAACGTGTTACGCGACGGGTTGACAGGATTTAATCGATTAATGGCGTCCCAACGATTTATCGGGTGCTTCAACCGATCAATAGTAATTTGCATAATTAACGGCGTCTCATTATAGCCCGAACGTGTCCGTGAAATCGCTGTGTTACCGCATCCCTCGCGTAAGTCGAGTGTTGACTCGATATAGTAGTTTCCATTATATCGGTCATTAATTCCTGTCATTCGTGGATATTAAACAGATCTTTTTACTCTTTCAGAAATTTTCCCTTTAATCCTATGTAATCCAATTTTGTTGTCATGTTGGAAATAATATGGCAATATAAGTGGCTGATATTGAGTTTGGGATTTCGAAGTAAGCGGCGTTTATTGTCTGATCATCCAATGGGAAAATGATGATCCGACCGTATATTACCGTAAAATACTAAAGGGGACCATTGTTTTAATTTAAATTACGTTATTGGCTCGGCCGCGATAATCAATATCTTGTCAAACGTTCACTCTATTTCCTGTAAACAGATTTGAACACTCGCGCATAAGCGAGATCGCATTCGGCTTTCCGTTCAAATTGAAGTGGTCGAGCGATCCCGTTGGCGTATTCGATAAGCCCTCCGGTATTTCGATTTTAATGAGGACGGAACTGGCGCATAATAAAAATGCATCTGTAGAGAGCGAGGGTGAGCAGCAGCGCGTCCTATGGCGTGCTCTTCCTGAAAGGGATTAAATTCCGAACTGATTTCGCAGCAGCCGCTGCGAACTTTGCCTCAAATATCGAATGCCAATTCAATTAGGGATTTACTTGAACGGTGGCGCGCGTATTTCATACCCAATAGCATTACAAAAAAGCTTCGCCTCTTTCTACCCGTGTCTGCAATCTGCTACTTTCGAGTATCTCACGATTAGCAATACAGCATTTCTATTCCGTATGATAATCGGGAATTTAATAGCTGGCTTATACCCTTCCATGACTTACATTTAAATATTAACCAAGTAGATAAGGTTACTTCTCGAGTAACTAAGAAATCAATAAGACATGCTACCATGAACTTCGTTAATAATTGGCCTTTATATCTGACATTAGTTAGAGTTAAATATAGATATTTGGAAATTTATTCGTTGCATTACTTTTATAATTACTGATACAGTTTTTGATTCATTTGTGTCGTAGTTATTGGTATAAGAGTGAAGTTTTTCTGTTTCTTCGTGTGTAGTACGCGTTCACCAGCAGTTGGAAGAAATCCCCGGTGGCCCGTTCTTCCCGCGGGTAATTTTCTGCGGTAAATTAGTCCCGGGGGCCCGTGTCCCTTGATTCCAGTACTCTTCCTGCTTTTGCTTGTCTCTTTGCCGCCGCTGGACACGAGCCCGAGCTCGCTTTCTACGTCAAATGAGAAACCTCTCTACACAGTGGCGTTTTCTACGGGAAGAATTCCCTGGAGATTCAATAATCGATGCTCGAAAGGTTCGAGTGCTCCATTGTGTCAGTCGAGGCATTAATGCTCCGCGACAAATTTTACGAGCCACGTTGGAAACGCTACGACTCTAAAGCAATCGGACTTCGATCGAAAGAGACTTGTTTTTACGCTTCGTCCGTCGATCAGACTTGAAAACGAACCTTCAATTAATATAATTCCTAGGACAGAGATTCCTTTCGTAAGCTCTTGAAAGCTTGACTTTGACTTTCAAGCATAACCGTCGACAAGAAATCAACTGAACGTTCGTTCCGCGTTCTGCCATGAAAGATCGAGGGGGAGCGAGATTCTATCCGAAAGAATTTCATCAAAGCAGATGCTTTCCTGTTAGTGGAGAATCGCGACAATTCAAAGAAGTGCGGAACCCTCGGTGAGCTTTGTGGTGGCAGGGCGAAAATCGTGCTTAATGTTTCCCGCAGCTGAGAAACAGTCTGAGGGTAGCCAAGCACATCAAAGCCTGGCCCGAATGAAAGCTTGCATCCCTTGTTTCCGTTTTGGAGCGGTCGGCCCGGTGGTATGGGTTTACATGGAGTAAGCTGAAATCCAGGCAGACAGGCTGGTAGATCAAGTTCGTTGAAAATATATCACTGCAGTCGTAAAGATTAAACTTTTGTCACATGTATCATATTTAGACAGTGAGTCAGATGCTTTTATAATTGATTACAATGCAAATGAAATCGATATATATGTCAAACTATTATAATAATCTTTGGTGTAAGAAACATTAAAAGTGTAGATGACGAAATTTCATTTTGTCGAATGAATTCTTAACCTATTAAGCTATTATTTAAATTGGCAGCAATATACTTGGACTTACAATTAGTCCGGTCTACTTCCCGATGTGATTCACACTTGGAATCGAGTCGGTTGCCGGTCTGACCGAGTGCGCGTTTGTCTCGGTAACTCGTGACAGTCACGAACAGGAAAGCGATTGCGTAGACCGAGCAGCTATCTTCCGGCGGGCAATTTTCCTGCGGGTTAACATTACCAGCGAGGTAATTACACCCGCTGCTCGCGCTACCGTTACCGGATCTTCGTCGAGCTGCATGGCTCGGCAGCACAGCGATCTTGGCTACGCTCGAGCTCGCTCGCTCGCTCGCTCGCTCGCTCTTTCTCCCGCGGCAAACCACCGCTGCTAAAAATTACGGGCCAATTAGCGGCTCGGTTTCCCGCTTATTTCGGCTCGAATTGCGCGTCATGAAGAATCCGGCTGCGTGAGCGAACGCAGCCCACGGGAGTGGAGTAAAAAAAAAAGAAGTGCGCAGCCATCCGACGCCGAGGCCGACGACGCCCGAAGTGCACCTCGAAACGTACTCTGCGAGCGGGGGCGGACTATTAAAATTAATCAGCGGTAATTCCGTGCTTTCGGTTAATGAACCTTTATTCAATCGATCGCGAGCTCGCCGAGAGAGCGTTCCCAACGAATTCCACCGCCACCGTGGAATTCGTAAAACAGCCCCGCCGAGCCGTTTCCCATTATCGGACATTGTAGCCCCACGCTTTCGTGGATGAAGGCTTTATCCGAGAATCGCGCGATTTTCACTGCTCCCATCTTTCCTAATTCCGATTACAACTTTTATTAGCCTGTTTACAGATCGTACTTGATAACTCAATTTCTTCTCGTGGCTGGAATAAATATTCTAATTGCAAGCAATGAACGTTGACCACAGGTGCACATTGTAGATGTTTTGTTAGTCGGTAATATAATTGAGTTATCCAGTGTCATCATTCTATTTTCTGACAAAAAGAAAAAGAGACAATTCCATTCGAATCCGTGCTATTTACGTCTACCAGAAAACCTGTTAATAAGCAAATATCGGATTTCTACCAGGATATTGGCATAAACTAAACACGAGCAACGTATTCCACGATGATTACCTTCGACTTACAGGAAAGCTTGCCTGTAGTTCTACTTAATTACTCGGGGAATAACGGCAGTCAGTAATTGGAGATCGGTAGCCGCATTAAGGCGAACTCGAGCATACCTTAACGACGGATAAATCAAGCGGGCCGAGTACAACAAGCGAGATCGCTTGCTGCTTGTTGCGGGCTTTTCTTTTTTCGGGGAAATCGGCGAGGGCGATCGAGGGCTGGCTCGCTGGAAGTAGCAGCGGGGTGAGGAGGCGGGCCGAGTTGTGGCGGGGTTCCCGGGCACTGAGAGAACGGGTCTTTGCGCAGTGGCGCAAAGTGCCGAGGAGAAAGCGACCTACTTGCAGGCCGAGTAATTATAAGCCTTGAACCGAGTAAACGAGTCGTTGAGCCGAGAGTTGAGTCGAGTCGAGGCAGCCGCAGCGTGGATACCACCGCTAGTATCCACCAACTGCTCCGATACCCTCGGAACTCCGCACTCCAGCTCCAGAATAAATCGCTGCCCCGTCCTTCCTCCAGAGTATTTTCCACTCGCGTCAATTGGTATTCCTTTGATTCGCTCTTTTCACCGCCGATTGCTTTAAAGAGCGCGAGAGGGCAGAGCAGTCCGCCTTTCAACGGACGTCAAAACTTGGGTGGGAGACCAATTAGTCGAATCGCCGTCACTGTAAGGGATTATTCTTTGCGCCCTTTTATTTAGACTTCCCGTTCAACTTGACTATCGCCGCCGCCGCCGCCGCCGCCACCGCCGTTGCCGCCCCTCCTGAAAAGCACCACCGATGCGCTCTCATTCCCTCAACCCATTCATTTTATATTCCCCACTTCGACTTTTAAACGACTCTCTCGCGCGCGTTAATACTGTAAGGACTACTCGATTTAAGAAGAGAATCGTCTCTCGAAAGGGATCTTCACTGCTCCTTCGAACGCACCATCGCCGCCCCGATTTTCTAGTCCGTGAACGTTCCGTTCCAAATGCCAAGGAGTCCCTGCTTGAGTCATCCTTGCTCCACTTGATACGAGCGTAATTCAGGACTCGTTCCATAGATACTTAGATTAGCGACTGCCACTTCGGGATTAAATGAAGCGTGGCACTCTCTACTGCTACGTTGCCAGTGGCGACTTGTTAAACGTAAAAGAAACACTCTTAATAAAACCAGCAAATCTGGCTCTACAAAGACCTTGTAATCCCTGCTTTGGAATTAAAGGGTTCGTGTCCGATGCTAAAGCGATTTTCATATAATTCGAGGAAGAGGTACATATATGTGCCTGTGAAGCACAGAGGGGAATTAAAAATTAATCAGGCGTGAAAGCGTTGCATACGCAAAGCGTGTGGTTTGTATGTACACGTACGGCCTGTGTGTACGCCGGGGTCCTTTCACGGAAGGGTCAATGCTCTGAGGCGCACTTGTATTCCTGACCCCGAGGAGTTGGCCACGCGTTACGCATGGTCCGGGTGAGGGTGTGTCCGGCCTAGCTTCCCCACTGTATCCTGTAACCAGGAGCAGCTACAATAGCACCGCCCCGTTCATCCTCTTCCACGATCCTTCGTATTTAAATGCGAAAGGACCGACCGCCAAACCACACTCGCACTTTACCCCCCTTCGTATTCATATGAGTTTGCGAGCTGGTAAAGAGTGGCCACTCGGCCGCCCTAATGTGCCGAGAGAGCCAGTCGCTATATCGCGCGCGCTTTCGTAAAACCTGTTGGACGCGGAATTCGCTTCGCGCTGGAATTCTCGGTGAACCCGCTAGAAATTCGCGGCATATCTTAAAAGATTCTTAATCTTTCATCCCCACTTCATTAAACACACTGAAGACATAGTTTCAATTTTATTTTAATTAATCGGATCATTTCGATTCCTTCGAACAAGACTATCGACATTCGATATTGTTACCTATTATACACAGTATTTCACTACCATCGAGAACGGATAGTACTCGTTACTTCCATTCATCTCACACTCCACTCACTCTTCTTTCACCCCCCTGCAAAAAGCGCATGGTATTCGAAACACCTACGCTTTACGGACGAACACAGAATTCCCGTTTTGAGGGGTTGCGGGGAATACAGCGCACAATCTCGCTCGCGACCAATCATGCCATAAACACAGACGCACGCAGACACGTAAATCCCACGGGCCATAAACACTCGACAGACAAAGCGTATGAGTATCAGGCCGAGTTTACGCAGACTCCTCGTGTCCGCCGGCCTGGCGCGTGCTCGGCAGTGGTCCTGTATTTTCTCGATGTATCTGCTCGCAGTCTGTGGATGTGCGAGAGTGTGTATGGTTGCGTGGATGCATTCTCTCCCTGCGGTGGTTGCCGGCGCGTCCCTCGGCTAGCAGGCAGGCAGGCAGGCAGGCAGGCAGAGAGGCAGACCTGTCGGGATCGTCGAGCGTCGGGGCTGCTGCATTGATCGGGAGGGTTCAAGCGCCGGTTCCCTTGCTCTCCCTCTCTTCCTTTCTCTCTATTCCCCTAACTGTTTCCCCCTTGTCTCTCTCCTTCCCTCTCTCTCATTCTCTCTCTCGCGCGCTCTGTTCAGTGTGCCAGTCTCCCTTGGTTTCTCTGGGATCGTAGTAGTCGCCTGGAGCAGGAAGCGTCGCTGGTCGCTGGTGCACGGAACTGAGAGACGTCTAGGTATCCCGCAGCAGCAGACACACACGCGTCACCCCCTTAAGCTCAGCTATACGCGATACTCGAGTAGACACACTCCAGATACACACGTATCTCGACGTGTTACGCTGATTTCGGCACACCCGCCACACTCCTCCCTTCAATGCCGAAGGACGGTCGTCGACCTTTTAAGCAGTTTCGATGACCACTTGTACTTCGATCGTATTTTCAAGATCTTAATCAACGCTTATACTTCACAGTTCTTTCAAGTTCCAGAAGTTAGCGAGGTTCCAATTTTTTCAGGTTTATTGATATAACTAGGTGCAAATGTAGCAAGTATACTTGGATGCAAACTTGAAGTGTTTTTGTAAATTAAAGTTGTTTATTGTTAGTGAGAAGTAGATGGTTCGGGTGATGCTTTGTTAGTATGGACTTTGAGATAGAACGGGCTTTCTGTGAGTGGAATGTCAAGTGACGTTTATCTCAATATCAACCGCGTACACCAACAGCTATTAGTTGTGATTAATAACTAATATTGGAGAGTGTGCGGCCTCGTGGCTGTCGCATCGGGCGAGTTTCGCGATCTCGCATAGTCGAGGACCCTCGATACGCGACTGAGCATGCACAGAGCTGTAGGGACTACACATAACGCTCGAATGGTCGCCATTTCCCATTACAGTGATGCTGAGGGATAGACAGGAACATTATTGGCCTCCGCCGTGTCATACCCTCAATGACACAGGGTAATTCGAAATGCTCGTGTACTTCGCCCTATTGCTAATTGCGCTGGGAATGCGCTAGTAGTCGTATTTCGATTGGGTAACATGTATAGAAAATCTCCTTCAACTAAACATCGAAATAGATGAAATTCTTCGAACCACCATATTAAAAATATGATATTATTCTCCGCTATATTGAAACAGCCTTTGACATTTCATCGCGGTTAAATGTAATAATGATTGCAACTAATTATCATACAATTCAATATGCAATATAATGAAACTTTCAATTGTCATATTAATTAGTCAGTACTTTTCCCGATACATGAAAGTGCTCGTTGAGGTACTCGAAGTACACTCGAGCGATTCGGTCCAAAAGAACTGGCCAGTACTCATTGAACAGAAGTGCAGTTAATTACCGGCTCGGTCCGTAGTTAATCGGGCGATCGGGATGAAAGTTTGAGTTGCACGGGTACGAAGCTTATCGGCTTTCGAGTTTCCAGCCGGTGACACAGTGCGACGTCGGAAACTGTTCGCCGAAGAGTCGTAGGACTATCTCGGCTGTCTCAAAGTGGAGGCTGCAATTGCCAAGTGTGGTGGTAGTTGGACGCTCCGGACCACTTTGCGACTTAAGGCCTCCTCCTCTCCTTCTCTCTCTCGACTTTTCTTTCTGCCGGAGAGCTGCTGCGTTCCGGTGCTCTCTCGCATGAGGCTTTTGTTCGCGAACCATTAATGCCGGTGATTACCACAGCCAAGCGAGCTGGTACGTGCGAGCGACACTATTGCAGAAGAGTCACCCGCTCCGTACACAAACAAACACCGCTGCAATTATCTTATCGTGATGCAGCCATTTTTACGGCAAGGTCGCGCGAGCCTGTTTATCTTTATGGGCGAATGCTGGAAACTGGCAGACGCGTGCTGCGAGGGTAAGCGTGATCGTTCAGTCTGCAATGAGCTTCGTGAATCGCGCGTTGTTGTTACCATGACTGTAAATGGAGAGTGCGCACTTGAGCGAATAATGTGGCTATATAGTGTTGCTGATAGTCTTGCTAAGATCAGGCGTTCAGTAGACATAACATGCTAATGTACCGAAGAGCGAAGATGGAGTTGGTCTGATGCTTGCACTTCTTCGAGATAAAAGTTAACGAGTCAAGTGAATTCTAACACTTCAGAGTATTGGACAAAACAGTACTAAATTAAATAACTCTTAAAAATTAGGTCATATAGTTGGTCGAGTATAAGTATGTTTCCTGTTCTCGAGCATGCTTGATATAATATTATTACTCTCAAAAACCTCTCAAATATCTCGATATTTCTCGATCGATCTATAAGTATTTTTGAGGTATTGTAATTCTCAAAGAATTAAGTTGGATAATATCGACTTAACACTTTATACAAGTCATAACCAGCCATGTCATAATCGATATAACCAATGTGTCAATAACATAAACACGATACCGCTATATTAACTCCGCAGTCCGCAGCATTTCGGAGTAGTGCCATCTCTTGAGAGACAAGTGAAAGCCACAGTTTTAGGAATTCTTGGACATAACTATGACTCTTAATCCGCCTTGCCTTTCCAACGATAAATAAGTAGTAGAAATTCATATCTCCTGAACCACTGAACCGATTCGCTTGATTCTTAGTTCATTGAATTCGGAAAAATCAGCGGTGAAATACAAAATTCAGAAATGCATCGGGGCTGTGACTTTTTTATAAATCAAGCTGAAATTTCTTTCACAAACGAAAACCGCTACACTTGGGGATAAGTATCCTCGGCAGTTGCGAGCCGTACTATACATATATAATAGTACTACTTAGCGCGAGACTCTACCAAGTCTCTTGACATACTGAAATGCGATTCCACTTCGAATTACATTATCGCATGGATCACAGAGTATGATTTTCATAAGCTCCGTTCGGTCACGGCATTGCTACCTAATTAATACGTACTCCCACATTATCCAGGAGTCCGCCACTTAAACCTGCATTCACCGCTTAATTGGATACCCTCGATGACCTCACTCAAAGAGCTGATCACCCGTAATAATTATGCGGAAGTCATACTTATCGATACAATCGCTGTTTCAACAGAGGGGCAGTACTGGTAAAGTTTCCGATCTCCTTGGCGTGCCGCAAAGAAAGGGAAATCCATCGAAGTAGAAACAGAACTGGCGAGTGGAAGTAGGGCGGTAGTTGCGCCGAAAGTTGGAAGCTCAACGCGACCGTCGAGGAACGCGTTTCTCGGGCAAAGATAAATATACCAATCCAAATACGAAAGAACGTGTTTTAAAGTGCGCTTCTTCTCTCTCGCTCTTTCTTCCGCGCGGGCGCAATCTGTTTCCCCTTGGTTGCAGTTGCCAGCACGCGGATATCATGAAGTAAACGTAATTGCTCTCGCCGCTAAAGCAAACAGGAGTTAACCTCCGCCGGAGACTGGCAAGCATCTCCCGTGCCGAGCATTCGGCTTTTATCGAGCTTGTATACATATGTATAAAGCGCGGAACTAGGCAAAACGCTTCCGTATTACTGCCGCTACTTTGTAGTTATATCTCTAACTATGCTGAATCATTTAGAAATTGTTGCCAATCTTTCTGCAGTGCGTCATCTGTTTGGGATTAATTCCATCGTTTTCTATGTATGCTTTAAAAATTAAGAGAACGTAGAGTGGCCTTTTTAGAATGAACAACAAATCAATAGTTGGATTGTTGGAAGGGAATGGTTGGTCGAAATGTCGTGATAGTAGGATATTCAGGTGGTCCAGGAAAGTAGGCTACGCTTGGGCCTATGTGTGCATGTATATCGATTGCGGCTCCCTGGTTTCCACGGTCTTGGTCTCCATGGGATCGGCGCGCCCACGATTCGCGCTGCGTTCTCGTCGCCCCCTAAAGTGGAATTACGAGCAGCTTCTGGGTAATGCGGCCGTTCTCTCTCGCCCTGAAACTAGTGGACCTTGGATTATCGCTTCCCTGATTTGTGACTGTAAACGATAGCGACTCCTCGATAATCGTAAGGTAGCGTTGACCTCGCATTTCAGCATTGTCGAGCCAATTAATCGTTCATAAAGCTTATCAAATGTTATCCAAGTAGTAACTCTTGCATTTCGGAAATCACAAGATTTCATACATCGTTTTTATCATTCAACAGCAAAAACTCATACCATTCCATATGTTGGATTTGTACAATCAGTAGTTGTGTCATTTTCGTACACGCAACAGCTTTTTGCGCGGTCATAAATCTATGGTATCATAAAACTACGGATTCCGGCCAAGAAATTAATCAGGGCTCTCACGCGACAGTAGATTGTGACAGGGCTGCTCAGCCAGACGGTTTCTGCCGAGCTCGGCACAGCGCGGCGGACGTCAGAGGGATTTCAAGGTGAAAGGACACAGGGAAAAATGCGCCGACTGCAGAATAGAACTGCTTTCTCTCCGCAGCAGCCACCGTCACGATGTAAGACGAATTTCGCCAGTACCGGCAGAAAGAAGCACGAACCAAGCAAACTCCCGTCTTTCGGTCCACAGAATGAAAAAGTTTCGCGCGATCCTGACAAAGAGGATACATGGTCCAAGTGCTGTCGCGTTGAAAGCAATAATTTCAAGACACGTACGCCAGGATGCACGTTCTCTTTTGAGTCTCTCTTTAATCGTTTTCACAGTGGAGCGACTTTTCTCTCGCTGATTATCAAAACAAGATGATGTCGGACGGGGAAGCGCCGTGTGAAAAATGTTCCGACGCTTTCAGACGATTTTCACGATGGCCCGCTAGCTCGCCAGGTGCCCCCTTGGAAATGTGCTAAAGCGACGTATTCTTATGCAAATGCTGCTTTGCAGCAGCGCGCGCGCGCGCGCGCGCGCCGACCCGACAAAGAGCTGCCGCTTTCGAAATTACGAAGTCAAGCTAGGTTCGCCCGGGTTACTCTTTTCTCGGCAGTCTCTGCTAAGCCTCTTTAATACGTCTCAACGTGGCCCTCGAGCATTGCTTCGACAGTTTTATCGTAGACGCGAGACTTATTACATCGCCTCGCACTCTCGCCTTCTCTCAGCATTGCTCAGAGGAATGTGAAAACAAAGCATTCCAGTGTGTAAGTATAGACGCGTGATTCACTGTTTACTGATCTAAGTAGCCTCTTTAACATTACCAGGGCTTACCTCATTTAGCGGCCGCGCGGAGACTAGGCTATTTTCGCCGGTCGATTCGACTCGGACTGTTTAAACACTCGGAGCTTCTAGGCCAAGTAGCATTGCCAAGCGTCTGATATAATAATTCGTTCTATCGATGTAAATATGAAGTAACATCTCATCCATTAGCTACCGGAATTTTACGAGGTAACTCTTCTAGCACGGTGACACGTTTTTCCACTTATTGAAAAATAGTCAAAATAGAAAGGTATACGTTTTATGACTATTTTATTTACACCGACAGTTATCTACGACACCTCGTGTTATTTATTTGCCTGGCACTATCTATTATTCACTATTTGTAGCGCGCTAAGTGCGTGAACGCTTGGACCGTACAGGAAATGCAGGTCACACGCGATACATCGTCGCTCACGAAGTGGTTGAAAATCCGGCAGCCAGTCGGTCGTCAAAACATTCACGCTTTTTTGATTTATGACTGCAGGCTGTGTGCCTGACAGTTTTAGAGGAATCGTATAAATGCAGTGAGCAAACCGGGAGGAATCTGGGTATATTCTCATGTAAATTCCCGCTTGAGCTACAAAAGGCCGAGTAAGCGAGTCCAATAATGCCGGTTAAGATACCCGCGCCTTTCCGTCTCGATTCTCATCAGTTTTAAGAAAGTCTCGCCGCCGATGAGAAGGCTGAAGAGAAAGTAACTCAAGTGCAGCGAAGCGTGAATCGTATTTTGGTGGAACGACGAAATTCGATGCTGTGGTGGCTTTAGTTACCTTTCGGGGGTAGTTGGAGGAAGTAGGACTCTCTTCCTTCGTCATAGAGTCGAAGTATGTAAGTTCGTATTATTCGAAACTAGCAAGTAACTCCCGACTGAGGGGTTCGTTGCCACGAGCACCGTGAAAACACGAATTCCGTCGCGGGCCCGCTAATCCGTGCGATGAGAGCGAGAGGCAGCCGAATCGATTAGTCTCTCTAGCAAGACATAATCGATTAGTCTCTTCAGTGAGCTTATCATCAGCCAGGATTCGTTGCACGCCTGGCAGTTCTCATCGCCACTCAATTACACGTACTTCAGATTTCGCTAAGAATGAACGAGCCTCAGTATTTCTATCTTAGCGTTTGGCGCCTTACAATCCTCCTGTCAGATTGCTCGACTTTCCTATCTGTTTGCTTTTCGATCAAACGAAAATTCCACCGTGAAACTCACGCTTTTTAATATCCACGCGTACAAGGGCTGTGATTTAATTCTATCAATGTTTCAAGTGCTGCGCAATATGTTGGAGGGGAACACAGTGCTTTCTTTTAATTGGCGAGCCGCTCGTGTCATCGAAGCTCACAGGGGAATCCAATTATCGAATTACAAGGCTGGAATTAAACGTGTCCCCGGCAGCTTTCGCCGCGTTCTTTGTCGGCCAATTAGGAGCAAAAAATGCGAGCCGGTAATCTGCGGGTCGGGATAATATGGGCCAGCAAGTCCACGGGCTTGCTAATTAGGGCTTCCCCCAATTAATATCTCGCCAGTCGATATCGGGAGCACGCATCACCACGGGCTAGCACGTAGCGCGCTCGAAAATTGTGGGTAGAGAGAGGATGGCTGGGATGGCCCGGCGACGAGAGCAAAAGGAAAGGAGAGGACAGCGGTGGGTAGAGTACACGAAAAAAGGGATGTCGGGTGGGGATCGCGTGCTGGTCGGCCATTAAACAACCCTTTACCTCCGCTCCCTGCCACATATTAACACCGAGGTTTTCGCTTATATTAGCCTCTTATCGCGTTATACCTGCACCACAAAAAAGAGCCGGATCGCTTTCACTGGCCACGGGTCATCCCTTTCCTCTGGCTTCCATTAAAACTGCCCCGCGCAATGTATCTCATCCTCATACTCGCTAATTCTTTCCATACGATTGAATTATGTTTCTCCTTCGCAAGAATAACCTACTAGTCAATATTGTTTAATACACCAGTTTTAAAAGAATTAAAACTTTTATCCATCTATCGAGTATTTGTACATGTATCGCATTGCGCAGTATTAATGTTCAATAATATTCATTAAAATCCAATCCAAGCTTCGAAAGGAAAGAGCACTTTCCATTTGCGGGGTTAACTATTTTCAAGGGAAATAATGCAGGTTTAATGAACACTGCAGTATATTAATATTGTACAGCTGTCCGGTAGCGCAAGTACCACAGTTCAATAAAGTATTACAGTCGGATGAATTTAGCAGTGAGCACATATAACCATGCAGATTTAAATTGCTCGGGAATAGTCGAGAGTTAATTGCACGCGAATGAGAGTGACTAGTTGTTGTTTAATTATCTTGCATATTTCCACGATACTAGTGGATAAAAGGGATCCGGGTGAAGCAATGGCGATAAGGTGGCGTGTTACAAAGGAAATCACAAGGTTCTTCCTCAACAAGAGCTCCCAACGGGAACAGCAGACAGTCGCAATCGCGCTCTTTCGCGAGTTCTTCCTAGAGAGTTTGCAGCCACAGTTGCTAGAAGTTGGACGCGCTCGCTCGGCTGGCATTAAAGGAGGGAAGTGAGTCCACCGGCTGCTGTGGCTCCGAACCGAAAGTTTTCCCTCTCCCTGACAATTACCGGAACGATTTTCCTCGTTAATGGAACGGGTGAGAGCGCGCGCGTTACCCTTGGAAAAGTGGAGAGCCGAAACTGCGAACGCAACCAGGCCTTCTAAGTTAATTGCTCCGCCCGATGCGCTTGCGGCTACCACCGCCCCTCTGACATTTCAGTGTCGATGCGCTCGATGCAACGTGCGTGACCTTTTGAACATCGGGTGGCTTCCCCTCCGAGAACTTCCTTGATACGCTGACGAAGTAACTAATGGAGCTTTCTCTGTTATTAAATTAGACATATTTCAGTTTTGTTTTCACTCGCTGAAGTTTCCTACTCAAAGCACAAATTGAAATCTGAATAAATGGTGCTTTAACATGGTATCAGTTTTCGTTAATTCCACTTCATTCAATCTGTACCCAGTGAAATGTATTTACGCAACAATAAATATGATCCGTACTAAATTAACTTTGTATTCTTTTGAACTTTGTGGAATTCGTTTTGAGGATAACAAGGAGTTAGTTTTAATATTTACTTCAAGTGAGATCCGGTATTTTTCTTCTTTGATTTGCACAAGTCAGCACAGTGATTCCTGTAGAGGCGTAGTACGAGAGGAAGTCATTCCAATTAAGCATAAATAGAATTTACATTTACGGCGCCTGCTGTCGAGGAAAGGTTGACCTATGGAGCGGTGCACTTGAAATCGCATAATGCCGGCTTTTTTTCGAATTGGTATGTATGAGGCATCGGGTGAGAGGTGCTCGGCCAGTTGTCGAAGGACTCGTCGCATTGGCGAGTCGAGTGGCGGCGGGCCCTCGGATGCATTATGCAACCACGCGGTCAGCCGATGACTAGAAGAAGATTCCCGTGTACCTAACCCACCTGCGGGCAATCCCGTCAAGCGGAAACCCGCTGGTGTGCCGGAGTTGAAAGAGAGGAAGAAAGACAGGGAAATTCCGGCACAGGATAGATCCAGAATCCGTTGACACTGCGCCCTCGACAATACGACTGCTCACATAACCGAGCTTTCCTCCCTGACATAAAGTATTCCTGCAGGAATCATGAGATTCGAGTTTCCCTCTTTCTTCAATCCCGATGTCCCAATTTCTATCCAGGATCTCATACAAGTATGTTGACCACGATTCTACGATTCTTTTCTGTTACTCATTCCCAAAGGATGCAGTGATAACTATTTTTAGAAAAAAGCTCCCCAAGCATTAATCTCACATGGAACCAACTCGTTCGACCCTCCAATAACTAGATGATCGCATTCACCAATGATTCAGAGTTCTCGAAAGACGAGGGAAAAAGAATACTATAATCCGTCAAGGTTACAGCAAAAGAAGATCTATAAAGTGGCGGTTGTCAACATACTATAAAAAAACCATCAGTCTGATACGTTCATCAAGTAGATTGTAATACAGAATTCCAACAGTGATCAAACCACTCTCGTTACAACTAAATTTAACTGTAGTGTACCAGTGGTAGCTAAAACTCGGTTAAATGGAGACTAACTCCTCGTAGAATCCTACGTTACTACCCTTTGAGTATAAATCAGCCCGCCTACCCTGGATACAGTGATACGTCGAGTGTAAGTCGAAAGGGCGGTCGATTGAAGAGAGAGAGGGAGAGAGGGAGGTGGGTGGGTTCTGATAGTGCCCGGAGACGGAGTTTCCAGCCGTTTTCCGTAGCTCGGTAGGACCGATGGAAAAGGAAGATGAGGAACTCTCGAGCATGCTTTGGCCCCGTATCGATACGTCTGCCATCTCCGGCCTCGCTCGACGACAATGGCGGTGCTCTGGACGAGGGGGGCGAAGGAGGTTCGAGGGGGTTCGGTGCGCGCGGGATTTCCAAGGGATGTTTACTCGCATAACGCGAAACCGGGGAATATCGATTTCAGATGCAGACGCACGCACCACCGAGCTACTCTCCTCTTCATCTCGCTTCCTACCACCTCCGCCATCCCCCCCCCTCTCTCTCTCTCTCTCTCTCTCCTCTCCTCTCCTCTCCTCTGCTCTCCTCTCCTTCACCTCTCCTCTCCCTCACTCCATCCCTTGCGATGAAAATCCGACGATTAATTGTCCGCGTACGCCCCGCTGGAATCTCACTTTCCCGCTGTTTGCGCCCGCTGGAAAAGCCCGGCGAATTCTCTTGTTCCGGGCTTTTCGGGCTTTACGGACCCCTTCTCTTCCCTATTCTCCGTGTGCACCCTGACCATTTTTACATCATTGCCTATTAGACTCTTAGTGCAATAGCAGTGTTTATACACTTCACTGGCACACGTAGGCAATTAATAAAAGTGTATTAGCCTTCGATAGTGCGGTAAGATTGAATTATAGTCACTGAAATGTAAAGAGAGTAAAAAAGTAAAATGTTAGCTGTATTTCAAATGCATATCTGCTTTAGTCAACGTCAGAATGTGATTCGTATCTTTTCTATTTATTCCTGTCGAATAGTGGAACTTGAATTTGAACCCTCGCTTCATTTCTTCCGATAGAACTGGTTCGACGGAACGAGTTTCCGAGTTTATCGAGGGAGTGAGAGAGAGAGAAAGAGAGGAGGGCGTTCGTAAATTACTAGATCCATCAAAATAAGCAGGCGGAGTGAGGCGGAACGAGACCGCTTCTCCAATTCCCTGCACTTCATTACTCCGGCAAGTTGGGCACGAGCATTTATCCGATCGCCGGCTCGCTTCGGCCTGAAACGGAGAGCCGGCAAATACAATTGCAACAAGAAGGCAAGGCATGCCTGGCAACAAGGGGCAGTCGCTGGAAAGCATTTAATACCGTCGTGAGCGCGGGTGTTTAATTGCTGTGGCGAGGCCAACGGGAATAAAAAAAGGAAAGAAATAGGAGGGTGGGTTGGTGGAGGGTTAGGGAGCCTCGAAAAGAATGAGGAGAAGTTGAGTTCATTTGGCCGATCGATTCACGCCTTTCGCTCAGTTAGAGTGCCGCGGGCACTTTTTGCCTCTGGCGGGCCGCCGCGCGCCCCGATTAATAATATCACCTTATGAGGGGCGAGAAAGGGAGACGACAGGGTAGATTCTAGCCAGGAGTAATGAAACTCTCTCCCTTCTTCTTTTTCACTCTTGCGACGGCCGGCGGTTCTTCGCCCTATTAACGCCGCGCCAGGATTTTCTCGTTAATGACAGCTTCATATGTCATTAATTTAAGACGGCAATTATTGACGCTAATATAAGTGAATCTGTGAGAGGATCAAGTAATCCGAAAGACATTTGCTAGATATCACCATATGTATGAAAGTGTGTGTATGGCAAGTCTGCACAGAAGAATTGTGAAAGGATCAGAGAAGGCAGTCAGAGCGAGTACAATACAAAGTGTAAAAGTAGTAGCGAAAAGAGAATAACTGACAGTTGAATTCGAATCAGAGCAGGAGGTGGCCGCTTAGAGTGCAAATGGGGTCGGCTGGTATAAGCAAAAGCTGCAAGAGTGAGGGGGATGTTGCACTCGCGTAGAACGGAAGGTGCAAAAAGCGAGTAAATCGGCTGTAGTCGTGCGGCCAGGAGACACGGAGGTCAGACTGCGCTGGTTACATTGAATTTAAATTATGCCCTGTGTGCGCGCACCGAGCGAACATAATATCGTACGGTGAGCAGCGGCACAAGTCCCTGCTTCCACGTGTATTCAAATGAACAATTCTTGGCGTTCCGTTGCTCTGCCGCCGCTGTTGTCGTGGCACATTCGAGGGCGACTTCTTCCTCAATTTCCCGCCGGCGACACACGCGAACCCTCGCGATCGACATCCGCCTTAACCTTCTGCGCAGGAAACTACTCTCTCTTCCTCTCAATCTCTCTATCATTCGACGGTGATTGCGAGTAAGTGGACCGCCCGACCGCTTGAAATAGGATCGTCAGATTTTTCCTCACGACTCTCACGCTTCCGTAGCTTCGTAATTTCTAGATTATCGCTTTATCGACTGCTCGAAATATCCTTTTCTTTCTCGAACAGCTTGAAATCTGGTTTATTGTACCATTCAGCGTACTCGTATAATCTTAAAGCATCGTGAAAGGAAGAAATGCTTGTGTTGTCGTCTCATAATTCCCTTTTATCGCTTCGAGTTGGGTTAAGATCGGCGATGCTAACGTAAGTGGTTGACCGAACTTACAATTACTAGTAAAACCCTGGCCGGGGACTGACGCGCTTTCATCGAGAGAAAAAGCTATCGATCGGCGGTGCTACAAGCGGCAGAACAGCGCGACTAATTGATCGAGCCGCAACGAACAATTTGTCGGGAGTGAAGCGGGAGAAAGAGAGGACGAAGCTGGCAGTGGCTGAGTCCGCTCGGATGAAACGCGAATAGTGGTGAAAACGGATTATAAAATGCAGTGATCGAGGAGAAATGCCGCATTACCGACGGGCTCTCCATTTCGAAAGTGAGTAGTTGCCAACACAATAGGGAAAACTACGTACGTACTCGTATTATTAAACCAGTGGGTAATGAGGTAAACGCGCGCGGGCGTTCGCCGCCCTGCTATTCACAGTCCCGAGTGTCTAGACGCTTAATGTACCCTTCGCCTCGGCCTCCTCTCCGCCGCGCCTTCTCTTTTTCTCTCCAGCAATGGTTTCATTCAGATTTTCTCACTGCCTTTACGGGTCACTGTTCGTCCAAAGAGTTTTCTTCTTCTCGTCCAGCCTCTTCTCTCCTCCGATGAGAGCGTAACAGGCGGCCATTAAATGTTTACTGGCGACCAGACGATTTAACCACCTTTTAATCACTCGAACCCCATGAAATATGCACACCATCTTCCGTCGAAAGAAGACTAGGCTCCTAATGACGTTTCCACGAGAAAGAGGTGGACGATAGTGAGAAGAGCGAAAGAGAGAGAGAGAGAGAGAGAGAGAGAGAGAGAGAGAGAGAGAGAGAGAGAGAGAGAGAGAGAGAGAGAGAGAGGTGGGGGGGGGGGGGGTCGGTTTGCCCGAGAGGATCGCGCGCGGCGGCAATTTATTCGACGGCATTGTTTCTTTAATCGACGTTTAATGAGAGGCCTCGCCGCGGCCGGTGGTATGTACGCGTGTACCTAGCTGGTGTGTGAAGTGGAGGCCGCTCGGTTGCAGCTAAAGTTAGAAGCAAGCAAACGCGGTCGATCTGGGTCGCCGGTTTTATTGGCGTGGCTGAACTTGAACGTGTTCCCGTTTTGCCCCGCACCCGCTCTTTCTCTCCTTCTCTCTCTTCTGCCCCATCGCCGGGAGCTTTTGCGATCGATGCAGTCGCCTGCTCTCCTTTTCGCTTTCTCACACGCTCTCTGGTCCGTCCGATCTCAATTAAGAATTTACTCTTTTTCGAGCCGGGCGACCAAGAGGACCGCCCGCAATTGCGCCCGTTTATCGCCTTGAATTATCGACGAGGGAGACACCCCTTAGCTGGCGCGTCGCGAGAGGGAGAATATTATCTTGATTCATGAGCGCACTGCTCGCCCAATGAGAGAGGGGTGGAGAAGAGCGAAAGGAGGGATCGAGCAGCCACTCGATGGTGTCCGCCGCGAAATCGATTAAGGAACCCAATTGATTTAAATCAACCGGTCAATTAAAGCACTTTACACTTTACTGTCGATTCTCAGACTGCGGGATACTCGGCCATCGCCGCTTCGATATCTCGCAGCGGCAGCCTTGGAACCTCCGCAGGTAGCCAGTGGGCGTTCCAGATTATCTTGGGCTCGTGTATCAGTCGTTAAACGAACGGGGTAACAATTATAGCGCTTAATCGGTATAAATGCTAGTACAAAGTCTCGGATACACCCGTCTAAATCTTTGCACTCGATTACGTAATAGGCGAGGAAGTGTAATTTGTACTTGGATAGAGGCCACCAGTGACGTCAGGCGTGGGAGAAAGTTCCAGCGCTATCCAATCCATACACTTGCATGCATTTTCATGGTCACCCTTTCGAAGCCATTGAATAAGCCGTCGAGAGTCTTGCAAGTACATAGCTTAATTTATCCCAGGAAATTATTTTCTCTTATATATAAATATAATATGAAAGAGCGATCGTGTGATCTAGGAAAAAGGCTCGTAGAACTTTCCCCTGCGACTAATAATAAAAGGAAGCGATGAGTGGAGAGGATTTAATTAGCAGACGCAGGCGGCATCCGATCAATCAGAGCATATAGAGAGGTGGAGGCGGCCGGCGGTGTGAATGGAAAATCGGTGAGTGCGACGTGCACTGTGCTAGCGTCTCATCTACCAGCTACCTGTTAAATGATCCGCGAGACACACGGTATTCCTGGGATATTAATCGAGCCGCACACACCACGCGGTCTCGTCTCCCTTACGTATCCGTCTCTGTCGAGCCTTCCGGCAGGCTTCTGCCTCTGCCAGTATGCTAATGGGATTACTCGGAAAGCCCGCACTCATCCTGGATATCGACACGCTTCGCTGGACCAGGATCCAGCCGCAGAGATGGAACGTGAGAGAGAGAGAGAGCGAGAGAGCGAGAGAGCAAGAGAGAGAGTGAGACCCTGTCGCTCGTTAGTCGCACGAAATGTATCGATGTCAGGCATCACCGATTCACTCGACTTCGCGTCGACTTCGCCACACTTTGCATAGACTTCCGAGAGACTTCTCCAGCTTCGTAAATGCTAGCACCGACATCTGCCCGAGGAACTTTACGAGCGCAATGAAGCAACTTTGAAGTCCTCCTTTGTGCTCCCTTTTTACTTTGAGACCTCGTCGGTGTGGTGGGCGTTTCCTCGTGATCGCGAGACTTAATCACCATTTCTAGCACCAGGAATAAACCTTGATCGGATGATTTTAGTACTCGCTCAGAGGGTATTAGTCAGATTGAAATCAATTCCTTGGGCGTGGGGAAGTAATTCAAGAGTATTAAGATTAAAGGTCCATTGAATCTGATGGAATACAGCCTCCAGAATTACCTTCGATAATAACGGAGCCTGGATATCAGTTCAGTTTCAATTGGAGTGCATTTTAATTTCCGACTGAACACCACGTGAAAGAACTCTTACTATCAAATAATCCCATAGAAACGTTTGCCTGTGTGTCGGATACAATTAGTATCGTTATCCTTTAAACCGATGGAAAGATTCTCATATTGCGCAGCATTGGCGAGCGTAAAAACATACGTCCGCGGAATGATAAAATATGAGTTTGTACATTGAACGTTTCACTCTGACGTTCCACGAGTTTTCTTTCAAGACAATCGCCCAGGGCTCTTAGATCTTTATTGATCCATTCGACGGCCAACCGCGATCGGGCAATTCAGGTTGCGAGAGGAAATCACCGCAGATACTTAAGAAAGCTGAAAAAGGAGTTGGTAGGGGGAAGAAAAGAGTGAGAAACGATTCGTTCGCAGCTTATTATTTCCGTGGCAGGCTTTCGTATCGATTATTCGGTTTGGCCGGCGCCCAACACACAGGGCTTTTCAGTTTCGAGCCGTCTGAGGCAGCGGCGGTGGCGGCGGCAGCTTATACTCCAATTAAAAGTTTCGCGATACCCGCTCCCGCTCTGCTCGCCATTCTACACGCCCGGCTGCCGTGCCTCGCCGCTCGTAGATATCCGTTAAAACCTTCGCAGATGCTATCCATGATTTAACGAGATACTACTCGTGCAGATCGCTTTTTTGCTCCGCGCTGCTTTCACGGATCTCCGCGAATACGCCTGCACTTGAGTTCCGGCTCTCTTATAACTCGGCTCGTTCTGATTTCGCCTTTTTATGCGCCGATCGTAAAGCTACCCATTATCTCTACCGGTGTAGAGTGTCTCGATTATTGCTGCACACGATTATTCGATGAGAATTACGCTCGGCGCTTTGGCAAGAAACTGGGCCAAACCTGTTAATGATACGACTCAATTAACACGTTGATCGCTGGGTCAATGTTTCCTTACACAATGTTAGTGTTTTGAGACAGTGTTATGAATATTGTTTGATACCCAATTAGAAAGTTTACTAAGTATTCGCGTGAATTCTGAGATGTTTGACTACGCATTCTACACAACCAATTATTACTCTATTAGGATTGAAAGAAATATTACAAAAAAGAGTAATACCTGGGTCAGTGATTTTGTGATACGTCTAATTACTAGAGAGTATCTTTCTACTCCATTCCAAGAACTTGTTTCTTCGAGAGCTCTAAATAGGACATATTGTCACGAATGCAATGATTAATCACAGTTGGATGGTGAAAGGGGAAACTCGAACACAGAGTTGTCGCCGTTCCCATTTCGGATCGGTGTTCGGCCGATTGCGTTTGTTTGGGTACCGGCAGTCTTTTGAAATTGAGGATGAAAAAAGGCAGACGTTCTGAATACACTCGCTCGATCCGTCGTCGTCTGCAACACCTGTTGAATCGTTAGCGCGTCTGCCTTAACGAGGATACAGGTAAGTCGGTGAACGACACCGGGAAACGTGCAGTTCCGCGGTCCATCTAATTGCTGCTCCGCTTTACAACCCGCTCTGTCTCCCCCCATCCTTTCTTCTACGCCCTTTTGCTCCATTCTCGCGATTTATTCACATATTTTTCATTATTTTATAACCGTTATTAATTCGTAATACAGTATCTGTTTCAGTATAAAAGGTATAAAAGTATCAGTGGGCTTTCTACATTACGATTGCGATTTCCGAATGATATCAATTGTTCACTATTTAATTGTATTGGATCGAATTCGGAATACATAAAAGTCGACAAATTTGGGTGTTCCCTTGAAACTAAATATATTAAATATTTAATTAATATCCCACCGCATGAAACTACTATGGTTTTAAATACAAATCGTTGTATTATTCAACTCCATTTCATTGGGAAGCCTGTTCATATTTAATAAACGAAACACGATTAAACGATTGCTATTTTCACAATTAATCTTTTGCTTTTCCACGAAGAGCGAAGAATTTCCCAGAGCGGACTGAGGGGAGGAAGTGTTTCGCTAGTGGAATTTACGATCCTCAAGAAACCACTTAATCGTCAGCTCGTCGAGAACTTTGCTCGTGAAACGAGAGCAGTCGTAGATCGCGATGGCTCGTCACGCTCGGCGACCGCGCCGAAGGCTAAGTCTGCACGATGATTAATCAAAGTTACCGATGACAAGAGGAGGCTGCGCGATCTCGCATTAATTAATTGATCGTGCTACGCCGAGCGCAGCATGAGCGGCAAATTTGTAAAGCTGGTTTGCCCGACTAGTTAAACCATTATCCAAATAGAAAAGGAGTACATCAAACGCAGACCCATTACTACACACCTTACTCATCGAACGTATTGCTTTATGAATCATCAAAATCTTCCAGCTGCCGCTTCAGTGAATAGTAATACCAATTAAGCTTTCAGTTACATATGTTACTTCATGTCATATGTAATACTCTGCATTTTCAATCATTCTTAAAGTCCATTAAAGATCTATTACTTCCTCTTTAATGCAACATACATTTACCATATTGATACACTTTCTAATGGTATTTATACTTACGTTATTTGCGAGTTGATTATCATCATAGCTCATAGCATTAATTGCCTATAATCTATTTCATTTGACGGATCTGTCGAAGATAAATGCAAGTGTATATTTCTATTTAGATATGATAATACGTTACTTACGTCCTGATCTAAAAATAACATTCTAAGGTCTTTCTATCTAATTAATAGAAGCATTAGTTGATTAATAACAGAACAGGAAAGGTCCAAGGGCCATTGCAAATGGGTGTATCTATCATGTGTGCCGGTGAGGTGGGAAACACGGGAGACAGAGGCCGCGGAAAAAACATGCAGTCTGGCACGTGTTATATCACATAATTTTATCGGGGCATATTTCATTGCTTGTTGAACGTTATCAGCGGTCGTTAAGGCTCTCGTGCGAGCTCTCGTGCGGCAGGGAGCGAGGAAGGAAGGGTAATGTATGTACTTGTGAGTACACAGCTCGCGCAAGCAGCCAGGAGTAATTATCGGAGAATAAAACGCAAGGTGAACAGGAACCGAGCGCTCGGGACCGTGTCGCCGGGACGGAGTCGTGAATGTACAGCCTCGAGAGTTCTTTAACGACAGTTGCATTGTGCTCAGCTGGCAAGGTTCATCCGCGTTTATACCGCGATCGATCGTTCAACGCCCGTAAAAGCGACGACAAAGAGCCACCAGCCATCGAGGGATTCATAGACGGGAAACTCTCCTAATATCGTTGTCCCCTCGCCTTTTCTAATATCTTCATTCCCACTCGTATATGTATACGTAAAGCCCGTATAAATTTATGATCCCGCGTTTTTAACGACTTCAGTAACAAGTGGGTACAATAAACAGGCGTTAGGAGAGGAACAAACCAGATGAAACTAGATATAGGTATAACAAAAGGATCGTAAAAGTATTCTTTTTGCAAGAGGGAGTAGTTTCCTAACAAAAGTCAGACTAGTTAAACGTGATTTGTGTCATCAAAGTTTGTCGAAAGCGGTTAGCAGTGTAGATTGCCAGCCGCTGTTGAGTACTCGTGTCACATAAGCTCGTTGACAATCGGGTCGCGTGCGACTGGGTTAAATCGAATGAGAGATTTCCCGGGATAGGGGTGGGTCGGGAAGGGTGGCCGGTTGCCGCGGGAAAGTCGTTGCTAGCTGAGGCGGTGAGTGTCGCTCATTTCCTAGCTCGCCCTCGAACTTGCTTCACTCGATTCCGCAGTGAGCCTCGGGCGGCCTCGAAGCGCACTTTCGGCAAACCTTGCGATCAAATGTGTCGGGGAGAGAAACTCCAGCGAGTACTGCGTCGAATAAACTGTTGATTCGAGCGACCCGTACCAATCGCTCTTCCTCTCTCACACTCGCTCGCTTTCCTTCCTCTTTCTCTTCCATATCCTCCAAATTGCTCGGTGCCAAAAGCTTCCCTGTGCTTTGGCCACCCGTAGACCCGCTCACCCTGATGAACCGTCGCCTAACGTTTGTCTTATCCATCCTCTGCTATCTCCTACTTGTCACAGGGCCAACAGAATGTTTGACGATAATCGATAGTTTGATCGCTAGATTTACACTTGCTCCTGATAGTCACACTATCGCCCTACCACTTCCCTTGTGTGTTCCCCCCTTCTGAGAGATACGAGAGAATTGATTGGCAGAGTAGAATATTCCAACTATGGAATAGATTGTCGTTCAAAGTGTCTACAAACCGTGCACAAGTCAGACTTCACTTCTAAGATACATTGTGATCTTTCAAGGAGAAACACACGAGTGTTCATATTCAGAGATATACGTCGACAACTTACAACTATTTATGTGTACCAATCATCGACTCGGATCTTGATTCAATCTTCTAATAAGCTGGTTTACAAGTAGTGCAATATCAATGGCATCGATTGGCATTACACCCTTCGTATCTTCGGAGCTTGACACGTTAAAGTAATATGTATTCGTTCGCTTATGGGTAGTCGTATGGTTCCTTTATCGTATGGTATCCGTCAAGGACCGTACTATCACCTGACATCTCCGGTGAACGGGAGAAGCGCGTCGCATACGTCGCGCGCCTCAGACTGGTTGAGCGAGTCTAAGCCCATATTTATGAGATTTCCCGGGGCCGAGGAGATCCCGGAACATAGATGTATCGCGGCAGGCACTGCCGTAATTTTTCCCCGCCGGCAGCGCGCGGCTGCACGAAGATTCCCGCGCGCGATAGAAAAGCCTGCAGCGCTCTCTCCGAGCCGAAGGAAAGAACGGGTCGAGGGACGAACCGTGATGCAGATTAAATCGGGCTCCATCGCAACGCACTCAGATTTTTCTCCTTCACGGAAGCCACTCGCGTGTCACCCATCTGCATTTGCAGTTTTTTCATGAAAATTCTTGATTACTAGCTACGTTCATTTCCGTCGCGATTAGTGATCTTGATTCTTCCGGGAAGTTGGCGGAAGCTGTCATGACAATTGACTGACATAATTCTATGAAATCAAACGCAAAGCTTTGTGAATTCGAACTTTTTTTCAAATAATGTAAGAGTAGTGCTTGTAATTCAAATTTTGAAAATGAATCTGGGTTTGTATGGAAATGAAGCTAGTTTCGTGGAAAGATGAATGATAATTGTACGAGTTAGTTTGGTTCCGTGGAAGTTTGGCTGCCGTTTCCCACTGGCAATGAATAGACAGCAGCATAAATGTAGAATCTCTAAGTGCGTGGTCCATCGACCCGTGGAACATCCTGTTCTGTGTACGGGACGCGCGTCTGGTGTGAACGCGCTTTTAGGGTGGTGCGGGTGAGAGGCGAGAGCAGGGTGAACGCACTCGATACGCCCAGTGTTAGAAGGCGAGGGTTGGCAGGGCCCGAACATTTGACAGAGATGCAGAGGGCAAAGGGAAGCGTGTTAGGGAGCGTGAGGGTGAACTCGAAAGAGGGAACGGTGCAGACAGTCAAAGGGAGCATGCCGATCGCAAAAGTGAGGTTGAAGCATCGATCCGAATACGTTCGAAGCCCGAAACAGTAAATGGCTATTTCACATCCTTCCTTTCCCCAAATTTTCTCGTATTCGATTCACATCAATTCACAAGTAAATATATCGCAATTACGAAATTAAAATATCACAACAAATTCCAAGAAATATAACACATCCTATTCAGTATAAACTAATACAGTACAAGTTCTGGTTTAGATTTATTTCGATAGGATTTTTGTTTTACTTTTCTTGAAAGTAAATTGTTCTCGTTACCGTGGTACATTTCTCTGGTAGGTATCACGCGAACGATAAGTTCCTGAGACGTGAGCTGCCGGACAAAAAGTCCGATGCGCGTTTGGTCTTTCGTCCCCTCTTTTTCTATCCATCTATCTCTATCTATCACTCTCCGTTACATACGTCTGGTCGACCGATACTGCAATAGTATCGTTGTAACAAAGGAAACACAGGACTGGACCAGCATGTTCTTCCGCTCTACGTAAGCGGGTGCTCGTGTTCTCCCTGTCCTTCTGTCTACAATGGTGTGCTTGACCGGCGTGATTAAAGGGAACTCTATCGGGAAACGTTTCCGTAAGTTCGCCTCCGGGCTGCCCCGCTCTACACCTCCCTCTTCCCCACTTTGGATGGTGGACCAACTCTTCTTTTGATTCGCCGCGCTCGAGTTTCGGGCCGGTAATTAAATCCTGAGCAGCTCGATCACACTAGTGTGCAGGGCTACGTTCAGAGTGTAGAATCGCCAGCCAGCCATCCAGCCAGAGCGTGGCTGGCTGGCTGGCTGGCTGGCTGGCTGGTTGGCTGGCTGGCTGGTGGGCTGGCTCTTGCCGCGCTACCGGTGTCTGAGCTTTGAGCTTGTAAAGTCCACGAACTATCGAACGTGAACCAATTACCGTAACTAATTAGCCATTCGGTGGAGGCAGGCTTTGGAGTTGCCTAAGCCACTATCACATTGGGACCACTCGAGATACACAGACACACAGACGCACACAGACACAGACACATGTAAGGGTATACACAATGGATAGGAGCGCGCGCCACTCTTGGCAGAGAGCGCGCGGCGCCACTGCATTCATTATTGCCGGGAATCCTCGGATAACGGCGATTTAACGTACTCTCTTACTAGCCACTCGCACGACCTTGATCGCTTTTATCGAACTCTAGCCACGATTGCAGGCTCTCGCCTAGTGCGACCAACCTTTCCCTGCTATATTCTCCAGTTACGGGGAGCAAGGTGGAAATGAAGTTGGCCCTCTCAGAAGGCAGATCTGTTCTATTATGTATCCACTAAAAGGGAAGTTCGGGTTTAGCTGTGAAAGGGAAGCGCTAATTAGGGGAGCTAGCGATTGAAACCGGCGTTCCGTTTAATCGGCGGTTATACTAATTACAGCTTTACTTTGTTGCAGGTAAGTTCCAGAGCTGTGACCTATCGCTTCTATCCATTGGCAGCCAGTTTGGAGGTAACACCATTTACTACTGTCGTAAAACAAGCCATGAATATCAACTGTCGACACGTACGAACCTTTACGATAGCTATCTCCCAAGCTTTTGTATCACGTACGTCTGACCGCGAGCGGGCCAATCTACTGAATAGGAATCAGACTTCTTTCTGCTAGAAAAAGAAATGCTGCTTTTCTTCTCAAATCCACATCTTGGCATAACGAAGTTTTAGTTGAAGGCAGTGGGGAGGAGGTAGGAGTAATAAGGGTGATCAAGATTTGCGGTTCAATCCCCTATTTAGTTTTCCGAGGATGCTCCGAGGACTTCCTGGAGGAAGAAGTAGTTAGGGGCGGGTCGGGGCGGCGAGGAGGGTGCTAGCGAGCTACATAAAGATTCGCGGCGGGTCGAGCAAAGATGAAGAGGAAGGAAGGGAAGGAGGCGAGCCAGAGGTGAGCTGGTAAAGCCATAGCAATAAAGTCTGGCAGAACTCCGAGACCCCGCGCACTCCCTTGGTTGCTCGTGGTGGTGGTGTGTGCCGCTATAAAGTCTCCGGCCTCCGAGCCTCGGAGATATACGCCGTCAGCATGTGCTCGGGCACTGGCATTCCCCGTGAAAGAGCTGATTCGCGACCAACTTATTACGGCGTCGGATTACCAAGATAATAGACATAGACAATTGGACGCGAAATTATGGCATGGAATCAGAGAGAGAAATGGTTGAAGAAAACATTCTGAGAGATGGACGAATTCTTCGAAGTTTATCACGAGTGACTTCAAAAAGATGGGAAAAATCTCTTTTTCTACCGCGTGACGAGCATTTCTTTCCTTCCATTTTGGTGATTTAACGCAGCTGGTAAGCTGAGGTGCTACTCGTTGAGCACATGTTGAAATTCGGTGTATTTTATTGGTCCCACTGATATTGGGGAACGAATTTGCATTACATGCCACTTGTTTTGTGAATAAACTGGAACGGTTTCCACGCGTTTGAATCAGTATCGAAAATCACGGGACGCGGGAAAGTCGGTTAATGCGATTGTAATTCCCTTATCTAAATATTGGATTCTGCCAATGGCAAATCGGTCACGCTGATCGCTGAATAACGTAGAGGAATATCTACGTTCGTATTGGTGTTATCGAAATATCAATAACGTTACATTCAAAATCAACGCGATTCTCTGGAAAAAAAGTTTATTCTACTGGAAATATTGTCAACTTTCCGATTTCAGAATTTATAGTTGACAGAAGAATATTTTCATATAAGTATTTTGCCCGTGCCATATGTTGCATTAATTCGGCGATTAAATGTCTGGCGATTCCCCTTGCAGTGCCATATTTCGCGTATCCATTCCCGCCCCATATTTCGTGATATTAAAGCTCCGGCGGAAAAAGAGAACGAGCTTCGACAATATCGGCTATGGGCGTTCCATTTTGATTTCGAAAAAAATAGAGTCTCGCCGGGCAATGGGAACTTGGAAAAAGGAGAAAGGCTGAATATAGTCGAAAGCATGTAGGATAACGGTGTACGGCGAGATAAAAAATCGTGCATCCCTGAAAAGCTCAACTGGCATCCGGTACAGAGCGCGTTTAATAAAAGTGTAATCGTGGGTAATGAAATAGCTGTGACTAGTATTATTTTGTCGCTGGCGAACAAACGCTACTCGTGTGTGTTGTGTTCCTCGTTTGCCGGATGCGCGTCACTTCTTGCTCTCTCTTGTTTCAAGCACCCTTTCTCCCTGTATCTAGCGTGTTTAGTTGCAGCTCACTTGGCATGCTTCCCTCGTTATCCTTCCGTACTCATTCGCAATTCTAGCTTTTCCTCTTTCCCACTCGTGGTTTCCTGTACCGCTATCATGCGGTACATCTAAACCAAACTATCCGCAACAAATTTTCTGTCGTCCAACAGTTCCGACCGACACAATTCTCGCGATCGACGAAATACCGAATGAACATAAAGTTTTCCTTGTACGCGCTGGTTGCTTCGTCGATGCGACATTTAACAGGCGAGCCTTTCGACTGCAGCACCGAGTGCGCAGAAGCTGGTGAATATTTGCAGGCATTTATTTCCGGCCGACAGTGGCTAACAATGTGGCGATCGTGAATCACCAGAATCCCAGGGAGAATAAATTTGTCCCTTTACCAGCGCGTTGGTACGCCCGGTGTGTTAAGCAATCTTTAATTTCCGCTGGCGCATAACCGTATCAGTTTCCAACCAGTCTCTCTTCTCCTCCCTTTCTCGCCTACTTCATCGGCCGTTCTCTCCCATCTCTCTTTGTAGCCCTCTTTTCGCATATGCTCACTTGCAAAGTGTACGCTTGCGTAGACGGGTATTCGGTTTAACTACGTGTCAGTGTACCATGAGCACACACTCGGCGCTGTGTTGCGCAGGTTCGCCAGTTGCATGTGTCGGTGTCACACATACGCGGGGAGAGAGGCGAACGATTCACTCGACCAGACCATATTTTCCCGTGGAAACGCGATGTACCCTATGTACCTCCGGCAGCATACTCGCATAGCCATTCAAAGCCGGCGTGGCTACATGCACGGGCTGCTGGAACTCCCGAGCAAATTATTAACGTTCCCATCGGGAGCACGGGAGCACGCGCGCGGCTGCATGTGCTTCGGCTGGGCGTAAAATTTCGCTGGGTTGAAAGCGATTTAAAAAGAGGACAGGTTTGCGAGCTAGCCACTTCCACCGACCGGGATATAGGCTTTAATCTTCCAGGAAGTTGCCAGGATTAAAGTGCCCGCTACTCGCCTTTCTACTTTCGCCCATCTGTCGCGTGATTTCCATCTCTCCGATCACCACGCTTCTCCCTCTCATATCAGTATTCTTCCACTGGCACATTTGTCCGTATCGGTATTTTACTCGGGAAATACAAAGTGGTTCGTACAGACCAGTATTTGTTTTCCCTGCCGCTTCGAAATGTATACATTTTGTGGCTGGCTGTTACATTATGCTGTTCTATTAATCAATGTCGTTGTGTATTCTACTGCGTTGCCATTATTATGCGGACAGTATTTGTTTGCAGCAGGATCACTTCCGATAACAATTGTCAAACGCCAGAGGCCTTCGGCCTATTTCGATGTGTGTAAGTGAGCGTCCAAAGGCGGAAACAGCACGCGTCAGATGATCAAACACAGTTAAGCGCCAGTGGGCGTCAGCAGCACGCTACGAGTAAACCTTCAGAGCGGCTATTGGCGCCGATGGCTGTGAAAGGGTTAACGTAGCAGTACACAGCATCATATTTCATTAAATAACAACCGCTTAATAAATCATTCAGGAAGGCATCGGTGTGTGTATTGATTGAATCGTGCAGGGATGCATATTTTCTTTTCATCTTGTCGACGTACGGCTTTAATTGCCGAATGCAGTCGACGGACGATAAAAAGCTCGGTCGGCGACTGGGTGTCGTGATTCGTCGAGGTGTGATAGCGCAGCCAGCGATGTCGCATTCATTATCGCTGAGCGGGCAGAAAATATTGTCAATAATCATTACACTCTCGGCTGTCGTTCAGCGAGCGCGCTCGCTCGAGAAGGGTAGCGTGTGACACGTGGAAATTCAGTTTTCCTGGCGAAATTTCGGCGGGCCATGGGAGCCCGCTTCATTAGCGGAATTTAATTAAGTCCCACCCGGGCCGATTAAAATCGCGGCTATGCCACGTTCGACGGTGCGACATTCAGCCCTCGTAATAACGTTTCCTTGTAAACGTCAGTCCTTTCGGCGAGCGCAGAATTATCGGGCTAAGCGCGCCGATTAAACGCGTTACGAATATTCCCTCTGTCATTGACAGACCATTCCCCTTTCGTCTTTCCACGTATCAATCGATTGTTTATTAATTGGACTTTGAGCGAGGTAACGCAGCTGTCCTTCCTCTATGTCGACTATTTTTTGGCGATGTGTATTGTGACGAGGAATGGGCTTTTGAAAAGGTCTCGGAACGCGCACGATCCTTACGAGCCCGCACAGCCTCGGCAGGCTGGCGCTTGGACATCGATTTCCCGTCAGGAACTTACTTACCGCTTACCGTTCGTCCTCGTCGACGACGGTGAGCGAGGATCGAGGCAAGAAAGCCGTCATAAACAAAGAGCGGCGATGCGTTCAACGGATCTTTAAAGTCTACCTTATGCAAAACAGCAAGATAACGTATCTTGAAAACATGTTACTCTCCATTCAATCTTTACTCTCTTCCGTGTACAGTTACAACCCACTTGGAAATCTATCCTTTCTGATTTCACGATAGATAACATATCCGACTTGCAAATCAGTCTTTTTATGATTAACTTCGAGCAAGCAGTGATTCCTTTCACATACGATTGGAAATCGACTTCGTACATTTTCCACTCGACACGTGGAAAGAGCCTTCACAGCACTCACTGCATGCACAATCCGGCGTCCAAGTTCGAACACTGAGGGAGAAGCGTTAATTCCCTGTGGCCCTCTCAGTAATTTCCCGCTCGAGGCTTTGTCCTACTTTCAGGCTTTCACGGCCTGTCTACCAGTTAGAATGCCGGCCGATTGATCTGCGGCCACGCGAATCCTTTGCTCTCTCTCTCTCTACCATCCGCCACTAATTAAATCTCTGCTGATCACGCTAATTATCGAGTGCCAGTACTTATGTTGAAGTTAGTACTTTCTTTATGTCTGTGAGACTAGGGAATCCTCGTATGTATATCGGAAATAATGACGTTGGTAAGCCGAGTCAATTAGCGAGATTTTTCGAGCGAGTACCGAGCCTCTTTCTCTGGCGTTCTGGTGGAGGGCCGGCGAGAAGAAGCGGTCAAGATAAATTGCTGGACTTCCGGTTGGACGTGGTGACCGGCGAGGAGGGTGGCTGACGGACGGGCGGAGGTTCGGCGCGGCGTGGAGAGGGCGAGAGAGGCGAGCACGCGGAGAATGAGGTCGAAAGGGAGGAGAATGCGCGGGTGGGAGAGGCGGCAGGCGGGTGAAGGCAATTGAGACGAGCGACCACTAATAGGGAGATTAATTCCCTGTCTTCTCGCTCCTTTTCCTCTTGTTCTCTCTTCTTCTACCCTCTTTTCTCCGCCGCACTTCCAACAATTCCTTTTACTCTGTCCCTTTGCTCCTTTCGCATCCTCCTCCGTCTCAGTATACTAGTTCGCTTTCTCATTTGCCTCGAATGCACATCCAGCCGATCCTCCTCTCGGCCTCGTTACTCCATGTGTGTAGCGCGCCTTGACGACAAGCTGCAATAAAAATGCACCCAAGTACGGAAACCGGTGCGCTCGGAAGCACGGTAATCTGGCTTAATTAATGCGCGAGATTAATTGGATCTCAGATGCGCCGGACACTCTAATTGCGTCAGTTTCTTTGCCACACCGATATAAAGAGTGATGTATCGTCCATCGATCTTCATTGCACCAGCGAGATGTCTCGACTTGGGCGAGAACAGCTTTGAGCATTCTTTACGGCTGAGACATTTCCTCCATATTTATATGTCGGCTGGGAGATGGAAGGCGCGCGCTTGCACGGCAGATGCCAATGTAATATTAAGTAGCAGTCACTCGGCAGTGAATCGACACTGGAAAATAAGCTGCGACGAGGCATGCCAGAGAATCCTTAGGATGGATATCAGGCCCGACGGGGAAACGCTCAAGGCGTTTCACCTTCTGCAAATCGATTTGTATCCCGAGACGACTCCTGGCACCGGAGTGTCCGGAGTTTTGAGATGCGGAAGTGGTGCGAGGCGAGGAGAGTCTTCAATAATAGTGGTGCGCCCTCGTCGAGGAAGCCCCGATTCTCTCGGTTCTCCTCAGCCTTCTTTCTCCACGGCATCGACGATAAACAAAAGAAGAAGGCAAGGAAGAAGAAGCAGCGAGCCAAATCGTTTTAAGCGTGGCGAGACCGTAAACTGTGCTTCGGTGTTCGAGCTATCGGTTTCCTTAAATTCATTTAAACTTGGCCGACCATTTACTCCCTGATACTCGCAGACCGAGAGAGTGAGAGTCCTCCTCTAAAGTGGGTTTTTCTTCCTACGAAAATATTGACCTAATCTGCTGGTTGCTCTCCAGTTAGCTTCTCGAACTCGTCTTTATTCTCGACTCGAGAACTTCCTGTCTCGAAATCTTTTTCTCTTTTGATCAAGCATTTCTATCGCAATACAAATAATTCAAAGGCTTCGATGTTTATTAATATAATTATTTATATTTATCAATAATTATAGCGTTCCACATTCGATATAATATTAACATACGGTACTCGATCTATTTTTCTATTAATATATTCTTCAATACAGCTCTCATTTCTTTCTTTGTTCAGACTACAAACGAAGACAGCAATTTGCAAAGCGCCAGGCGACAATCGTTCTCGCATTAACAGAGCCGGTTCTTCGGAGCATCCACTTTGCTCTCGACTTCGATTTGCCAGGTCGGAGAAGCCAAAGCCGTACTACCTCGGCGAACTGTCGAACGTCCTTCCTTTATTAGTTCGAAGTAAAGTACCTCATTACGCCGATCTTTCCTTCGTTGCTCGCCACGGACATTTGCCGCACTCCTTCCAACAAGAAGCGACTTCTTCGTTCTCTCCTTCGCCCCTTATCGACGCCATAAACGATCCGTGTAATGATTCGGTGGGTCCTCTTCCGTGATTCCTTTCTCAATCGGATCCTCTTGAGAATGAGGATTTTTCGGGCATTCCGATTCTCCGTGTGGTTTCGACCTGAATAGTTACTCGCTCGAGCTTGACTCGGAACGAGCCGTGAATAGTGTTAGGCGAACTTCGCAAAAGATCATGGTCGACGAGTGTGGGAAGAATCTTCCTATTATGTAAGCCCCCTGGGGCTTTCCACTCCTCTCGATTCTCGCGATAGTACTTCGCCTAGCAGGGTGAAGGGGTGGGGCCGTAGAGATGCGCAAGGTCGGATGGAAGGTACATACGTTCCCTCATTATCGTGCAACTACGCTTCGGTTGTTATGCTCTCGAAATTACGAGCGGTTACGTGGGTACCCGCTGTCTTAAATAACGCTGTAATTATGGGCGAGATCGAGCACGCGGTGAACTTCGATGAAGGCTCCTTGATTTAATAAGGGAACTTCGCGGAGCTGATAATACCATAGTGTGTGGAGTATAAGTTACTTACAGGCTTAGTGTAATCAGACGAATAACACTATCGTTTAATTTCCCTTGAAACGAATTCCATATGTATGACGGATAAATGATGAGCACAAAATTAAAGTTAATACTCTGACTTCATCAACGCTGTGTCAGTCGTATTCCTTCAAGATCAGCAATTTCTAAAAAAATAACCATTGTACGAATAGAGGATATCATCGATTTCACAATAGAGTTTCGAAAGGCGAAGGAGTTTCACGAGGATTCCCGGAAAATTGCGCCAGCGATGTAAACCTAAAAGAGCGTGGTATCAGTCGATTAATCGGTTCGTATCCGGTTGCGCAATGCCAGCAGGCGGAAGTGGCTCGTTCTCGGTGTAAGAAGCGAAAGAGGGAGCGAGTGAATGGGTACCGAGAGGAAGAAAGGAACGATGAGAGGAGCGCCTAATTAGCGTTCCCGGCAGGTAGGCAAGGTAACTGTAGATTTAAAGGGAGAGGGCCTTTGCCGATCTCCAAGTGGCAGCTGGGAGAGTGGGTAATGAACTCCCATGGCGAATCCCCAGTCGCCTCGAAGAACTAATGCAAGTAACAGTGAAGAGAAGCAAGGAAGAGGAGCTGCAAGAGAAAGTCATGGTACGGTGTGTGGGTGTAACGACGAGAAGAGATCCACACGTGTATAAGATACGTAGGTGTATACCTCGCACTATGCCGGAAGCGAATCTTGCGATAGGATTAACGGTATTAAGTCGTCCCCACGTGACCCGTCTCTCAGCCACCAGGAGACTAGTCCCCGAGAGCTTGCTTGATATCGTTTGGATTACAGATGCATTAGATTAAACGTAGCCTGCTGATCCGCAGGCGTGCCTGTGTATTTTGCATGTGTCGTACCAGGGTCAAGGCCTATGCTTGGCCATAGGCTGGCTCGTGGAAGCTGCCTCTCTACCTGGTTTACTTATCCAACGCGCGCGCCCTATTTACCGCGCTACTGATTTCGCGCTCACCCTGACACGACATTCGGCAGCTAGCCGCTTGGCTTCCTACCAGCCAGCCAACTGGAAGCTACTCTACTTATTCGGGGATTTATTTACCCCTCGGATATACACTGCTCCTGATATCCGCATTCGAACAGTGTTCGCGTTAACGCTCTGCACTCCAAGTGCCAATTTCGCTGGCAGGAGTATTGATCGTCCGTGTACACCAATGCTGGGCTATAATCTTTATTGATGTCTGTTAATACTTCACAGTTGTTGACGCAGCTATGAAGAATGTGATAGTTGTTAGACTCTTCTTCATTCAAAGTACTTCATTTCGTTATGGTAATCCTGATTGTAATATAAATCTCCGATTAAATGAAGTTTAGGGAGTTGAGAAAGTCGAGGTTAATGGGTAAAATTACTAGAATAGATTATGTATATTTCCATAAGTATTTCGTTCTCGCATTTTCCACGTCGCAAATCACATGCTCGTAATCCTTGGAACGAGCAGCTTTTACATTTAAGTGTTCAGCGTGCTGTAGCAATGGCAAAGTCGAGTTCTCTCTACCGAGGGCGCATCAAAGTTCCTGTAGCCGCCGACTTTTCGAGAGTTTGGCTCCACGTCCATTGAATTAAAGGCAGAACTCTTGGAGAGAGTAGAGCGGTTGCAAAAGCGCCTTGAAGGGTCGAACCCTAGTCTGGAGGGGGTTGTACTTCCGAGGCGTGCTTGTGCCTGTGTACGCGCGCAAGCAAGTGAGTGTTGGTAGGTGTACGAAGTTACTTGGATGGCATACAGGCACGTAAGGTAATAACGCGAGCAGCAGCGGTAGCAGTTTCGCCACAGTATTGTGGTGACGAGTAAGGCTAACGCCGGCTGTTGGTTTCCGCGTACTCTGGTGTGTGTGTGTATCTGTGTGCATTGTTGCTTAGGATACTGATGGTAGTAGTGTGCAGGTCTGAACGCTCTCTCCAGGACTAGGGCAACTCCGGCTCCTGCTTCTGGTGGTTCCAAGTGTTCCAACGCCTGAAATCCCGTGATATCCTACTGCCCACATCCTCTTTCCCTGTAGTTTTCTCCTCTTTTCTTTAGCTCCCTTCTCATTCTCTTTTTCTTCCATCCACATTCTTCCTTGGCCCTTCTCTCTTCTTCTTTCGTGGGACTATTTCTTCCCTCATTTCTGAAAATAGCTCCTTGGATTCTATCGCGCTGCTTCTCATTTTGCGAGCGGGCATCAGCGCTTTTCATCATGCTCCTTTTCGCGTCCACATGAACAGTTAGCTCACGAGGCTCTCGCATTATTGCGGTCGTGCTCAAGAGCCGAAGCTCGCCTAGTGCTATCTCTCTATTTGTCTTTATCTTTCACTCTTCTTCTTGTGCTGCCTCCGGCTGGTAGATTGTCTTCGCCGACGCCGAGAGCAAGTTCAAGGATGTAATATCGTATGTCGTAGATGGACTCGCTTTCGCATTTCGTTGGCACACGCGCTGTTGATACAGAGATTGAATTGACTGGCATCGACGATTCACAAGGAAAAGTTTCTAGCGACTCGCTCTGATCCCTCCTATACTTCGCTCCCACTTCTCTTGAATTTTCGCCTCGCTTCAATTCTACCTTAGAGCGAAAAGGCGGGAATTCCCTCGGGTGAACGAATTTCTACAGTGTCTCAACGCGAGATGCGAATGATGAAACTCGCGTGAATAAGAATACTAGAGTCTCGGAACATATCATATTTCTATATTTCGCGAGTCCCATTTCATTTGTCTGTCATTCTTTTTCATAATACTGTACTTGTGAATGGTACAAGTACACTGTCACTGTCAAGTCGTTAACTTCCTTTGTAAAGTCAAAGAAATTGGGTTAGAAAGGATTAAATGTATGCATGCTATTTTATTTTATACTCGTGTCATTAACAAAGTGTTTCCGTTTGGTTTCAGGTGAGTGTCTCGGTTCGTTCTTTGTCTCACGCGCATTGAATTGTCGTCATTAAGGTAGATATAACGCAAACTACAATTTGATCATCTACCGAGTCAATTGCCTCTAATGCGTCGGCCGTTTGCGATAACAACGATAAGATAGGAAAGATCATTAGTTATGTCGCTCCTAATGCGCGAAGGTGTTAACCACTTCCTGCATCGGCGTTCACGTGCCGCGTACGAACATAATTCCGCTGGAGTCTCATATATCGCCGACATTCCGCGTTACTTGCCAAGGCTGAGATTTAAACGGCATGCTTTACGAGCGGCGTATTTTGTTCAAACGACACTTTCCAAAGTAATCGTAAAGTGTTCGACAGTTAATGCGGCAACGGTGATAGTCCTACCGCCAGTACATCACGAGTAGTTTCGTCACTCTAAGCATGTGATAGAGCTCAGTCGCAATGCCCGGTGCTTGTGTGGTTTAGCGTTCTGACTATGCGGTTTTAGCTGTGCCTAGAGATTAAGCCTTTGTATTCCAACGACTTTCCCGAGATATTAATAGCTCACTCTGGATATCTCTATTCAAGCTGCTATTCAACACTTACCAATCTGAAGTGCTAGCTTATCAACAATTCTAATTTAACCCATTAATTTATGTATATATGTTAAACACTTGTTTTCGAAGCTGTTTATACGCCCGTAATGAATGATTTAATTTAGCTACAATTCAGAGTATTTCTACTATAGTTTTCCGATAATCTAAAGTACACGATGATGATGTAATGCAGCCTATTAATCTTGAAATACTTGAGTAATAGGGTGTGGGTACAAACGACTTATAAAGCAAATAGAGTAAAGGTGAGAGATTCATTATCTAGACAGCGCCAAGGAATATAAAGTTTTCCAGGGGGCACTAGCATGGGAAGATTGCCGAGAGCAGTGAAGGCGCTAATAAACCTTCGGCGATCTCGTCGCGCCAGCAATGTACTCGCTCGTGCTCGCTTTCGCTTTCTCCATGCACTTCGTTTCCAAGTCCAAGCTGATTCATATGACTTCCAATTACTATTGTATACGCGTTAGGATAATTATAAATTGCGTAATAGTTCAAATTATGTACGAATGTTTATTAACACTTGCTTAAATCTTGTTATACTTAATATTCTATGTGTGAGGCACGCAACATAATATACATACACGTCTGATAAAAAGTGGGGTACAACTGTGCTGATTCAATGGCAAGTGCATCAGCCTGTACGTGCCCCTCATACAGCACGTAGAATAGACTATGGGTATACCCGGCATAGCTGTTTGAACGCGGCGAACCCATTGCCAATTCGAGCGCCATTTCTCTTTCGTGGCGCGTATCGCGGCTGGTTATCGCGCGCCGGTTCCTCTCTGCACATCGGAGTTAAATGGCCACTGACGTCCTGAATACACACGACTCACTTACGACCTGACACTCTTTTGCGATTATCCACCCAGACCCTTTTGAATATCGTTTCGATCGCGATAACACCGCGTCTCGTACACTGGCGTGCGCCTTGATAGATTACTATTGGTTTTGCAGTCAGCTGTAATTAGGAAAACAACATGGAGCAGGTGTAAAGAATGAGAAGCAAATTAGTTTTACGATTTAATTTTGTAAGCTTTTAATGATATTCTGTTTAAGTTGTAGTATGGAAATTGGCAAACATTGGTAGCTTTTAGAGTAATTGTTTTAACGTAAATTGGTGGATCAATATTGGTTGTCAAGGTTACAGTTCCCAAGATTGTAGCGAGCAGTAAACATTAGTAATGGATCACTGAGTACCTAGACATACAGTAATAGGTTTACTTTATCCAAGAAGTAAGGGTCATCTCTCGTATCCAGGTACCATTAGGACCTGTCAGGTCACTCCTGTCACAGAAAATACTTTGCCCCCAACTCCGTCTTTCTGTTATAAGGAGCAAGGGATTTTCTTTTTCCACGTGGCAGTAGTAGTTGGTCGTTCAAGCGGAAAGGTCGAAGATGGTCCCGTACAGTTCAGTTCGACAATTCTCAAAGGAATTTCTCAGGTTATCCGAATGATGAAGGCTGGCGGGTCGATTTATAACTAAACTGTACTTTTCCGTCCATCGATTTCGTGTCCTATCACACAATTAGTGTCTCCAAATGCCTGATAATAGTTCCCTAGAAAACCGATCACATTCCTTTATATATTCAATTAATTTTCTATTCAACACCCCTTAATAAATTATTTCTTCCTCTTTAGCTTCAAATTCCACAATTGAAATAGTACAACATTCTCAGGCGTTTTTCTTGTTTTATTCTCACAGTAGTGTGTTTCTATCAAGGAGGTCTGCTTTGGGAGGTGTCTAGTTGGAGTGGCTGGGAGTGACGTAGTGTTTCGCCAGACGGCAGAGTCTCCCATTGCAATTTATCCGAGGCCGGGCGCGAGACAAGTGGACGGCAGTGAGTGTGTGAGTGAGTGAACGATGTTATTACACTCGATTTTTAGTCGGAGCACGCGAGGCTGACTTGTCCATGTAGTACGTGTCCCGGCGAGAGGGCCACGTGGATTACGGAGGCAAATCGAGTGTGGAATAAAGGGCGATCGAGGTGGGAAAGCCCGCTCACGGGACACGTAGAGAACCGCGCGAGTCCGAATAGCAGACAAGCTAGCACTGCCAAGGTATTCCGTGTCTCTTCCTCGTTATTGTGTCGCGCGAATCCTTCGTGACTGGTCCGACGAGGTTTCATCCGCTCACTGCTGTCTCTCGTGTCAAGGGTCATTCCTTCCTATTTTTCCCGACGCCAACCACTATCTCTGCGAGCTACGTCACGATCGATCCCCGACAGTTGTCCGTTACGTGCCAGCTACCTACGGTCAGATCTTGTTTTTCTAAGTCCTGTAAGCCTACTTTTCTCAAGCAAATTCATGAATTGTCATAGAAATTTGGTATGCTTTAACCTCGATTCGAGAAACGATTTAAAGAAGAAACTTTAGTAGATTTGTTTTATTTTGTTTCATTTTTAAAAGGACTTATAATATTTTAAAAAGTATGTGCAATTTGTATACAGCTGTTTATTTATTATTGATTAATTGATCGCATGGAAGTCCGCGTACGTTGAAAGATAATTTAATTTTTCATGACCGCAGCAAGCACCGGATGAACCCTTCGACCGCGGAAACTCGCTCGCTCCACTTAATCCCCTGTAATTGATTACACTTTGAAACGCGCACCGTGCGATCGATCAAGTCGCCTAGCACGGCTCAGATGACCCGGCCCGATATTCATTCCTCTCCTGAAGCGTTCACAGCGGCCCCTTCCAGCTGCTATTTAGCCTACTTAGGGTATTAGTTGTTATTGAAATCAGGCTATGGAAAACATAAATCCATAGACTGCAAAACAAACTCAAAACCTTCGCCTTGTATTATTGAAAAAAGCTAACATAAAATTCCTTCTTGCTTGTACAAATGCACTCATAACATGCATTTGATCTGAAAATGCACACATACAATTACAATTCTCTTCTCTGTAAATATACTTTACTCGTAAATCACACTCATCAAGTTTACGTATAATAAAGAGTCTGAGACAAGACTTAGAAATCGAAGGCGCAGCGGTGAATGTTTCCCGGCGGTTTCGAAGCAGGTGTCGTGGTTTGTCGTCGAAATTTCAAGGTTTGCTTGAGCGGCCAGTGAGTTCACGTCGCGATGGCGGTTTAGTGGGAAGGGTTGGCGGGTGTGGAGGGGGTGGAACTCGCTTTGTCATCGGCATCTAATTAATCTTGTTCCCCCTCGGCTTTCGGATGCCACGTTTCGGGACGTCGAGTTTCGAGGCTCGGCAGCCTCGCAAACTACTTTCGGCTTTCGTGGCATAATGGAAGCCCGACGACAGCGGGGAACAACGGGCGAGCGTGTCAGAGCGTCGAGCTTTTCACTCTTCGCTCTTTAGCTTCGCGTGTAGCCCCGGAGCAGCTACCCGCCTCACCCTTTCTCACCGACTTTTATGCTCGCCCCGCATTTTGCTGGTAAGCTGGCGTCTCGGCGCGCGCCGTCGTGAATGCGACTTCACCTCTAATTTGTATAATTAAGCTCGCATGCCGCCGCTTTACTCGTGAGACTTTCCCCGTGGCTTTCACCCCCTGATCGCACCAACACCTAGCACCAACCCTTTCGCTTGTAAAGCGGGGGCGAATCGAGCCAGCGAGCTCTCCGGGGGTTGAAACAAGCGGCGAGGGCAAGTTCGTGGTGTTCGGATAACGAAATTATACTCGCAGAGTGAAACACACTTGACCCCGTGGAATCTCGGTGTATGTATAGATTCCTCTTTCCTTCAGTTTCGCTTGTCTTGGTTCGTCTTGAGAATCAAATACTTGTTTAGATTGAATTAGAAGGAGTTCTTTTTCCCTGGTTTTAAAATTTATGATAGTATTAGATCTGCTTTATGATGGCAAGCCTTTCATCGTTGAATGGATAATTCTCAGTAGTAGAAACCAGATGCTTTCAGGATTCCAGTTAATACGAAAAGCATTGTGAATTGATACGCTTCCAAGCCTGCTCAATGAATATTAACGCGTTCGCGAACTAAGGGAACGTTGCTAAATGGATTCTAATGGATTCCAGGATTGCCACGCGTGTAGCCGCGGCTGCGTTCTGTTTCGTTTCGTTCTAGTAAAGCGTGTTTGCGGAGTGTGGCGGGGAAGAGGAGGACATAGGCGCGCGCAATTCGGGCCGAGTGCGTTTGAAAAGGCGGCGCAGCGGCCGAAATCGAAGCGAACGAAACGAAAACTAAATGCCGCTGCTTGCATTCCCTCTTCTTTCACTTTCTCTTTTCCTCGTCCTGTATCACGCCTCGCTCTGACTCTCCTGGTGCAGGTCGTTTCGTCGTGTTCTCCCGGTTCAAAGCAAAACTGTTAGGAAGCTATTATGCCGCTGTAAACGCTTTTGTGCGCCGAGCATTATAAGCGTGTCTGCTCGAATGCAGCAACCTTGCCATAGTGGAGAAGCCTGAAAGAAGGTCTCGCCGGGGACTCCGAGCACACGCCAAGAGAAAGAGATACCATGCCAGAGAGAGAAAACGATATCCTCTCACAGAGCGCGTGAAACCAGGTCGACGTCTCTACGTGAAATCGTGCACTAGGCCGCACTTTATGTCAGACTTTCCATCGACAGTCTCTTGCCGTCCCTCTTTGTATGTGTGTAGGTCCGCGCTTATGTGTTACAGCATACGGCATTCTCGCGAGCTACTTATTTATGAGCAGGCGCGTTCTCCGGCCTTATCAAACGGACGGATATTTCTCGCCGGATCGACTGGCCGCCGTGGAATTCGTTATCACGCGATCGGTACCACCCGACCTTATCCTACTTCCAACTTGAGGTCCTCTCGTATCGATCTGTTCTCGACTGGCAATATCACCTCGTCTAATTTGTCCTCTAAACTTGGTCGTTCCGAGGACTAGTACGTCATTGTCTCCTTAATCTCGACGTATTAGATTAGTGATTTATATACTCCGGATTTCCCGTCGACTGATCGATTACCCTGCTCGAGTGAAATCCTTGTTTGACACTTCGCCAGGAAGCAGACCGGCATAGCTTTCTAGAGTCAATGAAAGGTCGGGAAGTATGTATAAGTTGATTATACAAGCGATTTGTGTTGTTGACATGTGATAGTTACGTGATTACTGGTACATGGAACAATTCAGATTAGCAATTAAATCCGTAGATCTATTTTCATGTAGGACAATGGTGTAATAGGTATCACATAGGTATTATTCCACATAAACGGGCTTACTCTGGAGCCTTTGAGATACAATATCAGTGAGTTCTCGTCTCGTTGTATTCAAGTCGGTATTGAATCGAGCGTTCACGGTGCTTGGAGACAAATATTGTCCTTTCCCGGATGCTGCATGCAGAAGAGGACAGCGATGTATAAGGATGCGCGGAATCCGTGAATAAGGAGGCAAAGTCGCGACGGTATGTGTGGAACTCTCCCTACCTCCCCCCCCCCTCTCTCTCTCTCTCTCTCTCTCTCTCTCTCTCTCTTTTTCTCTCTCTTCGACGACCACCGTTTACCGTTACACTTCCGTGAGAGAGACTTCGCCTCGTATGGCCATGTGCTACCCGAGCTCTACCTCCGCCATTCCTCCTACATGCAAAGTCCAAACGATTATTGCCTGTGCGCGCGCCAGATCCGGTCGAGAGCCGATCGTTTCCGACAAATTCGCTCGGACAAATACGCGGCACAAGCACTTTCGGGCTAATCATCCACTGGAATCACACACGTGCCACAAAGCATGATTCAAATAACAAGGTGAAGTGTGAGTTAAACCGACGAATGCGTATTTGGTATAGAAAGGATCGTCCTATTACATGGAATTATATGGAACTGTATGAAGTGTATTCAACTAAACCAGAACAAGATCGGATAGAGTAAAAGCGTTGTCATGTGGTTCTCGCTTTGTTAAATAAAGCTTGAGTTTGCTCTCGTTGAAGTTCAGTTTCACTGTTAGTTCGTCGATGATCGTATTATAAATGAACCTTCCAGACAGAAGCCAGACAAGAAAATTGTGCAAATACCATTTAGTCAGCTGTGTAGGTAGAAATAGTAGAACTTCGAGTAACGGGAGTATGTTTTGCGGCTATAAACTATGATCTTCAATCGACCTGAGATAGCATTTCTTTACTTGGCGTATCATTAAGATACAAAACACACAGGCATTATAATGAGACCGGTCAATAAGAGTTACAACGACAAATGAGAATGACAGAGAAGCAGTGGCGCGAACTGTTCATCGAGCTAACGCCTCTGCCGTCAGACTTTCCTCCGCGATTCCCGTATTCACCGCCACCTAGTTTACACTCGGCGGTCTCCTTCATGAATATTCCGTGCTCAATTACTCGCGAGCCGGGAGCGTCGGGACGCGCAGTGCCGCTCGCTCTCAACGAGCCAGCGTCGTTTGTACTTAGCGCTGTTTCCGTGAAGCTATGAAACGCGACGAGGTGCAAGAGCAAAAAGTAGTCTCGTTCTATGTAGCCTGGAAAAACGGGCGCGGTGACCTGCAGACTAGTTTAACGGGCCGATCGAGCTGTCGTGAATTTCGAGAGCTCTGCTAATTCGAGCCGATCATATCATCGTGCGCCGGGATATCTGTCGGTCGCATGCGATCGCGTTAATTCCACTTGGAATGGACTCTTCTGGCCTTAAACGCTCGAGCCCGTTCTTCCGGGCAATTAAATGTGCGCTCGTAATCCCGATAGCTCGCCCGGAGGAACGAGTTGCCACCGTTTCATATGATCCTCCGGCTCGCTTGGTGCGTCGTAAACACTGTACGAGCAGTACCAGCCGCCGTATAAACTCCGCACGCGTATACGTGCTACCGTGCTGCCATGCTGCCGTGCTGTAGCTGGCAGAGTGTCGCGTCGTAGATGCGATACACTTACTCCAGCTGCAAACGGGGATTATCATAGCCATGGAGCGTAATTGCTTCGCCAGTCGTACGCAAGATGCTTGCGTGTCTTCGTGTACACCGCGACTCTACCTTTCTCCTTCTCCCTATGGGTTCACGGCATTAGCCAAGGTAGCATATCTAATTGCGGATTCATGCGTAAGATGATCACACTGACAACTAACTCTCAGTATGCCGCCTCAGTTTACTTCCTTTAAAGCACTGAACCACTCCCATTTCAGAATCAAGATTAGTGTCGATACTTTATATAAATGAATCGCTAATGAAAATTATGGATACTTTCCTATCAGTAGCATTCATTTTCTGTCGGCACTAATGAGATCTTTTTACAGCAGATTTATCAACTGGTAGGAGATTGGCAAGTAAATAGTATCTATGGAGTACTTCATTCGGTGATGGAGAGTGATACAGTAGCCGGGGAAGTTTAATGGGCCATCAGTCACTGTAAGCATCCTGTTACAAATTACACCAGATATTCCAGCGTGTCCCGTTGGCACGATGGCGTATCGCGAGCGGCAATCCCCCCCGTTTTGCTCGTCCCCGCGGTCAGAACAAGAGCATGGTCGACCTCATGTCGACCTTATGTAGATTATTGTTATTGCCGTTGCGGAATTTTGCACGGCCACAATAGCAGATCGTTCGCACGCTGGCGGCGCTCTCTCAGTGGTGCACGGCAATAGTCTTTCGGACTGTGTTGCATCGCGTCGTGTACAATGTGGAGCACATACAGCTGGCACTAGGTCGAAGATACGACGTCGTTACTTAGCGGGTTGTAAGGGCGCCGACAGTAACGGCACGTTCCCCCACTCTCTTTCTATCTGTCTCTCTCTTGACTCGTGTTAACGCGGACGTTTTTAACGCCCGTCTTAATCTCTGCTTTTAAGTTTCACGCCGTGTTACTTCCAATGAAGCTTGTGCCGGTGCCTGCTTTGCACAGCTTCAATTATTCTTGGCCGATGTAACTGTCTACCGTGATTTGTTCATGGCCCGTGAAATCCTTTCAATGATGGCAGTGAATTCATTTTGTGCGTTTCAAGTGTCAACTTCATCAGGTTTCCGTGTAATGAAATATATACGTAAACTTGTTAGAAATCTAGAAAATGTTAGACTATTCGGGGAGACAGATTCAATTTAGTTTATCAGGAAATGTTATAAAGTCCAGTTGCAACGCTAGCCTAAATCGAGTGGAAATGGAAGTACGGAGTGGCAAGGGTTAAGCGTTTAATTCCGAGATACATACTTATCTGCTTCATTCCTGCGAGAAGAAGGTGCCGAGTATTGCGAGAGACTATGCATTAGAAGATTGAAGGACGCGCACGAGGCGTAATGTACACGCTCGTCGCTCAAGGTTCCCGGTGAAGCAAGTCTCTCTAGCGCGCGAGGGAGAGACTTATGCAATCGGTGAATTACCGTCCTAGCACACCGACATTTATTCCTTCGAAGGTTAGCTGCCGGCAGATTTTTATCACAACCTAACCACACAGACAAGCACACATATCTACAACGAGTCAGACTGCCACTTCTCGTTCGATCGCTGTGATTTTACGCTACACTTTTTTCGCCCTCACACGCCTACATACATGTCCCGATGCGAGTTCAACATGTTCTCGTGGCCGGCGAACAGGATTTCTCCCCGTTCCCATTCGCCAGCATCCCTCGATTGCGAGCTATTTGGCTTGACAGTGTGCACGCGCCCCTTCCGACCCTTTCTCCTCCCTTCCATCCCTTTCGAATTATACTTGCAGACGGCCGGTTTTATATTCCGTCTGCGGAAACCAGTCGCACCTTCATTTGCCTGTCATTCGCTCGCAACCGTCCTGTCGATGTTGTCAGCACTGAGAGGAATGCAAGATCTCTCTCGTTTTTAGGACCCTCGCTTTAAGTTTAAAATGCTCGAAGTGGCCAAGTGCGAATTTCATTCGTGAAAAGATATTCATTCTTCGCGCGTCAGAATTCTTGAGTGCACCTTCGCATAAGGAGAGATTGCCTTATAATAAATTTTATAGCATCTACATTGTATAACTATAAATAGTAACAAGTTATACGTGTTCGAAATTGTAGAAGACATTACAGACAATAATTCTTGTTTCGGAAGTTGTGGGTACTGTTATGGGAGAACGGTCTGCAGCAATGTTGGGTGAGGTATTACTGCAGGGCTGAAAACTAGTTGGTCGATCCGAAAAATGGCTGAGAGTGTCGAGCGGCGGTTTCCATACGGAATGGAGTTCAAGGGGCGGTTGAATGGGGGCTGTATGGTGAGGACCTTCACATACTGTATACACGAGTGTATGTCTATGTGTGTGTGGACGCGAAACGCTCGCCCGCCAGAAATTGAAACGTCGCGCGGAAATTGAACGCCACGGCGAAAGCTTTCTCCCGGGCAGCGGCGGCGGCGGCGGCGGCGGCGGCGGCTGCCTGCCAGCCTGCTTGCTCGCTCCGCCCGTTCGTGTGTTCGCTTTCACGGGCGCGGAAATGGAAACGCTGCTCGTAAACTGAAATCCTCGTGGCGCCGCCGGCAGTATCCCGGAGTTTCCCAGGCTTTTCTCGCAGCACACGCCTCCAGCCGACTCTCTGTGGCCTCGCGATCCACCGCGGACCTCCACTCAAATCGATGATGTCCGAGGACCACTTCCTTTAAAGAGACTACCCCGGCAGTAAATGTGTCCGCAAGCCGGTGGTTCGCTCTCCTGCTCTCGAATCGCGCCAACTTTTCCTAGAGAAAATTCCGCATCGATTAAGTTCAGACTGGATCAGGAAATATCAGTGAATACCAGAGCGATTATTCTCGGATTTCTAGACATCAATTTAACATTTGAATATAGTGTTAAATATTTATCTTTCAAGCTATTATAGTTAATCTATGGTTATATTTAATTCCTTTAACATTAGTACAAGCATTGTTACAGTTTTAGTTTCAATATCACGTGTAGATTTGCGGTAATCCGTTCTCGCATTAATTAATTTCGGCGCAATAGGTCGTTATTCATGAATGCTCTCGACCCTATTCATTCCGGCGCGCGTTTGTAATATTCAGGAGTGTGCGAGTAGAGCGCACATACCATCAAGGGCGATTGCGTAGTAATCCTGGAAGTCGTAGATAAAATAGCTGGAGGTAGGGAATAGCAAGCGGTTGAGAGGGAAAGGTAGAAATTAAGGGGAAGGTAGAAAGAATCCATGAGAACTCCTGGAGAAACGCGAGAGGTCCGCTGGTTCTCGCTTTCCGGGAAACCTACTGGTGTTTAATTGGTTTCTGCTCTCGGGAATCGCTCGCTAGTGGAATGCTCGCCACTGAAACACCTTGATAGGGATCGCACACGGTCTCTCCAACGAGAGAAGGGCAGGGAGGGAGGCCGAATGAGAGGAAGAGAAACTCTTGGAGTCACACATCTCTCTGTGAGTTGAACCTTCACCCTTCCAGTGTTGGCTATCTCCCGAGGACGATGAGTGTGCCTACGTCGGAGTTCATTTCGCTGCGGTGAAATTACTCCGAGATCCAATGAAATTGCGAGTGATTTTCTCTTGCTTACACTTGGTCTTGTTTTGCAACTCAAGAATATACAATACTATTAACAATTTGCTGGCGTTTGCATTAAACCATGCAAGAATTCCAAGAGACTCTGCTATAACAGAAAAATGTATCAGTGTCACTGGAAACATCGAGCGCCGCCAAGTATTCGTGAACCCTTGTCGAAGTGTCGAATCCCATTTACACGCATTTCATAGCGCGTTACGCGTGCTGACAATTCAGTTACAAACGGGGACACATTCACCATCGAGGTTTACGAGTCGCAGACTGCGTCTGCATGTTTTCCAGGCTTTTAACGCATTGCTACTCGAATTTCATACATACGCTACGTCGCTTCTGTCTGCGAAAATTGTATTGTTCAACAGGGAGCGTTTAATTGCTCGTTTAATTGACCATTTGACCGATCGAAAATCTCATCCAATTAAAACATCCTATAAATCCTCGGTTGCTGTTTTTTTTATATTTCAATTATTGATTACTATTTCCAATAATTAATATAGTACTGTACTCTTCGTATTATATTATTGATATAATCAATATTATATTCGTATTATGATATACACAGTCTTTACATTATCCCAAATGTTATGAAAACAGGCGTTGGGAAACACGAGAGGATCCTGAACCCATTTCGAATTTCGTGAATGGGCGAGGTGTCTCGAGTAATGATTACACGTTTTTCAAGCCTATAAGACAAAGGCACACAAACGACGTGTACGTACACGTGTTTACATTTGTACGGGTCTCGCGAAGAAGGACGCGTGGAAAGGTGGCAAGAGAGAAAGAGAGAGGGAAGCGATCACGGGGGAATTGTTAGTGGGTCAGCGTAACGCGATCGATGGATTCACCTTGCCGAGAAGCGGACGGGGCCGACGGATCGACCCAGTGACCCGGCATCCTTTGCCAAGTGGAGGAGGATGCTCTTACACTGGAAAGTACCCGAGACCACTTTATACGTACTACGTGTCCCTTGCACTCGAGATTCGTCGGATACGTGAGCATAAGTCGATAAATCTATGCGACAGATCAAATATCCCACAAGTTATCAAAATTGGACGTGTCTCTTTCGATCATTGTCAATCCAACTCTTGCTATTGCTTTAACGCATCCCAAAGGACGATTTTCTATTCCTAATACTTTTATTGCATATATTGCACACCCGCTTCCGCATTTCTGTGGGAAATGCAGCTTGGTGCTGAAGTAGCTTGCGCGCATAAGAAAATGACTCGGGGGACGAGGAAATGACTGTGCGAAAATCGTTCTGCCCTAATGACCCACTGACCTCAAGCACAGCATACCAACGCTTTTATGGATATTTAGCGCGTATACGACGACCTTATCCTGGCTGGTCACTGATAAATGAAATTCCCAGATGAAATAGCGCACAGCCTCGCGCTGATTGCGAAGTGAATTTTGATTGACGCGATTGCCCCCTTGTTGCCGCTAGGATTTTCCTGGATTTGTTATTTACCGAGTGGCGTGTGTATCACGCGTGCACGCCGGTGCGCTCGACATTTTTCAATAGCCCCGCGATGTATCGTTAGCGGTGAGTCCCTATCGAATTGGAGCAGATTTATCCATTCGGCGCATTTTCCCCCATGGGAAATAAAAGGAGACACATTTTACTGCGCGAAGCATTCGTTTGTTAAAACCTGTTATCATCGCCCTCCTATTATAGTGATATAATAAGAACGAATACTATTAAGTTACTAATTTAGTTAGGGAGAGCAATTAGTACTTTACATTACTAGAGACGACTAACTTTAATGTTTGGGATAATGGTAGAATATTGGAGATAGTTCGTTAATCAGAGAGAATCGAGGATTGGAAGTCTTCTTCGTATTGGTGGGGAGATTCGATTGAGGTTCGACTCGTTTCCGATGCAAGGTCTGACCAAGCTGTAAACCGGTACGAAATTACAATGTAACTCGGTAGTGAAGCGAGTGTCTAGTGGCAAACCACAACTACATACCGTCGCTTTCCGGAAGCGGGACATACTCCGTTTACTTGCTCACTGGCGATACTGTCCGGTCATCCTGGTTGCTGGCATACCGGGTTTAATCCGATGGGGCCGATGGCCAAGGCGCGCGCAATCAGGACGAGCATATTCTGGACGATCGGACCTTCTCGAGGTGTACCTTGCCCTCTCTTCGATGATGCTGTGCTGGGCTAGCTCGTTAACCACTCTAACAATGCCGCATCCTCTGTTACACCGATTACTCTGGTGGTTAAGAACGCGCGATGTGTATGGGAACCGATTGCCCCCCGATGCGTGTAACGGGAATACATCCCGACTGCTCTGCATTCCGCATTGCGGATCGAAGATACCACCAGTCGTTCTTGTAACAGGAGTTACAAGGAAATGGCTCGATATGACTAGGAAATTGTATCGTTCAAGCCACAGAAATGTAAATCATATTCGAAGACTCATTGTAAATTAAAGAGACTGCTATGTTAAAAATGGTAAAATATCGTAAACTAGCGATTGAATTTTCAAAGATGTCATACTATTTCGCAAAAGTAGCATTTTGCAAGTGTAGAATTCAGTCATTAACTTTGTTTTCCGAGTTTCCGCGTAACCCCGATTCCACACTTATTAAGTATGCCGGGCGGATGGGAATCCCTACTATAAAAGTGTCGAGCTGGTGGGGTTCCGGGCATCAGTAACTCGCTCGTTTCCGATGGGAAAATACTACTTCATCTTTCGGGAAGACTGGTGTGGCAGGGGTGGCTAGCAATCCAAGCGTCCTACTTCCAAAGAGACACATAAGGGGTATAAATCCATCGAGCGTTTATGGACCATCCGCGAGTGTCCATGAACTATCACAAAGTTCTCGTCGAAATGTTTTCACGAGATCCTTCGCTGCTCGCCTGCTGTTTATCGTTCGCCTCGTTCACCGTTGCTGCGCTCATACTTTAATGCCAAGCTTAAAGAGCAGCTTTCCCGGCTGGAACGATGAAAAGTTTCGCTACAATGAAAGCTCCGGCTCTTACCATCCACTCTCCTTCCGTTCTCTGTTGCTTGCGCTGTACACTACAGCCAGACTTCATTTCATACTACGGACATTCTCGCCGATTGACAGTCGACTTGCAGCGTTCTTATTCGAATTCATTTCCAGAAAGCTAACTAAGATAAACTAAGCGAACTAGACTAACAGAAACCATTGATTGAGCTGTTCATTGGCAAAAGTGTCGCTCGTTCTAAAATTCTAACAGACATAGTCTTTCAGGATTGCTCATTAATTTACACCATTTTTTCTCATCAATTAGTGTAATCATCCCATTTATCATCGAGTTCTTTTCGTGGTTCAACGCTCGACCTCAGCGTGACAGCGCGGCTCATTAATATGCACCCCTCGTGCCAGTTTCGAATCAGCTGTTTTCACCGAAGAATAGGGTGCCCTCCTATACTATTCCAGTGCAGGGTGGCCCTTCATTGGAATACGGCAATCATAATCTTGAATTAAGTTCCTCGTGAACTAGTCAGGCAATTCTAAGAAGAATTTATGTTCAAATTACAGTAGAAGCTCCTAATTCTCATGCAATACTTCTTCGAACTATGTGAGACTTATTATACTTCAATAAATTAAACATTTATTATCGCTATTATCATGAAAAACACCAGACTGACTTGCAATGCAGATTTCTTATGCTTAACTTCTTTACTGCTCATGAAAGAAGAGTTGTTTCCACAAAACTACGTGCGAAATAGTTGGGAAGTTTGATTTCGGGCAGTGGAAGAGAGTTAACACGCGCGACACATCGATCGGGGTACTCTCATGAAGAGTGGGGTTGCGGGAAGGGGACTCTTTGGCTTTTGCGTCGACCGAAGCTGATCCCTGGACTCCCTGGAGCGCGCTATAAACGGAGTCAACTGGCGCGGAACCCATAGAGAGGAGGCTGTACCGGTTTACCTGAATTATTGAATACTCTTTACCGCGGTTATCCACGGATAATTTGTGCCCTCCAAGATTGGACGTGAATATTGAAGGCCCGCTTAACGCTCGCCGCGTCTTGTTTCGCCCATCGCCCTTCGCCCTAGGAAACTGCAGTTGCAGTCTCTGCTCTAAAGGAAAATCTCCTCGGTAAGAAAGTTTCACGAGAACGAACTAACTGCTAGAATTTTATGACTGCCATCTGGTAACAGTATTTTCGACTTTTTTACGACGATCTTCTGACTGATTGCGAACCATTTAGTCGACTCACTTATCAGTATAGTTTCAAACAGATGCAATAAATATTTGTTTATTGATGGTTCGACTAATCAACAGAATGTACTTCGAAAGTTTAGTAAGAATTGAATAATCATCTGTGACAGGATTCCTATAACATTTTCGATAAGTTTTTGCATCATTTTGTATCACAGTTCCAACTCCTAGATTTTTCTATTCTATATCATTTTTAGCTTTTACGAATTCATTTTCTTTATTGGGAGGAGACTTCGTTAACTTCGTAGATACTAGTATGAGAGCGGGGCACGTACAGGAAATTACGCGCGTGCTGAAATTCGCTATTACAGGGAGAAGGCTATATTTTCCACATTGTGCGGAGCTAGCGGCTGGTTGGAAAACTGTCCCGGTTTATTAATTTATCGTGTAAGGCCGCAGGAGTGCGCGGCAGCCGCAATTCAGTTTTAGTCCGAAGTCAATTAAAGGTAGCGGGCACGAGTCGCGTGTACTGGGGGAAAGAGAGTAACTCTGTAAGCGTGGCCTGGAAATTAAACTGGCGGCGGCCACTGTCGCGTTTGCCTGCGCTTTCGATATCGTCATCGATCGGCGCGGCCTCGCTTCCATAACAGAATTAAATCTTTATCGGGTCATGCACGCTTCCCGATTCTGCCTAGACACTTCTCTGCTTCAACTCCATCACCTAATGCTCCATTTCCTTTCATTAATAAAATGGAACGGACTTTAGTCTCTGCAAAAAGCGGATCTACTTCATGGAAGCGCGTTACATATTACTAACTATGAAAAGAAGCCGGAAACTGAAACTCGTCAAACCATGAAAGTGTTGTGATCTTGCTGGATTAATTAACTTGAGACTTAAAGTGCTTTGAGACTACAGAAACTCTGCTTGTTACTTCTATCGAGCTAAAGTAGATCGAACCGAAGCTAATTTGCACTAGTCGTACTTTAGTCTTCCTACACAATCTTCTCTTACCTATTTTATGTACTGATCATACACGTTACTTGCGTACTTTGGAATTCTAGTCAGCTAATACTGGGAAAGTAAACTGAAAGTTATAGAACCTTAGGTTCTATCAACTATCTTTTTAGTTTACTATTATAAAACAAGGCGCCGCCAGTTGCTCCTTTCAGGTTTTCTGGTCGTGAAAGTTTGCGAACGATTAAAGGTGTGTCCAAGTGTTCGCAATATGTTCCGTGCAGTGTACGACGTCACCAGACGCGATGTTAAAGTAGCTTCATCGATCTTGTGCAAGCTCTTAGCAGTTCCCTTCAAGACGGCTCAAAAAGACGCTGTTCTCGCTACTCTCAGTTCGAAGTCGATGCTATTTTTTGCTTTCCCGTTCCACAAGAACATTTTAATCCGTCGGCATTCTTTTCTCAGGAGTGAATTGCTTTCCCTGCCGTTGGCGATAGTTACCTGCGACCCAAGTAAATAGGTTTCTATTATTTGCCGGGTATACTGCACATCTGTTCACATACCTGTGCAATGGTTCCTTCCCCCACCCTATTCGGTTAATCCCGACATCCCCCTTTTCCAAGTCTTCAGTGTCAGTATCGGTCGAGACGTCCGTGAGTGTGATTGCAGTATCGGTGAAGGAAGTTATGTGTCGCGCAAGAGTTAGTGCCAATAATGTCATTTCTTGATTCCAATTATTTCCACTCACTCACAATTACTTGTACCAATAAATTGCACAACTTCGCGATCATTCAATTTTATATAACTCTATAACTTTAGAATTCCATTTTTGAAAAATGATAATAAATACTTATGAGAGGGTGACTTTATTTAAATCTGATACGAATGACAGTAACGTGCTAACGAAAGTGGCGGATAATTTTAAAGTTGTGTCTTCCACACGAGGCAGGCGAAAACATTGAATGGCAGTAGGTCATTAACAAAGCGCGTATCCCGGCTAGCGTTTGCGTAATTCAGCTTCCATTGTTGTTACGATACGGCCGGCGCGCCAGCCGCGTTACGACATTCCCTCCGTCGCATTAACCAGAAAGAGAAAGCCTCCCGTCTCGCGTGTGTCTGTGTGTGCTTTGTGCGTTCGTGGGAATTCCAGCTGATATTAGCTAGTGGAATTAGAGTGAAGCGCGCATTTCATTTTTGCAGCCTGCCATTTATCCGTTGGCCCGGTGTAAACGGTCTCGCGGTGCCGCTGTAAATGACATCATTATGGTGCCGATAACGCGCGCGCGCGCGCGCATCGCGCGATTCATGAGGCTAAAGTTGTAATTTCATAGCGGGCATCGGTATTATTTTTCCAGCGCCGTACCGGCGCTCCGGAGTTAAATTACACCTGTCTACCGGCGCCACCGCCACCACCGCCGTCGTGGTAACAGGCCATTAGCGCAGCCGGCATGTCGGTTGCATAAAGTCAACAATATTTTCGAGACCCTCGTGCCAACCAGTGTAGCTACGATTCGTGGAAAGCCAGTCTGAAATTTGTCGAAATAAGCATTTAAATTCATCGGACCATTCCTTAACCTACTCCGAAATATTGATGACTTAAGGCGGCATTCCTTACTTATTCGTAGAACTGGAACACGCGAACGGACGATTAGATTCCCACTGTGTGTTTCCTGTTCCATCAATTTTAACGAGCATGAATCGACTTCCGATGAAAGTAGACTTTTGTTTATCCCTTGGAAATAGAGGAATTTTGGTGTTTCAAGTTGTTTTTTACAATTGATAGCCTTAGCTCAGTTATTGCAGGTTGATTATGGTTTATTTATTTTGACATACTTCTCTTTTGTTGCAGGTGAGTTGAAGAGCTTGCTTCTCCTGGTTTTTTATACACCCCACTTGGAGAATTAACAAAGAGGTACTTAAAGTCGACAATTCGCTTGTCTAGGTGTATTATTTGTTTTCAAACTCAGAAGCACTATTATACCGTAAAGTTTGTACTGAATCAATGGCGAATCACGGTGCGCACTTGGTTCACCCGGAAGAATTTCTTCTCCCGAGAGAATCGGGGCCGCATAAGACGTCATTATCTTGAAAAGGAACAATCGCCCTGGTGCTCGTTCCCGACGAAGGTTCACTTCAATCTTCTTTCAATTACCGCGAAGACTCGGTAACGAGAAGCAAAATGAAAGAATATTGCTCGGGAGCTCTTCGCGATAGAGAGTTTTACGCACATCTAGCTCGACTTTCAAGGTAACATCTGACGCGGTCGGTATTCGGATAAGGGAGAAAGAGATTAATATTATTCGGGCCGCGTGCCGGAGCTCATTTCGCACCCTTGCTACAAGAAAATCTATATTTCCTCTGCTCGACGGCTTGCAGGCCACCCTTGGAAACCGAGGATCCACCACCCTCTTGTACGAAGGGTGCCGTATCCCCGGAATCCAGAGTTGATTTCTTCTACTCTCTTGCAAGAAACGCGATATCTGCTATAAGAAAATTTCTCCGAGCGAAAGTCACGCAGAACAGAGTGTGGAAACGGGCGAACATATCACGTAGGTCCCTGTAACTTTGCTACCGAAGGGTCGTTTAACGTGCGACTTATCTACCCCATTTATCTTTTTTCGGACATACTTGTCTTTAAATATTTAGCAGCTTCAAATGTTTCGTGTATAGCTCGGTAATTATTCGAACGCAAGTAAATGTTAATTCTGTTTTGACTTGCATTGTTTTCAGTCATCAAATAATAGTAGAGAATGTTTGTTAGTTTTAACCTTATAAATTGGAAGTATAGTTTTTTCGTTGCAATGGTGCTCGTGTGTTTTTAACCTAGTTCGGTGGTATTTGCAGTTCAGTAGTTCATGGCTGGCTCTGGCATTCGGCGGAGTTTTTAAGATCATTAACGACGACATGGTTTTCGCGGATGAAAAGAGTGCTGGGAAAAGGGGAGATCGAGGGCGAGGGTAATGGCGATGGGTTTATTAAAATACCGATCTGAGAAAATGCGGCTGGCGGTGGTCCAGCTCTCGAAATAATTCCAATTTGTAGCGTAGCCCGGGCTGACGCGTTCCACACGCTTAGCGAAAGGCATTAACCGCAATCCGAGCATCACGGAATCAGGCTGCCGCTTATTAACTTCGCACATTCCTATCTCCATTCCGCGTACGATGGCTTCTCATATCCGCATCCCTCGAATTTCCACTGTTTTCAAACATACATAGCGCTTGATATAGTGACAATGGCTCTTTTGACAATTCTAATTAAAATCAATCCGAAACTCGCCAAAATATTACCAATACATTTTCTCAGTCCTTTTAGTATTGGCAACATTGTAACAATTTATTGGAAACATTCAGTTAAAGTATTAGGTAGCTCTTGTCAGGGAAAAAGTGGACTTTCACTCGCCTTTTTGTTGTGAGCGATTCGGTGAAATTAGGGAGTGAAGGAACATGGTACTGGTGCGAGCCGCAATGCCTGGCGTCCAAAAAAGCGAAAGGTGGCTTTGCGGCTCGCCTTGTTGTCCGCTTTAGCAAGCAGCATTGACCGCAAAAGCCCTGGCAAGCAAGGCCTGCTCGCCATTCGATAGGACGTCGTGCTTCGCGTGTTTTACAAGAGTGCAAGGTGAAGTTCGCTGTTCTCCCTTCATGCATACTCGTGACTGGCTATAATAATAAGGCTGCCAGCCTGAACCGCACATGCACCACTATATTCCCCTAGTAGTTTTTACCGGAAAGACCGATCGTTTCGTCTCTCGACCAGCAGAAACTTTTGAAGTTTCGAAGCTCGCGTGATCAACCACGGATACATCGCAAACTAAGACTCAACTCTTTGTCGCGTCGTTGAAGGAACCCGACAATAACCCCCAATTAATTCGATTGTTCTAAATGTAACATCTTTTAATTTAAAAGATCGAAATAATTACTACTGCGATAAGTTACTGCTGATACTTTGCTTATATGTCAAATGTTAAGTTATTATTCTGTTTGTGTGGTTCGGCGATTATTTATTAATGTGAAACCACATTTTTCACAATCCAAGTTGACGTAATCTACTAACTTGACGTAGAAGTAATTAATACTATACTTGTATAACTTCGCAAGTAGTAGTTGTCTTGGAAGAAAAATCGCAGAATCGTCGTGAAGTTTAAAAGCGTCTCGATGACATTGCGAGACTGTAAGAGGAGACAAGGCGGGGACAGACGCGGCAACGGAGATATCGAGAGCGGGACTACTGCGGAGATGCGGAACAAAAGGGAACAAAGGACTAAGGAAGCGACGGGAATACGCTCAGAGAGGAGCACTTGCCGTGCGGAATTCCCAGATTATATCCTGGCGAAGTATCCCTGGCACGAATACATTCTGGAATTCGATATCGACCGATCGATAGACTCCCTCGAACTAGTCGTCAATAGCATAACCGTGGAATTTATGAAATGAAAGTAGCTTTCCCGATTCTTCCTAGCATTCCCTTGCTTGGTCGGCCCATCCATAGACCTGATAATGTCCATACTTTTCAATCACTGTTAAACACTGACAGTCCTTTATTCATTTCAAGCATAACCCTAAAATCCTAGTAGTAGTAGCAAACTATAATTATTCATTTAACAATTCAGGGCGTTCATTTATTATTAAATAGAATTGCGGTTCATGACTTTTGATAGAATGTTCATATTGTGGAATAAGCCTTCTAAAATATGGTTACTGGTCGCGTTTTCGAAGCGTCTGGCGTTCCCCGGTGTTCAGGATCGCAGCCATATCCTATATAATGAGGGGGAAGGGGTTGGGTGGCCCGGGTGGTAGAGTTCGATCGGCCTTGGTCTGCGATACGGTCCAGCCCGGAATTCGCGGAGCGCGGGCGCAGTTAACTGCGTTAATTACCATCCAGACGCGCTTTCCACCCGGTGATTTCAATTTGTTCGGCTCGGCTAATCGGCCGTCCCTTTACCGAGCGGTAGCAGCCAGAGAGAGAGAGAGAGAGAGAGAGAGAGAGAGAGAGAAAGTTCCACGAGAGAAAGGCCAACGGATATGCACTTCTCGTACATCGGTTACATTTATGTATATGTAGATACGCAAATGGATCGATATTGAATACGTCGATATTCACGAATAGCATACTTTTAGCATCTCTTTTGGATATTCAAGCTTTTGATTTAATTTGAATCTTGGATTGAACAAGCATTATGACTGTGGATAATTATCACAGTAAAACGAGACATTTTCATACGGGATTGGAATCTGCTTTCTTGATTCATAATCTTCGCAAACGTATTGAATGAAGTCGACAGACTTTTCGTGTCGAGTTAAATTGTTAATGTTCAAGTTAGTATTAGAGACATCATAACGTAAGAGGTGAATTAATGGGTAAAGTACCTTCTGGTGGGTAAAGTGATTGATCGTTCAGTGAAGCCTGCTGTTGCAGACTCAACCCGGAATAGGTATATGAGCTTTAGCCTAACGGCGATAAACTCAGTTTCCACTCGAACTAGCTCACGATGTCCTCCGGCACAGCCAGGAAGTTCGCTCTGAAATCTTTGCCGCTTGTTTGCCTGCCGAGAGTTCTGCGTTGACGGAATTTCTCCGAAGGTCTACGCCACTCGCATTAAACAGCTTCGCTTTTATATTAGCATTTGTCCGGAGAAATTCTCAGCTCGTGTTAATGGATTATGGCGTTGGATATTTCCTAAACGATATTGCGCGTCGGAAGTACCGATTGAATATTGTATCTACTACCACGGGTATGTGTATTAGGTCGCTCCAGATTATCGGGCGGGACATCGATACGCCGGGATACCAATATCGGGGTCAAACGGGACGCGCTGCTAATTTACCGCAACGTTATCTGTGTCTATTAACGCAGTGGGGAAAGCCAGGCGAAAAGCATTTGGATTATCGGCATTCGGCTCTGGCATTTCGACGTATCAACATCTCACTTGTCGTTTAAGGATCTTTTTCATGCTCTAGAGAGTACGTTTACCAGAGTATATAGCGTTTCAATGCGGTGAATCCTGTATGTCTACTTATTGCGGTCGCCGTGCGCGAACAAATTTTTACTGACCTATGTCTCAGTAAATGATATCAAAAAGCAAGATATTTTACGGTGTCACTAAAAAGAGATTTTGTTAGTTAACAAGGTAATAGGAAGGGTTAGGCTGTACGCTGGAAAAAGAAGTGGAGATTCCACAGGGGACAAAGACTAACGAGCGGCGAGAGGTGTCTTACCGGTATCTCTCGCTTTTCGAGAGGAAATATTCCCGTCCTCACTGGGTGTCGCCTGTCTTTCTATGCTTTTACTCCTTTCCTTATACTCCGTTCCTCGTCCAGAAGAGTAAAACCAATCCAATTTTCCCGAGCGTCACGCTATGCTCTTTATCCTCCACTGCTCTTTATTCCTCATTCCCTGCGCTTCTTTGCAGGTAGTGTCAGACTCACTGCTAGTCATTAAGCCGCGCTCGTTTATCCGTCTTCCTATTCTACGCTAGTTACACAAGCAACAGGAAAAATCGTTTGCACAGTAGTTGTGCAGAAATGTGTGCAGGTATCGTCGGAGTTGGCTAATTGCCGAGAAATGAGTGTCGGCGAACGAAAGTGGACGTGCCGCCACGCTGTCCCGATTTATACCGAGTGTAATATCTTCTTGAAATATAACTTTTGAGAGTGTAATGATCTCGTTAAAGTATGATACTTGAGATAAGTTCGACTTATTTTTATACGATTACTTTGCAAGTAGCTTTACGGAATATTCCCACTTTTTACGTGTGTACCTTTTTCCGTGTATTGGACAAACTTTCCTGTATGCTTTTTACATTTTTCCTATCACGACGTAAAAAATGCTAGCACTTGGAATTCTTTTATATTTCAAGTACTTTATTTACTCAGGCTGGCAACGTGAGATTCGGATATAAATATTTCAATTTTTTGAGAGTGCCTCGTTCGCTCACGTCAAATTCGGAGATCGAGAGTGAAGCAGCGCGAGGTCGATGGCAATTACCGAAATGGGCAAAAGTTATTTTTCCTCCCGGGTCACTGCGTCTCTCTGTCTCCCACCGTTTGTCAGAGACCTCCGGTGGACGGACAGGTTTGATAAAATCGCACTGGCTGGCGCAGAACGGGCAAAAACAAATGTGCGGCGGACGCTCGACGTTAAAACACACGTGAGGCAAAGCGAGGTAACGGAGAACAGTTGGTGGCAGGAAAAAGCCTGCCGGTATCGGGAAGCGACCGCGCAAAATTTTCGTCCCGCTTTGTGCTCTTTTCAATGCCTCCCTCCGCGCGTCCTTTTCCCTGTACGTGTTCTTTCTATTTGGGTTTTCTGCAAACTGCGAGAAACATCCGACTTTGCAATGGTGGCTTCGTTTTATTGATTATTAACGCATTGCATTGAAAATAGCCTCAAATAAATCCAGGTATTAGCGACCGGACGCGAATGAAATTTCTGTTGTTAACCATCATAATCTTGTTACAGAGGGTTAATGTTTTTTTGATGGTAGCTGCAGTTTTAAATTAGTTTGTTAATATCTTGCGGTGCAGCTTCTCGGAATAACGAACCTTGCGCTCATAATTCTCTGACAGTGCGTTTACATTCTCTTCACATATTATGCCCGAGTAGAATGACTAATAGGATAGAAATTTGTGTGACTAATGAAGCGGTAATCAGTCCGAACTTTCGCCTGGAATCACCGAAAGCGAGAGGAAAGTGCGAATGCTGGGATTGTGAGTGAGAAGGGAATTACAGCTTTCGTCCCTTCTGTTTCAGGGGAATTCGTCCGCGCGATTCGATAAAAGTTAGCCGTAGCTTGGCTAACGTGTAACCTTGTACTTCTCGTAAACCTGTAGAGAAGAGGAAAAGAGAGAGGAGTAGGGTCAGGGAGTAAGCGAGTGAGAGAGAGAGAAAGAGAAATGAGTGGCGGGCGCGTTAAAGGATCGGGCTTATCGTCGATCGTGGATCGTTTCCACCCTTCGTCACGAACTCCCTTTTTCCACGATCGCAGTGCATCCTGCGAGCGCCGTTCGCCACATAATCAACTTGCCGTCTCTTTAACCTTTAATCCAATGGTTTACCTACCCACCGATCGTTAATTATGTCCTCGTACTTTTTCCCACTAAGTTCGCCGGCCAGCGAACTCAATGGAAAAAAAGTCTCGCCGTCAGCCAGCCATTCGTCATTAACCGCTCGACGCAGAACAACTGATAGTTACTTGAAGTTGCCACTGTAAAAAAAGTCGCCGCTTGACTGCCAAGAGGAATGTCTTCATAGACTTTTTCAATAGGCTATAAATTCGAACAAGGTTAGCGTTTTATTATCTGTTCAATTCTAATGACTAACACTAAAGAGGTCAAGGGTTTAGTTCTATTTATTTTTGGATACTGATGTCGATGAATTTCAAGTTCAGGTTCAAATACGTAAGAAACTACTTCGGCACAAATGTAAAGGAACATATCTTTCGGATGTGTGGGTTCTTTTTCTTAACTTGACCTTAAAGCGAGCACATCGAGCCCGAAAAAGAGAGCTGGCAAACGGCCACGACATCCCTGTCCCAGTAATGATTTCAATAGCCGAGAGAACACGTGTTGTAATTCTTGCCAAGTGAGGGCACTCGTACAGCAAGCATCCATATTTCCCAGAGTGCAAACTGGATTTCGGCTTTTATGTCAGATCCACGTGTGGGCGGCTTTAAACTTTCGCCTTACCCACTTTGCGGGAAGGAAGATCGATGTCAGCCACCGTGCCGGGTCAACGCGATGACGTCCTACGTGCGCGACGGCCAACTTCTTCTCATAAATTTTCCCCGTGGATTTAAAGTTACCCCCTCGAAATCACAAGAACGCGCGCGCGTGTATCTGTGTGGTCGCATTTATTTGTGCGTGACGGTGACATCGAGACGTAAACAGCAGAGCGCATACCAAGGAGAATTGCGTGCTCGTGAAGGACACGTATGAACATACAGTTTCCATTACGGTTCACTTAGTGCACATCGGAATGCACTAGGCTGCCCTTTTGATGGAAAACACCGTAGCAACGTGGCCTTTATACTTACTGCATTTTTACCGTTGCCTTTTGCACTCCATACATATTGCATCGCTCAGAGGGAATAGAATTTAGGTAGAGGATTAAAAGAGGTACGCTTTGCAGAGCGAAGAACCGCATTTTAACTTTTAACCTTACCCTTTCTCGGAGCGCCAGTCTTTCGATCGTAAATTGAGGGAAAAGGGAAATCGACTTGCAAATGTCACATTTATTCACTACTGTTGAAACTACAGAAAAAGTTTCTTCAATAGAGTCTTAATTATTTGATTCTTAAAGTAATGAACTAGGTCGAACATTTGACATTCGTATGTCTTGAAATTCGTATATTGAAGTTACGTAGTGCGCAAAAATAGATAGTGAAGATACCGAGCGATAAACAGTAAGGCGAGAAATGAATTGAAGACTGGAGATAGGTAGTACTCGGAAAGAAGGCAAGCTTTTCTCGTGGTATGTTGCTGGGTATGCTCTTGCGAGGCAGGTCCCAAGGAGAGGGATAATCCACGGGAGGATCCGCGAGTAAACGACCCTACCTACCGTATATGTATAGAGAGTGCCGGGCTGCCGAGAGAGCCACCCACGTCGACTCGTTGACTCTTGTTCAGCGTGGATTATGGTTTTTACCTTCGATCCCACGGACGACAATGCGTTTCCGGCGGACTCCCTTACACTCGACCTCTCTCTTCTTCTCTTTCTTCCCTTCACTCGCACTCCCTTTATCTCCGCCCTTTTTCCTCGCTCGCTGTCGTCCTCTCCTCGAGCGGGAAATTCATGAGCGTTGTTCTTACATTGTTGTCGCTGTATTACAGCGTTTGGTGGAATCGGCGTGACGCACGGACAAAGAGAGAACAGTGTGATCTGCACGGTAGTCAGGAAATTCCTTGGTGCAACGATGATATCCCGGCAATTCTGAAAATGCCAATTTGCAGACTCGTGCGTTCTCTCAGATATAATGAATTACTTAAAATGTACTTCGTTTTAGACGGTAGATTTGAGGAATTTTGAGAACTTGAATATTTCACTCACTTCCCTTTTCAAGCGGGCCGAGTGCTGCTAGCAGCCCGTTAAAAGTGTAACGCGCACTGAACGTTAAAACTGTTATACGTTTAGTCAGTAAAGATTCAGGAATATTCGAGGCTCCGTGAATTTAGCAGTAATGGTTGGTTAACTTTCCTCGGCAGGTATCTAAACGCTTTCTTAATTTATTCCTTTCAAGCGGCTCTCGCTTGGTCATTGGGATTCTACTTGGAGAGAGCCTGTTACATTGCCATTCAACCGAGCGATATCGAATGCTGGGCGCACAGGTCGATCACGTTTCCCGGTGGGTGTAGCGTGTCGTAAATTGTGCAAGATTCACGTACAGCTCGAATCGCTGGACGAGAAAGCGATCAAGTGTGTCTAAGCATGGCCTTTCCGGGTCTGAAGGGAACGTTTTTGTCGCCGCTCTCCGTCGCAGCGCCAATCGATTTATTTGCCCGCTGGAAAATTGCTCTCCGGCTCACTCTCTCGCTCTCTCTTTCTCTCTCCTGCACCGGTGAACTACGGCTCGGACAAACTCGTCGCGTTTTATTTGCCTATAAAGCCCCGGCTGTGAGCGCTGGCCGAGCGGCAAGGGGAGCACGAGAGAGAAGTTGCAGAGTCAGCCGCGTTGAAACGAAAAAAAAAGAGCGGAGCGCGCGCGGCTGGTAGATCATCGTGGGAAATGTTGAGATTAACTTTTATGAGGCAATTAACCGCGCTAGCCGTGCCTATAACTAAGCCATTCCGAGGGTGAAAAAGAGCAGGCCCCTTTGGTGCACTGTATCGTCGCGTGCAATCTGCTTGCCCCGATCGTCGCCGCGAATTTACAAATTTCCCATCCAATTTATCGCACTTAACCTCGCACGCACCAAAGACTATCGAGCCAAGTATCGATTCCTGTCGATTCTTTATAGAGTCTGCCTATACATTGTATCTTCTGCTTGTATCTTCGCGAGATCTGCTTAATGTACTAATTTTACAACGTATTAAATATTGCAATTGTTCTATCGTTTTCGATGTATCTATTCGTACATTATTATACGTAAAAGAGAATTTTTCAACTGGCAAATCTATCTCTGTCAAGTCTATTGGAGCAGAATGTTGAATGTTACTCGACTAATGGCGTCGAGTGGTACGGGTGGAGTCATGAAAACACTGTTTAGTTTTATTTAGTGGTACAGACAGATGTCAAGCGTATTTTCGAGCTTTCACTATCGCATTTTTCCGCGTCCCTTGCTGTAGGAGTGCCATTAACGCCTGGGTGCGATCGATTTCACGGCGGCCGGGTGGACGAGGGGTCGCTCGAAAGAAGAGGTGGCTGCCAGGCATGGCTGTGCATGTCGCTGACACCGTAACACATTTCCCCCGCGAGAAAATATCGCTTAACGCTACACTCGAATATGTCCGATGATGTATCGCGCTTACAGCGCTTACATTTCGTCATGGCCCTCGGGACGTTTCCCCTTTTTAAGGAAGCCGTAGATCGCTCACACCGCGCTTCGCCCCTTCCAGACTTAATTATACAGGCATTATGTACGGTCTGGTAAGCTCGGGCGCCGGCTTGCGACACACCGTAAAACGCAGAAAGAGTACTAGAAAAGAAGAGACGAAAGGAAGATAGAGATTGAAATGTTGGTGGCGAATTATACGCATGTCGGTGGAGGGAGTTTCGGGGTAAGTGGGTCACTTAAGTGGGTCACATAAATCTCATTTCTAGATGTCAGCCGTGAATTCCTGTCTTCCTTAAGCTGTTTTGCGAGCTTTTAATTTTTCTCCCTCGCCTTGCTCTAAACTTTGTAGAACGAGCGTGCTTGAATAAGATTGGTGGGATCCTCTTCCCTTTAAACCACTAAGTTCACGCTGGAAGGACGAACCCCATACCGCTCGGTTCCGGCGACCTAGAAATGCCCGAATTTGTAACTGTCCTCGACACAAAACCTCCTGACAGATACGGGTGGGGAAGGAAGGCTCCATTCTAGCGCAGACCTCACAGCATCGTGCGATTTCGAAATAAATGGACGAACTAGCCCGAGCTAACGGAACATTGTCAATCGGACACACTCGTCACGGTCGTGCAAACCTCTCGGAAATATCGTGTGATAAATGTCAAGTGTAAACCAACCTCGACTGACGCGCGTGTTGTGTGCGCTCGCATCGGCTCTTTCATCGATTGAAATGTAATGTCTGCTTTACAAGCAGGAGGAGTTTATTAAATCTGACATATCGGCTCTCAATATTGTTTTTAACGTTATTTTTAAAAGCTCGTGTGGAGGCGAGTGTAACACTTCGCACCTACGAACTTATACTCGACCTGATGTCATAGGCGAGAAATCCCACGGGCGCACCATTCTGTTCTCGCGGTACACACACCCACGCTCTGTTAAGTAATACTTAATAGGATACGTGTTGGCGTGCATCAGGGACTAGTCACTTAACTATTGGGTTGCACGGGGTGAGCCGAGAGTTTATGACTGGAATATAATCCTGACCAATCCCTGGCGTACAATTGATTAGTGACAAATTCTTTATCAGTCAAAAGAGTCCATTAATCGAATTGTGGTGGGTCGGTAAAAAGTTTAACTGTAGAGAATTCGCAATAAAATTTACTAGGTTTTATTTAAGACGATTACTATAAGCTTTATGGAAAAGGGTAGAGGTTGTACCTATGTTATGTGTATGCATATGGGAAATTAAAATTGTATCTTATGCGTTGGGATTCAGGTCGGGTCAATCTCAGGGGTATTGAAAGGATTATCGTAACAGGTACAATAAAACAAGCTTTTCCTTCGGGTGAACCTATCATAAATTCAACGATCCAGCCGGCTGTAATGCCGAAGCGCTGGTACCCGGTGACCGCGCTTTATTTATTAATCGAGACGGTGCATCGGGCGCTAATTAAGCGTTCGAAATTGCTGATTAAATGCCGCGCTCGAAAATCACCGGCGGGGGATGAGTGGAGTGGGAGCAACGGGCCGACGAGAGGGCGAACGAGCGGTGGCCGCTGCAATGTACACGGGAAATAATTTATTATTTGGCCATTCCGATCTGTCGATGCACGTTTGCCACGCCGGTACTCGAGCTGTTAGATAGTGTCACGAGTCTTCCCTTTCACAATTCATTCTGCTCCATATTACAAACTCCTGCAGGCTCGCTGGTTTGTCGGCAAACTCAGTCGATTTTCATTTATTAGGATTTTATATGCTTCTCGTGCCCCTATACCTTCATATCTTTGATACGAACAGATTGCTTTATTCTTTTTTACATATTTCCTCGCAGTACAATACTTTATTGTGCTCGATAATCGTGATACCAATACCCATATTATTCTACGCGAAGCATTAATATAGAATGACATTCCGTGAAATTCCTTGAAATCGTTTGCCACTCAAAGAAACTGGACTCGCAGGATTAATAAGAAGTATAGAAAAGTGAGTTGGTCGAAGTTTCAACGGGGCTTTACTGCCCTCCGCGAGTTCCCGTAACAAGCAAAATTGATGACAATCTCGAGCCACGGTAGAAAAGGCGATTCATTCTCGCAGAAGTTAGTGTCGAGTAGAGCTAAGGCCACTTTTTCTCCCTTTTCTCCAACTACTTCGTTGCCCAGTGGTTTCTATCAGCGATGTTCGTTAAATCGATTCAAACGTACTAGTATTATCGCACTCGTCAATGCAAAAAGAACGGTCCGCAGGCAGTAAATAACGTTTAACAATGCATTAATAAAACGATTTTTTGATTGGCGCGCGGGTGGATGATGGTGATGGTGGCAGAGGGATTTAGTGAAGAGGCAGAGGCATTAGTGTGCCGTAGCCGTCCATGATAATTTCCAGTATAATTTTGGAGAGGACGTGATTCGATCGCTCGATCCCTCGCAACGTGGATTGGCGTTCCGGCGCTCACGGACATTTTGATATACGAGCCGACCAAATCGTATTCAACATTAACGGCGCACGCAGCGACCTCCTATATGTGGAGCTGTGCTGGTCCACCTTCATCGGATGCATAAATGTATTGCTGCCGTTAATTCCGCATTACGCGCGTTATTAGCCGGCCCGTCGAAGTCTCGCGGGATTAAAACCATTAGCAGCTGACGCGCTTTGCCAAATTTTTATTATCCACAGTGTGCCGAATTATATTTCCCCACGCGGTGAAACGCAGGAATGGCTGTTAAGAGCTTTAAGTGTCAGTGTTTAACGCTTTTAATGACACCCATCAGGTTTATCACGCGTTTACTTATTTAGATTTGATAAACAAGAGTATTAATCAAAAGCACGTACATATGAACTGAACGGGCTAATAGATACATCCTTATAGTAGTTCCCCTTTAACATTAGGCATTCTAAAGTGTAAGACGTCTTGAGATCTGTAAGTTTCTAGGGATAACTCTCATTAAACTGCTATGATTTCCATTAAAAGGAATGCGGGACAGTTCAAAGTACACAAAGTGTCCTCATTTACAATAGTCAATAGCAATAAGCAATAAGAATCAAGAATCGTAAGACTAAGTAGCAGCAAGTATCCTTGTCCCAAGGGGAATGCATTAAACGGGGCTCGTAACAATTTATTCCGCAATCTGTCCAATCCAGATAGCCGGCGGTATCTGGGTACTTGATGGCAGGGCCCGCAGTTGTGAATCAGCAGCGATAAATCGGCCAGTAATGGAGGGATGAAAGGGAGAAGTTGGGACGTAGAGCGGGGGACGATCTCACCACAGTAGAAACGGACAGGTTACGTCAGACACGACCATCTTTTTCTCTCTTGAAGGCTGACCTCCTCTCCCTGACCTATTTTCCTGGGTTACTTCACCCGTTTCCTCGCGCGTGTCTCGGCTTCTCCTCTCTCGTTCGATCCTCCTGACTTCAATAAAGGGTTTGCTTAATATTGAAAATTCAATTTAAGACGGCGTGCTCGGAGAACTCCTCGGGCGCGAGCGAGCGATCGCGCGCGCGCGCGCGCGCCTTTCGAAGCTCAGCTGAGTTCGCCACTTTGCCCTACACTTCCCGAGCGACTTCCTCTCCTTTCTCACTTTACCGTGGAGTAATGCAGTTTCCGCCAGGCTGATTCCTTGCAAGTCTGATTTCCGTGAATGAGATTATAGGCTCTCGGGATTAAACAAAGAATGGAAGACAGAGTGGTTCCCTTTATTGGTTAATGACAAGTCCATGCATACACCTAGATCTCTTAAATGTTGAATTCTTACCGACATAGACTAGCAAGGAACTCGATGTCATTTGTGGTAAACCTTCTCTCATTAATTGTAATATCTTTAATAGTTTATTCATCACTGTTTTCGTCATCCTCAGTGCAATGGACGCTTTTGAAAATCTTGTTTGCGTCTGAATCGTGAGTAGTGCGCGCCAGCTGGAAGTCGTTAAAAACAGATTAATATCATCAGGAGTAAAAATAAGCGCTGATACTTTCGGGCCGCTGAGATCGAACCCCGGCCACAAAGAGTTCGTCGTACTTTTGGCCAGTCGGCTGATTCACGGAGTGCACGAAGGATATTTAAATTTACATTTGGAAGGCGTCACTGGCTGGCAGGCGAGCGCGGGAGTAACGGGAAATAAATAGGCGGCTTGTCGGGCGACGATGTTTCTTGTTATAGTCGTCGAGCCTCGGAGGGAGTAAGTGCGCGCAGTTCGTGGCCACGAAGTTTTATTCACTGACAACCAGTTCCTTAATTGAATCACTCGACATGAACTAATTTCCTCGGGCTATCTGCGATCCGAGTCACGATTCGAGCATCCTCCTAGCAAAGAGCCTAGTTTTAAGTCACTGGCCTGCCAATTTATTAGTGGCAATAAGAAAAAAAACCATCTGCTTAGCCTTTGAGTTGGAAATTAGGATATTTCAATACGACACCGGGCTATGTACTTCGTCTTTATGCTCTCGAGTTCCTAATTAATCAAAGGGATTACGCAGCTTGAATACATATTAATTAGTAATTATAATAGTACACAGACATAAAATTGAATATAATGTTAATGTCACAATTGTCGAGAGAGTTTTATCTTGAAAATTCGTGGATCCTTTTTCTAAAATAAGTGGACTCTCCTGCAGGACCATTCTCGTTTGACTCTCGGGTTTAACGAAGTCCCAGCTTATCGAGTTGGAACGTCAAGTTAGGGGGAAAAGATTCGCTTGGCGGAGGAAAATCGCATTTGCCATCGTATGCGATTTAATGTTATTTCCCGGCAGTAATATCCCAGTCCGTCAGCGAGATCCATCCCGGCAGCAAACGCCCCCGAGGTGGATCGACGCTTTTCGTTCGGTTTCGGGCTTATCGTGGACTCCCGGCGATCATCCCCCTTTTCTCGTCTGCTCGTTGCCAGCAGCTCATTCTCCGCGCGTTCCCCTTTCTACCACGGCGCGTTTCAGTTTCACTGGCCGGCTTGGGCGCGCGCGCTCCCGCCGCTAGATAGAGACAAAGCTTTCCGACATAAATAATTTATCCGGGTAGGCGGGCTCCCGCGTCGCTACGGTGTGCCTTGCATTAAATATGAAAACCAATATAAACTTTTCCTCGAGCCCCCGAGAGCGCGCTCGTCCGCCCTTTCTCCTCTTCTCTGTGCCTCACTCTGTCTCAACGGTGTGGGTCGTGTCGGGGTTGATGTACAAGCTCGCAAAGCTCGCAAGTACCCCTTGCACATTTTGCTACTCTTTCCCCATGGACGCAGTTTATAAACGTCTTTTCGCGCTCCATTCATTTCATGATTGATTCTTTCACCCAGTGATGACTAAAACGACTATGCTACTTTGGATTCTCCATTCTACGCGTATGTTATTCCAATGTAGTTTTAACAGATCCTTTCAAAGTCACATGAATTAATTAAGGATCAAAAATGGCAGTGTTGAAAACAGACAATATTTTCGGGATTGTTTGAACTGGGTGAAAACATCCTTTTTTGCCAGTAGTATTCTCGATTCGCCGGAAAGAGAAAAAGTATATTGACGTTTAATCAGACATGGCGCTGGCATACCAGCAGAGGGTTGCTTGCAACCACCAAACTGCAGTATCCAGCTATTCCCTCCGCTCGCTTCTGCTCCACCCAGCAATACGCGTGCTTTTAACGCAACCCTCATATTTCCCGACGTATATCGAGTGCCCGTCACCCCCACAACATGGCTGTTGCAACCCTCGTACGAATTTAAATGCGGACAATACACACGATGGAATTGTGGTGCTCGAAAATCGAGGCAGCCAATAGTATTTGTGTATGTTTTTCATTATCTGTGTAACATGTGTACTTGATAACTCTTGAGTTGTGTGTGGTTAATGTAAGAAAGAAATCAAGTTTATGATATTTAATGCGAGTTTTGCAGCTGGCAAGCAGCTGAGATGGAGCTAAAATTCATTCCAGTTATTCCTCGATGTTTCAGGATGCAGAGACAAAGCCGGAGTAGTTCGGAGGTGGAGGTTGCGCTTATGCGCCCCGTAAGCACGGCTGGCTAATAGCACCGCAGCCCATCCCTGACACCCTGTAGCCACACCAGGTATGAGAGCCTTTATACTCCTTTTTTATGCGACCACTCCTCCTTGCTTCTCTTTACACAAGCACCCGGTCATAAATGCACTCCTTTTTACCAGCAGGCATAAATTCCTCGCTACAGGCGAAGTCTGTTTGAGACGGAACAGGTGCTACTTCATTAAAAGAAATGTCGTTGTAGAAACTCGTCTCAAGAAGATCGTAGTTATAAATCAGTGCATTTGATGTTGAAATGTCTGCTTATTAACATATATTTTAAGCTTCTTATATTATTCCTACGTAAATTGGAATAGCAATTAGTTTTGCTATGGCAGTTCCAGTCTTCTGAGTGAACTGCTAGGATCATTCGCACTTCAGTGTAGTCAGTTTTCAAGTGCGTTGTGCCGTGCTCCTGAACTTTACGTGTTTTTTACACGCGGTTAGTTTTAGTCGGACTCTCCCATTGTTAAGGGTCTCTTTAACGGTCCTTTTAACGAGAGTAATATCGGTTGTTATGCGCTTTCCTCGGATTCGCTTTATGTCTATTGGTGTGCGTGGGACGCGCTGGGTAATGCGGGCGTTCGGTTTCACTAACTACTTCCCCAATCCCTTGGCGCCCAAAGCGCTTTGACAGTTCGCCGACTGAAATGTCCCTCTCACTCGTTATAATGATTTTACATGATTTTACGACGTATTACGAAGCACTAATACTATTACTTCATACTGTATTCAGAGTTTTTGTGATGGTTGCAGTTATAAGCTTCCATAAATATAAAGTATGAAATGTATCGATAATGATTGATCTTCTACATTGGATCGAAAGCTCGTCACCTTTGATATAGATTATTTCATACACTTGTCACACTCTCAAACATTTCAACTTTAAATACGTAATAAATCGTTGATCGTAAAAATCTAGTAAATTGATAGCTTGTCGTAAAGAAAGGAGCAGTTGCACAGGGTGATAAAGAAGCGGGAAAAAAAGGCACGAGTCAGTACGACACTCTTGCAGGAAGCACATTAGGCTCGTTGCGGTGCATGTCCGTGAATTAAACGATGTATTTTATGGCGGTGACAGGAGGTGCGAGTCACGGCGAACGATGGCTCGCATAACTCACTTAATTACGAGCGTAACAAGGTGCGAAACGTCCCGGGACATATCGTTCTCCCGGTCAATGAGAATTAAACGCGACCGCGAGCTAATAATTGCATCCGGCCCATGATTTCTCCCACCATACCGTTTGCATATAGGTACGATACCACCCTTCACTACTAAATAACAAGCTTCCACACTAATCATTGGAATTAGAAATCACTATAAACCGAGGTGACACAGATTAGAATATCAATGGAAGTTTTTTGTTGTATCTGGTAATTCAATCGATTAAAGTATCAATCGACAGAAAGGTCGTAGTTGTGCGTTAAGTCTAAAAATAATACGAATCCCATTATAGTCACCTGAATCGATTTATGTTAAAGGGGACTCGCAACAGGGTAAAGTTGAAGTCGAGGAAGGCGTCAAGGCATCTTGTTAAATCTCCGGGATTCTATAGGGAGGGGAGTTTAAGGCGAGAAGGATTTCACGAATTAATATAAGGATTCCGTAGCGAGGGAGAAACTGGTCGATCGATCAAAGTGAGAGTGAGAGAAAGAGAGAATGGCGACAATTCAAGCGAGCTCGGACGAGAAAGTGGGGCAAGGACTGCGGGAGATCCAGATCTTCGAACGATTTGTTGCCTCGAGAGGAACGGCACGAGCTATGCCTGTAATTTCCAGTTAAGCCACGTGGAACTCACGTTCGCGTTCTCGAGACAGCAAGCGCGCTTGGCAAAGCCCTTTCGCCAAGGACGTGCTTTCCACTTTACCTCGGTTAATTCGCATGTTCACGAAATTAGCTGAATTCGTAATTCGACTGCGTTTATTTTCAAACGCCCCCTTGTATCGCTTAGGAAGTTAATTCCACCATATTAACGTTTTAGTCTTTGACTACTATCTATCGGCAAACGATATCTTCTGCACAATGATTGTAATTGTTGATAAAGTCAAATTATTGTCACTAAGAATCCATCTGTACAAAAGTGGACATACAATGCAGCAGGCTAATATTAGTTCTAAATATACATATTGTACATAAATATATGTTCGAGATGTATAATTAATGTCGTTCCAAATGAATTTCACCTCGAATGAGCTATCAGCAATGCCGTAAGCAAACACTACGTGAGATGTTAATTTGTGTATGGGGAGAATGGTATTTAAAATCCGGCCACGCTCGGTGATCGTGTCACCGCTGAAATATTTGCGGTTGGGAACGGACGTAGCCCTCTCTTTACGGTAATAGTCGTCCCGTCGATTTACAATAATTTTACAGGCGGCTAATTAGCAATTCCAATCGATTCAGCCGGCTCGTCGATGGGTGTGGGCCCTTCGCAACCGGTCCGCCGATAATCTACCTGGACGAGACTCGCACACATAGAGGTGGGGGTATATATTTATATGGGGACACCAGTGTATATTGAGGCAGTCCCGAGGGAGCATCCGATCGGAGTACCTGCACATAGGAAAAGCGGGGAAATAGCATAAAGCCTTTATGCCGATTGGAATATTGGCTCATCTGCTAGCTCGTAAAAGGGAATATAGCGAAGCCTGTATTCCAAAAGTCACTTTAATCGTACTACTTCTCAACATACAAGACTTCGGTACATTTGTCGATGCGTCGACCCTTTTGTTAGATTTGCCTTCTCTATATTTTTATTACCTTTTAGGAATTTGCATTAGTTTCTATTCGAGTTGAAGATTAAGTTAGACACTTGAAAAGCAAGCATATTTTAATCAGGAAAGGTATATCTGACTTAAGCTTAAGAGGCAGGAATTAGGTTTTACTGAGTAACGAAGGCGTAAAGATGTTTTTATGGTTTACAAGGGATTCGATTAGTAGACAATCGCTTTTTCTTACTACTTTTATACGGTCGAAATTGTAAAGCCTTACACGGCTTCCCCATTCATAGGCCGTCGGCGCGCGAGTGTTTCGAAAGGTTTCAACCGATCTTTCAGTCACTGGGTGGTCGATGAAATCGCTTGATAGGCGACTCGGGTTCCGATAAAACCGCAGCGAGCGAGGTTCGGGCTTTTTCATGTGAATACCGACGCCGGCATCCTCGAGTAAGAGGCTTTTCGGGCGTGGGACATCGCTTGCCTCCTACCTACCGTTTCTGACAACCTCCAGCACGCATGAAAATGTTATGTGCTTTTCGGCCGCTGGAACGGGAAACTTCTTTCTCTTCCATGACATTTCGGTGTCGAGCGTGTTTCCTGGCACTCCCGTTGCTGGTAGATGTTGACGCGAGCCTTCCCGAATGAATTTCACCCGTGAATGCTAAAGCTGTCATACCTTGCGCGTTCTCGTTCGACGAAAAATATCTTGTGCAAGCATTTTGGTCATTTGTTTTCAATTTCATCACGCGTAATTCCTTTTTTCATTAATATTAAAATTAGAATGAAAGAAACTTAAAGAAATGTTCCTAATTAGTTTCCTTAAGTTATTTAAAGACTTAACAGTCCATTTCTGCAGTACGATTCATAACATTTTCAATAGTTGAGTGAAATCGTAAGTCACTAGAGTAGAGCGCAGTGCGTTGGCATCGTTACAAAAAAAGGACTAGAGAGGATTTTTGCAAGCGGTGAATCGATAGATAGAAGTGATTCCGAGAAATTGCCCGATGGGAGCGGCATTCGATTTCCAGAGCTTATCTTAGGCAGCGAGTGGCCGGTTCGATGAAAGTGTTATGTGGGGTTTTCGAGGTCGCGAAGGCGTACTGTTTCCACGTAACTGTTTGCACACCGGTCGATAAAGAGCCTGGCGGAGGTGTTGGCGCGCGAAACTAGGGATGGCGATACCGCGATACACCAAAATCCGCCGCGAAGCCGCGTTTGCATAACGTTTTTGCCGAAAGCTTTCGCGTTGAAAACCAGAAAAGCTGGCAGTCGCGCGCGCTCTCCCTGTGAGAGGGGTTTACGCGATACCAGCGTATCAAATAAATTTCGTTTATGCGTTGCTCGCCCCGAGGCTTTGTGCCTGAACCCCTCAAGCGCCGCGCTTATGAAAGGATTTCACTGCCAAAGTGAGACTGGTCGGCATCCAAGCAGCTGCAAGGTTTATGGCTCTGCCGCTTGCCGATTTCAGCCGTCATGCTTGAACTGGCCTATACAATTCTCTCGAATCAGGCCTGATTGTAATTAGGAGTTCTTGCAGGCTTTCCCAAGTCCTTAAGTTCTTGCAGGTAGAATGGAAATGAGGGTACGATTGAGAGTTAACACCTTACGCTTTGGTTCTCAGTTTGTTTTGTTCCCATTCACAGTTATATTACATTTAGATTGGTTGAAACTTAGATGACTGTTAAACTTTATTCGCTTAACTTCCCTTTTAAAGTACAATGTAATAAATGCACGTTTGATCAAATGTGTCCGATGTTATTTATGTTGTTTAAATTATTTGAGATTTCCTGGATTAGTTCGTAGTTGAGTCCCCTTACACAATGATTGGGAGACTGATGGTAGTAGGATAGTCCTTGTTAAGCGCGCCTTGCTAACGCCACGATAGGCCATATCAAGTGGCAGCGTCAAGATTTCACGTAGGATTCTACCGGGACAGCCAGGTGGAGATAGATCTCTCACTCAGTACGTGTCCCGCATGAATATTCAATCGGCTGGCACAAGCTGGATGTTGCAATGGCATTACGCCGCTCTAACAGAGTTCAAGTTCCGTCGTGTTTACAAGAAACGACCGAGTTTTTACTTCGTAAATCCGACTAGGAGCGTAGTTCATTGACAAAAAGAGGACTTTTCTGGTAGCGAACGCCGAGAATAACGTAATGCGTCTATAGTTTGCTTACGAGGACTTTTTGCTCGATCGAGTGCAATTCGCTTGCTTCCCGGGAGATTTCGCAAAAAGTCCAAATAGGGCGTCCTTAGTTTGGAGAGTGGTGGATGCTAACGTCCGGAAATTATTCATGAAGGCGGAAAGTTTGTTGTGGAAATTCTAATACCATCGACAATCCTATTCGCTCGCTCTCCCACTGGCTGCCTGCACTGTACGAGGGAGACCGCTCTTTTTTTTCACGTCAGCCGCAGCTGCACGGCTTTTTACGGGAAAAGCGGCACGGTAATAAGCCGCGTGCTTCCGGCCTCGATTTATAGACGAGCAGCTTTCCATGCGGGCATATACTCGATATTGACAATTACAACTGCGATAACGGTAGCGATAAAGTACTAGAGACTTGCATACAGACCCAGCCCGGTGCTTATAGAGTAATGAAAGACTCTTGGCGAATTAGTGCAGCTGCTCTTTATTCGAGGTTCTTCGCAAGTCAGTGAAAGCGAAGCGGAATCGTTAAAGTTATCCCATTGCATAAACTTAAGTTCTTAGGTACTACGTACAATAGAAGTCTGTTTGTCGATCGATAGTTTAATTGGCCGTCTATAAATAACACGGATTTATGTGAGAGTATATCCATCAAACGTTCGTCGACGCTTCAACTCACCTAAACTGTCAATCGATAAAACCTCCGGTAGTATTTTTCCAATAGCCATAACTCTTTTGGAACCTTCGGATGTCGATTTCAAACTACTTCTCGCACCATAGCACTGCTCAGTATTAGTAACATCGTGGATAGTAAGTAGAAGGATTAAATTAAAGTAGATTCGTTGGAGGAGCATCGAAAACAGTTTGAAACGCTTAAAATTAACGTGATTTAAAGTTTCGTTTCCTGTCTTACTCGGCTTCGTTTCCTCTTTGTTTGCGCGAGGGTGGAGCATAGTAGTGGAACGAGAGTTAAAACGGGAGCGACAGCAGAGGTAAAGGGTTATCGGTGTGAGCAGCGAGTGGTCTATCCCTCGCAATTAACGTTGAATCACGGTTTGCGAGTAGTGCGCGCTGCCCGATGTTAAATATTTTCTTTATAATTCGCCCGTTGGGGGGCCACGGGAATAACTGTTATTAAGCGCCGTTAAATGTTTCCCTCGTAATTTCCGGCCGCGGCTACGGCCACGGCCGTAATCGTTTTTCGCGTGCGAGCCCTCGCAACAATCGTGTGAGCGCGTATGTGCACACACGCTGCTATGCACAGTGCATGTACTATAGCCGCGCGTATGTTGCACAATTAACCGTTGATTGTAAAAGTCGGCGGACGCACACGGCAACTGTAATTCGAATTCATACGATCGATCGAATGACCGGTCGCTCTTCCATGCTGTTTGAGAGGGGCACACACACACACGCGTGCATACGCCCGCGTTTCCGTAGCTGTTTGCTGCGGCAAACTGATTTTTCGCCGGATGAACATGCGGGCGTAATACTACACGAATCGCACTTTATGAAGTGGTAACTCGAGCCGGGACCGATAAAATCTTGCATACGAATACCAGCAATAAAACAGTAGTAATCAAAATACATTTGACGTCAGAGCGATTTGAAATATTCAGAAAAGAGTGTTTTGATATCTTTCTCTCCTATCAGTTTAGCTATCAAGCGTACATTTCTCTAGCGAGATAGATCATCCGTTTTTCTTTCCAACAAGTGTACCTCATCGGTAGTAACAGTATGCTCGGTATTTACGGGTCGAGAGCGTGAAACGGATTTCCATAAATCGTCCGCTCGCTTGTCGCAACGGAGAAAAAAGTTCACTTGCCGAGGTGGGTGGTGGACGGGCGGTGTAGCATGGCAGACGGGATCGTGCGCGCTGGCAGTATAGGATTTTCGGTGTCCCGGAAATTCCGGGCTACAAATTCGCGCAAGTATGCGCGCGAGGATATTGGTCGCTTGACCTCGTAATAAATTTTATAGGCCGCTGGACCAAGCTAACGAGGCTGGGTGCGTGCACGCGAACGGGTAATGGACATTCTCTGCTAATCCAGCGAGAAATCGATGGACGAACTCTCCCTTGCACTCGCTCCAACAACCCTCCCCGTTCGCTCTCTCACTCGTCCCTCTTTCGCTCTTTCTCTCGCTTCGGGCACAAACATGCACACACGCTCGGCTTCGATCGGTCACAGGTGGTTCTATCGTGGTTAGAACAGCGACCTGTCATGGTTATCGATGATCGATTCGCACGTACCTACCTACGAAGCTACGTACGTGTCGTTGACACGCCGGCGGCGATGCACGGCAATTATTTACGTCGCCGAATCTGTAAATGGGCGGACTCAAGCGCACTCCCCCTTTCCTCCATCAACTTCATAACTCCCGGAACAATTTTCGATTTGCCATCCAGTGACGATAAATCGCGCGGAGAGAGCCTGCGAGCTGTGCTGCCGCTCGCACTCCTAACGAGCGACACACTATAATAGCCTTAACGGGATATTTAATCGGGTGACGCACTCGACTATACACCGCTGCCTGACGCTTATCGCTCGTTACGATGCACTTTTAACGTGGTTTGACGGAATAATCAGCGCCTACCTTTCTCGGGTCAATGGCTAATCGGGTTTTCGTGGGCTCCGGAAACTAATGCAGCTTCCTAGTTTCTGGACTTCGGGCCGATCGGCAAAAAGGAATTTCCCCGGGGGGCATCATTAATCATTGCTAGTCATGGTTAATAATAACGGCTGAGTAATTCTGGTGAGGTAGATTTAAAAAGTTATTATTATTTTCGTACATATTGTTTTGCGGCCTTCGAGAGCGGCTCGGGTGTTTATGGAGCCAGAGTCAATAAATCGATAGCCGTTTGTCCACAGTCTCTTGACCGGCTTTATTCAAACTATTTTAGTTATCCTCCCACGCGCACTGTTAATTCCGATACTTCATTCGCTCCGTAAAACTTTCATTACTCCCTCATGCGAAATCACAAGAGGCTTGTAGGGAGAAAAATCACGAGGGACTAAGTGCCCTCTATTTTCGGTGACCTATTCGTTTTTTGCTGCGGCCAACTAGACGGTGGCGGTTAGGGTTTGGGGGGAGAAAGGTCGGGGGCAAAGCGAGCGGCTATAAGTACCGCCACAATTAACTCACTTACGAACCCGGCCACCCGTTCGATCTCTCTCTCTCTCTCTCTCTCTCTCTCTCTCTCTCTCTCTCTCTGGTGCGTACGGCTTTAATTTGCGCCAGTAATTAACCGCGAATTTCACGCTACCACTCACGAGCGGGTGCGCAAATATTAGGTCTCGCCACCCACGCGAGACAGCCGCGTACACGATTTTTTGGCCTGTCACTTCAAACTGTTGTCACCGCGCACCCATTAATTATTTTTTAGCTAATATTGTTACCAGTAAGACGTCGGAGTTTTAAGCGTCGTTGAATCTCTTTGTGATAATCGGTCAGTCCTGCAATCGTTTTACCAAAGATTATTTGTAAAGATTGCTATCTCACTCGATGAAAGTTTTTGGTTATTAAGAAATACATTTACAAATATTTTGCTACACAATTATGAAGTGTGTACAGTTTGTAGAACTTTTTGTATCGCTTACACTAGAATCGAGTTTATGTAGGTTTCCTGGATTGTCGACGAGTCTGCCGATGTATCAACGGTGTCACGACAGGCATACAGATCAGTGATTGAAAAGGAGCTTAAAATTCAGATGCAGCATCCTGGCCAGCGAAGTTCGGACCACCAGCTGCTCCCGTGCAGCCAGTATCGCGATCAATCACGTTGTTTCCGGCCACTTTTTCAGCGCTCCTGGTCGTTCTCAGCTTTTTTGGCCTATTTTATCGAAAACTGGCCGCGAATCTTTCGCCGGCTGTGCTGCACGAATCGTCGATATGAGATAAAGCGTAAGTGAGAGTGAGAGTAAGAGAAAAGGATTAGCTCAGCGTGTAATAATTTATTGGGTTTAACGGGCGAAACGAGTCGATCGGTTCGCCCATATTTATGCAGCCCGGATCGTGACGAAATGCTCAGTTCGCCTCGTACGTCCTCTCGAATAAGTAATAATGACAAGCATAGCATGCTGTCCCCGACAGACACGGTTCGCCCGTGTAAACGCGCGGTTGTTCGCTTTCGCATCTGTCCATTCGGCTGACCAGCAGCCGAGTAATTGAGGTCTCACCGTTTGAACACTACCGCATTGAGTGCTCGTGAAATATTTCACTTCGATTTGCTCTACATATTAAACCTCTGATTTATTGATGAACTATTAGTTACTGCAAGGATTGTCAGTACATATTAGCACAGTCGCTTCATAGTTGGATAACTACCTTGATCCTTTACTTCCAATATTCTCTGTATTGGGTTCTCGGCTGAGCTCGGATTATACTATAGTAACATAGATGTGGAGTGAGTTTTAGGTCCGAGTGGGGTTCATTTTCAAGTTCACTGAGCGCGGCGCGCGGTCTCCTGCGAGTCTTTTGTCTCGAGCAGGAAAGAAAGAGCATGGCACACACACGGCACTTGAAGTCGCCGCCTTGAAGTCAAAACCGGTTTCGCGAAAACCGCTTGTTCGCTGCTTTTCATGCGAGCATGGCGAATCCGTATGTGGCGTGCGTTCGTGCAACAGCCGTGTACAGCTCTCGCGTGTTAAAGCCTGACAGGCTATCGCTGCCGATGACTGCCTGTATCAAATGGGATTTGCTTATTTGTCGGGGCGCCCGAGATAATTTATCTGTGGGAGGCGTGTTCAACGGGATTTCACACTGATTAGGTATTTATTGGTTTACTTATTCGTTATCCGTTTTCCGTGGCTCGATCGTGAAAGAAATCGTTGGGCGAGTAAAACAAAGATGCAATTAGTGATACACGGAAACGAAAAGGCCGCCGTGGCAAACGGCCTTTAACAACGTTGCAAGAGGAGGCCAGCAGCTTAGCAGGCGTGACGGTTTGGTCAATCTGGTCTGGGGGCGCTTCTCGAGCGTGCAAAAAATGCTTTCTTGCCCAGTGGCCGCCGCCGCCGCCGCCGCCGCCGCCGCCGAGCTGGATTCGGTACCGTTATTTCCGCGAGGCGTTTACTTTAGGAATGCACCGCTCTCGTACTTGCTCGGCACGTCAATTGGAATGCGTTCCGCGTTGTTTTACAAGCACTCTCTACTCTCTTCGTTAACCACGTGTATCTGTTATGCTAACTACAGCGCGCGTCGCTATTATTCACAGCCTCTTCGCTCGCGTCACCGTCTCGCTTAAAGGGAAAGTTTCAAATTGAAAGTGGCTGGCTTCACTTATCCCAGCGACTTCCTGGTTCTTCTTCTTCTAACTCCATTGGCATAAATCGTTCAAGCACACTGTGGCAGTAATTTTGATTAGAGCATATTTTTCGTGTACGTCCCTGCTTAAGTAGATCAAATTACTGTCCCATTGATTAGATGTAACTCCTATGCTGATTCGACTATTTCCGTACTAGGAAGTCATCTCTAAATTGTTAAGAAAGGAAATCGTACGTCAATTGCAATCAAACTATTAAATCATTCTGTCTTTTATATCGCTTGAGGAAAGCATAAAATCAAGAAAATGTTTTATGTGTTTGGTAACAACGTGTATTTAAATGGAGTAAAATATGCGTGGTACACATGAATGTATTCGAGCTTGGTATCCATAGATTCGCGATTAACAGAGCGTTCCTGTCCTCTTCGCTCTCGCATTCCCCATCGGGGGCGTGTTGGCGTGGAGCAGAGGGAGACTCGACAAGTGTCCGTGGAGCGAAGTCAACCAGAGAGAGAGAGAGCACATTCAATGAATATTCACGGAACGCTTTACGCTACGCTCGCGCGACGAGTCATTTGAATTTATACCTATGGCGGATTATTCCTTCACGTAAAATCCCATCCGGCCCACCTAACTCCCACTTTACGCGAGACTACGAAATATTCGGGAAACGCGCGCGCTCCCGCATTCGAAACTACGCCTCGTAATTATGACTTGAGTATACAAGTGACTTGATACAGTCATTGTCGCGGTCAAATTACGTTTAATTGCATACTTGCCAGAAATCCAAATACAGTTGTTCTACGTGCTGGCACAGTTCTCCAGGAATAAGATTGCTCTTCATCGAATCGACGAGAGGAAACTTTCGAGAAACACCGATGAAAGGCGTAGCGGCTGAAGAGTAACTCGAGTTTCCCATCTCTTTCACTAGCATCTTTCTGCGCGAGAGTAAGTTGAAGTTCATTAGAGCGGGTAGCATCCATTCTCGCGGCGATGCAACAGTTTCGAGAGTGAAATAGTCCAATATTTTAATCCGCACCACTCATTAAGAAGTAGAAACATGGCGGATGAGGAAAGTACTTAAAAGTTTCTCTCTCTCCCTCTTTTCCGTGACCGCGCACGATTCTATACTACTGGCTTGAATAGAGAAGTTTGAAAATGCAGCAACTCGCTGGGTTTCCTTGCCGGCGAGCGCGGCTTGGTAAGAGGCTAAATCGTTCCGTGAGGCCGCCAAGTTTACGCCGTTTCACTCGGACGATCCTCCAAATGAACTTCATTAATAATATTCTCACCAAGTTTCTGGCCTTAGTCGCTCGCGTGTACCTCTAAGTACTTAGCAACTAGCCCGGCATTTCATTGGACCGAATTTCAACTTCGTCCGACCTCTCGAATCACAAATTCAAGATGGCTTTTGTTTCTCGATTTCTCATGACAACGTGCTCATTTTTATTCGTTGTATCATTGAAAGTACACCAGTAGAAAAATAGAATGAATTAAATAATATTATTAGAAAAATGAAGAGGATAGTTTTAGAATTCTGGGAATTGTGGGAGGTTTAATTAATTTATTGTTGGAACAGACTTCTATCTGAATTCTGATTTAGTGAACCGATTAATGAGAGACATATCCGAACCTCGGCGTATTCTTTAACAAGGACACTTCGCTAATGACGTATGCGCCTTCGGTTTCGGGGTAACGGAGAAAAAGCACGTTCCTCTCTCTGGAATCTTCATTCGCCCCTCACTCCGGGTGCAGTTAGCCGTGATCTGTTGTGAGTACACAGCAGTCGGAATCCTCTTCGTGGAAGAGGAGTGAAAAAGTTTTTCAGCTCGTTACGGCTGTCGCTGAAAGAGGGAGGTAGAAATCAGGTGGGAAGAGGAGACACCAGGGACGCCAACTTAAAGTTTCCTTGCTCTCGTAGCTCGACTTTTCGGTGAACCCAATTTCGATCGTTTCAATCGTGGGATTCAGCTATTCGAAGCAGAGTAACCCCATGCTATTCTTGATTCAGGAATTATTAAGGCGCTCCTCCAACGCTGCGAACTTTTAAAGATTCAGGCTGTAATATACCTGCACCCTGTCCTATTGAATTCGCTCTGAAAAGAACTCTGTAAGAGAGGAGTCTTTTTTGTCAATCCTCCTTCGTCATTAACTCGTCTAGTGTAATGTCATTTCACATAGAAATCTTGTGCAAGAACCGAGCTGGCTTGTTTCTTTTTTCCTAGAGTAAATCTATTCTCAACGAAGATATGTATTCAGAATTCTTCTATTCAGATTGAGTTTAATTCTCCCCAAATTTTCGAGGGTTTTCAGAGTTGAAAAGTGCATGAAAGTTTAACTATTCATCTTCGACAGCTTACGAAGAATCAACGTTCCGCTATTTACAATCGTGCTTGCTTTGTTTCAAGTTCATTGGGCGAAGTTTGAATTATCAAGATTCGACCTGTGCAGGAAGTTTACTTTGGGTGACCTCAAAGACTCAAAGGGATCTTCGCCTGGAAGGAGAACGTTGTAATACGCTGATTTAATTAGTTCCCAGCTTCCCTCCCCAGCTTCCACTTCATCTAGCCGCTGCAAACGGCTCCCTCACTTCGTCCTAAAGCTCTCTTTCCTTACCCTTTCTTTCACTCAACGTGTTAATTTCCCTTCTTCCTTCTTGTTTGCCCATCTCGCGTGCAGCTTTGCCTCGCGGCAAAGTGGCGCCGCGACTTTTTAATCCACTTGCTTAATAGAAAGAACTTTTCAAGCGGTTTTGCGCGAAAACTCACGGGCTTACACCGAATTTAAGCGGCCTCGGCTCCTCGTGCAACAAGATTTTGCTGCCGGCTTCGTCGTGTTAAAACCTGTGTTACGGAATCTTATTAAAAAGAGTTCTTCCTTGCAATTCTCTGCTCTCAAACGCTGTAACAGGAACGACATACCGCAGCTTCTCGCATTTACATTTCAAAGGCAATCCCAAGTAATTTGGAACCCATAGATTGATGTAAGAAAGTATTCTCAAAATTTAAATATGTACAAAAAGATATACCATTCTATTATATGTTCGACAACAATATAATCTGGTTATAAAATTTCTTCTCCGAATTTTCTAAGCCGGGTCTCGTAAGTTACTTGGAAAAGTGGAATCCTTAGTGGTGGGGGGAGGGTGACAAGTGGCCCTCTATAAAGGAGGATTCCAAGGCGAAAGACGCAGTCGAAGAAGAGGCAGGTATACGAGCAGTTGGTTCCTCGCAGTACGCGCGGCCCGGTGTCCCGGGTGTTTAATATTTAAACAGGCTGACGACGCTGTTCTAAATATTTATATTTCCAGTCTCCCTTTCTTCAATTCCAGTCCTCGCCCCTCTCACCACCAGTACATACTCTGCCTACATTTTGTTTTCTCACTTTCTCGGGTACTCTTTCCCGAGTGCGAGACTCCTCTTTTCCGCTGGAGTCACACGCGCGCCTCCTATGTGTGCGTGTCGTTTTTGGTGGCTGGTAATGAAATTGCCAGCTAAAGGGGCTCTGTCTCGCATGCGCGCGGCATTTCCTTTCCCCTTTCTTTTTTTCCCAGCCAACCTGGAACTCTTCTCTTGCCACTACTAATTTCTTTTATGCCGCATCCCTTCTCTCTCTTTCTTCCACGTGTTCCCCTCTTTCTCTCTTCTTCTACTTCTCACAGCTTAACGTTTGGAACAGCCGTCTCGTCCTCCCCTTTGCGCAAATACCCTCTCGCTACTTTCGGCGGTGGCGCGTGCTCACGTGCCTTAATTTGCATCCGTTCAAACTCATTAAAGCGTGTTGCGATCTCCGCCGACTCGCTTTGTTTTCTACCCCGCTCTACGCTCTCTGTGCTACTTTCGTGATACACCAACTGTGCTGCCTGCCACTACGACTAGTTCACCAGCCAGCAGAGTAAATTTTATTAAGCTGCTGGCGGACTTCCGTCAGTTGACCCGTTAAGTTGGCTGGAGAGAGAGACCAGTGGATAGTGAGTGGAGCTGTCTAGTTCCGTACATTCGAGTGATACATTCGAGTCAAAGTGAATATATAAACTTCACCATTTTCGTAGTATTTATAAAATATGAAATTCTACAACAATCAATCGCGTTTACAATTGAAATATCCGACATTCTATTTAGCAATTAGAATATTTCATCCAATGATTTCGTAGATGAAAGACACGCGAGTTGAGAGTGTGTAATTGAAATCTTTACGAGTGTGAATACAGCGGATCTGGTGCAATGAACTAGAGCCCCGTTCCAATCCATTAAGTGGTACTCTGCCACCAGGGTCAGCGATAGAATCGTCCGAGCACGATCACGATACAAGCACTCCTGAAGCCCGTGATCCCGACCACCTGATTATCGTTCACCGCGGTGCCCCCGGTGAAGCCACAATCGACGTGAAATTACAATCTCAAGGAAGTCATCAGACAGGAGACGGGAGCAGTAGACGTATGCATGCCGCAGCTTTTGGTGGTGCAAGATTATAGTCGAGCGAAGAAGCTATCCTCGAGAGCAATTCAGGGGCTCGTGTGTACCTTGCAGATTATCATGCATAGATTACCAGCGATTATATTGCTCCGGAACTTGAGGCTGGCATCCCAGTGTTATGCTCAGCCCCTTGTTCCCCCAGGAATTCTATTCTCCAAGCTACTATCCGAGCAAGCGATATGTTGGCAGTTCTGCCCGCCACTTTCAAGTGAATTGGCATTGCTCTTGACTGCACATCATTTTTAACTGGCGATTAAAACACCCCCGGAACTCGCAGCAGCAGCTTCTGGTGCATCAGTTGGTGACGCTTGTATGTGAAAATAGGAGCGCACCTACGCAATATCGTGTTTCCAACACGCGGAATCATCTCACCGTTGCTATGTCTGGCTTGATAAAATTGTGCCATAATTTCGGGACACGCGATACCCGGATAGTATTACCTGCTGTGTAAATCGGACGCAAGGGTGCCATGTAGGTGTTAACTTTCGAGACTCGCACGCAAACGCTCGTGAGGATATAATATTCTACCATGATTCCTGCGGCGCGTATTTCGCCTGGTTTTCAATTAGCACTTTACATTGGCTCGCTCGTGTAATACAAATCCTTGATAATTCAATATACCCAATTCCGTCCGGTGTGAGCACGTATTGCACCAGCAGTGTGCATCTCATAATCACCAAACTGTTCCAATTTTATTTTCATTTACCAAATTAATATCGTTGACGCGTGAGAAATTCCCCATGGGAAATCGCTTTTCGGTCAGAATGAATTAAATATCAACCGATCGCACGATCGCTGGAAAACTTCGGGAAAATGGTCCTTTTTTTGTTAAAGTGTATAATCATAGGAATCTGACACGAAGTAAAATTTTATTACATATCAGCAAATGATCAGTGACGGATGATAAACGTTCAGTGAGTTTCTTTTATATGAATATCGAAGGTCATAAAGTCTGCGCTCAGTTATCCCAAAAGGGACGTCGATCTAGTAACTTCACGTCACAATGGTGCAGTGTTTCCATAGGGTTTTGTGAGTGCTATGCGAATTGAACGTCTCCCAGTTCGGAATCCGCTTTCTCGGTCGACCTGGATTTTCCCACGGGCAGGTTTACCAGGAATCTGGGTCTCCATCCGATAAACTCGTTATGCGTGGCCAACGTGCCGCGTCCTCGGTGCATATCGATCGCATTACCTTCCAAGGACCCGCCATAGTTATCGGTTAATTCGCCGAACAACTACGGCTACGGATACCTCAACTTTGCATAGACTTTGAAATAGAAACAATTCGATGAATCGTGTATGATTTCAAAAACCGACATAAAGTCCGCTGTATTTGATTTCATGCAATGACGTTTGAAAAGCCTTGAACTTTGAAGCAGGTAAACAAGCGCCGGGAACGCGCAATGATTATCCCTCGGCTTCATTGCCACGCTGACGAAATGAGCAATGGAAAGTTCGACAACGAACTCTTGCGTGCACACGGTGAATGTAGAACGCATGCAATATCGGGCAGAGTAAGTCCTCTCCCGGGCTCATCTACCATCGATACTCAAGTTCTATTACTGGAAATTCCATCGGATTACACTGTGTGCGCTGAATATCGCCGGGAGATTAGACTTTCGGCTAACTTTGCCGGTATAGTAAGCAAAATATGCCACAGGAATTTGCCTAACAGTTCTTCGACAATTATGCAATATGCAATATCATATATCATCAAGTATCATCCTGTGGTAAATTGTTTAGATAGCTTTTGAGATTTTGTGCCTCGAGCTTTGGTATTTATTATCACTATTATCAGTAGTTTCAACAATTAGTTTCTAAAATATTTTATTCAACATACTCAACATACAACTGTGAATGATTTGCACACGAAAAGTTGCGAAGGAAAGCAGATTAGGAGATTGAAAAACAGGTTAAAGTCGCGTATCGCTATCATTGTGAGTTTGAATTGAATTCGGGTCGGAAATCAGAGTCAAGTGAAGGCAGTATGTGTGCATCGTGGTGTCAAAAGTCGAGAGGGGCCGGGATTCGCGTCGGTCGTGGCATAATCCACCACGCCGAGCATGTTAGCCCGCATCCGAATTAACAAGATCATCCTCATTCAAGCGTGAATCCGTGAACACCCGTTGCATGTGGGCTTCCGTGTACGGTGCACGTGTGCGGTGGTATTGGCGCGTGCAGGAGCAGCTAAGCGACTATGAGGAGTGCGCGTGTGTCCCGTTCCTCGTACATAGGTGAAGGCATCGAGTAATTGCGTTAGTCGGCGAATTAATTAAGCCGGCGAGGGTTATCAATGCCTGGTCCAAGGCGCCCAGCCTGCCTAAGAGACTATCGATCGCATCTCGATCGCCAAGGATACGCTTCGGGCACTAAAGCCACGCTGATCTTCGACCCGAATTCTCCGCACGTATCACTCGCGATCTGTTATCTGCTAGGAGTACTCAGCTAATTATAGCCTCTAATTATATTCCCTCTGTGTCAAAGAGCCAACCAACACGGTTATATTATCGTTATTGGATCCGCCCGATTTCCGTCTACCGCAGTCACACAGCTTCCTCGTGATCTTTACTAGAGCTGCAAGAACTTACTTCTCCAAGTATCACTGTAAATTCAAGTACATAGCACGAAATGGGATGTTCAATAGTTTCAAATAGTATATAATTTACAGAGGTGTTTGAAGAATCATGCGCTATTTCAAAGTGTTTCTGTTATTGACGTTTGGTGATAGAGTGGGCGATATAGTAGGCCGGGCAACGTCAGCTATCTTAAATCTCAGGGACGCTGGAGTCTCGTCGGTGCACAGACGGCGAAGGTTGCATTCGCGTAAAAGCTGGCGAAAGGTGCTCCTCCCACCTTGTATTCTCCCTTGGCTCCTCTCTTTGCCGCGGGAAAATAAGAGAACGGTCCGCTTCACGGGCAAGGAAAAGCGTCGGTCTGGATGGGAGTCGGAGCATCGATCCTTGCCATCCTCGTTCTCGCGATAAGGCTGTCTTCCAGGCCTTCCTTTCAGGAATTGCATTCGCCCGGCCGCACGCGCGCCCGCCCCATCGTATTCCTTCCTGCATTTGCAATCGCGATTCCGCCTCGCCTGTAAAGTTAATCTTGCCGAGTGACGCTCGGTGCAGACTCCTTCCTTTCTCTAACGCATGTTTGTATAATGCAAGGATCGCGTTAACACTCCAGCCAACGAAGGTTTATCATTTCCAGCCTTCCACCGCCTTTCCTAGTTACTGATAAGTTAATTCACTTGAGATGCATCTTTTATAAACTAGTAATTGGAATTTGAAACAGAAATAAGTAGAATCATTATTGTATCAATGGAAAAAAGTTTTCGGTATTGGAAAGAGTATTGGGAATAGTTTAAAACTTAGCTATGACTATTTTTATACATAGCGCACACTTTAAAGGTGAAACGAACGTCCTAGGCATTGTTATTGTATACATATAGGAAGGAAACTCGAGAGTGCGCATTTGTGTCTCGGAGAAAGAGTGTTAGGATAGGTGAAACGCGTGGACGGATGCTGTGTGCCGTTTAGCGTCTCTCAGTGCGCGGCGGCGATTGTGTCGTCGAAATGAGCAGGTATTTGAAGGAGCGAGCGAGAGCTTGCGTCGGCGAACAATGCGCGCACCATTTCAATAGCGTGAAAAATGGGTGAAGTTCTCTACGGGATTACGCAAGCCGCAGCCGACGTCCGCTTTGTGTTCGTCCGCCGCACTGGTAACAGGTGGTCTGAAAAGTATTGTAAATAGAGCTTCACCAACGGAACGATTCCACACTGCGATCGAGCACTTCAACTATCCGGAATTCGGATCTAATTAAGAACGCCAGTCAGTTTCGGCCGCTCGAGATTATTCAGATCGTTCGTGCCGTCCGGCTAGTCCCTTCGAATCCTATCGGGATTTGTGCCAGTGAAATTTAATGGGATTCATCGATTTCGGCGATGAGCGCGATAAGAGGTCTCCGTGCGGCAACTTTTCATCGCTGTTTCCTGCCCTAGTAATTTAGCAATCCTCGCCCTTTCGTTAATAACATGCATTTGAATATCATCGAAAACCTTTGTATTTTAACCGCAGTGCATTTGATTAAGATTCGTAGTTGAACCAAAGTTAAATAGTTCGGTCAAATGATATTTTGATAATACGAGTTAGTTAGAACGCACACGTAGTATCCAAGCTCTTGTATTATATACAGAATTTAAAACCTTCCCCGATAAAATCATTATCGAGTAAAAGGTATTTAGTGAATGCGACTTTGATCATTCGGCGTTCACGTGCAATTTGAAAGGTCAGAAGATCAAACTGCCGAACCTGGGAATCCGATTACTGAGATACTCGTCGCTTTCAGCGCAAAACGGCAAATTAATTGAAGCGGATAATTGGTCGGACGGCAGTGGGGGTTGGAGAGGGTCCTCAACAACAAGGGGATCGCAGTTGTACACGGGTGTATTCTTCACAGAGCCGGCGGACGGGAATAAGCCCGCAATAAGTTTCCGAGAAGGGTGTACGTCGTATTGGCCTCTCGGCACGAGGACACACGGACAAAGGTGAGAGCATGTGAGCGATATAGAAGAGCGACGGAGGATGAAGGCGAAGCTACGACACGGGATATTGCCGGTGCCAAGACGCCGGATGTGTGAGCTCGCCAACCACCGACTTTACTCTCCGCATCCTCCTCCTCCTCCTTCTCCTCCTCCTTCTTTCCCGCCCGTTGGAACTTTATATCGATGTTCCGCGATACGTCCCCCTATTTTTATTTGTAATCCCCGTGAAATTTACGAGCGGCAAACTTTCACACAGCAAGTAGCGCACGCGCGATTGTACTTTGCCCCGTGTGGAATTAATACATATAGTCTAGATATAATGCTCGGCCGAGTGAACACGTTTTAATGTATCATCACACTCCGCACGAGTGAGGTGATATCTCGCGTCTGGAATATTTCATGCATTCCGAATGCCCCGACGTTTCGCACTCGTTTCATACTCGGTGTTTCATGACAAACATGCCACCGGTCTTTTGGATGGAAGTGATTTCTTTAAGTGAGTCTGCATATGCACGAGAGTTGAACAGCTTGCAATCGTTTTATAGTATATTTTTTATGGCAGAGTAATTGTTGGAATAGTTTAATGGAGATGTCAGGAATGAAGTTATGAAGTCAATGGTGAATAAGTGAATTCCATGGAATATGGTGATTTTCATCTTGTTATAAATCCGATTAGATTTGGTAGAGTTTTGAAGCAAGTTGTTGGAGCATGAAGTCTTTATACACGCATTCGAAGTTGAAAGCAAACCCAAAGGATCAAAGAAGAAAAGCATTGACCCTCCTTTACGACTGTCAATACTTTAGTGCGGCTTTCTACCTCGCCCGTACATTTCATCTCGAGGCATATTGGAAGAAGTTTTCCTACAGACTTTAAGAGTCCGGTTTGTGGAACTCTGAGGTTTGCAGTGTTGATTTTACCAAAGCAAAGTCGACGGTACAGTCGTAACGGCTCTTGTGCGAGTTGATCCTCGCTATTTAGTTGGAAATCTGATTCATCCGAATGGAAAATCGATATTGCTGGACTGCTATCTTAGCGTGTGCTTCACAAATTGAACGTGTCTAACATTGTCAATATAATCTGGTGTTGACAGACGTGAAAAGATGAGCAGTTATTCCTTGGAAAGAAGTACGAACAGCAAAAGATTATAGGTTTACGAAACCAATAAGAATGGAATTCATCGTGTGGTTGCGATAGATCTGAGACGTCTTACTCTCGTTCGTTCATCGGATAAACTCTACATAGCCGCATCGACCGGTATGAAACCGGAATACGATGGACTTCCCGGTAGATTACACCCTGTAAGTCCATTACGTAATTACGGCACATTACAAGCAAGTACCTGCCCTTACTGACATCAGACCGATTGACAATTTCCAGCTCGGTTATTCCGGTCTGCCATTACATAAGAGTAGGTGTGAACCGCCGTGACCAGTTGCCGATTAGTATACATCGATAGACTTGCTGGCACGCTTATTATTGCGACCAGTTTGCCGGCTCAAGAGGAAGGAGGAGTGTGTACTGGTGCCTGCATAATCGGTCGATCGATCGAGTCTCTGTAGCTGGTATCGATCAAGAGACGAAACGATCGTTCAGTAGAGAAGGCTTGGCTGGGACACGCGAACTTACGACCTTGCCCTGATTCGCCTTGCTCGAGCTTTCGAAGCTCGCTCCTTCGTCTACATGGCCATTCTCGTTTTACGCTTCAACGAGAACGGACATACAACATGTCTACTCCTACTTCCAGCTAGTATTTCTCGCTCGAATCGACATCCTATTAACAGGAAGTGTCGTGAATAGTATCGCTTCGGTAAAACCAGATCCACATTACAAACACGTTCACACTGTGCTCAAGAAGAAAATTAACCTTAAACGAAATTATCTAACAACACAGTTAAATCGACTTATCGTGAGCGTGGCGTGAGTGATAACTGTAATGTGAGTTCGGCTTTAAAGGCAATTGCTAGAGATTCATCCAAACATTCCAAGTACTCAAATATCTTCTGTTCTCAGATTATCTCGAGTGTCTCCATCAAGGAAAGCGTCGGTAAAACGACAGTTCCGTTTATCAGTGACATGAATTCGATTAGTCTAGGGTTCAGTGTTCCTTGCAAAGTCTACAGTTTGAAAAGGGCGGTTGGGGACGCGGCTTGTTTCAGTAGGACTTCGCTGATTTAATGTGGCCGAGGCGGGCCGGAGTGACTTGGCTGCGGGGCGAGTCGTTAATCCGCATAAGCGATTCGGGTCAGAAAGCAGCGCGGATGGCTGAAGAGCGTGAGAGAAGTGTGAAAAGTGGGCGCGCGTAAGTTCTCGCGAGCAGAGAGAGAGACAGAGAGAGAGAGAGGGAGAGAGAGCGCGCGACACGTGGAAAGAGATGAGGAAAGAGGAAGAGGAAAGGAGAGGGAAGGACGAGCGGAGGCTGGAGAGCGCGCGGCCGCCGAATGCAATGTGATTCCCACCTCGGCGAGAGAGCGCGCAGTCCGTGCCTCATGGAATATGCATGACATGCTAATGCGCCTTGTACCTAATCTAATTATACAGCTCCACGCAAGCCGGCCTATCCCAGTGTTTCCTCGGCATACGCACTCGCATACGCTGCGTGTCCCTCTTGGTGCGAGATCGACTCCTCCATACTATCGACAATTTTTGTCCTACGCTCTTCTCACCCGACACACATTCCCCAAGGCAGACAGCAAGTCTTCGATGGAGTATCGATGCTCTTTAGATTTTCTCCCGGACTCTATCTCTTTTCAGTGTACTTTCTACTCGATCGTGACTGATTACTCCTTCACGGAAGATTAATCGCTTGGTGTCTGCGCCGGGATACGAACCGAGTGGAACAGAGAATAAGGATATCCGATAGAGTTGTACTCGAACCTTTGATGTATTTCTTACTATGTTTATTAATACAATCCTTTGGACGAAAGGGAGTTAACGACAGTCTTAGTTAGCATATTGTATTCAAGTCATATTGTTTCCTGGTTTCATGGGATCAAGAGACGGGCCGGAAAAGGTGCTCTTGTTAAACTTAGGAGCGCAAGGCTGGCACTTGTGACTTCTGAAATCCCGGTGCCGCCAGGAGGACCCTCTACGGCATAAAGGCGCGCATCCTTTCGCAACGAGACGACAGTGTCTCCTTGGTCGCTACTCTGCGAGCAGTGCAGTTTACGTGTTCCCTGCAAGCGGGCGGGTAATGAGGGTACGCTCGCGGAAGTGCAGTTACCGTGCTTCCGACAACATTTTCTACCGAACGCTGCGCGCCGTACACAGTATGCCACCGCATCTCATTGCCTCTCTCTTGCTCTCTCTCCTCCTCCTCCCCCCTCTCTCTCTCTCTGTCTTTCTCTTTGTGTCTTGGGTAGAGTTGCCTGCAAAAGCGACACTCGCTTACCGGAACGAGTTGAAAGATAAAGCAATTATGCGAACCTTTCCCTGCCAGACGTCTTTTTCTCCGGGCTGCCGCGTATAGAGCGACAATGCGATCGCTCCCTCTCTGACACGGATTTTCCTTAAGTGCGCCCTACCAGCCTCGCCCTATTTCCTCCCAGGAACACTCACCCGGCCCGCTCCTTTCCGGGAAGACACGATCCTTCCAAGAATATGTACGAACCCCTTACTATCCTTGTACCGCGATACTTATTATACTCTTAATAACATTCACTGTTACCTTTAAATCGACCAGAATCGATTGGTTTGACAGAGGCTCGGCATCATGGCAGTTACGTCAGCCAGAGATTGTTATTAGCAGGCATGAGCTTGTCGTGCTCACCATCGGTGTTCGTATATCGTAATCCTAATATTAGCAGCGCGTATACACCTGTAATATCCTGGTGAAGCAAACACGAGACTATATCCAATCGATTATGTATACACTTAGTGACCATTATATATAGTTACAGATTACTAATAGTTTCGGAGAATGTAATAAGCATCCTGGTATAACTCAGATATTGTCAGAGACACTTTTAACTGTTATTTTAAGCAGAAATTGATTCTAAATTTAAGAGAGTTGAATGACTCTGGCGAGACATTCGCATCGGCAGGGAATTAAAAATATGCGTCGATAAATAATCCTTTCGATAAATCGCTGAATTCTTCTGTTCTCGCGTGTCGAGCGTTTTCTGGGAATCGGCGTGGCAAGTGGTGGGGTTTGGGGGGTTTGGGGGGTTTGGGGGGGGCTGGAAGGGGGAAGCAAGGGAGAAGGATAGAGCGGAGAGAGCAGCGGGAGTTCTCGCAGGTATAGATAGTCGTTGTAAATAGGGTCAACGGCCAGAAACCGGGCGTGGGTTGCACGGACACGTTGCATTCGGTTGCCTGTTGCACTCGGAGCAATCGAGGAAAAGGGAGAACGAAAGCACCTCGCGACTTCGTAATTGGAGGCCGCCGGCGTACCCTTGCCTTCCACTGAAGACAGGATCGGTACTGTCGATCTCAAGGTCAACCTGATGTCGGGGAAGGTCGTGGGTCAACAATCCTCACGCTTTTCACGCCGAGACCTGTACCTGAGACCCACGTGAGCAGCTTCGCCTGCTTATACTGTTCCTTTCTTGGCAGTTGTCTACCTGCATCCAAAGAATTATAGGCAGAGAATCTTACTGACTCTTCCGATATTTCTTTTCCTACGTTTTTCAAAGTTTTTCCTACTTCAAAAGATTCAAAACGTAACAAGTATTAGACACACATCTGTTCAAGGGTGATAAAAATGAATTGTAATTCGGGTTAATAGGTTAATAGTCCAGGGCACATGAAAAATAACTATCAGGATAAATTTATTTTAAAAAGAGACTTCCGATATTGAAAGAGTATCAAATGTCAGCACGTTTTGATTTAGTATCCAATTCAATATTCAATCTGGGTCAATGCGAAAGACTATTAATACGTAAGCTGTCTGCATAGTTAAACTTATCTTCGGAGACCCCATTTTGAAAAGAAAGTTTAAAATGATGTATCTGAAAGAATTCGGTAGGATTCAGCAAGTATAAGTTTCAGCAGGAATATATATGCTCGGCACAACCGAGAAAATCCCAGTATTTCCGGAGGCGGATACCAGCGGGTTCGTGCATGCTGCGGTTAACCGCATTCAAAACAGTTATGTATCGACGCCCATGAGCCCTTAGAGGGCCTTCCGAGAAAGTTGCCCGTTGCGCGAACAGACTCGAGCAGCGAAGCTTTCATATTTAATTTCAGTCGATCCCGGTTGGATGAAGGAATTCGGAACCCCAGGAACGTGCCGGTAGAATAGGTTGGCGTAGTTCTATTTTGGCCGCGCGTGTGTACCTTGTCGAATTAGATTTACGCTTCAATTGGCTGGCTCATTGTAATAATGCCGACCGGCGGCGAGGCTGATAACACCATTCACACTTGCGCCCTGTGGAACATGCTTCATTCGGATTAATGCGGCGCGGCCTTTCATGTATTTAGTATTCACATTACATACAACAAGGCCACCAGCGAAAGAGCGGAATCCAGCGAGCGTGCCGGAATAATTTATTTCAGTGCGTTTGACACACGCTGCCCCGTGTCCGGTATCGAACGCAAAAGGTCCATAGCTTTGTCCGCAAACCAATTCTCATTGAAAATCGTTGCCGGCGCCTACGGCGCTGCGGATAATATTAAAAATAGTCGGTAGACGTGCACTGGCCGCCTCCCATCGCCTATTATTAAGCCGCGATCGATCCCTCTGGCAACTGTGACCACTGCGCGTTTCCTCTTTTCTACGAATCCCTCGTTGAATCCTCGAGGATTACCTTGAAAGCTTTGCTCGATGGCGTTCATATCCCTGCCTTGACGCCGTTGAAATATATCTCAAGGTATATCAGATAAACCGTGTTTGGGGCAGAATTTAGAACCGCCCGAGATATTTGACTCTCTCATGGAAGAATTGTTCCTGGAAGGTCGTTCTTCCTAAAAATCCTACTAAATAGCAGTTGGTCGGGATTCTCACGGACTCAGTCAGTTTCATCAATCAGTCTCAATTGGAAGGACGAGGTAGATGCACTGAGAATACCATAACACTGCAGTCAACCCTTTGCAGTCGAAATTCGTACAAGCTCGTCTCTCTCTGTTTTCTCTTTCATGCCCTGCGGTTAATACGATTGAACAATTTGAATTTTGAATCTGTATAAAGCACCAACGTTTTATTCGGATATTTGGCGACGATCGCGTGGCTGGAAAGTCTGTTGTGCACGCGTGGCAGTGACAGTGAGAGAACGTGTGTATTAGTGAGTGGTTGCGAGGAAGAGAGTGGATCTATTTCGCTATATTTCCGCGCTGCGATTTCCTGCGTGAATATGGAGTCGATAAATCCCGTGGCCAGTTTATCGATGCCATTGTATTCCAGTGCTCGGGCGTACGTACGTATGTGAACCTATGTTCACATATGAAGCCGAGGCTCGCAGCACGGCGCCACCGACGCTTGCCAACAGCGCGGTCGCGATATGCCCCGGTAAATAAGCCTCCGATATGCCGCTTCTCTCTACCTCCGGCCAGTGTTGTTGTTCCTCGATACATACGTTGCTTTCATGCTGCACAAGCTTTTTCGGCCAGTAACCCGCTGATATATTAATAGACTCATGAATTTCGAGTAGCTATATATTCTTGGACATTATTGATTTCATTTAACTAGCTCATGTTAGTGTAATCGGTCGAGTCTCTCGTTTGACTTTAATTTCGAAATATGTCATAAACGTTTCTAAGAACATCTGTTTCTGGGGCAATTTAAATGAAATGGAAAATAATACAGTGTTTCATATCAATTGGTAAGTCAAAAATAGTAGCTTTCGAAAAGAGAAACTTTGCATTGATTTCTGTTGATTGTCATATGACAAGATCTGTCTGACAGTCATAGGTGACAATCGACAATATAAGCCTGGTCATTTCCATTTCTGCTTCCATAGTTTCCATTGTAGTCCATGCAGTCTGTATGTATGGAGTTGTAGTTCCGAATCATTTGTGTACTGAGTTCGGCCATGTAAATCTAATATGTATATATGTACGTGTACAGTTACTCGGCTCGTAGCTGATCAAGATATTCAATGAAGAAGTTATGAAAGCAAGTTAATACGTGTAAATGATAGCGGGTTGGAGTGCTCGACGAGAACCACGCTTTCCCCCGACGAGCCAGTACTACACAGATAAATCTCGTAGCCTGCTAGTTTATCGGCCCCGCTCCATTGTGCTTGCTGGCCTTCCGAGCGAACGAGGCTTCCTGTGCCGGGAAGCTCGATCCTCGAAGCCCACGCCACGAACCCAGAACCTCCAATCTAGTGGTGAGCAGCAGTGAGAACATATGGCCAACTAACATCGAATCCCGAGCGCAAAGTCCACACTTGTACTGCAAAACACGATGCCTCTGGCAAATAAGTCCGGTGATACGGTTAAGCGAACTCAGTTACAGTCCTATCCTTGCTAGGACTCTGCCCGCTCGGCTTAACTTTACGGTGCCAATCACTTTTCACCGGAGGATCGTCGAGGATCAAGCACTCTCCGGTTAAAGTAATTTCGAGTCAAACTGTTCAGGTTCAGCGATAGCAATTCGCAATAGCGTAAGTTTTGGAGAAAATGTAATTCGGGATTCAACTTAATGGATGTTGTTTCGTTAAGAAGAAGTAGTACTTTGATATTTATCATAGTTTATGGACTGCTAAAGTCCTTCCAAGCTTATCGCGCGTCATATAAATACGAGGGTGGCTTGAACACGTTCTCATAAATATCATGAGGGTCAAATATTATTTATTAATCCTCATAGGTAGATGTTGCATTTTACACGAAAATCCTTGGAGCAGGAAGCGGAAGAGGATGAATATAACGGGCGGGCTGCCGCCAAGCCGGAAAGGCGGGTTGAAGATCGCAAGGTCGGTCAGTGCTCTCCTCCCGCTTATATGTATGTGTGATCCTTGTATGAAAGCGTGTGTTGGCTGCGAGCACCCGGAAACACTTGGAATGCAGAGTGTTTCGCGTCTTTCATCGTTTCCACTTAAGTGTATTTTATTTACACTCTTTAGAGCACTGTCGTCCACTGAACGACCGCCTCATACTCTTCTTTTCTCCTTACATTTATTGAGCACAGTTATGCATATTTTACATCGTTTGCATAAGTCATTAGACTCAAGAAGCGTATTATGTAGTCTGCCATGCTTTAGGTAAACAAACAGCAACCTTTTTCGTATCAGCTGAATACTATCTAGTGATATTAAATATACATTTGGATTTTGAAAATGTTACAATGAAGTATTATAATACCATGGTGTTGAGTCTCGCAATTACGAAAATCCCTCTTGCACCAAATTTCAAGAGAAAATGGGGGCGGAGCCATCGAAAAAAGGATAGTGCTTCATTGAGGCAGAACTTCCTGTCTGTTAGTAAACTGCTGCCTCTCTCCCTCTCATATAAAAGGGTCACCCGGTTGGTCTAGGCTAGCTAGGGTAAAAGGCGTTGAGGGTGCAAACCCAGTGTTTCATGTTCAGAAGAGAAAACACCACGGAACCCATCTCGGCTTCGTCGCTCCGGGCTGTTCTCCACTGCTTCCTGGACGAAATAGAGTAACCCGCTTTACGGCGATTCTCGAGTAACGCTGGCCAGTGAAATCTGCGAGATGCCCGAGAACATTTTCAGCCGCCTGCCGCTCTTCCTTCGTGTACACCACCCTCTGCTCTTCCACTTTTGCTTTTCTCTCCTGTTTCCCGCGTTGCTCACCGCTTTTATGAGCAGTCCACTGCACGCCTTCTCTCTGCCTTTCACTTACATCTCCCAGGGGATGACTCTTAAATTCTTCTACCGGATCACTCTCTTACCAAATATCTATTTGCTTCTAATCTAAGTGTACCCACCGAGTATAATACTTTTTTCATTATTTTCATTCGGTTTACAACCTTCAAGAAGGTGTTCATACCGGTTTTCATTCAGCTTTTCATTCCATCGTTCTCGAGTGTTTCAAAGTGTATTCGAAGAAGTGCCAATTAAAACTAAGAAACTTGGGACAAGTAAAAAACGGCGAAAACGATTAGGCAGAGTGTCGGGCGACTCGCGATCTTGCGGATCAATTTGCCGGATGTTCTTCCGCGACTTCTTGGATTATCGAACAGTTCTTCCGTGCCGAAGGAACGCGTCGCGACGGCTGGCCGCCTCTCGGCTCGGCCATCAAGCTCCTAATGGATGGCAATTAAGCGAGACGAATTTGCCTCGGCATCCTACAATTAGCGAGCCACTTCGAACTCAGAGAATAAGAGGAAGTGAAACCTTTCGCCAGTCGGACGTAAAAGGTCGCTGAGACTTCTTCCGCAGAAGCATCGGCATCTTCAATAATTTATTCGTAATCACCGGACAGGAATTAAACTCACGGCCGGCACAGAAAGTAAGAGTGAGGGACTTATTCATTTCTTCTAAGTGGAAAAAAAGTAGTCGTATACCATGTTCGATACGCTTATTCATCGAATAGAAGGTTACAGACACTCGCATGAGATACTTCACAACGGAAGTAAAGCTTTAAGGAAGTCTTTCAAGTCCTGACATTAAGTTCCGTGCCACTATAAGGAATAGCATGGACGCCCGCCCGAGTTTACACGCGAGTTCCCCAGTGAATTAGACACCGCCACCACTTCGAGATTTAGTCGGTGTTGAGTGTTGATGCTTGGCGCGTTGCCGAAGCACATGAACGGTCGACGCCGGTAGCAGCGTGTGTTACAGCATGCGCCGCCACTCCCTTGTACTTAGTAAGTAATTTTCGGATTGGTGAAATTGGTGCCATTCAATGTAGTCACGCTTATTGTGACAGATACATTGCAGCTATGAGTTTATTCTCGAGAAGATTAGCTTTCGTATGTGTACTGTTCATTTCATTTACTCAATAGCATAATAAGCCAACTATTGTAAAATTAGCCTCTAAGCAAAACCAAACTATACAAAGTAACCTTACCGCGTGTGTGTGTGTCTACCTATATAGTTGCACAGGATAAAGCTTGAGCCTCTTTGTCGCGTAGTAAATGGATCGTGCGGAGAAATCGTGTCGAAAGGAAATACGGCGCCGGTGTATGTCCGCACAAGCTTCTCTCGGAACGAATCGACTCGATTCGCATGATTCGCCGTTTCTTTAGCCGCAAGGAAAACCGCCGACACTCTTCTCCCCGAAGGAGATTGTGAAGGGCCCTTCACAAAGTCCGGCAAAGCCGGTCAGTAGGATTAAAATGCGCGAGGAAACAACAGTAAACGGTAAACCGAAACCACTGGTATGTTGTAACTCTTATTACTTGCTCTTAACTTAATTAAATCTTCTCGCCGAGAGCAAGTGACACATCATTAATAAAGTGCTTTACTGGCTTTACAGATAGGAGAGACTTTGAGGACTTTGAGGTTTCACACAACATGCCACTATTTATGTGTTTCATTATTCAATAACGTATTAAATTAATATTATATGTGTATCTAACCGTAGGCCATACGGATTTTGCTGTAATAACAAACGTTTAAATACAAAAGAACGAAGAAAACAAGCGTTTTTCATTTTTATATGTTCCCGTTGAAAAATTGTCTAAGTCCCAGACAACGAAGTTTCTTTGACGTTATCATTTATGACGGCATCGATGACGTCATGCAAATTCCCAGAATTTTTGACGTCACAGGCCAGGAATACCTCTTCGCATGTTCTATGTTCCTGTTAACATATTCCAAAATTGATCGAAAAATTCGCACAATTTCCCAACTTTGTAATAGGAACATAGAACATGTGAGGAGGTATTCTTAGGTTGTGACATCACTTGATTTCCTGGAATTTCCGTGACGTCACAGCCCAAAGATACCTCTTCGCATCTTCTATGTTCCTGTTAACATATTCCACATTACATAGTTTTTATCAGATATTTGAATTCGAGACATGAACACTCATAATTGTCAGACGCAACTAGTAGAGATAGAAGTTTGCAGCAAAAGTACTTCGGGTACTAATAAAGTAGGAGGAACATATGCGTAAACCTCTTTCCTCTCTCACAGTGGGAGCTCGAGACCTCTGCTTAATCGGATTAAAAGAATAATTCCGACGGGCAAGAAGTACTGGCAGACATCGCCGGCAAACCTCAAAGACGTCTTACTGAGGAGTCAGGAGTAAAAGACTGAGGAATGAAATGTGAATGGCAACGAACGTCTCTTGATCCAGTGGCAGCGCGGCCCGTTGGGAAACACGACGAATACATGCCACTGATTACTTCAATGTAAACCGCGGAAATTACTTTCCCTCTCCTGGCGCGAAAAGAAGTCTTCGGGCGAACGATTCGAGTGGTAGGAAGGGAAGCGAAAAACAGAAGGAGAAAGGGAGAGCAAGCGATAAGCGTCCGGGCAAAGAGGAGCCGGGTAGAAGGGGCAGAGGTGAGATTAAACCGAGCGCAAATATTTAATTAAACCCGGTGGGCGCGCATGCCCACCAACAGCAGTTTATGTCCACCGGCAATTCCTTTCCCCGCACCAAGCCTCGCAGTGAAAGTGGATGCGCCTCGATGCAACTGCTTGGACCTCCGACAGCTTTCGAATGTAATCGGTAGCCTGGCAGCGTTGAATACCAGACTTACAAACATTTCCCTCAAGTCCCTTTCTAAATGAAAACTACCCTACTCTATGTTTATATCATAAAAGATAATAAGTGTGATCTTGTCTCATTAGCAGCTTGAACCATTCTTGTAATACCTTTATTTACTTTCAGCCTTTGACACGCTTTTGTTTTGATAATACTTGGACTTAAGAACAAAAGAAAATTCGGGGAAACTGAATGGAATCGCAAAGGGTTACCCGTCCCTTACTTCTGGAAATATCTATAGTCTATCTATTTATTACACTATGCATTTCCACGCGAAACGGGAAACACGGCGGAGGTAATCGTGGAATCGACGTGGATCGTGTCTTTTTTCTCGTTGGATTGATCGTTCCCGGGGGTATATAGCCCGGAAAGGATGAAAGACCAAGTAATCCCCGGGCAGGACTCTAATATCCATTAGTCCACTTGACATCCGGCTAATCCATCTCCCGCTCGTTTTCGCGATTTGCATAGAGCTTCCTGGCTTTCTTCCACGGCGGGGGCTCGTTTGTCTTGCGCCAAGAAAACTGGGCTTCGATCGTATATCACCCTCGCGCGCTGCCGGAGCGCACCTCGATATATTCCTAATGCTCCCTCCTTCTTTCTGGTTCGCGCGAGCGCGCGCGTGAGCGCACGCTCCCCGGAATATGTAGATGCTACGATAACCTGCATACCGAATTGCATTTGAAAGCTCCCTATTGAGATACTCTCGCCTCGCGCCGCTGTATCTGCTTGTTACAATCGCGCATATCCCCCTTCGCCGCGGAAGCTTCGCCCTCCTCTACCATCTCGTTACTTTTCAATCTTCGGTTATCGATAGCACACGGATTATCCGGATGCTGCTTCTCCGCTGGGAGCTTCCTGCACAATTTTATTTCCCTGGACAGTTAATCCTCGCGAACTTCCACTCGGCTAAATGTATTAAATTTAAATAACTGTGCTGCTTGAACACTAAAGACTCAGTCTATTGTTGAGGTGTGAAAATCATTTTTTACTCTGCCGAGCTATTGTTGGTTCTATTAATTAATTCATTGAGTCTAGACAGAAGAAGTTATTTTTTGTATTTTTTGACAAAAATACAAGCAACGCTACCCAAATGAAATCTGCCACAGTTGCTATTCATAGTTTGTGCAGCATTCGTGAATTTTGATATCGTCGATCGATAGACTTTGTATACAGTGATACTCATTATAGACGTTTGTAATGTTTCCTATGATATTGCAGTAAAACAGGATCAGTTAAAATCGATCGGCATTCACAGAATTTAGACTTATCGATTCTAGAACTAAATACTGATTATGTTTGGGATTTTGGTAATGACTAGAGGTTCAGAGTCACTCAATAGAGATGGCGCAGGGGTGATATCGAATGCAGTGCAATTTGACAATTTATTGGGTGGAGATTAGCGGTCTATTACTGAAGAGCGGTTTACAGCGTTTTATGGGAAATAGTGCACAGTCGGATTCAGCTAGTTGAATAGGGAATGCGCGGGATTTGTAAGTGGCGTACGGCGATAAGCGCATTAACCGTTATGTATTCTGCGATACACAGCGGCTCGTGTTACCCACAATCCATGTATAGGTGTCTTCACACACACACATACGCACAGCCCACGCGGCGCTCTGTCAATAGACCGGATGACATTTCGAATGAGATGTGTTACGTGATCGAGATGAATATTTCCGCGGTGAATGATTTACATCGGTCATTATCAATATCGAGCGCTCGCATGTTGACCTACTTTCGCCGCGGCCACTAATAATCGCCACTGAATACTATCGATGCATGGAAATCGAATCTGCTAAATGCAAGAGCAAGCTTAATGCACGTCTTATTGATGGCCTATCGACGTTTATGTAGAACCAACTTTTCTAACTTCTTTGTACATACGAAGCAAAAATAGTATCTCATGAATATTCCAATTCCTATCCATGTTTTCAGCTCCAAATAATTGATTTTCCAATTATTGTCAATAACAATTATTCAAAGATGAACCACACGAGGATACTTGCAACACAACTGACAATTAGCATGAACTGTATTCGAACTGTAACTGCTCGTGTCTTCGAAGATGAGACGGCTGGCTTGACGAGTGAAGCTCCCAAATGACTATAAATTAATCTACATATATTCGCGTAGACATCTGCACGGCGCTTATGAATGCCGAACAATAATGGATTGATGATGATACGAGGGAAAATTCTAGGCTTGCCGGGTGCGTGTGCATCTAGCGAGCGAAGAATACTCGTTGTCGAAAGGGAGAGAGAGACGGAAAGTGAGAACTGGAAGCGGACCTGGTCGGACATGAACTAACACGAGTACGTGTGCAACGAGGCGAAGTCCCGCCGCACTGCTAAGTAGGCGAGAGCCATTGTTCCCAGCGGCCTTGGGTCTAATTATTCCGTTGGAAGCGGTATTTGCACCGCGTCTGTTTTCCGACACGCGTGGGCGTTCCATACAGCACCCCGATTCTGAATGGCGGAGTTGATTTGCAAATTTAATCACAAAATCCAATATCCAAAATATTGCCGATTGTTTCGTATTTGTACTATAAACTTGGCCCTTTCGGTATCTTCAACGTTATGTCCGATACAGAATACTGATTAATATTTGTGTCGATGTTTGATTACGAATGATAGAGATTATTAACAATATTCGATTGAGTTGGAAAGTAAAACATCTTCGTAGTAAACACGTATTAATAGTTGACCCTGCCAGCGCACACTTACCTGCTTGTTAAATACAAATATCGTTGGTCGCGCTGGTAATCTAATTACTCGATGGCAAATAAGACTATCAGTCAGTGGTCGCGATAATTATTAATGACAGCGAAATGACACACTCGAGCAGGAAAACCAGCATGAGTTAAATCAAATAATGACCGACGTTCGAGGACATCGCGTGCATTCGATGAATGACAGGAAGAAAGGGAAAAGCAAGGAAGGTCATGGAGCATCGTTAAGTTGATAATGACTTTGCAAATATAAACGTTCACACGTGTTTTGACCGCGCGGAATACTGCACACTTCTGGGAAAAGGTTCTCCAAGACAACCCTCCCTTTCATGTTCCGGTTTCTCCTACCTTTATCCCGGAAGTACTCACTTATTTCACGGATAAATATTAATTTCACAAAGTCGAAATAAAATGGCTTTTACTATTGACTATCGAACTACTTTTTCTGACTGAATTGAAAATAAAACTGACAGGAGCGAACCGCACCGGAAATTAGTTCTTCGCGGTTGGATCTTCGCTGCTGACAAGCAGGTAAATCGACTGGCAACTAATAGCACTTTGTAACGGCTGTTAGCTTTACGAGCGATTGAGCCGGCCTGGAATACATTCCGGTCGTACTATGACTTTAAAGCGTAATTGCAAATATTTAAATATCCTCGCGAACTCGTCATCGTCGAAGTACTGTCTCGGATATTAAATCAGCAAACGAGGAAACTAGTGACCGCTTATGGGACACTTGAATTCACCGGGGAGGTGATCCCTGTCGTCTGAGGAGGTAAAGAGAGAGGCGGGCCCGCGGAATCGGTGATAAATTACACGAAAGTAGAGGGGGACACTCTTGCATTTAATAAGTAAATCCCAGAGGTTCATGAAGAATTCATGAACGTCCACCTTGCAGCAGGAAAGGATCGAGAGACCCGGAGAAGCAAGACGGAGCGTGTCTGACGAAGTTCCCGGGGACAGATAACGATGAGATTGTCTGATTGAGAAGGCGCGAGCAGTGGCTCGTACCTTTCCACTATCATTCCGACGTAGAGGACGCCGAGAGATCGATTCGAATCTCGAGAAATCTCTATTCTCCTCTTTGCCGGCGGCCTCGTCGCCCCGTAATTCTCAGGCGCGATTACGTTTATTTGTCCGCTCGTAATAACCGTAAATTTCCCTCTCATTCTTCCGCGGATCTCCATAAGGCGAGCGGCTCGCTGGAGTCTGCTGACTGGGCAGCAGACTCTCTCCAGCAGGCTGCCGGGAACGAATGTCGAGTATGCGAATCGAGTATGCGAGAGGCAGAAGCGTGCTCTGTGCTCGCAGGTCCTCCCGCTCCACCTCTCTCTAAGTAATAGTATGCCGGCCACGGAATTCGTTATCGACTTATCGTCGAGAGTTAGCGGTAATATTTCCGACGTCTCCAGCATGCAACGAGCCGGCTTCCTCTCATTCAGTGCCTCTTTCACCCAGCCGACTATGGCCTCGTCACAGTTATAATGTCTTATTACGACGCCCATTCAGGTACGCCTGCGCCCCACAGCGCGCCATGCCGCGCCGAGAGGAATACCTGAACTGATTATCAAGCACTCCAGAGTGCATTCACGAAACCCCTCAATATTAATTGCTGGTAAAACCGACTACTTTTTTGTACGAGTATTTTGTAGTCCAATGAATGGAAATACCTTGTACGTGACTATGAGATAGACCTGTTATTTGCAAGGAAGTTAGGAGGTAAGTTAGGAAGGAAGTTAGCATAGTCGGTCGAGTCTCACTGTGATATCATCACTGCGGTTGGAAGGGAGACAATCTTGGCGCGGAGCAATGCTCGCGTCGACTGCGAGCCCGACAACACTTCTATCCGCAGGAAGCTTCACTCGCCCCTCCATTCCGCTTTAATTCCATCTAGTCATTCGCCTTTCAGCGCGCGCTGCCGGAATGTCCGCCTTTTCACGAGGACTGTCGGCCTCGTGAAACAGGATGCTTTGCGTATTCCCTAGTTTGACAAATCTACTTATGCGGTCGCTCGACACTCTGCCACCCGAGCGCTGCTTCATTCATCGCGTCTTCCCAACCATCCTTCTCATTTACTATGTTCCGCATACAGAGTCTCGCTCGCTTTTTAATCCCAAATGAGCCGCTCGAACGTAAAAGTATACTGGGACGTGCAAATTTAATTTGCCGAATTACAGTAACCTAAGCGAGAGACTATATCGCAATGAAGAAAGTAAAGAGTATAGAAGGCAATGGGGTAAAGTGAGAGATAGCATCGAAACCACTTAATTATGCAGGGTCAATTACGTCAGTCAAAAGGAGTTTACGTGCCCGGCGGACCGCTAAATTGCATGACCGAATTAATATTTACGAATTAAAGGTACACCCTCCGACTTTTTTTGGCATTGCTACTTGACTCAAAGCTATTACATTCGAGCAGAAAAGCAGAAAGGTCTTTTTAGTTGACGGCAGCAGGGTAACGGCACTCGTTCGCTCCCTCACTTTGGGTCTAAGAACTCAAAGAGCAGAAACGAACGAGCGAGCAAGCCTGTAATAAGAGCTAGAATGGAACGTTGGACGCCACGACAGTCGATGTTCTCACGCGCGCGTTTTCTTCTGTCTGTTTTTCCTTTCGTGCTGTGCGAAATTAATTCGATGTTGCTTAAGCGCGTCCGAGCTCGGAGCGAGATCTATCCTTGGAAAAAGGAACGAACCAAGCCCGACTATACCTCCAAGTAGATCGGCTAGTGAACGTTAATTAATGAGCTTCTGTTTTACCTCTTGACCCCTTTGCCCTTCTTCCCATCTCCTTTTTGAGAAAAGCATGAGAAGCGAGTGCTCAAACTGACAATGAAAGGAAATTCACCTTCCTACAGATAAATACCAAGCTCGACTGGGTAACTAATATAAAGGAATGTTTGTACTTTGCTTCAAATGTACGAAGAGACTTCATTAGCCATTCTTTTTCTACAAAAGATGCACTGCTTATAATCTACAAGAACGAAAGCTATTGTCGGGCGACAATGTTTTCGAGCTACAGATCTTCACCCCTTTTCACCATCGAGTTTCAATTTCTCACCGAGCGATAAAAGAAAGCCATAAAATAAAAACCTGCTGCTAAAAAATTGATCCGAATCAACCATAAGTTTCATCTCGAAGTTTGAACGTACTAGGAACTAACGAAGGCGCGAATGAAAATCGCAGGAAATTGTGGGGAGTTCGCTGGAGGAACATAATTCAAAAGTATACAACCAGCTATTTCCTGCCAGAAGGGCGATCAATTCTACTTGCCAACGAGCTACGAGCGTAACGTTTTGTTTGCGATAACATGCTGAAACTACACGCGTAGATATTCTACCATCACGCTGGAATTCGGAGATTAGGTAACACTGGGAACAATATCGGTTGCTTTACAACTACAGGCTGTCGCAGACAGCTAAGTCGAAAAGCGCGTTGAAGCCGTAGTACGTCGCTCGTTGCAAATGAATTCGCGAAGCCGAGTAATGTCGTTTATCAAAGGCGATCGGCGGCGCAGTTTCAGCCAAAAGACCCCCGGAGATTCTCCGGGTGCGCTCAGCGCTTGGAGATTAATCTTCGCGCTTTCGGGATCCGGTTGGAACAAACGGCCGGGAGAAGCAGTGAGCATATCACGAGTGAACGATGAAATTCGAGTGCGAGCGAGCAGCACGTGCTCGTGAATTGGGAGAGAATTTCTCGAGGACTAGCAAATTCCGTTTCGCGTGAAGGAGGATGTATTATAGAATACGGGGTTGGATAAAGCGGGAAGTGCAGTTGGGTCCGATGTACCGTTAGGAATAAAGGATGATCGTACACTGAGACTTCTCAGATTCCTACCGTCTTATCCTACCCTTCTCTACTTCACTTCTCCCACTCAGAACAACTACCACCATGTCGACGCAGGAGAGAGTCCGGGTTACTTTGGAATCGCGTTTACCATCGTCGAACCAGTAAGCCTCGCAGTAATGGCATTATTAATGGCCGCAATAACGCAATTACGCCGGGGGAGAGCACGATAACGAAAAGCATGAGCCCGACCACGACGATATTTCACTGCTAACGATATCCCTACTCTACCTTCGACTCCCTGCCCAGCGTCAGGATTAAAGACACAGGAAATAGAAATTAGTCTGTCTGTGAAGCTAACATATCATTTCGTCAAATATTATCAATTATTAAGAGTTCTGGTTTTATTTTTCATTTTTTTTATTAATCATTGTTTAAAGTCAAAAGATTTATAGTTCTACGTGAGTTTGAACGAGAATTCTGCCGCATAAAAATAAAATGTACTAACTAAATTAAATAATCATCTCTTAACAGTGAATATCGAGGTAATATTCCGACCGTGCTTCGACAGTTGTGTTTATAAAAGAGCAGATATGAGAATAGAGAGCGAAAATACGATTAAACGTTTAGTAAATACGTAGAAAAGCAGCATTACTCCCTTTGGTCGGCGATTATTCGTCAGTCGCTTTTTCCCTTGACGGAAATTTTTGCAATGGCAGGCACGTGTGTATGTACTTACGCGAGCTCGTACGCACTCGGTAAATGTGTGAAGAGAGCTCTTTCGTATGCTTCGTCAGCATCGAAATCAAACGGCAACAGGCAGGACATGTTTTTATGCTTTCACAGAGACCTTTAATTACGTACCAACTCTGAGTCGAAAGTAGCGGCCCTTCTGTCGCGGGCTTTTTTCATCTCCCTCTCTCTCTCTCTCTCTCTCTCTCTCTCTCTCTCTCTCTCTCTCTCTCTCTCTCTCTCTCTCTCTCTCTCTCTCTCTCTCTCTCTCTCTCTCTCTCTCTCTGTCTGAAACAGCCGATTTCAACCAGTTTTTCTTATTCGGTGAAAAAGTGTCGCGTTTGAATATCAACGTCGACTGCGTCACAGGAAATTAAATCGACTCGCGGAAATTAATTGGGACGAATGGCTATTGAATACACGTCACGGGAAGTGAGCCGGGTAGTCAGAATCGTCGATAATTAGGATCATCCTGTAATGCTACCAATTATTGAATGCCAGCTATTCAAATGTTCACTGACATTAGTAATTATTAGTCGATTGATATGAAATACTAATAACATGAAACGACTCGTGATTAAAAATAGAAGACCCCAATTCTCGATGGCAACTCTGGTTCAAATGCTATCGTCCAATAGAGAGATTCTTGAAAAAGAACAATTACGTATATTCATCTCTGCCACTAGCACAGCTTCTAAGCAGATGTACAAAACAAAGTATGCGAATGAGGGTCTCAGGTAGCGGGGCTACGTCCGGGTCTCTTGACAGATGTTGCTTACGACGTGCGAATTCCTACTTCTGCCGTTCTTTGGATTGCCCGAGTCTTATATACATCTGCGCGCCAGGTTTCTTTATGAGGCATTGTCCTACGAAGAAATGGAACTATCCGTCCGTTTGTCTATCCCGACTTTCTATGCCGCTACTTACGCGCCGCTTGATAGTTACGATAATAGCTTGTTCCTCACGAATAAAATAGCCCAGCATACTACCCATTATAACACCATCTAAAAACCACTTAAATAAATAAATGAACTAATACAAACTGCGCGGAAACCAGTATAATTAAGCTCTTTGATTTTCGGCCTGTCCAATTGAAGAAGGCAAAACTCCGAGAAGTGGGCAGCTGCTTAAAAGTATATGAAAGGAAAATACGAAAAACTGAGGGGCCACATTCCCGAAAGATTAAAGAGACGTCTGAGGATAAGAGCCGCGCGGTTTCCCGGCACTGGAGAGCGTATTTGTTCGAGGTATTTAATTCCGAGATAAATCTCTGAGCCGCGAGAGTAAGAGAGAGCGAGAGAGAGAGAGGAAAAGGGTTGGAGGAAGTAGCGGCTAAGCGTCGGAACACGGAATAGGATTCTAGTCGTAATGAACAAAGTTGGTGAACCCGAACTTATATCCATTTATCCCCACTCAGAAACAGCGCGCGCGCACGCGCACACACACATCTATCGTCATCCGGCTGGATTAAGCGGACCTCGAGCAAAATTCTATTTACCTCTGGCATCGCAATCTACTTTTTTCACTGCCCCGCGAATCCTCCTAAGTGAATGTCCACTCAGACACCTCAAACAACTATGAATCATTGCCCGTAATTGACCACGAAACAAACACTATTAACTAATATATTACCAGCGCACTTATTACACTTAGTCGTATCACTGTTGATTAAGTAACTGGAACTGGAACAGATTCAATTGGCGCGGTAGATAACACTGTGTCTGAAGCTATCTAGATGTTAGGAGTTGTATAGTAATATGGGTCGATACCTGCTAGCTACCTTTTCGGTACGAGAATACACTAGAAAAAGAAGCAGCGACTGAAATCGTCGCAATATATAAACTGAATCGTCCCCCACTCTTTCGCTCTTTGCTAGCCATTCCAAACTTATGAACCAATTCTGCGATGAATAAAACTTCTCGCTAAGTAAGACGAGATCGGTTTTTCTTATTGATCTACTGACCCATGGTCATATTTTCTATGTCGACAACACGACTTCCGAAGAATGATGCTTTCCTCCCCGATGGTGATCAGTAACAAAGAACAAGTGAAATTCCTGCGAGTTCTCGATTCCGGGGAAAACAAAATCACGGTACTGCGAGTACCGTTGAATTGGCCGGATTGACGGATGGACGGGGGAGTATGGTCCAGAAGTGATGGATTCCCGGGGACCCTCTATCGAATTCGACGAAAGAGCGCTTCCTCGAGTCAGCATCCCAGAAAGACTGATTTCTCCAGAGACCGTCTTGTCCCAAGAATGGGAGAGAGATTGCTCGCGAAACGTCCAGGAATTCGGCTGCTTTGATACCGAGTCCTCGCTTTATTCCTTGCACCCTTCATTTTTCCTCATGATTACCTATTTATCTATTACCCAACACACACTTACATCCGACTGCTACCATCACAGTCTACCTCGGCCTTCTTCCGGCAGGGTTGTAATAAAAGTTGGCCAGTGAAAAATGCGAGATACGTATTCCACGCTCACGGCAGTAACTTATGCACAATTTCTACCACTCCGTAGATACTCTAATGATAAGGCGAAATTAACACAAGTCCTCGGCGAACTATGAGGCGTCCTAAATCACGCGGGCGAGGCGACGCCGCCGCCGCCGCCGCCGCCGCCGCCCGGAGAAAGTACTTCCGAATGGATGTATAATTCAGCGAGGAGACTGGCCAGCAGGAGAAGCATACAACGAGCGGCGAAACTTTGTGTATAGTGGCTCTGAGCGGCGGGCGCGAAACGAGCGAGGTGCATTAGGACGGCACAATATAATACCACTATTTACCATGAATCTTATCGCGTTACCTCTTCGTCTCAAAGCTATCCAGCCGTAAAGCGGCGTTAGCAGCGATCCCACCCACTCTTCGCGGCCCTCGCTCTTCCCTGCTTTCCACCATTCGCTCGAACAGAACACATCGGCCGCTGCTTTAGGCGCGGATATTTATTACCCAAGCAGGCGCACAGCCTTATCGAGTACCCCGGCATCCCCGAAATCGTGAGAATTCCTTCTGGTAAGCATTCCTTTCCTGCACACACCTACGTACCGAGCAGCGTCTCTGTATATTGTCGGATTGCTGCCCTTTTCACCGTACTCCTGGAAGAGGCGATAAAATGCAAATCATAAGAATGAGAGTAATAAGAAATAAGTGCAAGAATAATGGGTTCTAATTGGTAGGAACATTATGCGGGTATCTGGCACTCGACGGTCTTTAGGATGTTATGATAAGAGGGCGATCACTTTCGTCGCGAGAAATGGATTGACGTGGAGTCGAGTGGAATAGGGTGTTCGTGAGAGCAAGAGTGCGGGGAAGACGAGTTCACTCTGCTCGAGGCGGCCAAAGCAACCCCGCAGGTTTGCTCGGTCTGCAAGGGTGCGCGATATTGATTCTCGCCTACCAGTTCCAGCTACTATAGCCTGATCCTCTCTCTTCCTCTGACTCTCTAACCCTCTCTCTCTCTCGTACGCCCACTCCGCCTGTAGTAGCTGAACCTAGTGTAGTAGTTGTCTCTTGCACGTCGCCGTACGGCTTCTCCCATGTTATACGTTTACAGCTTTCCGATATCTAACTTCTGTGTCCCGCGCCGGGTTCCGCGTCGGTGTACATACTGTGCCAGCCAGCACGTCTCAATGAGCCACGACACGATCGACTCGCCCCCTTTCTCCCTCTCTCTCCCTCTCTCTTCCACTCGCTGCAACGATCCTACTCTCCCTTTACCTCCCTTCCTATTTGGTATAATCGATAACGATCACCATTCGAGTGCCTGCTCCAAGCGGATAAGATCTGCGACGCCTGCTCGCCGCCCGCCAGCCTGACTTCACTGCCTCCTTCCTTCCTTCCGATCGTGCTTCCCGCCACGGCGATTTGCCGTGTTATCGTAATACCTCTCTCCCGCGGGAAAAGGGGAATTATGATCACCGCTGACCATCGACTTCTCTTACTCGCTTTTATAGAGCGCGCCACTGAACCGGATAATCTGCCGCCCCGTTGCGTTAGGCTGATTCTACTTGAACCATTGATATTGAACTTTTGAAGTATCGTTATTAAATTTACGCAGAGTTTATAACATTGAAATATTAATAGTATGAATGGTTTTCTCTGAACGATTCTTGGGAATGATTGCGTGGATGTTTCGAAAGAATCTACTTTGCTTGTTGGATTTCGTGAGATTGCGCACTCCGTTGACAAAGCCATGCATTCTTTCATCAATCTCGGTCGTTTAGGAGCGCAGCGGACGTAATCGTTGTCGCCGGCCAATCCCGCCTTGTTCCCCCCGACAGGTTGCTCCTCGTGATGATCTTATCTTGCACGAAGCAAGGCGGGCAAACGGGATTAATAACACGAGATCGAGCTCCGGCTTGCAGCCGGAGGAGAAGGAACGAGGAACGAAAGAGTGCGGAGGGACGACGGGAGAAGGGTCGCGCAACAGACAAATACAAGAGAATGAAGATTAATGTTTTGGCCCTACCGTGCGAACCAAGGCGCGCCCTTCCTTCTATACAAGCTTAAACTTGCCTTTATGGATGATTGCTCTCAGTAAAGTGAGAGGAGGAGGATTAAAAATAGTACCACGCTACGAGTTAATAACACTACTTTGATTTTCGAATGAAGATAAAATAGAATAGATCTTGACCGAATCTATCTGCTTTTTGTTACAGATTTGTAGTCGGCGTGACATGGATGTGAGCTTCACAAACGTATTAGAGGGGGCTCGTCAGTACTTCCAGGGTCTGCCCGTGCCAAGTACAGGTGGCACGGCCGCGTCAGCGGAGCAAAATCTTGCATCGTCGAGTGCCTCGTCGACGCACGATCATGGCACCGGTACAGCCGCAGCTCCACCCTCGCCAGCGCAACCACCCCCGCAGCCACCCCAGCCACCACCTTCATCGGCACCATCATCCACGCAACCAACCCCTACAAACATTGCCGATCAGGATACAAGTAGAAACAGTACCGATCCAAGACCAGCCTCAGTGGATAGCGGAGCGGCGAGTTCCAGTCATTTCTGGAGTCCATCCGTCGAGCCATATGCACCTCAACCGACTAGGGTGGAAGTCCCGGACACCAGGCCGGGTGACGAAAGCTCCGCCTTGGAACCTAGCTCCTCGTCCTCCAACATAGTCACCCTAACTGAAATGCAGCCCTCTTCGGTTCACCGGTCGAGGGGGACGCTCAATTACACCCAGAAGAATGCGACGCCTTCCTCCTCCTCAACATCTATCAGTACCTCGTCGGCGGTAACTTCGGCATCCGCCTCCTCGTCGAGTAACGATCATCAGGATCACTCACGACCAGCATCGGTAGTCGAGAGAAATTCACCACGATTGCATCAACTCGATGTTGTGCCCCAACAGCCGCACTCTCCCGCGCCCGTCTACCAGCAGCTAAACAACGTTACCAGGACATCGTACTCCACCGCTGAGATACTCGCTTCGACGCATCAATCAACTTACCAGACCGCTAGCGAACGCCAGGCACAGTCGAGCGCGCCGATTGTGGCACAGAGAACCCAGTACTACCCGCGCTACCATCACCCTGACATCACCAAGAGTGCGCCGGTGCCGTTCTCGCAGAGCTCCATCTATCAGTCTGCGAGTGCCGCGGCGTCCTCAACGGGAAGTATCCAAGCACCGGCTAGCAGGCCAACGCCGATGGAGCAGAGTAACGTTAGCGCGAGCATCAGCCAAGCGCACTCCCAGCAGGAGCAGAGACTGTCTACGTCTGGATACAGTAGCAGTAGTAGTAGTAATAGCCATACGCCAGGGCAGAATTCCGTGGGTGGATCTTCCATTCCTGGAGCCACGTCATCCCATCATTATCGGGGAGCGGTACAGCATCAGCAAAACCGACTGAATCCGCCTGCCGGCACGGAGAGATCCTCGCATAATGCGGAAGGGTCGGTGGTGCATCCTTCCTGCTCCTCCTCGTCTCCGTCTTGCTCCTCGGCGACTCCGTGCAGTCCACGTCACAGCGGCAGCTCCAGTCACATTCCTTCCTCGCCGTCGTCTCACAATCATCCGGCACACATTCCTTCGCCGCATCTGCCACCCGCTGGATCCGCGGCGGCGGCTGCCGCGGCGATGCACCATGCTCAGCAGCAGGCGTCGCAATCGCAACAGCACCAGCAGCAACATCAGCAGCTATCTAGTCGGATAAATGCGTCCCCGCACTCGGCGAGTTCGTATAATGGTCGAATGCCGATGCAACACAACAGCAGCGCGCAACCAGCGAGCTCGTCGAGTTCGAGCCACTCGCAGCAAATGCCACCGCCGCCGGCAGCTCTCAGCGGCTACCATCCTGTTGCTTCTCCTCACGACGCACCTCATCATGCGACACCCTCGCCGCACAGACAATCGCCGCACGTGTCGACCCTGCACAACCCTCATGCCTCTTCCCCTCATCACGCGCCCTCGCCGCACAACACCTTCCAGCCGCACTCGCCAACCTACCCTCCGCCGCCGCCGCCGCCGCCGCCGCCGGCCTCCTCAACGCCGCACTCCTACACCCACCCGGTTACCTCTCAGCATTACCAGACGTCCGGCTACCCCGGCAACCCGTACGCCCTGCCACCTCAGTCTTCGTATCATTCCTTCCAAAAGACCTCACAACCTCCACCACCGCCAACCGTGCCCCCACCCCACTCCCAAGGGAACTATTACTCCCAACCCAGTCGATCTCATAGTCAACCGTACGTCCAGCAAGTACCAATGCCGGTAGCGCAGTCGATGCCCTCGGGGAACAACCCAGCTAGCAATAGCCATGCTTATCAGCAACCGAAGCCTGTCGCCTATAACGGCGAGTCGAAGCGAAGTCCCGCGGAAGTCGGCTCAGTACCTTATGGGGCTTATCGTTCCGCCATGACGTCATCCGGTCCAAGAAGCAACGCGCACAACCTTCCGCCGATCGCCGCTCTGTCCTCCTACCATTCCAACCGAAGAGAGTCATTAAGCAAACCTCAGTCCGGACAAAGGCAGCGAAGCTTCGCGAGTACAACGAATAAAGTCTCTGTCGTAACGCCACCCACTTCCTCGATGATGGCAGCCCCGCAAAGGATCCCCGAGTACCCAGTGACGCCACCGGCCGTGAATCATGCTATGTCGGTGAACGGAAGAACGACGACTGTTGCGAGTTCCTCGTACGGCGCTAGATACACCGGGCAGCCTGGCTACCCGACGTACGCGACAACGATGGCACCAAGTCATCATAGTAGTAATTCATCGAGCAGTACCACGGTCACATCCATCGGAGTAGCCGCTAGGTCTTCCGTTCCTACTCCCGTGCACTCTTATCAGTCTTCCGATGCGAGTGTGCGCACGGGCTCCTCTTACCACCAGCATACGACATCTAGGACTGGCGAGGAGTACGGCTACAAGGAATACCCTTATCAGAATTCCTCGACGTCTGCTGGTCAGTCGGCAGCTGCAACTAGCATGGCAACCCCTCCACCTCAGACAAACGGAGTCCGTAAGCGAGAGTCTCCTCTGGATTTGTCAGTGAAGACGGTGAAGACGTCGGCGGACTCGACGGCACAGGACGACGTCGAGGCAGTCGCCTCGGAGAAGCTCGTTAGCAGTTCGAGCTTGATCTCCTCGAGGAGTAATGGAACGAGGCCGATGCCACCGCCACCCGCACAACCCGCTCCACAAGGAGCCTCTTATCCAGTATTCGATGCTCGACATTCTAGCAATGGACCGAGAAGTTCCCCAGCAGCAGCAGCCGTGCGGACTTCCACTCCGCAGACGGTCTGTGCACCCAAGGTCGACTTCCTACCGGACTTTAATTCCGCTCCACTTCGCCACCACCATAACCAACCACATGAGAATACCCTACGAAGGAGTTCCGCCCCGCAATTATATCCTCCGCAGTCCCTGGCCTCCCCGCATCCCAACAGTACAGCTCCACTGCCCCATATGTCGACTTTCAAGAAGAGTTCACTGCCCACGGCGCAGGTCTACGATGGAATTGCCGCGGCACCACCGACTCCGGTGGCACCCTCCTCCACGTATTTACCTACCAGCGATTCCACCTCGTCCTCGAGGTCCTCGAGATATCCTGTGGTGGATAGCGCGAGGATCGGACCGAGTACACTGCCCGTACAAGACTACCCGTCCGAACCGGCGAAGTATTACTTGGACAGCAGGAGCAAGTTGAGTCAACCAGCCCCTCCGAGAGAGCGACCGCCCTCTAAGAGACCCGGCGATACTATCTACGGCTCCGGCGGACCTAATAAGCAGCTTAGATGCGACACATGGCGATTGGCCATCGACAAACAGATCCAACAGCGATTGTCTACCGCTAAGGCCCTGCACGAGCAGCAAAAGAGGCAGGAGATGAATCTTCCTGTTCCTTTGCCGAACGGCACTCTCGTAGCACGTAACACGTACGAGCAGAGATCCGACGGCGGATACCCTCCTCCGGAATCCATGCGATACCACCAGCAACCTTACTGTGATAAGAGAAACTATGTGGAGCCTAAGGTTGTCCATAATACGCCAGCGTTTACACCGGTTATGTCGAAGCCCATTAATGTTCACTCGATGCCGCAGCAATTGGGCGGAAGTCAATCGATTTACTCGAATTACCGGCAAGCGCAAAAAATGCCTGGCCCACCCAGCGGCGCGTCCGGAGGTCAACCGATTGACCCGCCGAGTAATACTGGTGCTGATAAACGAGTCCTTAGTCTGCTCAGGAATAGCTTAGAGAATAAACAGCAGAGAGAAGAACAGCTTAACAGTCAGCAGCCAATATTGGCGAATCATAGTCAACAAAGCTTTCAAAATAAGGTAGGCTTCCCTTTACTTGTTACGTGTCTTTTAAATTTCTTCTTTGATGCTCTAGAATTCTATCCCCTTGCAAAACTATTCGTAACTGTGCAAAGTTCAAACGTGGAAAACATCTTGCTCGTTCGCTCGCCGTCGACGAGAAGAATCAGCTCGTTTAGCTTATCCCGATATTCTTTATTGCGAAAGGTCGTTGCACCGGTCGAGCCCAAGACGAACATCGGGAGGCACAACCTGTCACCGTTCACGGCGGCGAGCCTGCTGGAACGAAACAGCAATACACCGCCCCATTACAAGTTGCACATGCCTCGAGCGGTAGATTCGATCACTCAGGAGGCTCCCCGCAGCTTGTATGGCTCGAGAGTAAATTCATCCGCCACGCTACCTGGTAAGGAGGCCCTCCTGGGACCCCGGGGAAGTGAGAATCAGATTCACCGTGACAAGGACGACGGCCTCGCTGCTATATTAGCCGCGAAAATCAGGACAAAGGCGGAGCTCAAACAAGTAATTCATAGTCTCAATTTCACTGTTTATACTAGTCCTGATTTTGTATGCAATAATGAGTAATTATCGAACTCAATTATTTAGGTCGGTACCACCCAGTTCGCGGCGAAACCAAGCTCTTTACCGTCCCATGATTCGTCCTCTACGCCGAAAGGTAGACACCTGATCTGCTTTTTTAGTGGCTTCATTAAATGCATTTGATAGATATATCTCTAATGTCTTTTTTAATATTTAGAACTTGATAGCGCGGCGTCGACGTCCACCCCACAGTCGGGTTCATCGGCGGGAAGTCCACCGAAATTAACGCGCGAAAAGGTAGCCTGTTTACCGTCACGGAGACGCTTATTTTCGCGAACGGAAGAGGAGAGTATGCCAGTGGCTGCGACGGTACCTGTACCCGCACCTGTGGTGCCTGTTCCGTCCTCCGTACCGCAGAGGACCAGCGGTTGCAGGAGTTCCTCAGAGACGTCGGTCTTCGACTTCAGGGAGAGTGACTCAGAGGGCGAAATGCCGGTACTCGAGAGACAGACCCTTGAAGAAATGAGGAGGGATAGGAAACAGCTGTCTAAGGTGCAGCCCCCCATTCCACTTAACGATGCAATGTGTATGGGCATGGCTTCATCGACAGACCTTGTAAAAATCGAGCTAAAGGCAAGAAGCGTTCCTTATTTACCACTCATGTTCCCAGATTTTCCCCTAGATAACTTCTACACATCAATTTAATGTTACAGGAGAACGATAAGATCACCGAGGTCGACCCATTTTGGTCAGCCACGTGCGACAAGTTTATGGAGCAGTTGCGAACGGGTGAAACGGGAAGCAGACGGGGTAGAAAAAAGAAGATCGGCAACACGTCATCCAAAGTTGGTGAGACTGGCAACGACAGTGATAAGGAATCCGACGTGAGTCCCTCGCAAATTAAGCCGCAGGATATTAAGAAGGAAGTGCAGGAAGTGCAGGAAGTGGAGTTGCCAGCTGATAGGAAGGAGGAAACTCCGACGAAGGATAAGGAAATCGAATGCACATCGGTGCAAGACATTAAGGTTGAAGTTAAGCAAGAACCGGAAGGCGAGAAAGAAGAGGGCAAAAATTCTAGTGATGATTCTGATGAAATGCCACTTATTCGAAGAGCCACGAAGAAGAAACTAAAAAAGGACGACAGTGACTGCGAGGACGAGATTATATGCAGAAAGACGCGAGTACGACGCGGCAGCAGAATTAAATTGGAGTCTTCAAGCGGAAGTGAGTCCTCGAGCGAGGAAAGTGACGTCAGCACGGAATTCGGTCATGGGTCTTCCGTTGCCGACAGGCTGCGTGCCAGGAAACGATCTGCTAATCCGAAACTTGAGAATGAAGGTATGAAACTGAGGTCCAGGGATGGAACGCCCCACAAAGTCAAACCAGAAAAAGAGGTCAAGTGTACGACGCCAAAAACGGCCGCTTCTCAAAAGGGTAAACCCAAACCACTCTTCGGAGACGGGAGTGATTTTAGGCCTGGTTGGGAGGAAGAAGTGTACGTGTACAAGAAATCCTTAAGAATGCCCCCGAGACTGATTACGGTCTCGAAACCATCGAGATTTGATAGATTGTCAACTTCGCTACCCGATTTGGATCCTGGTTCACCAGCACTTTCAGTTTCTATGGATAGCTCGGATGTATGCCTTAGTAGAAAAAGAATCGTGGATAGTGATATGGAATCAAACTGCAGTTTCAGTATTACGGAACTTGGAGGCGGTAGTAAAATCGATGACGAAGAAGCGACGTCTTCTACCACGATATCTTGCCCACCAAAAACAACAAAACACATTAAAACAGAGAATAATTCGATCGTCGATGTCCTCGCACAAAAAGTCGGCACGAGTAAGAAAGATCAAAAGAAAAAGTCTAAAGAAAAACTGGAAAAGGGTAGTAAACTTCCACTGAAGGGAAGTAACGAGCCCGAATTACTTCCTACTCCGAGTCTCACACCTCTATTAGCAACAGAGTCCACGAAATCACCCAAGGGGAAGTCCCCGTTCAAAGATAACAAGTCTCTAAAGCCTATCAAAGTGACGGATTCCTTCCTACTTGGCTATTTCCGAAAAGAAACTGTCAATAACTTCCGAGATACATTCAAGAATAATCACGTTATTCCAAATGAGTTCTCGACTTTAGTACTAAAGAGTCGAACGAGGACTGAAACGCGGGTATTGAAAAAGCAAGCAACGATTCGGGAAGTATTCGGTGAAGATCGTCCCGCATCTGCTCCTCCAATGCATAATCACGACGATACTTCGCAAGATGATGATTCGCAAAATGAAACCGTCGATAATAGCCCTCAAAAGAGTCGAACATTACGTCAGAAAGTAGTTTCTCGATTACGACATGCCGGCATCCTGCGAAGCCACAAGGCAATCATCAACTCAAAGCGCATATTGATTTCCAAGCGCCGAAAAGATTTGTTAAAATCATTGGCTGACAAAAAGTTACGGCGTATAAAGACTGAGGTGGAAGACGAGCCAGTGCAAGATGAGGCGAGCGAAGCTCAAGACGCGGAAAACAACGAGTTGGACGATGAGACCAATGAGTCGGAAGTTCCTAACAAGAAGAAACTCAAACTTCGAACAAGCAGACGAAAGTTCCGATCTGGATTCGATTATATCCGTAAGAAGAAAAAGCCTCTGAAGAAGGATGAAACATTGCCTAAGGAGAGGAAGAGGGTAATGCAACAAAATTTCAAATATTTTGCTGTCATAAACTATCGAAGTTTAGCTCACGCAAATTCCATTTTAGCAAGTACTGTCGAGACCCAGTGCCGAATGCGTGGCTGACATTCAGTCGGAGATCAGAACGTGGGTTATTAAGAAAGGTGTAGGCGAAACAATACTACATCGTGCAGCGAGACTTGGATATACGGTAGGAACCAATTTCTTCAAAGTGTAATACCATCCACCAAGATCAATTCTAAAAATGTTCGAAATTCTAATGATTTTATAGGATGTCACTGCGTACTGTTTGGAGAAGCTCAATAATGCGCCGAGTCCTAAGGATAATGCAGGGTATACACCACTTCACGAGGCGTGCTCAAGAGGTCATCTCGAAATAGCAAAACTATTACTTGCATATGGGGCTAATGCCAGTGAGAGTGCTAATGGAGGAATAAGGTGAAAATCTAGTCTTTGATTCCATTACTGATTGATCCAACAACTGTTACTCTAACTGAATATGTGGTATGTTTCCTATGATTACAGGCCACTTCACGAGGCTGCAGAAAATGGTGCTACTGAACTCGTACGTTTACTACTCTCCTACGGCGCGGACCCGTTACTAGCTACCTATTCTGGGCAAACACCGTTAACTTTAGCCGCCGATACGGATGCGTACTCGATTCTTGAGCAACATCTGGATGACATTCAAGGCCGCGCCAGCACTCCTTGGTCATTTAGTGGCCCAGCTTCTATTTTTGGTAAGCTTCACTAACTGGACACTCTCGCAGTTACACAGCCATGTTCACTTAACTAATTAAAACTTTCACGTTATAGATCCCGAGGAGACTGGTTATAATCCTCTTGATGACCCACCGCTGGACGCTCCGGAGTCTGAGATAGACGAGATCGAAATGGAAGTGAGCGATGTGAATCTACCCGTTTTATTCAGCCTGGCAAACGACCAGGACAAATGGGTTCTGCTGCAAGATTTGATGGCGGCCCTAAGAATAAAGAGTCGGGACGCACTACTACGACAAGTTAACCCTAAGGCGCCCGCTGGCCCACCAGCGATCGCACATCGTGACGTCATGAAAGAATTGAAGCTGCCGGATTTCCTAGAACAGTCACGCTGCTGTCACCTACTGAGCGGCGGCGAGAGAATAAATGTTCGAGGATCAAAAGTGACTCTCATCAAGTACAACGATAAAGTCAAGTCATTGCTAAACGTAGAGAAGGTCGTGATCAGCCTTAGGTGACAAGAGCCACCTCTGGGGCGTTCCTTGCTCCAGATTAATCCATCCACGTCGGTCACGGTGAAGGATTCACCGAAAAGAAACGAGGGCAAAACAAAACGCGAGCGGCAAGCTAGAACGCGACAGGGTAATAGGAATTCCGCGGACTGAGCGTGCGTGAGTCTCTTACGACCTGAGCGTCTACCGGAATCGACGCAGGGGTAAGTTTATTCGTTAGTGTCGCACGACCGACGACGTACTCAGAGAAAACAGCAAACTGTGACATTATTTAGCAGTATTTAATCGGGATACACGAGACTTGTATATCCGTAGAACCATGATATTTTAATAATACCTGAAAGAGCCGATCAAGCAATCAATACTGTAACGTGTACCGCTCCTTAGAGAGAAATAACACAACCATCACGGCAGCGCTAGAGAGAAATACATGGAGATTGCACGATACTTTATTTAATGTGAATGGAGCGAACGCCGAGACTCAACTACTACAAATACTTCGCGAAACGCGATGAAACTGTTCTGTCATGCGCGTTGGAAATATTGTGGACAAAAGAGACGATACTCCCGCCCTAGACATTTTTTGCGCCTTCAACTCGGTGCAATAGTATGCTTTCTTTCAATGAGGTATAGGTTCTTTTTCCCTTTCTCGTTTTGATTCGAGTAATCTGTTATGGGCGATTTTCGAAAACCTAGACAGCTAAAATGTAACATCGAATTATTATGGCTTTTATGTTACCATTTCTTAGATTTATCCGTTTTCATTTTCTTTTTTATAGTAGTATCAATTGATGCGTTAGGTTACGTTCGGTATCGCAAGTTAAGTTTAGGTATAGACAGTGTTGATTAGTTGCAAAAGGCATTTATGTGTTTGGGAAGTGCAATTCGCGAGATATGATATTTTTATTAAGTAATCACGAGCCGACCGATGAACGCTGTTAACTGGGTTTCCGACCGTCAAAGTACGGAGTATCAATGGTGTATCTTGAATGCAATATTGAATTGACGGTCGTACAATATTTACTGTGCAATAATGTGTCCAGCCCTCACATTTGCTTGGGAATGTCGACTTCTACTTCAAAAATGTTACATATGCATGGACCGGAGAAACGGTTCCCATAAAGTGGTCGACAAAGTGGCAGGCATACTGGATTACTGGCGGGAAGCCAGTTAGGTACTTATACTTTCGACCGGACGCGCTTGCGTCCGGGTGGCAATAGATAGATCAGTAGCAGCGACATCGATGATGATCTGAAGAAAAAGGAACCCATCGAATGCTTAATGAACCGTTCAGTGAAGCTAGCAATTGCGTGTTTCATTTGACTCCGTATACAGGTTTCAATCGTTATGATCAGTCTCAGGGAAATCTATGTGTATTCTCGATATCTATACGTTAGACCCGCGAACGGATGAGCGCCCGGACTGCACGCTCCGTCAATAAAGATAGTACCGCGCTTGTATTTAATATGTATCAATGTATAGTAAGCAGAGCACCTTCGCGGATTGTGGACGGACGTCAGCCTGCCCGGGCGCCCGCTGTTCTTTAATTTTATTTAGCTGACAACTAATGAACATTAATGTGGACAGTGCAGTAACATGTATATACATATACATATATATACTACTATTTTCAATAAATGCGATTCAGAACGTGTCTATGTCCCCGTTTCATTTTGCAAGCGTCTCCGCAGACTCTGTACAATTTTCCGAGCGAGAAGTATACGTAGCGTATATGTACCTTTAGCGTAAAGTAGCGACAGCGATAATGTAAGTAGCCACGGTATAACTGTTTATATTAGCATGACACCACGTCTAACGTGTAAGGCATAACTGGCGACTTATTATTGTGATCTAAAGAATTCGACGTTTCCAGAAACGAAAAAACGCTCTGCCGCGTATGTGTATATACAACCATAATAGAACAACCGCCACCACCACTGCTGTCATCACCTGCGATTACCGTGTATTACTATTATCGTTTCTACTATTACTATTACTATTAACTACTATATCTTTACTGATACTATAACTACTATTATTGTTACTATTATTACTACAGCTATTACTACACACCTACTACTACTACTACTCTTACGACTCTCCGCTTTTTTATTGTATCATATATACATAATAATTACCTGTGGATGTACATTTTCTTAGTGGTAATGTTCCCCCTTGTAATTTATATATTCAAGAAACCTCTAAATGTGTTACGCTGCTGCTTTACGAAAAAAGGAATTATATGTGAGAAAGAGTAAATATATATATATATATAAATATATATATAGAAACATATATATATATATTTTATTTCAAAAGTTTAGTTTGAAAGAATGTTGAACGCGAAAGGATACAAATTAGAATTTCTCTGTGATTCGTGTAAAGATGGAATTAAGGAAAAAAAGTTATAATTATTATTAATTAATTAATTATCACGATCATTATTATTATTCTCACCGCCACTGTCATCATTACCATTGTCATTAATGGGATCACCGTCAATCTCACCGAAATGATCATGCTCATCCATACGTCTCTACGAACAAGTCACAATGGATAGATGAACAACTTTCGTAACAAACAACTTGTGATTTTCTTTTCGCTAATAACAATACCGAGTTATCCTATCGATGTAATAAAAACAAGTATTTTTACCGAACTGCCTTCTTTTCTTTTAAACAACAACTCATACGGATATAGTTAGTTACATGAAAGGAGAATTATTATTTGCATGCATCAAAATCCTTTTAAAACAGTAAGGGATAAGGGTACCCAAAATTCCAACATCAGACGATTAAAATTGGTAAAACGTTTATTAACTATTTAAAAACGATGAAACAAGGTGAACATGAGATTGACAATTCAATAAGTAATATTATTAAATAGACTATAGAGGTGTATAATAAGTGTCTGCAGTAATTATTCTCTTTATACGTTCCTTTACATCGAGACAGACGTTACTTTTTTTTACTTGGCGAAGCCTGGTTCTCTGTCTTCAGGCACAATCTGTGCGGATTGGAGCGATGCCGCTCGCTTCGGTCTCGAACTATCAGGTTCTCCCCTTATCGCTTTCCCTTTTATACGCCACGCATTTACAATTCATGCCTATGCAACGTAGAATCCGCCACAGAAAGAAATAGATTAGAAGCACGTGCGCAATTCTACCTTTCCATGTCGGTGTAAACCACTGCATTCTGCTAAAATCCCGCGGAAACGAAAAATAACCGATTCTCTTCTCTTCGGTTCTCGTAACGGAAAAGCGACCGCGGTAGCTTCGCAGTACATGCACTCTCGTGCTAATTAATTAACCTCGGATATCGATGGAAACGTTAGATCAGCGAAACCATGATGAAATAATTCAGATAAACGGTAGACAACCATTCACGGATATATTTGAATTAATATGACAAGTCTTCCACGCCATGGTAATGCTACTTTACTCAAGCCGAAATCACGTTCGCTGTTTCCCAGCGGGTACAAGTTTGATACACCTTCATCTTCCTATCTGACACGTGTTTTTGTAAACCTCATACGTTTCTTTCTTCTTCTTACATATGAATGATGTGAGTACTGACATTTACGTTTTCGATACGCTATTGTCGTCTCGAAGTCAATGTTGGTGGTACAGGAACGCAATATGGCTTTTGCAAGGATATTCTGCGGTAAACCCTAAGTATCGAACCTCGTAGTTCGGTTCTCCTGGATATCAACGTGTATATGCCGGAGGAACAGAATCGACTGAGCTGTTTTTCGGGAATACCTTTTTGACCTTCCAAAGACCCCCACTCTTTCGGTCTCAAAATCCAACCAATGTGGTTGCGCATACCCTGGCAGGTCAAGCTTTCAGTCGGATTGGCAACGTCAATCTCAGAGAAAACTCGAAATAGCATTGTGTCGTTGAAAATATAAAACATCATCCCAGTCGCCGACCCCTTTTTTCTGCAACTCTCTACGCAACTGGGATTTCGCTACTGCCAAACAATTCTGCATGATTCATGTAACGCCGTGTTTCCATCTCGATTACCCGGGTATAGGTATTTACAATAATACATACCTACTATTCATAATAATAATTTAGTAGCGGTATTTAAATTACAATAGTGTTCACTCTTTCTCCTTTCGTCGCCGTCTTCTTCACGCTATATATATATATAATGTTGCACATAACCCAGTACTGGCTTAGTAATCTAGCTGTACAAAACATTATATATCGCTATTCTAGCATCTAGAGATTTGTCCTGTGAGGTCTGACGAACCATGAAGTTGTAACATACGTCTGGGTTGTGTTATCTTCCATTTCTTTTACACACTCACATATATGTATATATATGTATATATATATATATATATATATATACTTGGTTTACAACACGGTCGTCCTTGGCGAGGATACCACGCCACGACGCCATTAGTCGCTCCTTTTTTTTCCCTTAGACTTCTTTGTGACGCCGTTAGTTACCGTCCTACTTGTCTGATCCCTTCGGCCTTGGAACAATACATTGATCCTCGTAAGAAATCGCTTGTCATCTCTCACTCGGCTTATTGCAATTAAGTACATTAAAAAATATCGCGTTACTTCGCTCAGAATTAACCGGACAAGCAGTACAATTAGTCGACGAAGCAGAGCTCTATTCCTCTGTGCTATGCACGCTCGCATATTTCACGGGGAAACTCGAATGTCTGTTAAAAGTCTACTTCCACGCTGTTCCATGCGAACACGGCGAGTACTCCTGACGATTTCCTACTGGGCTCCACTAGCTCTCGTCCATGCGTCCCTAAGCGATCATTAAGAACTGTACAGTGATACCAAGCGTTCATCTAACGCCGTCACAGTCAATCGAATAAAGAACAACGATGCGCGAACTCCTCAAAAGATTCTCGTTCACGCTTACATTATTGTGTAGTGTGTTACGCAGTACAACAATTTTCCTCTCTATGCTGTCAAGTTCACGAGAAGTTTCTCTCGTCCATCCTAACTCTTTTAGCCAGTCTGCACTATCCCAAATGTCAATGTAGTTATCTTACGTGAGATATCCGGCTCGTATGCTTCGGCCAAGTATATTGAGAAAGGTCAAGGCGCCAGCCAGATCGCTAACTTCTTTCCTCGAGTCGTATTGTACTTGTACCAACTTGTCTGGAGTTTGTCATCGCAATATTTCAGTTCCAATACTAGAACTTACACGGAAGCCTGCTCGGGCTTCGCCGCATGCACTTTGCGCTTCCAACTAGAACACTGTGCTATTCGGGTGGGTCAGGTGATATGAGCATAAGGAAAGACTTAGGATGGGAATAAGGAGGGGCGGGCATTACAGTGGTTACTTAATTGTTTTATTAAGAGTGATTAAGCTTGACGCCTTGGAGGTAAGGTCCACGCATTTGGACCGGCTTCATCGTTGGGGGCACGACGTCACAGTTGCTGATCTCTACAAGGAACCCAGATGTTCGGGCCAGACTGCTCGGCAATTACCTCCTTCACCTTCACATAAATCTCTTCGGGTGTATCACTTTGTACTATGGCTGCGAACAGAAGAATATATCGTTTTCAAGAGTAACATAATAAAAGCCTCGTTACCAAAAAAAACTAAATTCCTGGTTTTGTTATATAAACAAGAAGTCTGAAATGTGGAGTAACATTTGAGAAACCTGCAGATACATTATTAAAAATCTGTGACATCATACCAGTAAAGTACTCTCCGAATTCTTGTTCCATTTTCAAAGCTCGCTCATATGTCTTCTTCGCTTGTTCTTCAGTCATCCTCTTGTTCATTTCCCTGTGAAAATATTGAAAACCAGACAAATCATTTAATTAAATATCGACTTTATCGAAGCTTTATGCAATTGAATATAAACACACGTGATACTTACATGACAGATTCCACGGACTTAGGTTTGATAAAGATCGCAATGGGGTAGAGTTGTGCCACTTGTAACCTCTTGATAGCGTTTCCGCTCACGTCAAGAATACAGTGCTTTCCCTGAGTATACAAAAATAGACTCTTGTTAGTACCAAGAATATTTGGAGCAGGCATGATACGAGATCCATTTTAGGCAACTCTACCTTTTCAGCGACTTCCCGTACAGATGCGACAGAAGTTCCGTAAAGATTGTCATTATACTGTCCGGCTTCTATGAACAAATGATTTTGAATGTCCTTTTCCATCTGCTCTCTCGAAGCGACAAAGTGATAGTCTCGACCATCGACTTCGTATTCCCTTCTACTCCTCGTTGTGTCTGCCGAAAGATATTTTTATAAATTATATACACACAGTATATAAAAATTGGATTTAGGTAAGAGAAGATAACGAGAACTTACGTGGAACACAGCTGCCAAATTTGTCTGGGAACTCGGAGATGAGGTCGTCGTTGATGCGGTCCTTGAGAAGACCGAGATTAATGACGGGCCGTGTGTAATTAATAGTAAGCTGCTGGACTGCCTCATATGACAGTATGTTTTCCTCGTTGCCTGAAATGTAGCATTACAAATATACAGATGCTTGTCGCTAACTCCCCTTTTGCTGGTAAGCGCACTGCCAGTCTGGTTAAACATTCTTTTTCACTCGCTCTCAAAAACCAACACGAGAATAGAAATCACGCGCTGCTTTCTCCCTAATAAACTGGAGAAACACTTGTGTTATGTCAGAAGAACTCTATCATTAATCACACAACCCTCGAAGCAGTAAGAATTAGGCTGATCGAGCTGAGAATCTCGTCAGAAGGCTTACTTGATCTTCATTATAGTAAAACCATAGAATGTGTTAATGCAACAAGATGCGAGGATTTCGATTTTGGATAAGTAGAACCACATGTTCATGCTTCAGCAACAAGGCGAAATCGCCGCGAAAGGATACAGTTTAAAGCTGCCGGCGTAGTATACAAGTTAAGCGATCGAAGATTACGAAGGACGACGTGGTATTAGTTCATAATGGCTATACTAAGAAGTCGAGAGATAGAGAAGGGTGGTTATAGTAAACGAAACGATACGTTAGTGCGCAATCACGCTCAATTTCAGAAAATCATGTTGTTTCAGTCAAGGCAAACAGCGTATTCAGCACTATTCTAAAGATTAATGCTAGATTATACTATCAAATCTCTGCTACCATGACAGAGCAACATGACTTTCATCCGTATCTACGCTAAAGGTGAGCTTCATTAGAATTGTACGCAGAGAGGCTTATATTAGTTGGCATGAATGGGTGAAGTAAACCAGTAACAGACAGACAAAGCATTTCTCGCGACTGTCTTAATTGCGCGAAGCATATCACCGTGTGTTTAAAGTCGGCAATTGAAGAATAAAAAAAAAGAAAAACCGAGAGAGGGGCGGTGGTAGTAGCAGCGGTTAGAAGTTGTCGGCTGAAATCCAGTTCGTGATTAGTTTTATATTAAGGATTTCTCCTAACTGAAATCTGCTTCTCACACCGGCTCACACCATTAGCTCTCTCCCTTCGTAGACTTACTAAGTTGCTCATTATTCTCATCATCCTCCTTTTCCAGATAAACTAACGTCAGTTCTTCCATATACGGCAGTTCAACGCGATACAATATTTCTTTACTCCCTGCGGCGCAAGACAGACCTTTAAAGTACACAGAACAGCTTGGAATCACATGCGAGTGCGTGGCAATAATGAGCGGTGTGATGAGCGAGCACGAGAAACGGGCACATCTTTCTCCCTATGGTTTTAATACTGAAAGCTAATGCAATCTTTGGACTCGGCATCCTGTTTAATTCTTATCGACTGATTTAAAAAGTACGAAGCTCCTGTTTTTGTTCAATGTTCTATGTTTTTTCGATCTACCGTTCCACGGCAGCCAACAATACGGACGTGAGAGAGCACAATGATTTTCCACCACTCTGGCCAACAAAAAATCCTGCCGTTAAATCGATTCGAGCAGACAGCCGTTGTGTCGCGCGGAAAAGAGAGAAGGACCGCTGGAAAAATTACTGGCTTCGTTAGCTGACGTCGAGGCCGCGGCATTCAACAGTGGCAATGCACCATCGGGAGCGTCGGATTGATTAAAAAAAAAAAAAAGATCGGGAGGAACAGGGCCATTCGCACGCGGATCGTTCGTTATATCGCAGTAATGAACGTGTGCTTTGTTAATTGATGAAATGGAAAGGGGAGCGGACTTAAGAGACACCAGTATGAATACAGAGAGAAAGAGAGGGCTGGAAAAACTCGAGACAAAGAGTTAGATAACTAGAACAATAGATAGGAGGGGTAGGAACTGGCTGGAAAGAAAACTGGGATGAGAAATAAAATAAAGTGGACGATAGTGAGATAAAAAGTGAAAAGAGCAGAGAGAGAGATGTGATTACCTTCGGTGTTAGTGTCGTCCTGGGTGTAGCACAGCATGAATGCTAAAACATAACAAGTTCAATATTTCAGTATATGTTGCGAACTAATAAGCGGCCGTTTATTATCGCTAGGATTAATTAAGCTCTAAAGCGCCGAAACTCTTTCCTACCGTGGCTGCTATCAGACAATCACTGATCTCTCAACCTGACACGATGGCCCATTTATGAGGTTGCACGCTTGACTGACTTCGCGATGATTGCGAGAGTTTCGTTGTTTGTCGTTTAATAAATATTCTAACTTCCCTCAGGAAATACTGATATTTCATGTTACAAAATACCATAGGCAACCAATGTGCTCGGACAAGAAAACTAGACGGCTACACGTCGGTACGACAAGAACGAGTGCAATAAAAAAGGACGAGTCTCAGATCAAAAGTTAGAAAACAAAGTGCGATTAGTAGATTGATGTGTTACTGAAGGATGTTAGTCAATTGCGATAACACCGTTAGATTCACATCTGCACATCAAGGTGCCTTGGACGCTCGTACCCAACATTACTTGGGTTGTGAAAACGAGCAACAGCGAAACCGTCATCACCTGGCACTACTGTGTCATGCATGATAGTTGAACGCTTTCGAGGCGAGAGCGGACTAAAACTACGTGGCCTAAGGCTGGCTAGCCGCGCAAATAATTAGCATGTTAGAAAAAGCAGGTCGAGTGTGGGTGTGTTGTAGTCGGTTGCTACGTATGATACTCTAAAGTGCGAGAGGATGGAGACTACGGATGAGTGACTGGCCGAAAGCGAGAAGATGAAAACCCCCTTTTCGAAAAGGAATATACACACACTGAGAGTAGCACGCACACACAACGACAGACACGCGCATACAGAGAAGAATGCGATCGCTAGTAGAGCGATCTTTCGCTATCGTACTCTCGCAGAACGCTTGCTCTCTTGGCACTTGCTGCCTGATGCTCTGGAGACTAATATAAATACTTACGCGTGGGATCGTTTTCGTTCTCGGGTGTGGTGGGCGACCCTACACAAGCAGGCAAAAACAAAACACATGTCACGTTTTCACATGGTAAAAAACACAAAAGCTCAGTCGGGGGTGGAGTGAGAGGCCGTACCGTCGAATACCTGTCACGCATATACTCTAAAGCGACGCATCTCTTCAATCGGCAAGACACCGCCAAGAGAACTTTGAGCGAATCTCGGTGTTACACTTCTTCGCAAATTGACACACAATTTCTTTACTCTACCTCTAATCGATCCCCGTGGGTTAAGATCCACAGTGGCGGCTGCCTTTGCACACACACTTCAGGGAAATCTCAGTAGAGCAAAACGATTAATAGAAAGAGATATATCTCTACGAGATACTGTCAATGGAAAGTAAGGCAATCAGTGCAGACTAACAAGATCCAAATAACAATCCTACTGGAACTAATCCCTCGTCACGTTAATTTTACGAACATCAAAAAATGACTCTCGTCGATAAAAACTCACTGAAAAAAGGGGCATAGAGAATATCAACGTCCTACGGGAGATCAAACGGAAGATATACATATAACAGCTTCATAAACAGTGAGAAAGACGGGGAAAATACGACGAGATCAAAACACGTAAGACACAATAAGTACACGGGATATAGAAACATGCACAGAACGTGCAAAATTATACGATGGCATCGAGCGGTGCTCCGAAGACACTCACGTTCATGATCCGAACCGTCCTCAGATTTATCGTCCTTGCTCTTCATGAAGGGAAACTTCCTGCTGAATGAGAAATTCTTCTTTTTCCTGTCGAGCGTTGATTGCTGCAATCAATCAATGCCGTCTGTTAGCCCACAGTAAGGCGAAAGCGCGGATTAGATTAGCTTCGAGTGCTCACACTCGCAGTATATAAACCGGATATTATCGAAGATAAAGCTCTGGCTTGTTTCCAAACGGCCAAGTACACGGCGGGGAGCCTGCTATATGATCTATGGAGATAGCTATCGAGCAAACGTGAACACCACAACTTTCCCTTAATTTAATAAATGGAACCTTGAATAAAGTATCGCTTCGATATTTAATTTTCGTGAGTAACCAGACAAATCCTTGGTTCAACATTTAGAAAAGGCGGTATAAACCGAACGGAGAAAGTTAAGGGGTACACAGTAGAAGTACTCTCGGAGGTTCTGATGAATGGGTCAGAGCACTTACCTTGTCGAGGATAACCGGCAAGTGACCCTGGAACTTGACGGAACGGTCTCGAGCGCGTTGTTTGCGTTCCCATCGTCTGCGAGAGGGTATTATACCGAGGCCTTCTTCCTCACCCTGAGGGGTTACCCTCCTCGCCTGCCACCACTCGTCGTCGCTTGCGTTCGTCACGTGCAGGATTTCGCCGTAGCGAAATGCCAGGCCGCGACTCGGCAACCCGTCATCCTTATTAGGGTCGTAATCGAACAACGCTCTATGGCGAAACAATCAGGAACCACACGAGTCAGTCAAATACGCTATGAAATACCGTCAAGACATTTTCACAATGGAAAATTTGATTCGAATGGCAAAGTAATTAGAATCGACATTTTGTTAACGAAAATGATGCAACTGTAGAATAAATTACCTAACGTAAAGTGATTTTTTCTGCGAGGTCCTCATGAGGGTACCTATCATCATATTCTGCTGAGAGATCTGTTGTTTGAGATCATGGATCTTGGACTCGTATCGGTTATAGTCCTCCGGCTTGTACTGCACCACGATCGTCACGGTCTGGCCGGTGCCCTGAACAGAGAAATCGAATAATCATTACATAACTGAGTAACCAAACTTCCTGCTAGTTGCAATTACCGCTGGTCAGTTTTAATGGGATAAGCGTCGGCGTGGGTAGCCAGGGAATTGAGTTATGCAAGTGTACGTACCTTAAGGGCTGCGGCGGCCTCTTGATGAGTTGCTGTCCGGAGATTGATGCCATTGACACTGAGTATCTGATCGCCACGTCGCAGTTCGCCGCTGAGATCGGCTGGTCCTCCGGCTAGGATGAAGGAAATGAAGATACCGTCCCCATCCTCTCCACCGACAATATTGAAGCCCAAGCCGGACGAACCCTTATTTAAAACGACCGTACGGACCTCCCTGAAATCATGAAATACCTTCACTCGTACCGATAAAACTCACAATTCTTTTCCATCTCTTACAATACTTCTCCAAATCAACTTCCGCAATATAATTAGTGTTAATATAGATAAATATCTATTCATATACAGGTTTGTATCATCATAACACTCCACCTTGTTCTAAATAGTTAGACATAGAGATTTTTATCAGAAGGATCGTCGAACAGATAAGACGAATATCCGGCAATTTGTTGTTTAAGTCTGATCACCCTTCCATAAGAGGATAAACTTTTTTCATTATAGAGCCGCATTTTGCCGAGAGTTTCTAAACTATGTCGCCTGCCATTAATTGCTCCACTTCTCGCAGTACTTTAATTAAAGTTAGAGTAACTGTGCTGGAAGAACAAGACGTACACACGTAGCATAACACGGCAAAGTTTCAAAGCCCGAGCTATGATACGGGTGGAAAGAGGGTCCGCTGAAAGGAAGAAAAGTAATTAAATCTTTGCACGGCGATCGCAATCAGATTAAGGACACCGGTATGAGATGAAAAAGGAAATCTAGCAAGGCGTACCACGATTCATCTCACAAACAGATAAAACGTCGATAGAAAGACAATATACATATCCAAGTAAAATATCGACTTTAATTAAAGTTAAGTTATGGCTGAAAGGAATCGATTAAAAAATGTCATTAAATCGAGGAGAGTTCGTATTCGCTCGGTGCAAGGGCTTTGCGGGAAGAGATCGTGGTTTCACTTCCATACGAGAAAGTGGGCAAACTCCTCGGCAAAGTTTGCCTTCGATCGTTTATCCGACTATTTGTTCTCTTCGCATGTGTACACGTGTATGCCCAGCCACCGTACCGAGCGTCCGAGAGAGTCGTGTATGGTGTATTCGAAAACTTGAACCATGAAATTTCGCCAGTGTCTTGCGAGCAAGGTTAAAAGCTTGGGACACGTAAATCATGGAGTAGTGCAATCGAGTTACTATTGATATAACCCGCGAACTCCCTTTCATGCGGCTGATCCTACTTGCGCCGCTGGATAAAGCACAATGCAGTGCTCGCCGCACAAAAGCACTCAAAGCTAAGGATTTGTCGTATCGCCGAGGACTTCAAAAGGTCGAGATAATCGGACTAGCAAAGAAGTATTAGGTTCTTTGTCTGTAATAATCAAAAGGATTCGATCTTATTTTAGAAATTAAAGTGCCAGCTTTACACAAGTCACAGGAGAAAACTAGAATTCTTTTTGTCCAGTGAAAGCAAGTAGGCCAACCGAACCTTGCAAATCCGATAACAACCGAGGTGAACACTCAGCCTCGGGACGTACTTATTCGTTCTTGATAAAAAATGCATCTATTAACTTGACCTGCGATCCGGCACAAGAGGTATTACAGTAATCGAGCAGTCAAGTTACAGCAACGTTTCCTCGAGCATTCCTTGAACTACTTTCACACTCGGTCGACGTTGGGTAGGCGCAAGTTCGGAGTTCGATAGCTCGATAGGACGAGAGCCTTACATAATTTTCCTAAACAGGCCAAGAGCTCTTGGTGCGCGCTAGGTTCAGCGAGCATCGCTCAGCCGGCTCAGTTCCCGAAAGCGGATGCATCAAAATCCGAGGATACCGGGCGAAGGCGTTTGCGGCCTGGTGAAATTACCACGTTAATTAAGGTCTCCATTGAAATTCGACCGTTTTGAGGCTGCCTGGCGTGCGAACCTCGAGTATACTTCATAGCAACAGGGCGCATAATACGAGGATCCGAAGCCGCCGCTGTAACGAGCACCACCCTCGGCACATTTCCATCTCAGGAAAGACCTCCATCACCTCTCTTATGGAGAATGCTAGTTTTTGCGCCTATTTTTCGGCTTTTCTGCATTTCCATTGCACTACACGCCACTGCCGCATTCTTCGTTCACTGGCCGAATATATCACGTATGAATGCCGCTGTTGTGCTAGTGGCACTACCCCCCAAAATTAAAACCATGCGGTGAGTCTTTTCAAGGAGATTTACCAAGCTAAAACTTCGCCGTAATGAATGCACTAGTTTTACAAAATCAATCTAAGTAGGTTCGAAGTTGATTTAACGAGGCTGCGAAAGCAATTTCGTTCTGTACAACTTTTTACGATGTGGTTTAGTAAATCAGGTCGAGATAATAATAGTATTTTTTAATAGCACTTGCTATACTGTTAATATAAAATGGACTTGGTTATGCGCTTGAACTCCGAGAAAACTACAGTATCGGGTTAAAGCGATTTACTAGCGCGCAAGAGGTACTATAATCGAGATGCATAATCCATAGCAATTCCGACTGCCACGTATATACACCCTTATTGTATTTGCATCTGTATAATGCGTCATCCTCTCTAGATTTAGTGGAGGAGGGTCGATTTTCATCCCTTCGCAGAGTAGTCCACTTCGGACGCTTCTCTCTTGCGGACTAACAAAAGCCTGAAATCAGCGGTGAACCGCTGCAACTGGGTTTCCCGAGCTTGCTATTAAAGCTAGGTCTGATGACGATGATGATGAAAGAAGCGCAGGCCTGTTTAGAAAAGTGCTTATACTCGATGGGAAAAATGATACAACTTTCTCTATTTGGAAAGCTCGTCACGTAGTAGTTGGGCGATGGACCGAGCACTATACGGGCGACGAGACGATGTTGGCTCTCATAGTAGCCGCTGCATCATAACAGAGACTAATAGCAGTGGGCTGTGCAATTCGGGTGCGCGCTCCTATAAAATCAATAGTCTCGTCGTATTGTTCGCCGTTTCAAGGGTGCACTGAAAAGCGGTCGCGGCGACGCTAGCGGCATCCCGATTGATTGGAAAGAAACGCGGCAGATACTTGTTCAAAAATATCGGTGAAATGTTTTGCCAGTTTCTTTTTGCACCAGTGCTTCGCGGTCTCGCGATACGAAAGGGAGCCATACGAAATTAATTAACGGATATATACGCTTCATGTTGCTAGAGGATGTATTCAAAATGCGTAATCCTCTTTGTGCAGTCTACCGTTCTCGCTTCGTTGAGCAAATATTACTCCATCAAATGTAATTTTACGAATAAATGCACTGAATGGAATCACGAACCGATTCGTATATTTGAAGCTTCAATAATGTTTTTTTTTCCCTCGTAAAATATAGTCGCGGGACGAAACTTTGATGGCAATAATCAAATTCGTTCGATTAACGGAATTAATAATCAATAGAATCTACCGTAACCGTGTGGTTGAAAAATAGAAGTCTACAATGCGAATGAATTATAAAAATTGGGAGTGGAATGCTTGCATTAAAGGAACATTTGGACACGAATAGATTGGATGAAGAGCAGGTTGGAATATTGGCCGCAGAGATTCGACGTGCCGTTCCGTGGACGTCAACTCTGAAAGGCGATATTTTAAGGAGCTCGTAAAAAAGAGCAAACAGACATACAGGTAGAGTCATTGAGGAATGTAGTCCGCCGAGATTGCTAGTAGCTAGCGCGACAGAAACTCAAATTGGAGTACAGACATGCTATATATTCCAAAATAGAAAAACGAACGACTTTAATCTCAGACGAATTTCAATTCCAGCTGACAATTCATACTGTTGTCACTTAGTTTCCGATGTCTGGTGGATGCGCATATGTAACTGACCACTCCAACGCGTCTATGGGATGTGGCTCCACTCACGAGAGACCACCAGCTGTTTCACTGGGTGGCTGCGCATTGCGCTGGAAATTGCGCGCGACTGCTTGCGTGGTGTCAGCGGCACGCACCTGTTTTCTCCACCCTCCTGTCTACCACGACTGCGATCCGCAATGACGTAATTCTCTGCGATTCACTTTCGCGAGACAAGAGTAGTCGGGTATCCAGCATCCAGCCGGGAGTGGATGATTCTCGCACTGGGTCAAGAGAACACAACAAGCCACAGCCATGTATTTTGCATCAGCTGTGAGGATGAGTTCTCCGGAAATGCAAGAGTTCTCATCTGCCAAGAGTGTACGAAATCGAAGCCAGAGAAGCGACTGGATGGCACATTGACACAGTTTCACTGGTCCACGAGAAGCCAGAATGAATGAGAGCGATTCTACATATTATCGTGCTTGCAGCCTACAAGCTTACAATAAATGCACCATTCTCCTAGCAAAGCTCACCTACGTCACCTTGCTGCGCCTGATGTCAACGAGCACTGCAGTCACGAGAGCAGCTCAGCACATTGTGCGGGCTCTCTAAAGATCCATCTGGATCCCTTTGCGGTCCAAGCACCAAACGCGCGGGCGCGCGCGTTTACACAGTTCGAGCGGGTTCGTGCGGGCACAGCAATCCCAAGAGATTTCTTCTCGCACGCAATCGAAAGATCAGGTGGACGCACCTGTTTGTCAGCGATGACGTAACGCAGTGTTAGATGGGTGGTGCTCACGGTTTTCTCGAGGGAAAGAGATGTTTCCAGTTGGCGTTGCGAGCAACAGTTCGCGTCGAAGTCTGCGAAGGAGTTCTCTCTTGATGAAGCTTGCGGTAAGTGAGCCGGCACCAACTTGAGACAGGCAGGTGTCGGTGAGGGGAAAAGCGCGTCTGTCGGGGTAGGTCGCACGACGACGATGACGGGGGCGTCGCGACGGATTAAAGGCCGCATAGGTGGCCGCCGCGTCGCCATGCGCCGCGCCGCCGAGGCGGGCAACCCCCGTGGGCTATCATCAGATCGATAGAAATAAGCTGACTCTCGCACACTTCTGCCTGCCTGCCTGCCTGCCTGCTCTGCTTGCTTGCTTGCTTGCTTGCCGCTCTCGTCGGCTGCGCCGCCACTACCACCTGCCACTGCCGCCCTCGAAACCGGGCCAACCCCACGAAATTTCCACGAGACCGACCCTTACCGGCACCCTCCACCCTCGAGCACTAGTACGTGCGGCTGCATGAAACGGCATCCCCAAGAAACTGCCAGAAGCCCGCTTGAACAACCCCCACATGCAACCGATCATAGGGTGAATAATTTCTGAATGAAATACGATTCCCTTAATCCTTAGTCGGATATTGTACAATATTCGTTTTAACACGAGTTGTATGGACAATGTTTTGTATGATTAAGAGAATAAATATCAGAATAAATTTGCATCATTATGAGAATACATTTTCATTACCTTTAGCTAGAAATGAATAAATTATAATGGTGGGTAATCCTATAGAATAGATTTAACAAATTAAAATGCCGTTTTGAAGATTGTTGCCACTAATTTCACTATAACATGTCACTGCTTGAAATACGCTGAGTTTAATGCAAAGCGAGACAGTCTCCATATAAAACTCGGAGTTTTAATTATTTCGACGGTCCTGCTAGTGGCTGCACATGAGAGCAGAGTACCACGTTGCCAAGAGGACTCTTGACCGAGAAAATCATAGCGGGATAGATAAAGGGAAGTGGAGAATAGGGAGACTGTTGAAAATTCATGTGGGTGATATGGATTTCCAGACGAAACCCTCTTCCAATACTAACCACTGTAGATTGTCTCTGTATTCGATTTTATAGACACCGATCGCTACTAATTGAATCGGTGAGAGTAATCGAACTTAGACTTCCAAGAATGGAAACTTCACTCGCGCCTCACTGCTTGTTCGATCGACCTAGTTACTGAGAGGAATACACCGGCTCGTAATACCAAATATGTGTATTCTATGCTCTCTTCCTTCTGCTTTTACAATCTTTAGGTGTTTCTAGCTCTTTCATTAGAATCTCCATAAAATTGAACGATTACGATGACTACAGGCAATCAACGATACTATGCAAATTAACCCCGAAAGCGTGAGGTGGATTTTTCTGAAAGCACTCAGCTAGAAATTCCCTCGCTACGTTAACGAGAGCGCCCTTAATTATTACAAGGTACACCTTCGACAATACATAAACCGCACAGTAAAATTAAGTACTGAAATTTTCATGATGGGTTGCTGCTACTATTTAAGTTATTTGATTTACGTTATTGTTTCGAGAGATCTGTCAATGTGTCTAGAATTCTTAAACCTGATTCTTTCTACCCACACATGACAGAACAAAGCAAAAAGCGACTTGATTGCTCGCGCAATATTGTGTTTCGTAAATGCATCCCGCTTTACAATGCTAATGTAAACGTCCGCACAAAAGATACGCGTGCACGTATGTGCAAAGAAAATGGCAGGCGAAACAGTATGCTATAGCGAATGCAAATCCGGAATACGCTCAGCATCCTACGAAAGTATCATCGAGATTAAATGCGATTTTTGAGAGAGAAAGCGAAAGAGCGCGATATTGGCTGGAAGCCCGAAAGCTCCGGCTTCCAAATGTCAGAGAAGGTTTCACGCGATTATATAATCCGTGATCTAACGCGACCTTTCTTTTCGAAATCGATTCCTTATTCGGCAGTATAAGATACGCTTGGAATTGACTCTATCGAACTCGTAAACATTCGAAAGGGAAAGGTTGTGCGAAATGAAAGTGTCTCATGCAAAAATTGGAAGTCGAACTCTTGGCATATGCAAGACATTGGATGCCCCATAATTTCCAGTATTAAGAATATGAATTTTTGATATTAGACTTTTCACCGTTTCAGCCTTTATCATGGAATCAATCAATACAATTAAAATTTTCAAATGTTCTTTGTTAAAAATGCTTCGCAACACGGTTACGTAATATCACGAAACTCTAGTCTATTTATGCCGGAGCAGGGCGATGTCTATTACAACCCGGCTTCTGTACGTTAATTCTAACTGAGTGGAACATCAATTGCGAAAGTGCAATTTACAACCACGTCCTCCTAATTACGCGTGGGCATATCCGACTAGAATTGTGACGAACTTTTAGCAAAAGTGGACTTGACCCAAAAGGGATGTATGTAACGCGAGCATAGAGTCACGGTCGCGCCCAAGGAGTGCCATTTGACCCTGCTCTTGATTGAGGACACCTGACGACCGTAAGGAAGGACGTTCTTCATAGGACACATTCGTCATGCAATTATTTTTACCTTGCAGTCCTGCTTTAAAATTGTCGAGCCAAGTGCTTGACATTTCTTTTAAATGCAATGAAAGAAACAAAGGCATAACTTCCAACTAAAGCACTATTCACTGACAAATCTCGCAATTTAATATACATTACTTCACAAGACTTAAAAGACAATGTTCGTACGACAAAGGATGGACTTTCGAAAAGTTAAAAGAGCGGTATAATTAATCACCTTCCATTGTGTGTAGAATGAGAATTGCGGGGTACTCGGAACTCGGATGTGTGCTATTAACTGAGCAACAATTTGGCTTACTGATGGAAGATGTAGTTCCTCTACCTGCGCTCATTGCCATCCAGGAAACATCAAAAGGCACTCGACTCGCTTGTGCCCAGGTCTGTTCGGGAAAACTAATGAAAAAGCGGACCACGTGCGCGAGAATCGAGCGAAAAGTGGGCAACACGTGTCACAGAACGAGCAAGGGTTTCCGGTGGGTCCGCACCCTCTCTTTTCCTCTCATTAATTGCGGTGAGTTTTCGACCTTGCTCTTACAGAGGCAGACACGAAAACTGGCTCTTCGGAATTAGGTGCGGTCGGCACCGGTACCAGGCTAAAAATAGCCGGTAGTAGCGGGTCGCTGACAGAGTAATTATGCGATGGAATTGCGTCCGATAAAGCGGCTGATGGAGATAACAGCAGAAGGCGATGCTCCACATGGCATACCCAGCAATCGTTTCACCCGGTGTGTTCCCGTCAGTATTACAGGGTCACAGCACTCATTTTATTTTTAACTCACTAGCCTTTAATTCGACTTCCAATTTACCTTTCGAGAATTTAACGAAGATGTCATATGAAAAGGAATATGAACACTACAATTTTGGCAGAAGGGACGAAGCTCGGTTTTACCTCGAACGGCAGGGGTGGCTCTGCAGACGCCAGATGAACAGACATGCATTTAACGTGGCAAATGAAAGGGTAGCGTTTCGAGGAGAGCGAAAAGGAACAACACGAAATACTGAGCTTTCGCTTGTGCCGAACTGATGATGAAAGTCCACCCTCGAAATCCAAGTGGTAGCCATAAAGCCTGTCTATCTTGGTTCGTCGCCCACTCTAGGGCTTTTAACTCACCCCTCAATTACTGAGCCTTAAAAAACTCCCCGTATGATTGAAATTTCCGCCAGCACCCGAGAAAAATGTCCAAGTCCAATGAAATGCTTATAAGTGTAGAAATAAAAAGGTAAAGTGTCGACAGTTTCCTCGAATGAGCTTCCAGTTAGAAGGGTCGGGGGTGATTTTACAGACATACTTTATGGTTGGATCTACGGTAATGTAGTGGTATGTTTTCGTGGTGCAGTCCCGCATTGTTCTGTATAAGTTACGTCGTGCAAGGTATCGGCTTCCTTAAGAGCCGTCGACATAAAATACAAGCTCTCCACCCGGCCCGCTCGCCGATCGTAAACGTCGTCAAGCGCTAGTTTTATCGATCTGGAACACTGTGTCCGGGATTCCATAAAATCATGGCCGTGACCTTAAACGAGATTAAGGGTCCCGGCCCGCTCGTCTTTCTTCTGGCGCAGCCTCCGGGGGAAATCTTCTCTCCTGACCTAGGTCAACTGGTCCATGATGCAAACAAAGAGGCAATAAATCCTAACTACGAACTCTTGCGTCGTACCATACCATAACCATAATCGATGGACATGGACATGCGCTAGGTTACTTTAGCATATAACGAATGTGATATTTTAAATTAAAGAGATAACATGAAATGCAGATCGCTGCTCAAATAATTCCCAAAATTTAATGAATATATTTTTTTGGCGTGACTGGTTAATCTAATTAAATGTTTGTTAAGCCTCTCGTGTAAAAGTGGTCACTGCTACGGACGACCTAGCCAATTTCCACGATGGAAACCACTGGCCGGAATTGAACGAGGCGCTGCCATTTAACGGCAGAGCACTGGACCACATATACGCGCTGTAATTTGCAGCCTCCCATTTCCTCCCGACCATTTCCGTCTTTCGTGGGATTCTACCCTACCGATTCCCGCTTTCGCACTCCGACACGCAACCCTGTCTCGCTCGTGACAATTACATTCCCATTGCCGATCGCGTGCCTCGATAAAGTCGATTAATTTGTTCTTTTTTAAATGTCTCTCTGATAGACCACTTATTCGTCCCAACTTACCCGGTTCACTCCGGAACAATCCAGTACTTGTCACGGTGTATCTTTTTTATCCCAATTAGACCGACTATCGGAAGGAAATCATGGAAAATATTGGCAATCAGGTAGATACAGGATTCTACGATTGTTAAGCAGGGTCCCAAGGGTGGACGATAGCGGGTATCCAATTAAATCAAATCCGCTGGATCCAATTAGTGCAATAAACCCTGCTGGCAGATAATCGAATCAATTACGGGATCCAGCGGAATAATAAACTGGGTTGGAACGAGCCGAATTATCGACATCGCAAGATTAACGAACGGTAACGGGGTCGACATTAGACGACGATGGGGTCGCACCTCAAGAATTCAGGCGACGCCGGACCTACCACGGCCGCGCGGCGACCGGTTGCAATTTTTATCGCGCATTTCCTTTCGAGGCCAATCCAAAACGTGCCGGGAATTTTATGACGACGCGAGAGGGGTCTAACTATTGCTTTCTTATGGTGTGTGGCTACTCTGCTTATGGAATCCAGGTTAAACGGTCCCCCGAGAAAGGCGCAGCATTAATGGTGAATTTATCCTGACCGCTCGTGTTGATAATGGGCTCATTATTATCGCTCGAAATTTATCTCACGCCACCGCTGATTGGCTCAGTATGTTGTTAACATAGTGGGATTTCTCTGGATGCAATACGCCGGCGAAATGCCAGCAGACCAATCTTGACTCGTAAGAAAAATCTCTTGCCAGGAATGTGGCATAGAAACGACCTAGAATGTCTTCCTCAAATCATCTGTAATTTCTCAAGTTGTCATAGTATCTCGCGGAAGAATGATTCTTGTCACGTGAAAAAAAATTGTGGGAGGACACGTGCGTATATGTTTGGTGACTCGACGAGCAGGTTACAGCAGGAAAAGATGCTCTACCGGCAATTACGCGGAGAAAGAAACTAATAGCCGCGGTAACAGCTCAATCATATATCATAGAAACGTCTGGTACGGCCTCGGAAGAGTCACAAGCCTCTTGAGTAGCGTGGCTAAATGCAATCAATCACTTAAACAGTTTTCCAAAGTAATCCAGTCGCTCGCAAGCAAATACTGCTGTTGATAGTAACAAATACCAAAGTTTATGAGAAATAAATTATCTGTCGAGTGAACGGTGAGTGTGTACTCAAATCCTCATCCTTCACATACCTTCTGTATAACTTGTCCCTCAAGATGCGCCGTCCCAGAGTGGCGAAGGGACGCAGCGGGAAGATCTGCTGCCGGTTTCGTGTCATATTTTCACGATAAGTAGAACTAGCACATATCGTAGAACTATGATAACGTGTCACTTATTCAATCGAAGCAATTCTATTAAAGGGGGACGAATGATCGACGATTGATCAGGCTCGCCGCTATTAGAAGAAATAGAATTCCGACGCCGGCACGACCTCGATGTAGGCGTCTGATCTTCAACTAACAACACAGAAACGCGCACTCTCCTCTGCCGACTTTACGACGTTCAACTTTTTTCGCTCGTCGCCAACATGATTGGTCCCTGGCTAATTAGTTACTATGTTGCGAAATCGAAGAGCTCCCTCGACAAGTTTCTTCATCCAAATCGGTTAATTTGCAGTCCAATTTAATTTCTCGCTGGTCTGGTTTATGCGACGCTTTCCTTCGGCGCTCCTTCCGCTCCCCGTTTCTCGTTTTGCAGCACTCACGCACCACTTCTTTCTCCCCCGGGAACTGGTTCGCGCGGAATGAGTATTTTTAGTTGGACATGCCGAGCAGCCTGTTTATGAGGTCAACACCACGTCCAGCCGCCTTGTGGAGAGAGACGCCGGCAGCCAGCCTCCGCCACGTGAACGCACTACGTGCACGTGCACTCTTCTCTTCTGCTTGCTCCCACTGCCAGTAGCGTACTCTTACTCCCAAGGAGGAAGAAGCTTTTCCTACCCTGTGCGCTCCCCTGCGACTTGCTGACTCTCTCCTGCCGATGCCACCACGCACGCCGGAAGTCTAATTCGATCGTTGAATGGTTCATTGACGCTCCCCGAGTAGAGCCACGACTTTTCAGCCGCTTTCTTTCACTGCGATACGCAGCCGCACGGAACGTTTAATCGTAATATCGGTCCTTCAATTTACACTCCACACTTTCTGCTCATTACTCTTATCTATAGTCGTACAGCGTCTAATCTGCAAACGATATTTACTAATTTATTTCCCTTCTTTATTAAGTATCTTTGTGCCACACGAGGAACTTCGTGTAGAATGAATGAAATGTTGTAACTTTATAGCAGAGAAACTAATACTAGTCTGTGCAAGGTGTTCGGAACAACTCTTGGAGTTTCATTGGGCAAAAATTCGAACTCTTATCAGCAGACAGGCTTTGTACAGTTCAACTTTCACGAAGGAAAATTTAAACACTGAGAAGAAATAAGCGAGAGTTCGTGTGAACAGTACCACGCGCGCTCTACGAATATTCATGGGATCGATCTGTTCTATGGTGAACTGCGATCGACAGTCCTTTCGCTTTGGCTAGCCGGGTAACTCGGGGAAACCTATACATATACACTCAGCAAAGGACAAAACGCGGGACTGATGTGAGACCGTGGAACTATAAAGGACGTCGCTTTTTTTCGTTATACGCTCGATCGGTGACAGAAGGCACAGTCGAATTGGTTTTGGCTCGAACCCGCCTTTGAAGTCTGTGGACAGCCAGTTTCGCAGTGAAACGACATCGAGAGAACTCTCTCGATCTCTTCCCTTCTCTCTGTGCGCGCCTATGTCACAGCGAAGCTACCCTTTTCTTTATTCTTCGAGTCTATCGAATCAACTGCAATCATCTTATCATCGGGGCCCCGTTTCATGTTCGCGAAAAGCGTAGCTACAATTAGATTCGGCAATGTCGACTTTGAAAGCCGTCGACCAACTGGTTGTATCCGCCCGACTGAATACGAGGGGTGCCAAGCAATATTCGCTTCAATGGCCCATTTATTGTTCACGCGTGAACTCAACTTTTCTATGTAGAATATATACCTCTATCTAACGAAAGTTAATTACCGACTGCCATGACGATGTATTTGAAAGCCTTTCCAATGTCATTCAAATTTAAGCAAATCTGTTTTACGAGTACTTAAAAAGGGACAGTTCTCGACTCGGCAATTTCTGTTGGAAAAAGTGGCTCCGAACTGTTCAATAACTCTCGGCAATACTACGGGCAGATTGAAATCTGTGGGATTCTGTCGCGGGACTTTAAATGGCGGGAAAGCCATTGAACGCGACGCGAATACGTTCGGCGTTGTAGCGTTGTTAAAGCGGTCCTGGTATGTCTACTTTGTCGCAATGACAGCGGGTGAAGTGGACGTTCAGTTGCATTCGTCAGGGTTCTCGGGACTTTGCGAAAGCGCGACCCAATTCTAATCGGATTCCTTGAGCGATGTTAGCAATGATTCTGCGAAGCAATCGTGGGAAAGTGGCGAGTATGCTTTATGAGTCACAGTATTCGAACGGTGTACGTTAAATCACGACGAAACGGATTGCATCGGTCGAGTCGGCAAACGGTCCTATTATTATACTCGACACAAAGCCATCGTGGCGCGCGAAAATCCATTTGTGTTCGAACGGAATACGAGCGCTTTGAGCTTTGATTGGAAGCTTCTTCGGTACTTCAGTGGACAGCAGGAAACGGCCAATCAGATTTTCACCCCGTTAATTTTCAAGCTTTTTGTGTCGGTCTGCGAAAAATATCACTGTAGAGATAGAAAGAGCATGTAGCGTGTACGGTGGCAGCCATAAAAATTGTGCAAACAGAATGCGAAAACGTGGAAATCCGAATTGCAAAGCGTGCGGAGCAAGGCGATACTCCTGGCGCCGCACCGGCTCGCCTCGGACCTCGCCAGTGAGCCCGTTCACTGCCGGGAAAAACGAGCACTGTCCCCCCCGTCGAACAAATTGGAAAACCAAATGTGCCAGCTCGTAAATCCCGCGCAATTTTGCGTGTACGTTTTATACGCGCGGCCCGTCCGCGCGTTACTCGCTTTTCGGGAAAATTAGCCGAGTCGAGCTAATGAAAGGAAAAGTTTTAGCGAGCGGAATTAGCGCCACGCGAATGTCTGCTATCAACAAATCAAGCTCCATGTTAAAGTTTGATTCATATTTGCCATGCACAAGCAAACACAGTTTTTCGTTCCTCTTCCTATTTAAAATAACTGACACATAAAATCCTAAAGAGTAATAACAGATGCAAACCACAAAATTCCAAAATAATAGCGCAAAGATACTCTGTGAGGGAATCGAATCACCAGGAAGTCTGTTCTCTCAAGGCAGTCAGTCTCAAGCTTCGAGACATCACCCGGAAGACAGAGTCACACACGGAAACACAAGCCTCGACTCGGTTGCTACTGCTTTCACAAATTATCACATAGCACCAGATACATTTCACTACCATTGCGTAACGCGTTCTGTGGATCTGTTTTTTTGATTGAGAGATCGGCGAGCGGGATTCCAAGTCACCGGATCGTTCAAGGTTCCTCGCGGCGCGTTGGTCGTACTCCGAATGACAGAAGACAGAAGCAGGCTTTTGACCGAGCTACAACCTTCCTCTCTTCGAGTCTACTCTCGGCAGAGACTCGAGGGAGAGGAGTGTACCAGAGGCACAGTCGTCTTGTGCAGAGAGTATTCGTTCTTTCTGTTGGGACGGCTTTCCTATGCGTCAGCGAGTGCACCCGGTCGCCGATCTCCACCCACGTCTCCCACCTCGGCTAGCATGCTTGACAAGCTCCGCATTATACCAAGATTATCCCGCAGATAAATGACATTCATTTTAATGTCATTTACTAATTGCAATGAATATTAACTCCTGATTTTCCGATATGAAAATGACCAATCGTAGATGCAATTATAAAATGGGACGAGTTAATCAAATAGGATTTCATCCACTATTATTTGACTGTGGAAACTGTTTTACACAGTGAGCATCACAAGAGTGATTAATCATTGAAATACGAATACCTGACAGGGTACGTTTAAGGGTTTTGCTTACTGGTTAATTCTTTGGAATGCAGTACTGACGCGATGCACGTGCGAGGCAAAGTGTATCAGGTACGTGATGGCTAGGGAGTCTAAGAAATGGAGTCTTGTAACTGAATTACTCGTACATTACTGCATCGCGTCGATTGCAACCCACGACAAACTGTTGGGTGTAAGCCGCATGACTAATCATGGCGCGGTCATTAACGCCCGGAGTTGCGCGTATCGTGTGCCTACATAATTGTCCTTCCTGCGGTTAAACTAATTGGCCATCTATTCTTACGACAACCCAACGCCCAATATCGTTAATCCGGATATATCGGATCGATGAAAAAAATACTTTTACTGGTGGAATATCGATTGAAAGAATGTGGAAGACGAGTTGACGCGCGGGAAGCCTTTCAAGTCTAGGAAGCAGAGACCGAGTGTCGGGGCGCTGATTGTAATTCGAGTCTACGGTCTCACGTTGTTTCGAGGAGCTGCTCGACAGAAGGGTGCAGCCCTTGAGGAATGACCAGCACCGACCACAATTCGCCACCGACTGTGATCGGCTTCGAGCATTCTCGAAACGAATTCCGGAGTACGGCCAACAGGACACTGTCATTGGAACCATTCCGAGCGGCGAGCCGACCGCAAGTGTTCCGACACAACTCTCAACTATCCCCTCTACCCGCCGGGATTCTACCCAAATCGATCTCGCATCTGGCATAACTGTTCTGTGGTGGAACTGCTAGAGGCATAAATAATTACTTATGTCATGTCCAGCGGATACATGTACAACGATTCTAAAATTCCTGGGCCACAATAACGTTTTTTTAACTCACTAATTCATTCGAGAAACGTTACGATATAAGACTATACAGTTCTCCATTTCTGTTCAGTTGTTTCACTTCATGCTTCATTAGAAGTTGAAGCACGACCATCGAGAGCTAGTATGTTCTAGTTTGCGACATACATACGTTGAAAGGAACAAAACTGACATACCGAGAGTCTAGTTGATTCATGGTCGGTTTTAGACTGCCAAGGATTATTAAATCTTATCGAAATTGCTTTCCTACAAAATATCACTTTCGCAAAAGGAGACTTTACAACCGATAAAGGTGAATACAACTAATGCTCGAGGCGAGGACTTGTTTTATCAATAACCGGCCGTAGATGTGAAAGCAGAAAAGCGTGAACGTCACGAAATCACTGAGTCGTATAGATAAGTATGGTCGGTCGATCGTAATTCGTGTGCACGATTGAAAGTGAAAGTGTCAATCAAACTAAAAGTTAAGGATTAAAAGGAAGGACGTATCTACGAGTGGACTAGGAACGCTGTCACGGTGGCGATCTCGTAAATTAATTTAATCCGGATAATTGGTAATCCACAGTAGAGTCGGTTTTCATGGTCAGTAAGCTCCGGGTAATGAGTACGTCATTTTAAATTTCACGGAACACGTAGTAGCACGCGTGAAGTTAACCGCCTTGTGACTAATCGAGGCGAATCGCGATTTAAAGAGACCATTAGACGGCCGAGAACCCAAGGAAATTACCGGTAGAATTTACGGGGGAAAGCGAATGATCCTGAGCGTCAAACGTAACAAGAACGGTCGACTCTTCTTATACAGGTAGCATTAATCATGTGGAAATTCAAATAGACTTCATTTAAACGCTGGCTGTATTTGTAGAACGAACTGGTTCTTACATATTCATAAATGCTTCACTAAAGTATTCTACTAGTCGATTGAATTTAAACCTACTTAAAATTTCCGAGGATTTATGCTATCAGAAACATTCTGCTGAATGCAGTACTTTCTCTGGAGTTGATGGGAAATCAGTGCCTCCGAAGATTCCCAGGAATATATAATTAGCTTCACCTCAATGTTTACCAGAATTTTTGATAATAAACCCAATTTAAAACCAGATAGCTGTTTTTAGAAATTCTTTACCGTCTATCAACCAGTGACACTACTATTAATTATATAGCAATTTTTATCCTCGAAAGAAAGACGAATAACCGGATTCCCAATACCGAAATTTGCAGTCACAACAAGGATGGTCGTTTCAAGCGTTATCATTCCAAACTAAGACATAATCTTCGCACAAGAATGTTTACTCTTGCACAGTGCTACCGAGTTTCGCACAGGTCTTGCTTGGCGATTGTAATTTCAGGCCGGGCGAATTATCTTCACACTCGATTACCCGGCGGTATAATCCTTATAGTCAGCTTTAAAAATTATGATTAGCGCTAAGAACACTGAGAATCGACACAACAAAAAATCTCTTTCAATGGTACTCGGCTGGAGAACACGTTGCAAAAAGGAGGGTCGAACTTCGCGCACAATAAAGCACACTTTTTATCGGTCGGTGATTAAGGCGTTCGCGAAATTTCCTTGGACGAGCAAGGGAATGATTGCGATGACGGTATGTAACGAGAGCTCGAATCGTTGCGACTTCGAATGAACCGTTCGACACTGTTTCCCCGAGGTGACTACGCGTGCGAACGTATACTCGGCACAGCCGGCCAGCCTTCGTCTCGTTCCATCGCACTTTCTACCTTCGAGGCGATCGCAGATTTGCTGGGGAACCTCTCGCTCGTCATCGCCGAGAACCTAATGTATCCCCTTGTACACAACGCTTTCGTATCCTAAGGCCTCTTTCCTTGATAGTACACTGCAAACCTTTAAGTGTTTCCCTTTGCGACTGTTTCTCACGATAGCAAAACTTTACTGTTTCTATCGATCGTGATGTAATAAGCACGAGTTATTCAATAAATACACTGTTAAACTTTGTTACTAATAGGCGAACTATTGTATACAACAGAACTTTTAGGGTTACTGCAAATTTTTATATGGAAACGTGATCTTTTGCCAAGTGATATTTTTTCCTAGTAGAAACATAAACATTATCATGATAAACAGTATTACAGTTTACTCATTTATTTTTATGATATTAAATTTGCCAGTTTGCAAAACTGAGAATCTACGATTCCAACGGGGGATCTGATAGGCTGTTATTTAATAGCGTAATTATCGTGAAGAATGAACTAGGGGAAAAAACTGCTGCGTGCCCGTGCGGAGAACAATGTCCCGTGCGAGTTGAAAAGGGCACGGCAGTGGATGCGTGGCAGTACTATAACGGACACGCGCCGTAAAGAATAGCGTCTGGCTGACGTCGTATCGAGAAAAGTGCAACTGCAATTGCAGCTGACGCCCCCGAGTAGACACGAAACAGATTCCAATGCAGTGGCAGTAGCGCGCAGTGTGCAGCGTGCCTCGGCCAACGCGAGTCCGTTACATGAAATTATGCACAGTTTCCTAGGCGTTTTCTGCAATCTCTCTCGACTACCTTCGCACGCCTTCTCGCACCCGACACTTATTCATGCATCTATGAATTACGAGAATACGAAAATCTCATTTGAATGAGAAACCTGACATTTAATCCGATAAGAGTAAAGTTGAAAAACAGCGGAAAGTCTCGAATATTGTCTATACGAATTGCTTTTTCAACCCCTGAAATGCGTGACCGGGCAAGTAGTTAATTCCATATCCGGCTAATAGCAATACCACGTGCAAGGGCGAATGAGTCGATTCAACCAAGCGCGACGGGCAACGCACGATGGAGAATAAATTAGGATCCGTGTTTTTCGCTTCTACGAAAAAACCGATGAGCTGGCTAATTAGGATCGACAAAAAGCGTGTTAAATATACCGTGAGCGGGATGGAAGAGATTGCTTTAGGCGGGCGAAGGTGTGGAGGCGTAATCGGAGATGACTTGTTGGTTTAAAACGATCGTTAAGGGTAAAGTACACGACGTCACTTGGTAATAAAGACAGAAGACATCGCACGACCCTCGGAGCAGAAGAAATCATTATTTCTGAAATATATTATGGTTCAAGACAGTACGAGACAGCCATGGCGATATTTCGCATTATTGCGGAAAAGGGTAATCGCCGTAGTAAGTAGACCATATCGTAAACCGATCAAACACGCATTTCAAATTAAATGTATCTGGCGCAATTATACCTTTAAATTTTTCTATCGACGCTCCAATCGTTTGCCTGTCAATCGCAACTTGTGCGTGACTACTTTCAACTGTTCAATCTCTAATAAAAAAAAGCCTCGCCACTCAAATAATAATTCGTAATTCCTAAAACTTTGTGAGACCGACTGCCGACACTACTCTCATTTCTCACAACTTCAGCCGTTCTAAGCCACGTTTCACACACTCACTTCCGCGTTACGAAATGGAATCACGTCCGCACGAGTTCGTTATCAGTCACACGATACCTTGACACCTATTACAACACACAGTGGCTAGAGAGCATTCCCTACAATCCGGGAACCACGAGCACTGCTACGTTGCTTAACCTCGACAGAGCGAGTCGTTCGCGAAACTCGAGACACGGAACTCCTGTGTTTCCGAACGTGTTTTCGCTGCTAGCCACTGCCGGCCTTGATACGAATTACCATTCGTCTATTCGATAGCGTACCGATAATGAAAAGCATAGAAGAAAATCGGTAGAATAACCGCGCAACATTGAGAGAGACGCTTCGTAGGGCTTTAGCAGAGTGCTACTGTCGTGGCAGCCGGCACCAACGTGAACACGTAAGTACGTTGCACCGGGCCCCACGGCTTATAGCTCAAGGGGGTTTCACCCCTCGCTTAAAGTCGCAGGGGGGAGAATGTATATTCGCTTCACTATTGTAGACAGTCCCTTCTAGCCACTCGCAGCGACCCGCTCCACCCTTGGCTGCTGCCGGCAGCCCTATGACAGACCCGACCTTTCCAACTCGATCTACCCCGCTGGAAACCTCCCATAGTCGTTACCTGCCCCTAGTCTCTATCACTCACTTTTTCTCCAACGCCCCTCTCTCTTTCTTTCACTCTTTCTCTCACCCTGTCTTTATTTACGACCTTCGACACTGAAATTGCGGCGAAATAATAGGTCCGCAGCAAAAGTAAACAATCTCTCTCTGACTCCAGTAAAATAGCAGCATTGAAGATACTTATGCCAACATGGATCCTCACTGACAAGATCAAATCAACGGTAAACCACTGGCAATTCAAGAGACGCACAGATATGTCTGTGATAAAAGCCATAACAATTCCTTATTGCGGAAGGTAAAGGTAATAGAGGTAGCTTGTACCGCCATCAATACACGTCTTCCCTAATGGCAAGCCATCGACGATTAGTAAAAATGATAGCATTGACCAAGTTTCAAAGGCAGCAAAGTAGGAAATAAATCAGGCGGCACGCCGCGATCATTGGGAGCCTGTCAATTACTGTGCTTTAAGTAGATTGCCCGGGTGATCCCAGCGCCTATGATCGACGAGGCTGATACGCACGATACATTCCCTATTCAAATGCTAAACACACAACCACAGAAAGCGCGCGCCCGCGCTAAAGAGAAAGAGAGAGAGAGAGAGAGAGAGAGAGAGAAGCGCGCGCGGTTTCTGCCGTTAACCTTTGCGCCCCGTGTTGAACGGCACGAAGTCATAACGGTTACGCGGACCCCTTTCCACCTTGTAAGAATGAATTCCGAGCTGCAGAAGAGGCAGCGAAGGGTTTCCTTGGCCGCCACGCCGCAGACACCCCTTTTTATCATCACGAAACAGGAACAGCCACTGCCTATCTCGTTCCGCCAGCTGGCTTCGCCACTGATTCCACCGGGGAAATCGATGTACACCAGTTTAATCGCTCGCCTCACCACTACTGCTTCTCTGATCTATCGAAAGCCAAATTATGTGCGATCACATACATCGAGGAATTTACGACATGCCTGGTTTATTGACCGTTGACTGGATATTCACTGCTGATGCTTTTCCCCACTGATTTTGGAAGTACGATAGCATCCGTCAATGAATATATGTTTACGTTTAATGGGTTCACCTTTTGGATGGACTAAAAGAAATATGAGAAAAAGAGTTAATAGGGAATTCTGAAGTAGAAGTGTTAACGGAATGTACGAAACTCCAATCGGATCATTGCTTCGTTAACGAGCACATATTAAAAATTGTATATTACTCCGCGTACGCTTGCAAAGGTAGTGCTTGTAGCGTCCAATATGATTTTAATGTGTAATCATTATCCAAGCTGGCGTGTGGTAAAGAGTGCATTTACAACGGACGGCCGCCAGCTGGTGGAAAATGCAACTCCACCGAAATTAAGTACCCAAAGCCGCAGGGAGTTTTGTTGCAACCTGGGCGTGTTCGGATGTAATATTAATTAGTACTTTATTGCGCACTGCAGATACAATTTCGTGCATGTGCCCGTCAATTTTCATGTAGTGGCTGGTCGGTTGGTTCGCACGCACTTCTATGGCATGCCAGACATTGTTACGCGAAGGACCCCTGCACAAAGCCATACGACTGGTTTCCTCGGCTAGCACCGCTTACACCAGCAAAAGAGAATCAAATGGTGCCTCGCGGCACGAAACACGCCCGAAAAACGAGCGAAACGAGCGTTCAAGGTCTACCACGCGTTGCGCGACCTCGAGGATATTATTTTCGCCGAGGTTAATTGTACAGGAGACGGAGACGTTTTGTTTGGAGACTTGGGGAATAGAAAAGATCTTCTTACGTTCTTACGTGGCACTGAATATTTGGATTCAAGGAGCAATAGAAATTCCATACATGTCTTCAGTAGGCAACGAAGGGAACAAATTTATAAAGGAATGCATATCAAATATAAACGCGACTACATTTATATTAGATCAAAATCTATGTATGGCTAAGTGTCATTGACCGCTTATTTGCCAGACGGTATTCCAGCCAATCGGAATTCCTCATTACTCGACGAAACCGTGTTTTCCGGCACGGTCGGGCTCACGAATGACGAAACTTTCGTAAACGCTTTTAAATGCATCTCCGGGGCGACGTCCCGCGTCGAGACGGAGTGAGCCCGGGGGCTCGCGTCAATTTACAATTCAAATGGCCAATACATTGAAATTTTGGAATTCAGTTGGACGAACTTATATATCGCCAGAGGCGCTCGCTCTGCCTGCTGCTGGAGAGAGCGGGCGCGTGCTCTAGCTGCCAAACCGATTTAACTTGCCGCTACGACAGCGCCGACGCGCTTCGATAATGAATCGCTTTAAAGACAAATACGCACACTCCGTGCCGCGGCTGTACACACGCCGATATGAACGGCAAATTTGTCCAAGCGCAGAACATTCTACAGTGGAGCCAGGATCGCCCGGATTACACTTTGAATTATTGACTGGAAAGTTGCTGGCAGTTTGGACCGCTTACACTTTAGGTAGTTGTTCAAGGCGCCTGCTTTACGCTTCTTTGCCTGATGAATTTTTTAACCTTTTATTGGGAAACTGTAGTTTGTACCAGAGAATGTATGGTTTTCACAGTTAATGAACTGTAATATCACAGATTGTAGGAATATTTCTATAAACTATCCTAGAATTTAATCCTAGAATTTAATTTTCCTAGAATTTATCTATCCTAGAATTTAATTTTATTATCGAATGAATAATATGTCACGAACACATTTTTGTAGCACTAATTTTCTCGTACCTGGGAAGCGAGAAAAAGTCTTCGAAATTCAGTGCATCTAGGTGTACATACATATACCCGGTTGCCTCGGCCACGGGCAGAGGAATTTAATTATTAGTTTCGCAGTTTAGTTTAGCGCTCGCTCCGCTTGCTTCCTCGCCTTCATTCATTTATGTATATGAATGCAAGGTGTAACGCGATTTGCCAGGATGCATCAGCCACCGGGTGCTCCGAGATCTGTCTCATGCTAGTTCTTACAGTTCGTCTGATGGGAATACTAAGACTCGCACAGTACGAGATGAGTAATGGAAATTCGACAAGTGACTTTAGATGTACAGGGTGATTATTATCCACAGACCTACCAGTAGACTCTAATAGGACCCTAATTTAGTATTTATTCATCAATCGATAAGCCCGTGTAGTTCCGTGTAGTGCTCAGCGATACGCAAAACAAATAATATTCAGAATGTTGTTTATGCGCAGTTTAGTAATTGTAGCAGTATTAACAACAACTAAGATCAAAGTTAGCAGTCCAGGAATTAACTGGTAAGGTTATCAGGGTTTTATCACGAAGTCGTGTAATGGTTGACTATTTGGTTTAGCATAACAGTCTCGTTTGCGGCGAATAGTTTCAGCCGAAGGTGCGGTTACCTTCATTTCTGTCTAGTTGCGTGACCCGGTGCGCAAAATTCGCTCGTTCTGTTCACTATTTCCCTCCAACCTCACCTGACGACAACGCCACGTAACTACTACGAATAAACGGCTTCGAGAGTTAATTGATAATTTCGACGAGAACGCGCTCGAGCTAATTAGTTGGCTGTCGTTTATGACACAGCACCCCTTTCTAATAATGGAGACATCTGTTAATTAATTGCTTGCGATTCAGTAGCGCGTGCGATCGTTACTGCTGAATTATTCCGCTTCCCGATACACCTTGAACGCGGCTCATCTCTCCCTCTGCTGGACCGGCAATCGGTCTAACCATTATTTTTATAACTCTCCGTAGTAATTAGTCACAGGCATAACGAGCAATTATTTTCTGGCACACAGTTCCATACTATTGGCTGGGCCTAATAAGCGTGAGTCGTATTACATGGAAAAGGAGTCGCGTCATTACAGTACTCAGTTTCCCCAGAGAGTTTCAACGATTTCCATCGAAAGAGAGGCTGTGAACTTCATACAATTTGATCACACGACCTCGAGAATGTTTCTCACGCCATTCTAACACAACGAGATGACGAGCATTGAGCCGAGATTCCATCGGGATTCTTTGTACGTCAATTTATGGCGCGAAAGAGCGGAGAGTATGTGGCTCTTGAATGGAGAAGACCCGAATTTGTCTCGTAACGCTCCTCTACCAATTAATAGAGAGTCATGCAAATCCCACAGCGTCCAGTTTACTCTGCCCTTCCGCTTTGCATGACAGAGAATCATCTTGAGTTACTCGCTATTGCTTTTGGGAGTCCTTTATATTCATGAGATCACGATCCCATTAAAATGTCAGTTTCCCCTTAGGTCAACTCGTTTTTCACTCGCTTGAATCAATAGTATCGTGTCTTTCCAATATCCTATACACTTGGAATTCGTGGCATATTTACCACGATATGTCAGCTTTTTAATATGGCATGAAATTCTGGCTATGGTATACACCGAGTGCGAAGCACGATCGGCTGAGGAAGGTCGTCTGTGCGGTCGAAGATAAGACGCTACATCATCGACACTGCGCGAAGTTATTAATTTCGCCCGTTGTAATCATGATTTACGGCAGTGCTGACTACTATCGAAGCGAACATTACTGTACCTTCGATACTTTAAGGTCAAACACCAACTGCGGAGCTGTCGATTGACAGCTTCGCCAACTTGCAGAATCCTTGAGATGTTACGAAATGACAGACAAGTATGATTTTGTATAGTCAGTGATTGATTTCTATAGATTGCGATGGTTTGTTCTTTAAAGAAGTGCGTTGCTAATAAATAGGGAAAGAGCAACAAAAGGGTGGCAGGAATTGAATCCATTGATGTGCGAGGGATAATCGCGATTACCATCAGGCAGAAAGAGGCTCGTAGACGGTCGCCGGTGTATGGACGTGTGCTTTCGTGTGGCAGGTAAAATTTAATAAAGGGGATCCCGGTGAAGGGTGGTCTTTAAGCAGTCTCTCCTCGTAGCTCTTATAATAAGCCCGACCAAGTTGCACGGTAGGATGACCATCCACATCCACACACACGCGACCCTTCTTTCACTCCGCCTGACCACGACCGCAGCAATTTTCTTTCGTTAACCGTACCTCCTCCCAGCAACTCCCGCCCTCCCCTCTCCTCACCCAGTCCACTCTTCCACTGCCTGGCTCTGTTGAATGAACTGAGCTTAATGAGATTACGAGGAGCGATTTTACGAGACCGTTTAGAGAGTGAGTCCCAGGAGCTTATTACGACTGTTCACCCGGGAACAATGGTAAAAAGTTTGCGTCCCAGTGCTGCCCCCACCGAGAGAATGAACGCAGATCTGGATGACCCTTGTGCGATTAAATATCTGGCTGCTTTGTCAAACGAACATGTACGGATCCACCCTTCTCTTTCATATTCTATTCACCATTGAAATATTCCAACGCATCGTCTCACGTTTATTAAACCGCAAATATTTTGAGACCCGACAGTTTAGTCGAAGCCCTATTGACGAGTTAAATAAGTAAATGGATTACATATATGTAATACGTCGAGTAAAGGCAGTCTAATAAGATTTCGCACAGCTTTTTTGAGCGTCGACTAAATGAAGATTACATTCGCGTATTTCCGGTGATGCGTTATGCATGCTCGGAGTCGTGCCAGCAGTTAAATGGGATTCGCCGCTAATGGTTCTCGCGCCTAATTACATGAAGGAACCGAACTGTCGTTAGAGACCGGATAACCACCAAGACGTAGTTTGCTACATCCAACCCTCGCGTTGCTTGCACGGATTCAACTATCGATTCGGGTATCATGCAACGATTGCTATCCAATGGAAATTGTATTAGTGTCGGCTGGTGCGGAATTATAGACTAATCCCCCGTGATTTCGTTCGTTCAACTATGGTCCACTCATTATCCGGATATTCACTGAAACTGAACATCGAAATCGCGCGAATCTCATGGATTTAATTCTGCAAACGCGGCTGAAAAATGACTTGCAAATTCAAGCCGCAGAATTTGCGCGGTGATTGCGTGCGGTGAAGTCTTTAAAATCTGTTGCAGCACCGGGGAAAAGAAGTGCGGGACACTTTGTCGCATAGAAAAATTGGCCGTGAGCGAAAGAACGAGCTGTGAGAATTCATTTCTCAAAGTATTATAGTCTCTTTAGGAGAACGGTTTTCCGCGCGGAATAAATTCATAGCCGTCAATTGTGCAAGTTCTCAAGCTCGCCGCCAACCGATTGAAAACTTCGACGATAGTTTCGACAAGAAACAGGAGGGGAAGAAAAACGCTGGAGCCACAATGCGAGAACTTCACAGGGGGAAATGACCCACGGAAAGAATATTGCTTGTCTGGAGCTTTTTCAAAGCCTGGCTGGTCACGAGAGCAAATACCATCCACCTTGCTAGAAGGCAAAGCACTGACCATTCCCTTTCTGTCTACAAATCCGTCGCAAATCCTCCTCGAGGAGATTGAAGACATCTCCGCATACAATTTCACACGCTTACTGTGCGCCCGACTAAAAGGATTTCCTTGCGAAAGGCTTTGACCAATAAGTCAACGGTTCCATAAATAAAATGACATATGTAAATTCCTATGGGAAGCTCTTAAATAGGATTACGAAATTTCCACAAACGTCCGACGGTTAATTTCAAATTGTCTCAATAACTTACCAATTTATAAGGACACTTGCTGCACTAACTACAAATATCTCACGTTCTCAAAGTGACACTCACCTGGAACAAAAAAGAGTAATTTCATTAGAAATATTATACGAATATTATTCAGATTTTATAAAAGGATCAATAAATTTCCAGCATAACTCGACGAATATTTCTCTTTCATGAATTCCTCGGTATCTTCGATTAGCCGCGGCGGCGATGATCGGTTTCAACGAGGCAATAACCTCGATTATCGGTCGAGTTATATCCGCGAGTGGTCGCATCAATTGGAAGCGGTTACCTCTCGCCGGCATCCAAGCAATGCCCGATCGGCTTTTTAAGAAATGGATATACACAAGCCGGAAAATATTGCAGCTCGAGGGTAGCCGCAGGTGGCGCGCTCCCTGCTATCGGAGCGCAGCCAATGACGATATTCGCTGTGCTCGTATAATTGAAACGAATGGAGAATTTAACATTTGCTCGCTGCGGGGCTGAAGACCGCTCTTTGCTACCCTCTGTGTGCGCCGCGATGCACAGGGCGACAGCTGGAAAAATGCAGGACAGTCGAGCGACAGGAATCACGGTTCGATGGCACTCATCGATTGAACGAATTTAAAACTGGCGAACAGGAGAGCCTGGCCCGAGGCTACGCGCCACTCGCGCTTGGTCACACATCACGCCAAATTGGCCAGCATTAACTGCACGTCCGAGACTGCAATAATTTTTTGCCATTCCTGTCGACCGTTCCTCGTCCATTCTGTGTGCACATTTTCATTTGCTTTCGTTTCACGATACATTTGCGAGCGGCAGAGATCAATAGCGCTTATACCTTAGCACTGGAAGCGATTTTATTGCTACAAATATAATTGTTTACTCCGACGAAAAGCTGGATGTATTGGTTTCTTGGTTGCAAATAAAAGTATATTGTAATTTGGAAATGAGTGGGAGTAGCTGAAATTGAATGCAATTGAAACCGTTCATTAAAATGTACACTTCGGTCGTGTGGAATTTCTGAAAAGTAGCAACTCATATACCGCGCGTATGTAATTTATGTGAATTTATTTGTGAACCCACTTGGAACAGCATTGCAGCAGCCTGCAATATAATTTGCAACGCGGTGCAGTACCCAATATTGGAACTGCGAGGATGGGAAATCAGTTTCAGATTGGAAACCTATACCCTGCTTGATCGTATCAAGTATTAAAGATATAATAATAATTCTGGGAAATTTAATATTGCGCCTGGCATTTCCGGCGCGCCGAAAAATCTGTCAACGCTGCAGCTTCTACTAACGTTTCGAGATTTCGTCGAAATTCCGCCTGCAATTTGTTTTTTCCTCCAACGAAACTTCAGCAGCGAGAGAGCTATAAGAAAGTAAAACAGAAATCGCTTTAAGAACTTTGCCTAAACGGAAGCGAAGTTTGTGAAGGCCTGGTAAAAAGTACAACTGTCAAGGAAATTCTACAGGAGCTTGGCAGAGAGGAAACTGCATTATTCAAAACCTCACTTACAATTTCCTGAATGGAAGATACATTTTTTATTAAAACGTCTAATGATTCATGAGGAAAAGATTCAATTCATTTCAGTGTTTCCTTTAGAAATTCAAAGTTAATCGAAAGTACCAAAGCATTCTGCGGCATTTTCGACACGTAGCTTGGGTTCCATAAAGTGCAGAAAGACCGTGATTAGGAATCGCCTCTCTAATTGAAACAATTACAAAGTCCCCGTTGCTGGTCGAGGACCGCAACGACCACGGGTATGTACTTCGTGTCTTGAGCACGGTAAACGCCAAAGAAAGATAATTGGGTCTGGCCGGAGGAAATTAAATTATAATCACTTGCGCCAACCAAAGTGAAATAAAATCGAATACACTGATGAAAGTGTGATTGTGCTGGAATATTTGATTCCTTTAAATAAAATTCATTTAACGAGTGTACTTTGAATTCGTAATACGCCTTCATCCTTACATAGTCAAAGTCAATGCTACTAATATGGAAATCTGTAGGAAAGCATGGCAAATCAATGTAACTTTCATGTTCTAATAACATCAAGGTAAATGAAGATTTACTAGGTGGATAAATGGAGGGCCGATAGGACGTCGACCGGAAGTTTGCAGTGCAAAGTGGAAATCACACCTGGTACAGAGAGCCTTTAGCCTTTTCGAGACGATACTTGGGCACATAATTCCCGGAGGGTCGGTGAACTACTACTGAGCTGCACGCTCGCATAGCCGTGAACAAATACAGCGCTCTACGATGCCAAGTAGTTTCGTCCCGTTTGCTCACCGGTTTCCGGACGGAGCCACTATCGAGCTGCTTCGTTAGTACACGAAATTGTCTGGAGCATTATTCAAGATATAGACAATACGTCTCTGATGGAATATTCGAGTGACCACAGACACCACCTGCTACCTCTTCAAGATCCAACCCCGAGTCACTGAAGTCTACAACCCTTCTAAGTCCTTGCCCGAAGCTTCATTTGGAAACTCCACTAATTGATTATCCCCCTGAAAGACAGAAAGCTCTATTCCCTTCTAATTCAAAACAACTAATGACCAGATTGCTTTTTGAAGTAGTCCAATCCCCGAACTTCCATACAGTTCTTCTCGGACTATTCGGAGTATACAGATCTCTTAATTAATCTTGATAGGTTCGAACTCTCCAAGGTCTCAAGCTCGAAGAGTCGGTCGATCAAACGATCGCAAAATCGCCAGCCGCACTGTTGGATTTATTGCACGATCCAGGAAGACAGGATGGACGGGAGTGTCGCCTTTAACGAGCTACTCCGTTCCACTACGGCGGAAGGAATCTCGGGCGTCTATCAAGAGTCGAAGTTAAAGCCGCCAGCCGCTCCTTTCGCCCGGGTGATATCACAGGTATAACATAGCAAGAGAGAGAGAAACTGTTGAACGTTCTCCCGGTGGATGCCGGCAGCAGCAGACATCGGTAGCGGGCGTGTTATTACCGTTAACGACCGACGAAAACAACGGGGCCTCGTAAACGAGTGCGCACCTAGATGTGCGCGGGGGGTCTCTTCTGCGTAGTAGAGACACACGAGGTTCTGCGGTATGCCAGCATGCCAGCCAGCATGCCGGCGAATGTCGGTGTCGTTAGGTACGCTTCATGAAACGGACCCCGTGAGTCCTCGTTAATGTCGAATACCTACCGTTGCCCTGCGAGTTTCAATAGTAATGACAGGACAGCGCTACGGAAGGTATGCTGGCAAACCTGGCCACTACCACCAGAGTATCCGGTGTTATATGCCTCTTTACGTAATGCACATATTTGCGAATCTCTTTGTTGTAATAGTTCCATCTCTTTGTTTTATTACCTCTGCGTTATATAACCTCAGGGAAATTATTCCTCGAGTTATAAAACTTCAAGGTTTCTCCGATAATTCTAGGGAGTAGGAGAGTGAAAAATTGTTAAAAAGGATTCGCAAGAAAGATGAGTGAACTGTCATGATAATAATTAATTAAACTGTCATGGTAAGAATGAATTAAAACTCTGTTGTATGCAATGTATGCAAAGTGTAAAAAGAGATTTCTTATCGGAGCTTCGTATATCTTACTCTGCATTTCTTGCCTCGCTACATCCCACTGATTTACGTATCTTCAAGTTCCAATTTCTTGCTAATGTTACTTACTAGGGAAATTCTGTCCCGTTTGAGATGCGAGGGACATGTAACTATACAGTAAAAACATGACCTAGTCTTTTTATAATTGTCCTTCACTATTTGACGTTTTCAAGTGTAGCAATATCGGGAAGAAGAATGAAATCGTATCAGGAAACGTCTAGACATTTCGATATTACGATCATCGACTATCGGTTCCGGACAAGCATCCAAGCACTATGAACTAGTATATAGAGAATGATAGGATAGTGAGCATTGAATCGACTTCGAGTACTTCGTATGATCTCAATGTGAAAGAACTAAGATACTGTCTATTGATGCAGTTCGAGATACGGTCTGGTCGAGAGATTGTCGCTGAACCGTTTGAAAGGAGCATGTCTTCCGTTCGAGTGACTTGCATTGCCTGTTCTCTACCGATTGTATCAATCATTGCACACTAATATAGGTTGAATACACTACCTGGATTATGTATTTCATACCGGTTTTATTATAACTATCAAAATCCTTGCAATAAAGATCGTTCAGGATCGAATAGGAACCTACAGTTTTAATCGATAAATAAATGTTTGAGGAAGGAGCCATGTTCTTTCACGGTGGATTTCGAATTAATTAAGAAATTCAAAGCTAGTTACGAACAAGAGACTAATTTCGTTATGATTAATATATGAAGCAGTATTGGTTTAATTCGTTGAAACGATTCTATTGACACTAATTTCGAGGTGCTCTTACGTCTGGCCGGAAAGTGGAAGTTTGCTTTCTGCCTACAACCGTAATTATTCGGCTGTTAACTATTTATCTCCCTGCACGTACCGACTGAAATATTATCTTTCGTACCGAATTCCAACTCATTTGCGCGCGCTCTGTTTTATCTGTGTCTCATTTAGTTGGAAATTTGGCTAGGTTAGAAAGTAAGAAGCTCATTAACAATATGTTAACTGAATAGCTGTGTTCATCCGTTTCAACTCATTTGCATATCGAACAGAAGTGCATTTAAAAAACTGTAAACTATTTGGAAAAAACCGAATAAGTAGTTGCGATGCTTTGAAACACGAAATGTCTTGACGATCAAAGAAAATCTACGTGTTTGATACACACTTTGAAAGTGTGGATCTTAGCCATTTCCTTGAGAAAGTATTAGATGAACTTCCTTATAGACAAACCGACAAACTTCCGTCGATTCGAAGGCGACGTGAGAGAAAGATTTCCTGTGCCCCAGTTTAAAACTGCGAGTAGTTCACCCTTCACCGAGTTACATGATATGTTTCGCGGATTTTTCAATGGAGAGGAATCCTTCGGATTTGCTGCACTGCTGCTTTATCGAAGGTCAAGGCTGAAAAATAAAGAGATAAATTTCTACTCTCCCCGGTGCTGCTCAAATTCAATGGCACTGAAAACACGCTGCGCTGGAGAATCTCAAAATTATCGGTTTCTGGGTCGAGCGGATGATGAGGATATTTCACAGTTCGCACCTCGGAAAGAATTTCCCACTTGTGATCTGGGCCACTGGATTTCAAATGGATATCAAAGACGCGGTGACACTTTCTATTGAATTTCCAGCAAAAAACTTGACAGGACTTGTACCCTTTGAACACCAGATCACAATTTAGCTTGTTCTAATTCAGTAAACGTAGTATGTAAAAATAGCCGAACATATACATGAGAAATTAGTGGGAAAACTGACAATTCTGGAAATTTCAGGCATGAAACCTTTCCAAATGGAAAATACTGTGTAGATACGCACCCCTTGTATACACAAAACAAGTTTTATGAGGCATCCCGAGGATGGCGTAAACGCAGGTGGCTGCGAATGGGTTCCACGAAAGGTTTTGGCAAGAGAATTTTCCAGGGAATACAATACCACGTATGTTCATACAACTTTTCACAAACAAGTTGGCAAAATGCTTTTTTACCATGGAAAAAACTGTTTTCGAAAATAGACGCGTATTCCACACTGATACTTATCAATTGCCTGCAGTCAGATAGTCGAGATTCCTACTTCTGGTACTCGGTGCGTACCCTTCACTGGCTTCTTCTCTTGGTCACTCTAAAACGCTTTTTATGTCTGCGCGGCGCACACGAGATCGTCATCGCTGGAGAAATCTCACAGTGTCGTGAAAACCGGAGGAAAGCGGGAAGACGTGCTCAAAGAGAGCTGCGGTGGAATGTAGCGGGAGAAATGCTAGTACAGGCGAAGCCTCTTTGCTCGCGCAATGGCCATTACTTTTCAATATTTCTCATCACGCCGAGCCATTCGCAGCTCTTCTATAGAGAGGACTTCGAGATATAGGAAAACGTGATAGTGAGAAATATCCCAGCTCAGAGAGGAGAGTGCTCAAGAGAGAAAAAGAGAGAGCGCGCGCGAGAGGAAGAAAGAAAGCCAAAGCCTTTTATGCTACGTGATGGTTGATGGCCATCGCATCTCTCAACGATGGCCCGTCCGCTCGCACATCAAAGAGACCAAAGTTTTTCACCGCTCTCCTAGTAAGTCACACGTACACCATGTGTGCCGCGAATCTGCACTTGGATCAGAAGCTCTTAGTTTTTCTGCCGATTCAATAGAATTTCGATTGCTACCAAATACCGAAACCTCAAAAAGCAGCGAAATAGACAGGATGAAAGCAGAATTTATTTATGATGTAAAGAAATTCTAAATTTAATTAAAAACAGATTCATACAGAGAAGAATTTCTATAGTATAACATCCTTCTATACACGTCAAGAGTGAGTGATTGATTAATCGGGAAATTTGTACATTTTAACGCATAAACATTTAATACAAAATTTCGGAACATGAGTGACGTGTCGTATAGGAAACTGTTTGAATTCACTTGCAGATTTCAGTGCCGGAGGATTTCTTGCTTCAAACTGACTCGATAGTGAAAGATATGAAGTGCTGTGGTACAGAAGCGGTAAGCATGTCGCATTACGACTGCTTCCTGACAGGCGTGTAGCCCTGTGTGACAAGAGGTACTCTGGCACACCGCCAAAAATGCGAAATCGCTCTGTCGAACGTGTAGCGTGCATGTCGCGTGCATGCGCCTGAAATGCACAAACGAGTCACACACTGTCAAAGCGAGTGGTACACACGCATGATGTAGTATTCTTTTCTATCAACCAACTGGTCGCCAGGAGCTTTTTGTGATTGTCGATGCCGTGCGAATACCGGCCACCGCCGACAGACAACCAACTGTCCAAATGCGTGTCTGCAGCTTTGTTTGCAGTGAATTAAACGTATCCCTCAATTTTTCGGCGGGCACGTACCACGAATTTTTCATCTGGTTATTTCGGAGTTTATAGAAAATATCGCCGCCGCTGGATGGTAACGTCGATTTTTCATCATCCTGTTAAAACACTCCATGCTCGATAAAACTATCAAAAGAGAGTAGTGAATTTCGAAGGGGAAACACTTTAACTAGGGTGATCATCGTGCTAATCATTTTTACGCTTACACGCGTTGAAATTTTCATCGTTTTCCGCCTATAAATGATTGCACATAATACTTCGAAGACAGTTACGTTCTCATGAAGTTTCATGGTTAATGGATAACTATTACAGCGAAGTTAACAGACTCATAATTAATAAGCATTTTGTAAATTTGTGCGCAGTATTCCTTGTAATATTATCTGGCGAATAAGTCTATTGAACGGAAATGTAAGAAACTTGGCAAATCCTTACCGGATCCATGACGTAACTCGCAACGTATACTTTACAGACTGCCTATCTCGCGATCTTTAATTGACTCGAGCTCCCTCACTAATTGTCTCGAGTTTCTTCCCGTTACAGAGTGAAAAACTGTTCCTTTAGACAATGCAAAAAATTATACGTTTGAACGAAGTTGAACCACGCAAAGTATCAATGAAAAGAGTTCGAGCGAATGCGAAAACAAATGCGAATGAATCAGTGGCTATAGATCGTGAATATTTATACGGATGACACACGAATTTAGAGCGGCACTGACCAACGGGTTAGTGGAATTCCAGCCGGTCGATTCCCCGAAGTTCCAAGCGGATGACGAATCGAAGCGTTTCCCGACGGCGTTAGTCATGATGAATCGCATGCACATACACACACAAAGAGAAGCCGCAATAGACTATATCTCTCTGACAAATCAAAGTCCCTGAGTCTCTTAATGAACGGCAATCGCATACTCCGGCGTTCCAGCGGACATCGGCCGGCCTCGCAGTGGTCGCCTCGAGGAACTTCCGCTCATCCCGAGGCAAATATTGACGGCTTCGATACACAGGTGTCCACCATTCAGCCTTGCATTCAGGAGTGTTGGGAGTACACTTGCGACCTGCAGGTTCCCTCGAGTGGAAGCCGTACCTCGTCCGCCAGGGTATTATGCGAGCAGGAAAATGCGAATGTGCGAGCTGCATATGCAGATGCGATCCTGAGAAGACTAGACAGGCAACGGCGTTGCCTCAGAGTGGCGCCATGGTTTGCCGAACACTCGTAGAACTCTCATATGCGGCATAGCGTACGCAAATGTCTCGGGAAACCGACGATACAACTGGTGGAGATTTCGTCCTCTTCCACCGAAAATAATATGTACAGAAGCGGGTTTCTCCTCTTCACGAATGCGAAATGAAAGAAAGTATTGGGGTTGTGTATGTACTTGGAAGCCGGTGCTTTCTGGATCCGCGGCGATAAGCAAGCATCGCATTCATGGAATTCATCTGTTATAATGACCCCGGTTGGATGAATGCCGTTGTTCACGAAGGCTGACCTAATTCCAGGAGTGCTATCGGGATCTTGCGTTCGATTCAATCGAATCTAGACAGATCTCTCGATATACTTTTTCTATTATTTCTATTACTTCTATACAATCTGGTTTCTCTTCCAATTACCACCAACAAGTTCGAAATCAGATAATAAGGCTAGCCTGGTACGAGTTAACAGATCCAAATCTCGAAATGTGTGATTTAGTTATTTGGTGTTGTTACTGAATGCGCGTGGGACTGGAGAGTTTAGTTGAGAATAACAGTGGACCATTTACCCGTGGGATTCGAGAACGAAAGAGACTCGCCGGTGAACAAGCTTATCGTTATCGGGGCAGGGATAGCGCGTTGCTCTTTCGCATACGAATCGATCGATCCCGAGATATCGAACTACGCCCATTGCCGCGATCTTATCTCCGAGGCATTCACAATGCAAAATACAGCGGCGCGCACGCCTGCCTATGCATACGTCTCCTGTGTCGGAAGATGCATGAGAAGCGATCGAGACGGTAAACAACAAACCTCCACTTAAGATGCCTCGAGCATCCTTAAGGATCCGCCTATTGGATGCCGATCGTAGTCTTCGTAGCACGTAAACTCTCGGAAAGCTGCGAATAATTCTAATCACTCGTATTCCACTATAACTACTCTTCCATGTTCGCCTTGTTAAACTTGGTTAAACTGACAAACGCTACACTGGTTCACCGAAAGATGCACTGTCACTGAATACACTAGATCCTGATTCCAATCAGAGGATGACAACACGTGTCCAGCGGCCGCATCCGTGCCAAGTCCAAGCGCGATACGATAACGAAGCGTGTTCCCTGTTATCAGGCAGCCGACAGCCCCATCGATACTGTACACTTCCGTGCAGGTCGTGCCACTTTCCGTTTCACGGGCTCGGGCACCTCTGCCTCGGATTTTCGGGGTGTGTAGTTTGGATGCACGGGTTACGAGCGGGAAATGGTCGGAGCGGTTTCCTGTACGTATTCGCCGGCTGAGAGAGGAAGGCCTTCCTGTACAGCACACGTCGCACGTCGTTTTCTGACTCACGTGTCTGACGCGAACTCTCCTCCTCCTAGTCTTCTGGAGAGGGACGACTATGCCTCTCCCGAGGAAGGAGAGACTTGAACAGCACGCTCCAAAGACACCACCAGTTAGAGGGAAGAGGAGACTCATGAGACGTCGATTACGAATGCAATGCGCGCGGAATATACGATCGTCCCCACGTGTTAGATCGGTTAGAACGTTCCCATCGAACGACGTTCGACTACCCTCTCATTGGCGAGACTCCTCATTCGCTTCTACCTTCTCCTCATTTAACAGAGTATTCAATCGAAAAGACTATTGCTTGTCCCTCATCATGCCATTCGACAACTAATTACGTCGTTTTAAATGAGTCGAAGTTGTATTTAAAACTAATCCTTGCTCCCGTGAGACTATGCTTATTACTATTTCGCCGAATCCTACGAATATTATAGCTTTGGCAATACCAAGTTGATTAGATTGAAAGGTTCAAGGAATTGTCTACTAATGTCACGACCATTAGAAGACAGGTCGAGGAGGATGATCGAAAACTTTCTACGATCTCCGTTATAATAACGGTATCCACCTGGCATGGCAGGCATGCCATGCACTTATACACCTATACATGTGTATCGATAGTAGAAGAATGGCAGGAAGTCGAGAACGGCAAGTGCGACGGTCAAATACGAAATACAAGTGGCACTGTCACTTGGTGAACTCAGGCAAGTCCGTCCAATGAGAATCATTCCAACGCGTTCTTCCAGTCACGTAACGAACCCACCTACACCATCGTTACTGACTAGCTTTGGATTAGCCAATCACAATCATGTATCCAAAAACTATGGAAGAATAATTATTTCAAATGAAAATCAGTATATGTTAATGGCATAAGTGAGAAGAGAAGAAATAAATGACTAAGAAGTGGTTGCAGCAAGTGTAAGCCACTGTCCGATTGGCATGTTACGACAGGACGTTGTCAAAAGCGATGCACTGTATGCCGCAAACCGACTGCAGCGTCACGCGAGAACGCAATTGCATTCAACGAATCATACTCGTTGGAGAGAAGTAATTCAACAAGAGGTACTTACTTTAGCCATTGTATCAAGGACTTGATTATACCAAGTTTCGCTGTACTGCGATCCCCGAGTGATACTCCCTTCGATCAATCTTAAGAGCCCTCTGAATACGCACACTCCTTATAATTCTTATTTCGAGCGGAGAATATTGAATGAGAAATAAAAGAAAATAGAATATTCTTGATGGGATCTGGGTTACTCGAGCGAGGCAACATTATGCGTGCACGCAATTATCGATATCAATTCGACATTCATCAAGACGAGTCGCATTGCGACGACTGCCACCTGCGTCAACCGTTGGCATAAGAGTTACATTGAGGAGGCGCGAATCGGAATTAGAAGCGTAGAAGGTCGTCGCTGGAGTCATTGTGTCGCGCTGTAGGACGCCTCGTTTAAAGGAATCGGCGCCGAGGAAGCGAGCGGGAACGCAGGAGAGCGCGATGCGCCTCGTGACACAGTTTGGCACAATACATTAATCGCATAACCACCGCCAGTTGCACAACGATTCTTCTCACCACGCATACGCTCTCTCGCACTGACGACCAACACCACACTATGTACACGTATATGAATCTACATACACATCTTTTGTCTCGGCTTATCCTCGACGACTGAAAAGCCACGCGCACGTGATAAGCGCAGGAAAGAGTCGGAAGGAGAATGACAAAGAGAGAAAGAGAAAGACAGGGAGTCTCGATATTCCGCGGTATCCGTAAAAGGTGTCAGGGCAAAAAAGCTGCGTTGAGAGACCTCCTCTTCTCTTTCGAGTATGTGTGCTCCGCGCTTTTGTCTTGCTGTGCTCTATTTATACCAGTTGCGTACGTGTCTATCCGTGGTCCTCGTCATTCCTATTTTCAATCGGTTAGTTTTCGAGCAGAACTTGCTACTACGGGTAACTCGAATTTTCGTTTACAACCCTTGTATTCCATGTGGGATTATTTGCCACACCAGTTCTTCTCAGGTTTTCTAACGAGTTGCAACCACTCTCCTGCCAAATCAGGATCTCTAACGCCTGACGAGGGTTAATTCCGTTATCCGCAAGGTGTTTGTCCACAGAGCTTGTTGTCAGAAAGACGGACGACGCTCTAGGCGAACACGCGAGTGCTCTCGAAATGCAGCACAGAAGGCGGGCATTCCTGGAGCAAACACGTTTAAATTTTCTTTCGGGATAATCTATCCTCGTGCAGATTCAATCCCGGAAACTTAGCTCGTAGAGGAAACAGAGAAGAGCTTTAAGTAAAGACATGATTTCCCGATTTGTGAGCCGATCAGCAAATAGCTCTGAACAACAAGGATAATACGAATAATGATAAGATGAGTTTTGAACTGTCTCGAAAGAAATGATAGTTTCAATATCGCAGTAGTGAGAAACTAGTCTAATCGAATTCCACGATCGAATGGGTAGACGAAGACTGCTAGCAAAGGATTGTGGCGACAGGACTTGCCAATGGGCTTTTACATATGCGAATAAATTCCGTCAGCGTGACTCGAGGGATGGTTCGACCGGGAAAACTGATTTATCTGGCATCACGCCTCTCTTTCTCCCGCTTCACTTTTCTTGGCGCATTCTTGGCAGAGAGCTGCATATCTCCGCATTAACGACGGAATTTTATTTGCAACACGATTGCACTGCGTCTCCCTCCATTTCCCGAGTCTGTTTCCATCGGCTGGAAGAGACACACACAAAAAGAGGAATTTAATATTAAGATCGTCTCGGTAACAAATAGAATATATATCGGGATGGAGGCGGTACTACTTCAAAGCAACGGTCACGAAAACTATTATTCCCCAACGGTGCCGACGCGAAAAGAGCAACGGACGCATCCCCCTCGTGCAATTGCATTGTACTTTGCACTTTCGGTATGCAACGTGAGAGCAACTTCTCAGCAAAATCCTGAACGTGATGCGAAAATTTGGTGAGCTATAAAACTATTAAAGCTACTGGGGACAATCAACATCCGTTTCGTTCAACTTCTTTTTATTTTAAAATAAAAAGTCGTAAAAATTGAAATTGCGCTGGGAATTGCTTGTTTATAAAGGGCGGTTGAAATATTTTCTGGCGTATGGTGGCGGACATACCGTCTACCACATAAAGTGACCGTTATTACGATAAAACGTTGTGTTTTACCTCATTTCAGCCCTCTAAACACGTTGCGCCTGTGTCGAGGAATAAATTTGTTACTAATGAATAATATCTCGCTTTGGTCCAGTTTTACTACTATATTTCTCATTCATTTATCGAAAAATCAGGAAAGCAATGTGCCAGTTTAATCATTCCGTCTATTTCACGAAGCGTTAGATGAGAAACTCGCGCGGCTCATTACACGGCAGTGGAGTTTTGCGTGTCTTCAAAAGGGAGCCGGCAAGCGAATGACCAACCCTTGAAGTAGCCTCGCGTGTACACTCTCGGTGGCTGCTTTTCAAATTATGTCCAAGCGAGCGAGCGAGAAGGTTTCCGTGCCGGTGGAATGCGCGCGTGTCCGCCTTTCGAGTGCAAAACCAGAATAACGCTTAACAGGCGTGCTTATGGAGAAAAAGGGCTGGCTCGCATGGAAAAGCCACATAGAGGGGCGCAAAGGGGAAACGAGAGGGCGAATGTGGTGGGCAGACATTCCCAGCAAGCGGAAAAGAAGCCTGTCCACTGCAAACTTCTCATTTCGTGGATATCGAAAGGGCCCCAGGTGCTATCTGAACTTTTCACTTCCATGCCTTCGACCTTTCGCTTCCTCTTCTGAATCAATGCCTTCCAATCGTTTTCATTCAAGAATCACCCGAATTAAAGTGCATCGATTCCATGCTTCACCAGTGAGATAACATATATCTTTCTCTTTTATAACTATGCATCTCACTTCTGGAACTTTATATACAAAAAAATGTAAGGTTACAACTGTATTTTCCTCAGTTATTTCATTAAATATGCAGGATCACATAGATCTGCGTGTCACTGGATTATTGAGAATAAAAACGATGGAAAGAATGGTGCGGCGAAAGAAACATTGTCGGAGCGATTCAGCGAGAAATCCATCCTGTAGAAGAGCAGCTGGTTCAGTGGAGGCGGGCATCAAGGAGTCATTTAAACTGGCACGTCGAGGCATCTTGACCCACATGTAGGACGCGTGCCATCATCCATCAAGCTCGCCATAGCTTTCGAGAACTTCGCCGAGGGAGAAAGCCGCTCCTTTTCTACACGATTTCCCGACACGGTGACGTGCCACCGCCTTTTGATTAATTCGCTAAAGTGTCCGCGATAGAAACCGCCATTTATAACGAGCTAGCATCAGCCAGTTATCGCCGCGCTTTTTCCGTCGGACGCTGGGTAATCCTTGAGCGGGGACACGCGTGTCAAAGTGGACACTATACGTGCGGATTAGCACACCTCGCTGGCCAACTTAATTGCTAGTTTGCACCAGGACAATAGCTTCTCGTTCGTCAGGCAGAAGAGGCAACGCTAACATTTATTGCACTTATCTTTAGAACAGAGTTTCGTCAAAGAAAATTCTCTTCAGGTTTTCTTAAAATGGACGATGTAATTTTTTGCTTCGTTAGATTTTATCAAGAACCTGACTAACAAACGACGTTTGTTCAGGTCGTAGAGTCTAGAATCTATGTAGCGCCGTCGACAGGACCGAAAGAAAAACCTTTTACGAGTGTTGAGCGGCTTCCAAACCGATCGTAGAACCACTTCACCTCATCTCCTGAATAATCGAACACCTGCCCTCGATCGTACTAACGGTACGCCGGCCATTGTATCAAAGGATTTTCGTGGCGAGAAGATTTTTCCAGGAGCGAGCACCGTGGAAATGTCGGTCCCCCGGGAGAGTATCGGGGAAACTTTACCACCTGACACCAGATAAACCTGAGTAACTACTAAGACAACTCTCGTAACTGGCGCGCTGTATCCCCGTTTCTCTCTCTTATCCCGTGTCCTCACGTCTCCGACATAACTTCCGGTCACTTAATGAAGTATCCTCTGGCACTAACCACCGCGATAACCGGCAACTTTGATCCCTTCACCGCCAAAGTACCTTGTACGACACTGTCACTAAAGCTTGAACGCTTCATGGTAAATATTTCGAGGATGAATCTCTTGTAAATTCAAGTGAGTTACAAAAAGACATTCATTTTTTTATTATCGAGTGGATTAGGTGGAATTTTGTCAGACTTGGAGTATAGTAATAACAAAAAATATTTCGTTACAGTCTGTTAAATATATTGATTACTACTTGATTGCTTACGATGTGATACTTTCAATCAAATACGCGCAATCCTGCCACGAAGTAAAGTTTGACCTTAAAGCAAAGTGTGTTGCCATTTCCGACCCGATTTCAATTTCGTTCGTTCGGCCAATACGCACTGCGGATTCGGGCAGGGGGATTATTTATACGGGTGGGCATTTCGACGCGGAGCCGCGAAAATCCTCCATGGGATACACAACAAACTTGTTTACGAGCGATTCGAGTCTGGGTAGCATTTCGAGCGGGCGATAGGCGTGGAGCAGCGACGTCGTCCTAGCCGCTGGAAAAGGGTATCCCAATGGCTAGCAGGCGGGATCAATATGTTCGGAGCGTGACACCACCGATATAGTGAAAACGCGCCTGGAAAACTCGCGATGGCCCTTTGTTTAGGCCGAAACGATAAATCTCGATGGCGCACTATCGATGCGTCAAATCGGCTGGCGTTTAAGCGGGAATCGCCCAGTGTTACACGGGATCCACTAAAGGATTCGGGAGTTTTAATCCCGGCATTAAATGGGTTTCGCCGGGAAATTCGATTCTCGTTAATCGAAACGCGTGTTTCCGCAGGTCAACAGGCCTCGCAGGATACACGCTATGATGAACACTAGCCAGACCTTTTAAATGCATTTGCACCCTTAACCGGCGTGCCGGGATTTGACAGTATATACTCTTCGTCAGTCTCACCCTGAGGGCACGTGTCCTATAACTCCCTTACAATACTGTTCTCGAAGCTCTCAAATTCCCAAAGCCTTTTCAATGTGAACTTTTCACGTGTTTGACAACTGGTTTATTCGCCTGAAAAACTGATCCATTAATATTTTTCAATCTTTATGAACTTCGGTCACTTTTACGGATTAAATTAACGGGCGTGTGTGTGTTTACTGGACTATCGGTAGAGGCTTTGAGTTCAGTTTTAAAGCAGTAGCTGCTGGCATATGCGAGGCTATGATAACATGAATGCGTGTGGCAGAGGAACGCTGTTCAGCGAAATGTGAAATATACAGTAGCGATGCGCGTCCACAAGGGTGGCTGGCTAGCTTTATTGACACGGAGATTGATGCGCCGAGCAGGGACACACGCGGCAATCAGCCAGTCGAAATGGCCATTTGCATTTTGACACCTCGTTAATTGCACCCGTACGGAGATGCCAACAATTCCGAGGGTTTCTCGCATTCCTGCGCCTCGGATTGACGAACAGTACGATCTTGAAATGTCGGGTCAACAAGAATATCGGAAAATAATCTAAATCGCACCAAGAGACATTGGGTGTTTCCAATAAAGCTACAATCACTTTAATCTCGTTAATAATCCAATGTTTGATTAAAAGATTCTCGGCAATTTATTGTTTAATAATTATAACGAACTTTTTAAATAAACTGCTGTTACGAGGATCGTATCACGCGTGATAAATTGGTCGTTTCCGGTGGGACTGTCGTGCACAGGATATCGCTGGCTCAGGCATCCCGTTGTCAATGTCGTCGTCGGGTCGCCCGAAAGGAGATGGTTGCTCGTTGAATGGCAAAACGGCGGGCATGCGGTAGTTGTCGGGCATCGTTTCGCAGCGCTCTCTTGCGAACGACAGACTTCGAGGATCACCGATGTCAGCGCAGCTACCGAGCAGCAGAATCAGCACGATATTAGCCTCGTTCCGTAGCCCAACCCAGCCAATAGCTCGCGCTGTCCTCATAATCGCTCGCATCCTTCAAGCCTGTCGATTTTTCGAGACCTCCTCTCTTTACGCTTTAATATGTGTGATTCCGATCCTCACAGAATTCACGCCACGATTTATCATACTGCGTAATGATCTTTTTTTAATAAAATGGACCAATCGAAGTTGAATTAATACGATCCATAACGAAGAAATTAACGGTATTACAAGGCTTTGCTGTGGGAAAGAAATTTCGTCGAAAAAAAATTATGTAAGCCACTTCCATCAGTGTTTCAATTTAAAAAAATGTAATCCACTATTACAGGAGCATAATACCCTCATCATAGAAAACTATGTCGGAGACTGATGAGAGCGCTTACCAAGCTGGTATCCCGGAGAAAACGGCGGTCCTTTGAGAATAATGATGCAGCCATCAGCAAGCGAAGCATACAATAATTCCCGAAAAATTGGGGAAGCGGTAAAGAGGAGCGAGTGTTCCACGAACGACTATCTTCAGAATAAAGTCGAGGGGGAATATAACAGGCGTGCGAGCGGCATGTGTTGAGGGGAAGATTAAGGGTAGCTTCACACCAGCCAATTTTCAGAAAGGAACGAGTACTTTGCATCGAAGAATAATGGATTTCTCGGCGCGAGATGATCCCGCATTATCCGGACGGGTTGAACGAACCAGGATTTTCTGGGAGCGCTTCTCACGGCTCGACAGGAAGACACAGGCAGAAATATAGAGAAAAAGAGAGAAAGGGAAGCCAGACGGAGCAGGAGGAAAGCCCTTGCGAATTTTTCTCCGATGGCAGCATCCCATCCTACCGCCCTTTTCTCCCTGCTTCCTCTTTTCCCGCGAATAAACGCGACACCGGGATCGTCCTATTGTTCAAAGTACACTCCGCTTCTTCCTGTGAAGCTTCATTCGTCGCCGTTTCCTTTCCTCGTACATCTCTTCCACCTTGTGCGGCAGAACGAGGGAGCGCTGCTTGTCTTCGATGTTGCAGCTCCGACGATTCCGAGCTATATTTCGCGGCCCTTGTACCACCGCCGAGACGAAAGGTGTTTCATTTTTCGATCCCCCATCTATCTCTCTTTGCTTTGTCCCGCTCATGGATGCCTGGATCCACTGTGCGCCGAATAGTCCCTCTCCCAATCAAGTACCGTCGGGCCGCTGTCACTGCCAGCACTGTATCGAGATATACGTTTCCTCTTGTCTCCTTTTTAATAAGTAGACTGCTGGTGTCTAGGCAAATTTACATTTCCCTTTATCTATTAGAAACTCAAGTCTAGACGTTCCAGTAGATTCATGTATGAAAACAGTATGCGTAATTAGTACTGTGTACTTCTGTTTTTAATAATTCACTATGCCAATACTTTATTTTCCTTGTTTCATAACACATAACATCGTTGCTCTCACAAAATCCATTCATATTGCAGTCTGCAATTTAACAATTCGACTCTGCTCTATTCTGTTCCTTTCTGACTGGAATCCAGTAAACTTTCGCGTGGTAGTCTGCTGCACCGTCGATTCACATTTTCACGGCCATCCTTGCTGCTCGTCGCCGTATCTCATTGTCCGTGGGAGTTCGCGGTTACTGTGGCCTCCCCTATTCTGGACCGGACATGTCCGGCAACGACATCAGCCAGAGACGAGAGCCCGACGAGCAGTCGTCGGCGGCGCGGCGGTCTGTACGAGAAATTAAATTTGCCTCGCTCGCTCTCGCTCTGCTAGGGTGGCAGACAATAAGCCGGATGAGGGGCCTCCGGATTAGTTCTAGGTTGTTGTGTCAGTTCTGTTTTCATCAGCCGACTCCACCAGCCTACAACCCCCTCCTGCAAGCCTGCTATATTCTCTCGTGTTCTGAAATTGACGTGGATGCTGCCTTCTCTTCCTGTCTCTTTACTTTGCCTCCGCCAATTGACCGCTTGCTCAATAGCTTCGCTTTCGAATGCACGATGTTCCGAGGGCTTCCACATCAACACGTCTGTGAGTGGATTGATTCCCAGGCGCAAAAAGTGCGAAGTGATGTGCGACGCTTGGATTAAGTGTATGGAATAATTCTGTTTCATCTTATTGAACTAGTTGAAATTCAATGGAAATAGTAAATAGTTTTCGGATATCTACTACAATTTCAAGGACAAGTCGCGCAAAGAATTACTTTAAGAAAGGTCAGGAAAAATTCGGTAATGTGGAGAAGATTCATGAGGCGTGCGCAGAATTCCGAGGGATGTGGAAGCGGATACTAGGAGATACAGGCGGATGCTGCGGATCGATAGGAGCAATACCGCGTATTACGTAAGCGGAATTGTCGAAAGCCAGCGAAAGAGCTCGCTCGTGACCCGGGCCAGCTGTAACCTTGGCCTGCATTCGGCACTGCAGCTGCAGAATCCCTACACGTATCTGCCGCTGCATGTATACATATACTTGCATGAGTATATACGTAACCATATCTTGGTGGAAGTGCACGAGCTTTGCCAGAAAAGGGAGACTACCGGGCGACGCAAAATTCGAGTAACCGGAAAAAGTACTATCTTACATTCGCATCATTTATCAGCATTGTCTAATATTACTTTAATGTTGTATTTCTGATGATCATAATAAAAAATCACACAAGGTTTTCAATAAATATTGAAAGGTTCGACAGTGGATAAGTCAACTTTAGACAAATTATAAAATTCAATGAAATCGAACATTTAGAAGTTCAAGTTTTAATAAGTGTTTCAGTAATGCGATTAAATCTCCAACTAAGGCTTAGTTTGTCAAGCTTTTGATTGAAATATTTAATTGAAAAGAACTTGACTTCAATGCAAATGAGATGATAGGAAGTAAGAGGAGCATAGTTAACTAATTGTGAAAATCAAGAGCCAAGACTTTTGAAGGAATTTTGAAGAAGCTAGTTGAACAGGTATTGAGTCGAGTGAAGAGCCAGATTCGAATAGTACATCGTGCTTGAAGGCACAAGTAGATGGGCAGATATACACGCTGGCGCTCCTCCGAATTTACGTGCACGACGGCGCCCTTGCAAGCGTGCCAAGAATCTCCACCTCTTTCGCCCTCCAAGTTGCACGCGCGAAGATGAAGCTGACCCCAGACTGGAGCAGCAGCTCCTCTTGAACTATCGTGACGGGAACGCGGACGCGTATTGCCCACTGCCACACATACACACTCGCCCGAATACCCATGAAAGTTTCATTCGAAAATATCACCCAAGCGCATTGCCAGCTACTGGTTGGAGTAAGTTTTATAGAGGACGCCAGTCGTGTCTTTTCTTCCCTTTAAAATAGCAAGGATTTGCGATAAGATTCCTGATTTTCCCTAGAGTCCATAGTTTCATTTTTGAAACTATGAATTGTTACCCAGTCGATATTAATTCTTGTGTATCGAGTCTAGTAAGGGTCGTAGGAAATTCAATCAAACGTGCGTCTGTTCAATCACCATCGTCAAGCACACAACAAACATACACGGCCCAAGCTTCCACCCGGGGAACTGTAAGCGCAATCGCGCAATACAGACTGTATTTGAGTATCCTGTTTGTAAACTGGATATTTTGCAAACGCTTCAGCTGACTTCGTATTGCAAAATCTATTTTTCTGAATTTCGCACATTGTCCGTTTGAACAAAATCGAATGTGATGCGTAAGTGCTGGAATTGCGGAGAGCTCAGGTGCGTCCGGGATTTATGAATGTCAACGACGCCGGATTTTCGTGAGATTAATATCGCGGTGAATCAGAAAGTCGTAATTTTCGATGATTAAGAGCGGGTCATTTACGGAGCTGGATAAGCTGGCGTGCACTGCATAAATATAGTTTAACTAACTGTCTTTCATCCTAATTGCATAGATTACTGCGGGATTACTTCGTCTTTAATGACAATTATTCCACTTCGGGCTCTTGGAGCTCACAAAAGCGAAACGGATATCTCTAAAGCGATAAACTTCGAACGTCAGTTCAAATTTCTCCAATTTCTCGTTGCGATTTGATTAAAATGTTCGTGCAAACCTAGGTCTATACTGGTGATATGGACACAAGAGCAATAAAATCTGTGGATCGTTTAGAAGAAATTCATGTTGTTTTTTCTTCAACTGGACAAACGATAGCGATATCACGCGCAGCACAAAGCTATATATGAGAAATTAAAGCTCGGATTCTTCCTATCAAACAACATAAAAATTACAAAAGCCAGTGGGGCAACACGTTACGGCTTTGTCTCTTCTAGCGAATCCGGCAGTATTTCACTTCCACCTATCAGGGCTTTCCAATTGTTTTTCGATGATTCGCATCGGAAAGTTCGAAGCTGTGCTTCGATTGGAAGAATCAGTTTATTTGGCAGGGGAGAACTAGTTGCACTAGCGTGTGTTCACTATCGAATCCTAACAGTTGCAAATTCAATACTATCAAAAAATTTAAAAAGAATTAACATTTGAGAACATTTTTACTGCGCACCTTGAGCTCGCCAAACTCCCGTGGGTGAAATCCAATTCTCCGACGAGTATTTCTGCACGAAATGAGAGAAAAACCGTCAAGAGAAAGGGAACTCAACGATATGCCGAGCCAGGGTGAAGGGCGACGGAAAGAGGAGTTGCGTGGGATGAAAAGAACAGCCGTGAGGAAGAACTAATTGCACTTCTGACTAGTCGCAAAACTTTATGGCGAACTCTCTTCATCGTTAAATATTGCCACGAATGGAATATTTCTTTAAGTGGGCCCCACAAGTTTCGAGGACTTGCCAATTCCAGTTACCTAAACGCAGGGTGAATGTAAAAGAAACTCGACTGATATAATAAATCCTGCCATGGCATGAAATAACATCTACTTGTTCAAACAATGAAACTACATGTATTAACATAACACAATATTGACCCGTTCACTATTCGATACCTAGAATCTCTATTAACTAATGCTTTACCCATAAGCACAGTAAATGCAGGATGCCGGGTATGCGAATTGTGTAGGCAGGTGTCCTAAGTTCAATTCGAGGTAGCGGATAACGGAATATATGCAGGATTGGGTGTACAGGCTTAATGGAACAGGCGGATTCTGAGGACGCTCGAGTGACCTTAACCCGAGGGCGGAAGTCACAATAATGTTGTATCGGATGGGCAAGCCAGGGCGATCAACAAACGTGAAAGGGGTCAATAGAAACTAGTTCGGAGAGACGTACGCGACAAGAACGCAGAGAGAATACTCTGGCTCTCATGGTGCTACGTAACGTAAGCAAAGCAGTAATTCTGCTGGCATAGAGAGAAGGAGCACCGATTCGATAAGCTGTTAATCCATCGGCAATTAGCTCGGACATTGACCATCGTTCGTCCTATTGGCCAGTACCTCTCTTCTACCTGAGCTTCCAGACCCACGCCTGTCTCCTATACCACCCCTATCACACCCTCCACCCTCTCTTCACGCTCTCTCGCGCTCTCTCTCTATCTTTCTGTTTGCCAAAGTTCTGCTCTCTGTCACTGGTCCATTCAGCCTACCTCTCTCCAGCTGTATAATTAACTGCTGCTATCGAATGTATGCTTGGTGCTCCCTCTATGTATGTACGTGTGCGGCTTGTAGAATATGCTGCGCACGTGACATTTGCGAATTCTCGATAACCCTCGTACTACCCAAGGATTTTCCGGAATTCGGGGCATTAGACACATCACCGGTATTCATGTTATTTGGCCCTCTCTCTCCGCTCCCATGGGAATCTCGATCGCGCGTATTCCAAGAGTGACATTATTCGTCGTATTGCAAATTCACATTCAGACAGAATGAAACGAATAACGCTTCGAAAAAACGTCTTTTCTAAAACTGGGTTCTTCGGTGAAGCCGGATCGTATTGATGACTTGCTATTCTGTCGTAGCTGTGAATCAACTTGGGCGAACCAACTGGAGCTGCGGATGTAGGCTTTTCAGTAATAAGAGAAAAGCCACGGGTAATCCCGAAAAGTGCGGAAGCCGGAAGGGCACACGAAAACAAGCGGCGCATACCCACCGCCGGCAAGTGAACAAGAGCAGGAGTGTAGCAGCGAGATGGAGAGTGGCGGCGAGGGTAAGAATACACTTCGGGGGCAAACTTACCGTGATACGTCCTCTTGAGAGACGGCCCTCGGAGTGGCTGCGCCATGAAGAGCGAGGGAAGACGCGTGGCGTGATTCCTGTGAATATGGTAGCGTCGAGTTGTTCTCCAGCGCCGACACCGAGCCATTTTGCTTGCCTGTTGGGTGAAAGAGAAAATTTCCTGCCTGTGAATATGCTCTGGGCTTATGCACACACTGCCTCTCGTATGCGCGTGTGCGGCAAAGAAGCGTTCCCGCGCTTGCCTATTCGCTCACCTTTTTCCTAGGAGCGCACGGCGACAAAAAACGACAGTCTCGAGAGACTGGCAGATTTCAGTTTATGAACTAACCTCGAATGATATTACGACTTTAACCAGTCACTACTTATTGGGACTGCTACTACCATTATTATCCTTGTGTTAGTCCGAGAAAGAGACAGTAAGTTGGATGATTTTTACGAGCGCGTCGCATCTGATAAGGCAATTTAAATTCAAGAATAGTTGATCGCCAGCGTGTTCACCACGCATATCGCCATTTCGCTTTACGAAAAGTGAAGTCTACTTATTCTCCCTCTCTCTTGCTGCCTTTCCCCCGTCGCGAAGAGAACAGGGATGAGCTTACGAGCTCGACTTTACGAGGGCGATGAATAAGTTACGCTCGATCGCCCGGGCGAGCGGACAGGAAGCCGGAGAATCGTGGATAAGTCGCGAGGATCAAAAATTCATTTCCGCACCCTTGGGCAAACGGAATGAGACCCTGTGTTTATATTCCGAATGAAGGAACCCGGCAATAGTTTCAGTCTCTGATATCGACCGGTCAAATATTTTCGGCGCAACTTACGCAGGGATACCTGCGAAGCGATGCTCATCTAGTATACATTAAAGGATGCTTTGTACTGATTAGGAAAATATACTGTTCGAAATTTATCATTATCTCTGCCCGAAATTACTTTAATACTCCAATTATTTAACGGAGAAAAAAATTACTCCGGCGAGAAATACAGGAGCAACCTTCATTCATTTCTAACGTAAGCGGAGTCCTCTGCGGCTTTTCGGCGATTCTATATCTCGGAGACTTCCGTTGAGTGTCCAGTGGCAGGAACAAAAGTAATATCTAGACTTTTCAGGGCGCGTGAAATATTTATTCCGCCGGGTAAGGCGACGTCATGAAAATTCGGGGAGAAAGATCCTGGGAATACTCGGGCACCGTAAAAAGAAGACGCGAAGGAAAATGGAAGAAAGTACTCGTGAGTCGAGGAGAGTGAAGCTTGCATGAATGGGATTTTAGGGAGTTGGTGACTTACGTGCTTGTGGTGAGAGTGAATTGTCCGAGGCCATGGGGGGTGGAGGCGGCGGGATAATTCCGGTTTCCGGCTTCGCAACCAGAAGAACCACGCGATCCTGCGTTGCCTTCAGGGTCGCTACCGCTTCCTCGTGCGTCACGTTCTCGAGGTTCTTGTCCCCCTGTAACAAAGCACCGACACAACTCCTTTTAAATGGTCCTCCGTCTAAAAAAAAGTTGATCCGATTACGCCATATCATTTTAGTAACAACCGAATGTTTCATTCTATTTAAAAAAACACTTTCCAAGCGATATTAAATCTGTATTTACATATGACGTTTACAATTGTACGATAATTCTTTAATCTGATCAATGTATATGTACAGATACAAATATCCGAACACTCAATCTATCGGGAAGTTTGATTGGCTCTGTCCACGCGTGTCTAATAGTTACACGAGCACACTCTGACCAGATTGTTTTTCAATTTGCACGGCACGAAATTGGAGATGTTGGGTCAAATATCGATTGCAACTTTGCTTGTCCGATTGATTCCACCTTTTCAATTTGATATCGATCATGTCACTGTATCCTTCTGGTTGGGATCGGGAATATTCAACTTAAACTAAATAGCTAGTACGCGGTTAAGAGGCAGTTTTTACGTGAGAAGCGCAGTGAGCGAGCGTTCTAGACCGAAGCAAAGTATTTCAGAGTACGGCGTGCCGGAGAGTGCGGACAATAAAGCCACGTTTTTATACGCCAACTTTCCCGAGCGTCGACTGAAGTGGTCTTTCGCGGATGAAGTTCCATTACAAAGGCTTTCGCTTTGAAAAGGGATTTACCAGGAATAGTTTCCAGCGGCAAAGTATCCGAGAGGCGTAAACAGTGCAAAAACTTTCAGAATAACTGGGACTGACGCGTGTGTTAATTATTGGCGCGAACAACGGTACTGAAAAAAGAACAGGCCAAAACTTTTGTCACACAGTCGTAAACATTGAACAGCCGGTATCGTTTATGTGTTTTATAGTTTGATAGATTGTAGGCAAAGAATCAATAATACTTCAAAATGGTTAACATTGAAAATGAACACCTTTATGTATATTTGGGAGGACTGTATTACGAACTATGCCTGGGGTTGGAATCGGCATGAAATGGACCATAGGAATGAGCCGTGTTCATCGATCCCGGGAGTCTCGGGGATTCAAGGTGCCGCCAAGCCCGAGGCGATTTCCTTCTCAATAAATTCCAAGGATCGCCCTTGAAAATCTCGAGATGACTTTTTTATGAGTTATCCAGGCTGACAGCGCGAACTCTTTTTGATGGGCTGGGCGCATTTTAAAGTTCCCGTCGTAGCTCCCAGGGGTTATAAATCACGGCGCAGTCCGATGCCGACCCGCTTTAATCGACGCTTTTTTCGCCCCGATCCTGGCGTCTAGCACAAGCTACTGGGCTCGAAGATGCGAGAGGGAGCGAGAGAGGATGGGATGAAATCGGCCGAGCGAAAAATCGCAGGAAGCTGTGAAACGAGTCTCGCACCCACGACCACCACACTAAGGAAGAAGCCTATATCGCTGACGGAAGAGCTATCAATTACTCGTCCGCATCAGGAACCACCCTAATCTATTTTTCACCTCTGCTCTCTCGCTCCCTCACTCAGCCTTCCATTTGCAGGCAATCTGATCGAAGTTACAGTTTTCAACCCGATATCACTGCACTCTTTCCCGAGAATCTCTTAGTTGCTCGGGAAAAATAAAATATCACGCTCCAATAAATCAAATATGGGTTACTGCTCTGTGTTATGGCAATGTAATCTATTTCCATTTCGGTCGTTTAAACTCTCCCTGCTTGCGGCGAGATACTTTTTCGGTTCGAGGGAACAATTACGATCATTCAAGCGAGAAGTGAGCGCCACTTTACGTTTTTATAGAAAACACATTAAGAGAGTGATGAGAGCAGAAAAGTATCGTGGGACGGTTATCGTTTTCTTTTTATGTCAGACTTGAACTAATAACTGGTTGACCGAATGATATAGCAGGAGCGAGAGATAGTCCAAGTATTTTTCTTGACTTACGTGAGCATTTCTGACCGCCACTAATTTGTCGCCGACGACAAGACGACCATCCACCTGAGCTGCTCCGCCTTCCATGATTTTCGTCACGTAGATGCCATTATCACCGGGTATATGTTGATTGCCAATACCACCAGCGATACTAAAACCGAGGCCTTTATTTCCTTTGATCAGCTCGATCTCCATCAGCTGCGTGTGCCTCCTTCGCCGGACGTACTGCAATCAACGAAACAAAAACACACTTTTTCTCTTGGTCGATGACAAATGATTCGTAACACACACGCTGGACGAATCGCTTTGAAAAGATAACGTTTCTTTTCTTCCACGTAACCAAAACTTTTTTTCCTTCGACGAGGAAATACAGGGCTTTCAATAGCCCGGAGCTAATCAATGCTACAGCTATTGTTGGCCCCGACTTTCTTGACTCGCGCGAATGAATTGATGGTTTCGTTCTCGTTTTGTTAACGGAGAGGAATAAAGTATGCGAATGAAATATCGCGTGTAGCCTGCCGCAGAAAAGACGAATGGCCGGGTGTTATATCCGAGGCAGAAAGGGATGAAACCTCGGGGTCGCGGTGGCCGAGCATTGTCAGAGTTCCGATTATCGCGTACGAAGTTCCCAGATAATAATTGAATACCACCCGAGGCTGCTTTCCAACCGAATCATTGCCATTGTTCAAAAATACTCCTTAAATCTCATCATTTATTCCCGTTTCGTACTCTCCATTGCACTGCAGTTTACTGATCTAATATACACATTCAGTTACTCCCACGAAACATAAATTTTCGCACCAGTATCCAATTCTCTGCTTCGCGTGTTTGGGGAATTCCCTCAGGCGCGGTGGGAATTCCTGCGTCCTCGAAAAATAAAGTCTCGAAATCTTGTAGCTCTTGCGACCTCGAAGCTTCGAGCTTCGGGCATAAAAATCCCTGAAAGCCTCCAAGACTGACGCATGTTATTACTGTCTATCGAGCACGCACCGAATATCGAGAGTCTATTATTGTCGAGCTAAAAGTGCGTACGGAGATGTATTATTACTCGGTGTAAAAGCGAGTGTATGCAGCGTAAATCTAGCCACTAAAATGTTATTCTTGTCAGACATCCAAGCGCACCCCCCTGATTTAAATGGCACACACCGGTGAGTTCCTACTTGAACCGCCTGTTATTTCAGATGAGACTCCGACGCCGTTTCAAACCACGTCCCTGCTTGTTCACAGGCGGTTGATGGTGAATGCTAATACTACTCATAGTATATTCATACCAATTAGTTAGCAATGCTAATATTGATTATGCACACCTGGAGCTTCAGTAATTTATATACTAATGTTTATTATTATGTTGAATCGATGTGTTAATTACTGGAAAAATTCTAGACAAGACTTACCAGTTTGACAGTGTTTCCGGCCCGCTTGAGCGCGTCGACCGCGGCCGCGTGTGGCACGTCGACGACGGACACATCGTTCACCTGGAGTATTGTGTCGTTGACACGCAGACGGCCGTCTGCCGAAGCTGCTCCGCCGGGAATGAGCTTCGTGATGTAAATGGCGGTGTCGTTGCTGAAGTGAGGATTATCCGTGCCGCCGGCAATACTGAAGCCCAGCCCAGCACCACCCCGCTCGAGGATGATTTCCTCGTACTCCCAGTCATCGTCGCCGTTCACCTGCACGAACAAAGAAACCATACCCATGTATATTAATGACAGCTGTCGTATTCTTCTCGTAAAACTCATAAAGCTGAATATATAATAAATAGTATAATCAAATTTCTGTCGAAAGACATGAATTTCCTATTAAATGTATGTAGAAACCTTGGGAACACACTTCTCATTCTTAATTATTCGATATTAAATTCCCTCTGTATCGGACTTCAAATTAATCTTGAGCTTTAATTAAAATGAATGTACTACTCTTGTACATCCCTTGATAAAATCAAAATTGCAATCTAATTTTGGGACTGTACTTTGACTGTATGTTGAAGAGTGAATATCAGTGGGCGAACGACTGGTTCGACTAGAGGTTCGATGAGCATTATAAGCGGACCGTGCCGTCGCTGCACAGTAAATTATATCTTTGATAGTAGGATACGAGAATTGAGAAGCAAGGACGAAATTTAGCACTATTAAGCAGGCTGTAAACTTGACAGCAGCTTAGCAGAGGAAAATTCAATAGTAACACAACACACGGCTTCAACGTGACAGGTATAATCCGCTCGGGAGATCGGCCATTAATTATGTAAGGGTGAACGCTTTTCTCAGGATCGAGGAGTTAACTAGTTAATTGATTTCGAGAGCCGCGGTGTCGGGTGGATTAGGCTGTCGACGGGTGTAGATCAATATCAGTAAATTGGTAATTGTACCTGTCTCCGTGTACCAGGGTTTGGTCACCCCCTGATAACATTATACACCGGCTATGAAGCGCACTCTGTTCGTTCATCAATGCTAAACTGCCCGATAATTCAATTAACGAATCCAATGTTAACGCGATTCAAGAGACGAACGATTAAGTTAACATTTCGAAACTCCTGAGCGCCTCTAAATTTAAGGCCATATTTCGTATGAACAATTAATTGCAGATTAGAAATTTTGACAGAATGCTAATAGTATAGAAAGACAATCGGGTTTTCCCACTTTGTAACCAGATTCGGCAGGTACGAAATTCTTGTCTTGAAGACAATTAACAACACAGCATCGGACTGCTTGTTATCTTTCGCACCTTCGGCCTGTCAAACATTTCCTGACCCTATTAACGGCTGCTCGTCATACAGTTAAAGTGGATGACACTCGGGCACCACGTGCACGCTTGAACCCTTCACGCATCGCGGCCCCCGGTCATAAATCTGTCATCCTACCAAGCTACCTGACTTCGTCTCAGATACAAATCTTAATTAAATGCGTTACTGCTAATACATGCGCTCTGACACCATAAATGAATATTCGTGTAATTAAAAGCCTTCAAACCCTTGAAACTTTGTACTTTCGAAAATAGTTCATCATTAATCGAGATCGTTAGTTAATATGGCAATAAGAAGGCAATGCGCCTGATCTATGCAATCAGTGGACAAATTGCGCAACTTTATGTACGAGACAGAAGAATTCTAGATCCGTTCAGAACAAACGAATTGACCGATCGAGCAACGGTGGATTGGGACCAAAGCCATCATCATCGTGCGACGAATTCCGAACTGTGAACGGCATGACATTCCATGTAGCAATTACCTAGCGAGATTTGATACACGCGCCTGCCTCACTGGCATGGCGCATACATTGCCTGCGGAATCGCGAATTAATCGTCTCGTATTACCATTCTCTGCTTGCCACGGGGCACAGATGTGTCCCTGCAGATGCGTAAGGCTACACAATGCCCCCCTTCGCCTACCCTCTGCCCCTTGTCCTGCCCAATCGCCAATGCATTGCCGGACAATTACGGTTTTGTCGACGAGCGCTGATCGACGATCAACGAACAAGCCTCCCACGAGGATGAGTCTGTCACCCGTAATGTTAATTCGCACAGCATTCTCATGAATCAGGCACAAGTAACTTATTTGCGTATATGGAGTTTACGACTTGCGGATAAGAAATTACCATTTTACGCAGCCCGTTTGCTCTGCTAGCTGTCATTGTCCTCGAACCTGTCCTTGCGCGATTATCACCATTTTTTGGGAACAATCACCCAGGGCTAATGACACCCAATGCTGACCAACTGCCGCACTATCATCTAATCCATTGGTTGACTACTATGTACACTATAAATTTCACGCACTAACCACTCGAGTAACGTTAAAAGTCCTCACGCACTGCTAGCCGAGCTATTCACCTTTGAATACGGTGAGGAGCACTTTTCGCTCACTTCTCGTTCCAGTGTTAATTGCTCTAGCAAAATCCGGCACAAGGATGCTAAGAAGACGAATTTTCACGGCGATTCGCACTGTTAAGGCACGCGTTCCTCCGCGACCTCGCGCCGCGCAAGGTGAACCGTCGAGGATCGAGCTCGCAGGCGGTATATCGCAAAAAGTGTGTATAAAGTAATAATTAGAATCGACCGTTGCGTAACCGCCAGATGAGCATAGCTGTTAGAAGAGCGTTCGTAGCGATAGAAATACACTTTACATAACTGTTAATGTGGATCAACGAGAACCAAAGGAATCCCACGGTAAAACTGTCGCGCTAGTGCGTCCCATTGATCACCATTGACAATCACCCATGAACTTCGATCGCCGATAATAAGATAGTAAAGAGAAACTTATAATCACACACTGATAATTTCCTGCTACGCTATTGGAATTTAAAACAATCGAAGAACTTTGAAGATGCAGTTTCGGAAGCTGCGAGGCGTAACTCCATGGAAACGCGTACCGCACTCATTGAGACGCACTCGGAGCGAACTGAGCCCGGTTTGAGCGGCGGCTCGACTGGTCCGAGTGACTCGGGATCGCGCGCTCGCCAGTCATCGCTATTATAATATTAGACCACTGGCCGGCTATTTCCAACTGACTGTGAAAATATACTAGCGGCACGCGTACTGGACGCTCGAGAGACGCTCTCGCTGAAATAAGTCGTGCTCGCGTGCGTGCTCGGTCACATGGCGCGCGCTGCAGGAACGTAGCGAGACGGCGGCTGACCACACACCGACCCGCACTACTTGCCCGTATCCCGAAATTTCTCTCGCTTTCTATCATCTTTTATTTTCTTTGAAATAAACTTTGAAATCTGTCCTGCAAGGCATCCACTTTAAATGGTGAACCTAAAGGGCTGTTTGATAGTTCCCTTTGAAAATTCAGCATAACTTATAACGATGTAAACTCCATCTCAAAAAGGGATGGATTAGAGGCAGCAGTGACTAACTCTGATTTAAAATAAAGTTGGAAATTTTCTGGGTAACCGAATTTAATCGAAGAAGTACCAAAGCCTTGAGTACCAGCGTGCACTTAATGCAAGCAGACATTCTCAGCACGAGATCGAGAGAGTAAGAGAGGGGGAATGGATGCATCCGGCAGGACGTATTTCGGAAGTTGCTAGGCGATCAGTGTAATTTCATTGCTCGAATTCAAGGAAACTTCGCCAGTACAGAATCTGCTCTCTCACGTAGGAAGGTGCGAGGGCTCGTTCGAAGGTTCTCGTTCGTACGTGGGTGCTGGTTGTGAGCACCGGGGAGGCACGGTGGTCCCGGAATCTTGGCTTGGTAAGCTCTTCACCGGAGAGCTTAGAAGCTCGCTCTTCCCCTTGGCACTCTCCCCTCGCGGTGTCTTGTTCCTCTTTCGCGCGCGCGAAGCGTGGCGTTCGTGTTTCGAATTAACATCGCGGATTCGGAACACACTGAGAGAGCAGAGCCGGTCTATATTCGTCGGCCTTTGTCGGCGCGCGCGCCGCACTTCCAACCGCCCCGTGTCGGGTAAAGATAGATTCGCGCGTGTATTCCGCGCGGCAAAAGTCCGCCTCGCAGATTTTCGGCGGCCGCTCAGCTCGCTTAGCTGCTCGACCTTGGCGGTAATTAGTGAGGCGAATTAATTTGCCGTCGAGTTACTTTGACTGGCCAAGGGAGCCGCCCGATTGCGGTCGAGCCCAAGTATTCCCAGCGACATCATTCCTTGTAACCACTTGCCACTTGCTCTCCTTGCTAGACGTGTTTTTGTTTTCTTCGCCCGGCGCTCCCAATCCTGACACGCCCCTCTCGCGCTCTCTCGGACGCTCGCGCGCGCGCGCGCGCGCGCGAATTTATCGCGAGCGTATTTTAAGAATGCGCGAAAATAACGGATTTATTGCGTAAGGGGATTTACGGGGCGCTTCGGCGAAGCTCTCCACCTATGAGCGTGCGGGCGATATCGAGATAGAAGTGGATGATTAATTCGCGATATACTCATACGGTTGGATCGTTTACTCGGAGCAAGAAATCTAGGATAACCACACTGATAAAAGTAGAAAATCCTTGGAATTGAAATCATAACTTGAATTAGATATAAGCGGACACCCAAAGAAGCCTTGTCAAAATATTTCGCAAGCGTGGCGTGAGTGAGACTTTAGCGAGACTTGGCCGAACAATAAGTCGGCTTGGCGTGCCAAAATTATGTTAGTAAAAGTAAGAGAATTTCGTGAGAGTTTCGCAAGAAGGTGGACGGGGTTCATCCGAAGGCGATATGTCCGGCAGAGCTCACACTCCGAAACGAGATAAATGCGAGTGCCGAGAAATTTGCCCCCTAAACTTAATACTTCCTCCTTCTCGCGTGTACATTCGCCGGGCCAAAGTCAGCGTATATTATATCCTAGAGTAAGGTAAGTAACGCGCGCTCTCGCAGCAAGTCTCACACGCGCGAGGGCCGAGCGCGTAAAAGCTGAGAAGCGAGCCGCATTAAGAAGAATTAACGTCGCAGGTAACTCTAGAGCCCGGCTTGCTAAGACACGTGACTCCCTTTTGTCATGGAAAATTAAAACGAACAGATTAACTCCAACTCGTGGTCTAGCATTCTGGTAAGAGAAACCCCCACATACACTTGGTATCTTGAATGCGCCAAGTTGTAATCAGCGCGCGAATTAGAATCTGCAAAACTATGCGTCGCACCAGGAATTGCTACATTAATGTAGTAAAACCGAATAATTAGAAATAATTGTTTCCATATAATTACTGCCTTTGATTATAACCAGTGTTACATCACAATCAATATTTTTAATAATTACTGGATAATAAATTCTATATGAACAACACGTAGAAGTGTACCATTGAAACTACAATTTCACGATGATAAATATTGGATATTATACTACTGAATATTGTAACAGTTTCATGTTAAATCGTACAAGTATTCGAGACACGATTCCACTGGTACTTTATCATCCAACTAGCAATGTTGTCGCAGTGGTTACGTGCATCTCACGCTTGACAGGATTACGTAAAAGGATCTCTGATCACGCGGCTTGCACAATAATTTCCCGTGTGCGTGCTGCGAGTACTCTTCACGCGTATTAACCTTAGTTTTTGATTTCCGAGAAACGGCACTGCGAGCAAGCAGCTAAATCTCGCATTGCTCCGCTTTATGCTTTGCGGCGTTTATGCCTGGGTTTGCGGTGTCCCGTTGCACTTGTCGCAACGTCCAAGCACACGCCGGAAACGCGATGGTTGTATGCAGAGCGTGTCGTCGTAGTGCATCTCTCATTACGCGTGTGCTTCGACGTAAAATGGCATCGGAGCGGCGTAGCGCGTCGGAACATCCTTGGCAATGCGCGACGCTTGGCCACAAGGTCTTCCGTGATTTTCGTGCGAGCCCTATTATGTCACAAAATGCGTCTCGACGGTAAGCTTGGTGTAAAACCAAGAAATTTCTTTGGAAACCAACTTGTATAGCTGAGAAATAAAACTGTAACATCCCTGCCATGTCATATAGTTGAGAGTAAAGAAAGTGGCGACTATAACAGAGACACAAACTCTCTGCCCCATCGTCGAAAGTGTATCTAGTGTCGCAGGTTTGAATAGAACTTCACTTGGACTTCTCTTGTCTAGAGTAGCTCAGGAGAAGCCTGCAGGTATTATACTTGTATACTCTCTGCTAATGGCACAACGGCGACTATTACCTCGCGCGCTTACCCAATAACGAGAAGTCGTCTTCGAAGTAGCTTACCACCCCGCGCGAAGAGGTATTTCGAGAGGGCACCCAGTGAAAAATGCATATTCCCATCCGGGAGCGCGGGGATTTCGGTCCGCTAATAGTCGGTCGGAGCGAAAAGTCGCGCGGAAATGTACACGGGCGCGCGGCAACGTGCCAGGAGGATCAGAGGGCTTGGCGTTCCTGTATAAGCGCGTCCGTGGCTAAGATGCTCTCTTTAAGAAGAGATATCCAAGCCCAGCATCCACCAAAAAGTTCTCTCGCACTGAGTTTTGTCGGTTCGTGTCGCACCGCACACTCTCACCGCCAAGGTGAGAGAGCGCTGTGTTTAACGCGGTCCAAGTGTAGTTCTCGAAACTCGAAACTACTCCTTTATCTTTCTCCGCCGAGAGAAAGATAGAGAACAGAGTAGAATAGAGAGCGAGAAAGAGAGTTGTGCGGGTGCATTAGCAAAATTGGAGTAACTCCAACTACGAGGCGTCGGATCGACACCGGACTTTATGCATCCCTATGTTTCGCGCGCGCCACTCGCCAGACTACTTCTTCTGCCTCAGCCTTTGCTCTCTCTACTCGTTCCCCGGATGTCCTGGTTACAAACCCTGCCCACTTCCTTGTTTCGCGAAGCTTCTTTAGAACGTGGCTTTGCCCAAAAACTGGCGAGTCGACGCCTGGCACCGAGAGCAACCCACTAATTGCCGATTTATCTTTAACGCGAGGTAGAACGAGACCGTGAGCAACTACTCGCGCCCAAGTTGGACGCGCTCTTCTCTTTACTACGGTTCTTACAATTAACGCTTGGGATTTAATACGAGTACAATCCTTATAGCGCCGCTTTCTCGGCTGAACTTCGTGGTAATTGGTTTCCTCGAGGAAATTTGTCGCTCGCCTGAGTCTGGATATATTATCGCACGATCAATTAATCCTGCAAGTCCCTTGAGCTCTTAAATCTAATGAAGTAACATAGTTAGTGCTAAATTAAAAGAATCATCCCCTATTATTGGATACCAATATACTTTAGAATTAAAGAAGTCTCATTATTTGCAGGGTTAATGAAAAGACTGCAGGAATTTGTAATATCCTTTTCCAAAGGTACACTCAACTCATAATAGCAATCTGACAATCAGCGAGGGTACTAATATCGTAATAAAACGAAGATGATGTTTATCGCGTGTCTCGTCAGAGTAATCAGTCTGATGCGAGTGCCGCCGGAAGCTTTGGAAACCAACTATGAAACCTGGCAAAAAGTTCACCGGAAGCATAGAGAATGCTCTTGCCGAACGCGGTGGGGCTTTAAATCCTCGGTACGAATCGCGGTTTCCACGCGGCTATTGCGAACAAAACATACCGGGCAGCATCCTGCCGCGCTGGAATCGATGTCTCGAAAATACCGCATTAATATCCTAATGGCCAGTGCGCCACATGCTAGCCCGTTCGAGATCGAGCTAGCCATACATACATGTAGGTATGTGTACGTGCGCCAGGCTTTCCTCCGAATCGGGTTCGTCCTGTAGAGCCCTTCGATATGTGTACGAGGGCTTTCGGAGGATGACGGAGCATTCTCTCGATGTAGAGCCACGGAAGACTTACTCCCCAAGATATCGACTAGCAAGAAAGGTGAAGACGAGACGAAGGGAAGATCCGAATTCCGATCTTATCCTCGGGCGAAGTATACACGAGCACTCGCTCGCCGGACTAAGGATTTCTAACGAAAGATATGAAAGCGAGATTTTTCCGCTTTCTTGGAAACCGGATAGACTGATACGTATACGTAGAACGAGATGGATTTCCTGTGAACGGTATCCTTTAAGTTTTTGGAATTTACGGATTTTTATGATATATTGATAGCCTTTTGCTACATGCATATTTTGTATAATCATTTAATGTAAAACGTTATTTTATTTTACTAAGGGAGATAGAACAGTTAGCATTAATGGAATTAACACTCGCTTCGAATATGATTTTTTCCCAGTGTGTTTAGTCCCCGAAAGATGATCGAATTAACAGCATTCGTCGCGCCTGGGCAACTATGAACGCGTAGACCCGGTATTCGCTCGGTTCCCGGACGTTTTTGCTAGACGAGAGAGATTTTAATTGCGTGGTTTAATAGAGGCTCACAGAGCCAGAAGTCTTTTATAAACTCTGCATGCTTTGTGCCGGCCTCTTGCACTCATTACTGTTTAAACTACCACTAAGCTCGACATTACGCGCGCTCTGGAGACAGCAGCGTTATTAAAATTCCATGCAAGTCACTTTCACATCGGACAGGGCTTTTTGTTAAAGAGATAAAAAAACGAGATGTACGAGCTCTAACAGATCGGCATAATGCATTCTTAATTTTATGTACAACTACCATGCGCGATTATTTACGTTAGCCTTCAAGAATCCGAAGAGCGGAATTTGTCATAAGTGTCAGAATCTTTTTGCAAGCCTGGCCAACCGCCAAAAGCAATATGCATCATTCAGCAGTGGCGATCACGAGCGAGGTGGTTGCTGTACTGCAGACGGGATTTGACGACCAATTAACGCTTAACAGCGTTATATCCAACCAAGCGCTTGCTTCATGCTCTCGCGTTAACCGCATTTTTATTGAAAAAGTTGTCGGTAAAAGGGCCCTCGTTAATACTGTTACATAAATCGTATTACCCCCGTCGAATCTGGTTAGCATTAACGCGATACTGTAACGTGGCCGGACGGCTTTACAAAGCATAAATAGTAAATCATAGTAAAAGTAAAAAATCTCTCGTGTTTCCCACGGTTAACTCTACATGGAATTAAATTCCAATTACTCACTCTAGGTGCAATTAACATCGTAAAAACATTATAAGTTAAATCAGTGAGAAATAAATACAAGGTTGGGTTGGGAACTGGTTCACTAGCAATTGCTCTCGATTAAATCCCAAGGAGATTATCGAAGTGAGAAGAGACGGGAAGTGCATCGGTCCGCATGCCGATGTGATCCCGCCGACAGCAGTTGACCGAATGACCATCAACGAGTATTACTCACGTTCGCAGCTCACGCTCAAGCCTCTAATGGAATCCGAAAACATAGAGTTCACTGTATTTTACGAGCGTTTTCGAATATCGACTGGAATTTATTGCACGGATGCACCAAGCGTCGCGATAGGTGAATACCGCTGTTGCTCTCATTGCGCAACTACTAGTCGATGGGGAGCCTCTAAATCTCCGGCGAAGCGAATTTCACAAATTAAACACACCTGTAGGCTCGAAATGCTGCACCGTACATAACCCTGACGCTCGAAGTAGCAAATCTAGCGTTATGCCGCTCCGATTTCACAGGGCTGCACAGCCGCTGGCCGAATTGCAAGCTTTAATTTAATCGGGAATCAACACACTGTAAATAATGTATACACTCCAACACATAATTCCTATGATTGGATACAGGAGTTCTGCATTAAGATATTCAATGACCTCGCTCTGATGTTCTTTGAATCTATAAACAATTAGTATACTAAATCTATTTCGTTCTTTAAAAAGGAGATTGAAATTAAATCTTATCAAAAATACTACTAAAAATCTGCTATTAAATTGTTGGATCTTTACCTTACACTTTTTAAGTTTTAATGTGTCAGGAAGGTTATACCAAAGCACTAAACACGCTATTCATCTCAGCAGCCCAACTACCTAAGGCGAACTGATTTGATTAAAAATGTTGTGCGCATGGTAAATGAAACTCGTAACTTTCGCAGTGAGCTAGAGTCAGCCTCTGCTTGTAGCGAGCCATTGGGCGAAAAATTCATGACGGCTGTGTTTATAATAGAGGTCGCGGCGAATAAATACACGAGACAAATGTCGGGAAATATTTGGCTGACGGCGACGTGGCCAAAAATGTCGCAATTGCGCTGAAACGCACACCTTGTAATGAAAACTCCTGCCGGTTAAACAAATATTTCCGTTTCAGGGAATATTCGACCAATTTGTGGCATTGGGGCCAATTTTTATGGGAAGTTTGCACTTCATCCGTACGGTTTCCTGTCAAAACTTCGTATTAATATCGTGCCGATATTTTTGAATTCGTCTGTTAAAGGCCGAGTTAACCGAAGTCCTGGGAATTCAACATTACTGCTTTTCTAATATTTATTTTACTAGTCATTCTTTTTCAGACACTATGTATTAGACTATACGCGATGAAAACCGGATGAGAATTGCGAATTTTCTCCAAAGCGATTCTAACGTTTATCACGCAATATTCATCTAACGTGACTTTCTGGAAATTGGGAAACGCGGAAGCTATTGAAGGGAATGCCGTACCTGCGCGCATCCTTTTTATCAAGAATTATACACTCGGCGAGACGGCGAATAATAGTATAAATATTCATTAATGCTATCCCACCGCTGTTTCTCTTCGTCGCGTCTGTTTTTCAGCCTTTACACTCGCGCGGTAACTTTCGCCGGAAAAGCAAGCAGCAAAAAGGAAAATAAACGAAACGCTGCATGGCGGCTTTGAGCCTTCAAAGGTGCGCATCAAGCTAGTAGCGACCAGAGCCTGCCGTTGCTCATGGCGCTTTCTTTGGTCAAAAAGCACAAAAGGAGTCTCGCGCTGCTCTGCCGGTGTTGCTACTGCTTCGGTTCTCATATATTAATTCTCAAAGATCGCGAAAACGGAAGTTATGTATGCACTGCTCGCGTTTCATGGGAACACGCGTCGTTTCGTCGCAAAAGTATCCGACTAGCTCGAGTATTGTGGTAACACCTAATCGGATACTCTTCCACCACTCTGAGTCTGTATTAGACTCGTTAAAGGACCACTCTTTCCATTGAACTAATCATGAAACTAACACCAAAAATAGTCTAAACCCTCCTAAATTTTATCCAAAAGAAGAAGTTTCAAAAATACTTGTCATAAGGTAAAAGACAAAAGAGAAAAGGATCGTTGCAGAGAATTTCTTAGAAGATACTTTGACGGGTTAATCCAAGGGTTGCCAACTTTCACACTAGGTGAGCGTGCGAACGCTATCCGCGATAAACTGAGGCGCACTAAGGGAATCTATGGGATCCCTGGAAGTTAAGGAAGGCAGCGTGCGCCGGTGTTATGGCAGGCAACGTTACTGATGTAATACCATTCTAATGAAAATTGATACTACCGCGCGACTCTAATAATACTAGTCGCACCGATCGCGAATTCTCTACAATTTACAAGATCGAAAGGGATTAACTAATATGTTCCATTCACTCAAAAATACAAGAATATCCTGAATGCATAACAGGCTGATGTCAGATTAAAGACTCGAAAACATTAAAGGTAGACAATAAAAGTCGAAATACATTTGGTTCAGTTGGAAAGTCTTTGTAATCCAAGACAAGGAGAATTTAACGGAGCAGCTTTCGGAATCCAAGATAAACAAGGGGATATCTCAATTGGCAAAGAGAAAAAGAAAGTCTACAAATAACCAGGTGCTATCCTGGTGCCCGTGCGAGACGCTAAATTTTCGGGATCTCGTTTGCACGGGCCACTCGTCGCCCCTCTCAATCTCCATTATCGTCTATTGCTTGTTTCCTCCTGTAATCCGATAAATTGTTCTTTCCTTCTCGGCTCGCGAGGAATCCACGTAGGAGTGAGATGCGCGCGGTGCCTTTGACAAGGCTCGAGTGTCGGGCAGCGAGGGAGAAGAAATCTCGAGGTACCAGTGAGAGCTATGAGAGAAAGAAATCGAAAGGAAAACTGGGTGCTGCACGTGACCGGAATAATACAAACTTCTCTTCGCATAGCAAGGGATATGGGAAATAAAGGGATGACGTAGTCCTGCTGTCCTAGAATAAATTTATCGAAGGGACCCTTGAATAGTTTGCTGTAGCTTATCCGTTCGTATCCAAAAGACTCTTTTCATATCTCAATTTACATTGTACAATAACACATCATTTTAACATCTTTTCTGTCATTTTTATTATATCTAACACTGAATAATTTAATTCCTTCTCAGTTGTTAGTAGACCAATGTATAATTTATGTCACGTAGAGCCTAGTCGGCGTTTGGATCACAAAGGTTGGAAATAGGAAGCGTTCCCGGAAAGTGTCGTGTGCAAGATAGTTGCATGTGCGTGCCACTGACTCGTTGGTACGTGAAACTGGTACAACGATAGAGCAGCGAGGTATTATTTGCACATTGACCCATATCCGGCCGCTCAGCGGAGCACTATGATTTTTCTATTTCCAGTGATACATAATAGTAGAGGCGCGAGCGCGCGTTGCCTCTGCGCAGGATAACGATCGCAAGCTCGTGTTACTGTGGGCTGCGAGTTTCACGGTTTGGGAAGATCGAATGACCTGCCACCGAACTCCCTCACGCTCGAATTCTACGATACGAATGCTATACATACACTGAACTAATCGAATGTTTCTTTCTAATTAAATGCCTGTTTTCCTTTAATTTCTCTTTTTGCCCGAGCAAAAAACATACGCGCCGCGGAACTATCTCTGAACGGCGCTCGTTTGTTCTACGAGTTCAAGCACGCTTGTTTTCGACAAAAAAACCATAGCGCTCGAGAGGGTGATCGAGCGGGCAACGATTACATCGGGGGATTTACGAAAGGGAGTTCCCAAATTTAGGGAGATGAAGATAGCCACTTTTAACCCCAGCTTCCCTAAGCAGAAATACTCCCGAGATCCTGGCAGTACATTCTCCATCAAACGCTGCCGAATTAACCCACCCAATCCCGATTAAATCTGCCATCTCCTGGAATCTTAATGTACTCTGGGCGCTTTATAAAAAATATTTTTGCGGACTATAAATTGTGTTTAAGACCCATTAAGTCCTGAACTTCGTGGAATTAAGTGTTGTTACCTGGGAATCTACGAGTTGGGTTTCGCTGCTCCAATGGCGCGAGGAAAGCAGAAAGAACGAGGCGAACTTTCTGATCGTGCTTCCTCGAAGAGGTAATTTCGAAGTAGACTTTACGATTTTTATTTTACGAAGAAAGAATGGACTAGTAAACCGATGAGTAAAACTAGATAAATCGATTGGTCTGCACCTCTCTATTCATAGATCGACTTCGTTCGAAATCCAAGTATCGTGCTTCAGTTACGATCCACTTTACGATCTTATTTCGGACGAAGCAATCTACGTGGCGATGCATCTTCCTATGGTTTCTTGGAACTCCTTCTATAGTTGAAAGCTTTTAGTTTGAGAATACTGACACAATAATTCAAGGAAATGTCTCAAGCAGTTACCACGATAGATTTCAAGATTCTCTAAGTCGATATCATAAGCAATAAAAGTTACCACTAACTGTTAGTATTATCAGGTTTAAATGTTCGCTGATAAACGGAAAGAGACAATCAAAAGATCGCCAACAAAAATTGAAGTTTCTTTTCCTTTCCCTTCAAACCACTCGCACTAGTTGCTACCTTCTTCTTTTCTTTCTTCCCCCTTGTCTTTCCCCCTCAAGCCCAACTGACTTCGCGAAAGTAAACTTGCTGGAATTGCTACGTACTCTTTAGAAGTAGCAGATCAACAGACGGCAGATGAAGTCCCTTTTGCGCAAGCTAAAAATGCAGGGCACATTTTAAATTCTATCCTGATTCGTGCAATATGTATTTTTCCGCGGGCGAAAAACTTTTGAGCGTCGACAATCAGTCGCGCGAGTTATTTTCCTGGGGTTTCACTATTTATAAACGGGCGTCTAAGAAGCACAGTGAGTTCCAGTGGGCTCATTCTCGACTTATCAAACCACACAATTCAATATCGCACCGCGGTTCGCTCGTCTTACTGCGGCGCGTTTTCTTCTCATTTGCCTTATGTTTATTTTTCACGAGGACGGAAAATCGAGGAGGAATTTCACGTCTTTTGCATAGGAAAATTCTCCGCGGAGTCCTTATCCCGTGAGTAATTCTGATGCAGATGAGCTGGAATACATTATGATAATATTCTCCAATTTTCAGCTCTTGCCCTAGACCAGTCTGTACTTCTCCGGTACCATCCGCGCACTTCCTCTTGTTTATAGCCAACGTAAATCCATTCGCCTAGTTTGCAGATACCAATCCTTCAGCACTGACATAAGAAGCTCTATCTGTCCCTTTCTTATGATATTAGGAATAACTAGGGAAACATAAATATTTCAGCAGCATCATAGATGCCTGATCAAATGGTCGAAAAATATTTCAATAGAATCTTGCGATACGCATTGTAGTATAAATAGTGGATAGATAGAAAGGTTCAATGGCTTGCAGTATGAGTTTGAAGAGAATGTAATAGACAAAAAAGTGACTAGACTTCCGGTACACATCGACACAATCATTATGCCTTTACAGAAATTGATCATTAGAGGGAACAAGGAACCCATTATTCAATCGGAACTTTACAAGATTTACTTAATGAGGCTCAATTTAATTAAGATGAACCATCCACCTAGTACACTCTGCAGGTCAGTCTTACTGGACCCAGCACGTCCGGACGTGTTCTCCGGGAACACTTAGAAAGCCGGAACTGTCCGCAACAATTGTCCGGATTCGCCTGTGGATATGCGGGAAGAGAGTTGGTACACCACAGGGAGGCGTGTGCACTATTTGCTCGGAGAGAAGTTTAATGCACAGATACGGGAAGTACGAATTTGTACGTGCATCTGAATCCGCTGCACTAATTCCTGCCCCAAACATTTCCAGGCGATCGGAATGACCGGTGCTTCCAATTAATCGATGATCTTATTAGAGAGCGGTTGGACAATCGGGAAAGTCGAAAATTCAGCACGTTCGATTGTGTCAAAAACAGTCAAATTTACTTGTATTTATCACACGTGTCGATTTAATCCCCGGGGGATATGTGTGTAAGTAATAAATACCTAGCAAGTACGCGCGTTCACTGATCACTCGGAGATAATTCCGTCGAATGACTCGAATAAATGCTATCTGCTCGAACATCGTCCGTATTTATTATACGCATTTACATCGTGATTTATTCGCGCCAGTTTATCCTATCGATAATTAGAGTTCGCACTACATCAATCCGATAAAAGAGCGGCGCGTTGCTGAAAAGCACTGAGAATCATCGAACAGTCAGTTCCAATCCGATTTCTGCTGGGAGTACTCGACAAGTCCACTCGCCAAGCTCGCATCGCAATACCAGACTCGTAGCGGAAGTAGATAATTGCTTGCACAGTGCGCACCACAAACTATTAATGCACGGTATAACTCAGTGAATGGCATATTGCGGGAAGTAATGGGCAACAAGTAATAATGCGGCACATCTGCGATGACTGTAATCAACGAGTTCCTTGTCATGATAATTAACATTCAGCGATTTTAAAGAATTTCGGACAAAAATGATCGTTTTTGAAACTGAACTATGTTGTAGGAATGTTATGTGTCGAGACAAAAAATGAAGTTCATTTGTAAGAAAAGTGCCGACGAGTGATCTTCCCATAGCGGAAAGATAATTCATGATTGGCTACTAACAACTAATCTTGGTAATTTGCGAAGAGGAGAACTAGAAACTGAGAGGGACAGCAGCAGACACATGTCATTCCCTCTGATTTATATGATAAGACGCAACACACAGGTGCCACTCCACCATAATACAATTCCATGGGATGGTGACAGAAGGAGAATTGGCATGAAGAGCGACGCAGTCCGAGCAGCGCATGTGCTCTCTCCAATGTTCCCTTACTGACAGCGGACACTGTCGTGGCCGTGCAATGCCACATCCTAGCGAGACGACATTCCCGATTATTTCTGAAATAAAATCTCCATTCTCATCGTTTCGCCGAAGAGAATCGTAACATAAAATGCCGGAGAGTTAAGTAGAAAAAGTAATAACAACGATAGTACAGGCAATATTAATTATCTCGAGGCAGCAATGGTCTGACAGTAGGATATCCACTCCTAATGGAATTAGGGTTTCGACAGGGTTCGGATAATGTGATACTGGTACTGTGGCCACTGTTTTCTCCAGGGAGAATTCCAGAGCCACTGGAATTCGGAATTCCGGTAGCCAATTGCCCCGGCTCTCTCATTCGGTCTATGGCAAGTGGACGCCGAAATGACTTGCTAAAGTTACGCGGCGTGGAATAGCGGCTGTTGCCCTGGGGGCGCCATTACGGAAAAGAAAAATAGGATGCATAGCTCACGAATGTCGCGGTAAATCCTTCCCGCAATAAAGCTCTCTTCGAATTAAAACAGAGCCAGTGAAAAGCAGCCTTTTTTTTATTACAAACATCTCATTACTGCGAGAAATAAGTCATTTTAGGAATTGATACAAATACATATAATTGAAGCTGAATAAAAATATGTGATACTAAAATTTTGTGGATGTTTGGAATCAGTGAAAAAGACAGTTTATGCTACTGGCAAACTTCGACATTCATTTGTGTTCCTGGCAATCTCTTTCGCCCCTGTTTGTTCCTACTTGCTGTGCGCGGTAAAACCAATGGATGGAATAACATTGCCACTGTATTTCAAATGCCTCCGTAAATCTCAGTGCGTTGTCCTGCTCTCGCATTCCCAATGACCTCGATAAAAGTCGGAAGTATAGACGCTCATAAAAACACTGGTGGGAGTTGGGACACTCTCGCAGTTCGGCAAAGTAAACTGAGCAAACGAAGACAAACCCAGCCATTAAGTCTCTGCATTTCCGAGTTCCCAATCAGGAAGTTCGGATTGTTTACACGCCAGACTTTAATCGATCGTGACATATTCAGCAGGCTTTTACTAAATTAAAGATCTCTAATACTATCCGTGCTGAACTCATTGCTAAAAGATATGTATGACCATTAAACGTCAGTTAAAGTAGTGTAAAGTCAATGATGTAAATCAAAGTCGAAGTACCCTACTATTTTATAGTTTTATCTGCAAGTACGCTGCATTATTCGAGATCCAATTATAATCCCTTGATCAGTTAAGTCATGCAACTCCGGTCTTAAAGATCGCGAAAGGTGTAACCCTAATTAGATTTTATTGCTACAGTCAGGATTACGGTTCTTCGGGATTTAATGACGGGAATCATCCAATCCTACCGATCGACTTACGATTAAGCAGTTATAGCTCGCACTGGTGCCACGAAATTACTCTCCACGCTGAATTACACCCGAGAAATACTGGTCCACGTTTAATGTCACTGGCAGAAATGGCCGTCAGTTAGGTGCCTCTCGCATGCATACGTGTAATTTGCTCGAAGATGGTTTCACCCGATACACTAGTTACCATCTCGCTCAGAGTACCAGATAGGACACATATCATATTAGGTCACAGGAAATTCATTTTTCCACGATGTTCACATTCAGTTTTTGGAACGAGCGATATTAGGACTTTAATTATGCAACGTACTCGGAATCACATCGCGGCAGTAATCCAGCGGGTCGAATCGAGTCGAATGTTCTTTCGGACAATAACCAATTCGTATTCCGGCAGTGCGCGTTCCGATAAATGCAAGCACGGCGACACGCGATCGGAATAAGTTGTTGCATGCAATTTCGATATATAAATTGTCAAACTGCATATTTCTTCGTTATTGTGCACGCCGGCTATATTGAACTTTAGGCAACGGTTTCACTGACTTCTGAACAGCGTCCGAGCAAAAACCCATTAAATTCGGGTGACTGTTACGAGACGATCGTGCTGCGACTGAAAATCGAATGACGGAAGCGGCACATTAACATACGAAGTGCAGAATTTCGCGACAGAGCGAGCAGCGATGACTGGTTAGCAGAAATACTCGGTAGCATCAACGTACGGTTAATTGTGTAATTAATGACGATGGCGGAATGCCGACAGCCCTTGCTGCAGTAGGTTGACAGTAGCTATTTAATTATATATAAATTCACAGACATTATGTCACAAGGAGTGAATCATCTCTTAATTAGATGGCGCATGCCAAATTCATTCGCCCAAATTAACTATTTTGTTCGTTCTCTGCTAATAATACTTAATATTGTTCGAAGTTAATTTATTAGACTCAATATTTGCTTGATCTGTCTTGATCCTTTATATTTTCGGAACAATTATGATAATAATGATAAATGTGGGGAATCATTTAGTATAGAATGACTGTCCACTTTCTTTTCTACTTCGTCGAGTGTACATACGATTACTTACGTGTCTCGTGTCAGCCGCAAGAAGGGGAGTATGTGCCTGCAACAATGAGTGCCCGCGAAATTAGAAGAGAAATTCTGCGAGGCCAGTTTAGGTACAAATGCGTTCTTTCTTAGCTTTGTTCGTCTCTACTCAGAACTTCATGCGGCAGCAGCAGCCAGGAGCACTTATTCAATGCACTTCTTCTTGGGGAAGGAAACATGCTTTCATGCCTTGCCGTTTTTGTTACGTGGATTCAATTACTCTTTAATTACGCATGCATGCGAAGAATCTATTACGTTTTGTTATTTCAATAGGTTTGCTTGTCCTGGTTAACACCCAAGGCTTTCGCTCGACAGCTTCCATTCTAGAATTGAGACGAGAAGTGCGCGATCGTTACGAAGACGTGAAGGATTTCATGGGCTCCCAAGAGAACCGTGTGATCCCAAAACGATTTCACTCGAGTGTAGCGCTAAGTTTTCCGGGCGGAGTTTCCGTGCCGCAGACTTAAAAAAAGTGTGGGCTTTACGCTTTTCTCGGGGAATGCCAATTCGCACGCTCCTCCTCCCCGGAAGCAGTTCTCTCGTCGTGTGGATTTATACCGGAGAGATAAATCCTCGGGTGAACGATTTCTCAGTGACACTAGTACTGTACCGTTTACGAAAGGGACAGACATCCTTTCGAAAGCATGAATGACAAACGAAGTAAATACGGGCAATTGGAATTCACACCTATCTATTATTGCCAATACTTCCCTCATTTGTAGTAACATTCCATTAATCTTTACTTACTAAATACGAAAGCATTCATCCATCTCCTGATTTGAAAGATGCTGACCGATGAAAAGGAAAATGGGACGAAGCTATAAGCAGCTAATATGCTCCGGAAATAAGCTTTACTTTCTAAGAGTTCGAGGAATCGAATGCCTATATTCTTCGACAGTCACGAATGACCTGGGGGGCTTTAACCGGCCGGCTAGGTGGAAACCCAATCATAACCGGTAATAAGAGAGCCGGGAGATAACAATGCTGGAAAAGATAGCGGACTAGTAATCCCCGGCGTAGTTCTTACCTCGCACAATGTCGAGAACAATGAAAAATGTCTCGCCGGAGCGAACGCAACGGGTGCAACGTGACGCGGAGAAAGCTAGCCCGTCACTCTTGTTTTATCAATACTCTCCTCTTTTCCCCCACACGTTCTTTTCTTGGACTCGGAGCTCCCCAACAATTGACAAATCCGAGTGTGCAAGGCAAAGCAGGAAATCTTGGCGAAAATTCGCTTTGCTATTCCTGCGAAAACTCACGTTAATGTAAACTTTCACACTTGAAAATCTTAGGAAAGATCGTTGAGATAATATCCGTTTTAGAATCGTCCAGTTAATGCACTGAATACGAGGCTGCAAATAACAAAACTCGATATACGATGCAATGCAAATTAGGCCAAGACCAGCCGAGAATAAGGGAGTATATGCATTTCCGGTGAACTGTTTCCAGGAGTATGCAGTGCGGTTGAGAGGAAAGCTTCGATAACTCGAGCACTTTGCCGAGGAAATCTCGAAAGTCCTTGTTATTCATAGAGCTGCCACATGAAATATGAATTGATGTACACTCACGCGTGAATCCGCACCCTTGTAAACGTAGCTGTATACAGTGTTACACACGCATATAGATAAGGTGTCTGTGTGAGAGAGAACATAAATTTGAGGACATGAAATTTGGTGCTCGCGCCTTTCCAGCCGGATGCAAAAAAGCTATTGCCGAGTCTGGCGTGGCAGTATTATTTCCTTATTACTTCCTTGTAAATATTATTTATCTTCCCTGTATTTGCCAGCTTGCCGTGATTCACGAACAAAAGCATATGCACACAAACACGACGACAAAACCGAATCTGCTGGTGAACCAGAGATGAGAGTGAGCTTTTCTTACGGTCACACTAAAAGTACATTCCAAAGATAAAACTCATACAAAGGATATTGGATGTTAGATGTCCAGGAAGTATTCCTTGTAAACGCAATATTCCGTTCTCTTTCCGACCACGATTTATAAAACGATTTCGATAAATGCGTCCGATAGTTCGTCTACAGTCTCGTCGTCTCGTTCTGAACATTCGCAACGGTATTCTTTGCCGGGAAAATTCAATCTCCGACCCTCCCACGGGGTCCAAGAGCAACCTTTCCGACCGGAAACGATAGTTCACGCGCATACAAGGTAGAGCGGAAAGACAATGGCCCAATACCGATTTCAGTTGGCTCCACCAAAATAAATGGAACATGCCGTTGGCAGTAGTTTTAGTCTACAATTTTCCATTTGTTCCGATATTTTAACAAGCTATTCACTTCTTCTACAAGTCTATTATGTTCTCTGAGCAATAAAACGTTCGGTACACATCACGAATACAGAAATTGATTCACAGTTCGATATGAATCGAGGTGAATGCTTGCCAGGATTATAATGAAATGAAAAACAAAAGTTTGGTATTGACTGAAGAAATAATAAACATCAATTCTGAATGCCCAGCACGACATTGATTTCTCCAGGTCTTAGTAATTAGATAAAACAAAGAATGAACTAGTAGAAGATTTGTGAGAAAGCAGGGGAGAAAACTATGGGTAAAAGGGGTGATAGTTTCCCAGGGGACAATGTCCCTCCATGAGAAACTTTCTTTGGGGATATTTTTCCTTGGAACCGGCACAAGAAAAATGCAAGGGCGCGGAAGGAAACTCGTTGACAGAAAAGCCTGGCTAGCAGGACTGAATAGTAATTAATTACAAGGGGGACATTACCGGAAGGTCTCGAATTGCGATGCGCGTTGGAATATGAAATTCAATTAGGAGAGTACGCGAGAGCCTGCTTCCGCATCCCAATCCGCCCTCTAACAACTAAGCCTCTTTTTCTAAGACCTTCTTCCCCATCCCCAGCAAAACTTTCACTCCTTCACCGAACGGCAATAGAATTTGTCCTTTGCCAACAACGGACGACGCAAAACTTTCTTTCGTTTCACTGTCATGTAATTCTACACTTGATCCCTGAAAATCTGGGAAAGTAAAATCCCTTATGTTTCAGTCCGAGTTGGATAAATTACTTTTCCCCAGCCGATTCTATGTTAACTTATTGCCGACCCGGAGAAATTGCCTCGACCTTAAAGAAAGAATTTTGTAACTGCCACGAGTTCTCAACTGCAAGCAGATTCTTTTCGTCTCTTGCAAAACGAGCACTTAGAAGCTTCATCGGGGATTTGCAGGATTGAGTTATTTTCCTTGGCGCAAGTCAGACAGTCCTGTGCTGCAACTTTACATCGCTCGAGGAATTAGCCTTGCAACTTTCCCGAGAACACGCCGGCGGAGGTTGCAGCCGGAGATGTAGAGAATCGGGGATAAAATTTCATGCAACGAGAGCGCTCTAGTAGCCCCGGGAGTTTTCCAGCAGAGCTTCCTCCTTGCGAAATAATTCGTAAGGGAGAAGCGAGAGGGAAAGATTAAGTTCGGCTGAACTTTATTCGGAAGATTTGCAGGCCGTCCAATATTCTGGGAGTAAAGGAGCTACTGTCTGCGAAATTGGGCCAGCATCCGTAGGAATACAATACATGCTTCTCGTGTGTTGGTAGATCGCCTCGGCTTCAACGAATGCAACTAACTCACTGTTCCCAAGCCCGACTTCGTCCGCTCTGTCTACCCATTCTGCTTTTATGAATTCCTGTAGGTAGTAAAACTAGAGACCTCTTCCCTCCCTAAAACATCCGGATCAATGTACTCGTGTGCCTCGTTCCGCCAGTCCAAGAGCCGAAAAATGAAATTTTCACGTACCCCCGAAAGTTTGCCTGTGATGGGATATCTCCCTCTCTCGTCTCATCAATTTTTATAGTTGGTCGCATACACCCAGACTCTCACCCGAAACAGACGCATCTCTTCTTGTTTCTGTCATGAAAACACGAGAGAAATTGGACCGACCGCGACTAAAGGCCTCCTGGTGCTCGGGAAACTGGAACAATCTGCCAGGCTCGATGATTATTTTATGAGACCTTGTTTCAGATCATTACTGCACAATCCTTGGACTCTCGCGTACTGAGATATTAACGAGAGAGCACCAGAGAACCGGTTCACCGCTAGGTCGAAATAGGAAGTCTAGTAAGATGCGAGGGGAAAAAGCCGGTCGAGTCACTCGAGGCTATCAAGTGACAAGTGCATAATCATTCGTTAGTTGCAAACCACTCGACTAATCTACGAGTCCGCCTAGAAGTTTCAATGCGAGGATATCCATATCGCTTATCTTTTCCTTGCCAAATGAAAGAAGAATATTTTTCAATAACTAATGCAGTTCGCCTGCTCAAGTTGTATTTAGCACACTGTTATAAATTCTACAGCGGTATAATTTGCATCTATGTATACTCTTTAACATGAAGTTCGAAGACTCACTGGTTGTCAGAGCTACCAAACTCCATTCGCAAAAGTGTTAATGCCTTCTCAGGTAGTCGTGTGTATCCCAAGACGCTACCGAGCACTTTTCCGAAGAGGAACGGGTCATTGAGATGCGGTTACATTTACACATTTATGGAATATCGATTCCAGGAAAGAGTCAGGCGAAAATATTCATGTATTCGTCGGAATAGTGGATTGTCACACTGTACTTTGGTTAGAATTTTAGACAATGCCGTAGGAAAATTAATGCAAAGGAATTGTTTCGATAGATCAGATTTCATATTATCCGTGATTGCAATTTAAACAAGTTGACGAATAGTGTAAATAGTGAAAAGAATTTCGAAAATAAACAAGGGTTAACAGACTTCTCCGTATTGCAAACTGTAAGAAATTCAGAATTGGTAATGACGAAGAACCAGAGTTGTGTGAAGTTCGTGTACACGTCAGCAGCAAGAAAGCCGATCACTTTCCAACTTGTTGGAAGAATATCAGCCGCACTAAAGTATCAGCGGCGACCACTCGAAAGTAACTTTCACCCTTTCCGCTTCTGGCAAGAAGACGCGCAGCTGAAACTTCATACGCGCGTGTTCTCGCAAGACAACTTCAGAAAGTGCAGGGGGTTTGATCGGGATTCCGCCGAAAATCGGCATGGACAGGCTCATATTTATGCAAATATGTAAGCAAGATTTCCACAGGGGAGGAGGGTGTACGGAAACGTCTGTCTCTCGTTCGCAGTGAGAACTTTGGAACTCCGAAACGAGTTGCGGGGAGGCCGGATAAAATATGATTCATCCCCTCCGCGCGCAAGGAAAGGCACCTAGGTAAATCCAGCCTGTAGATTTGAAAAATGTCCGGTTATAATTCATCACCCACCAACGGCTCATCCTCTCCTTTTCTCAGTTTTCTTCCCCCTTGCTTTCCGCGTGAGGCTAGAGCCCGTAAATTTCCAAGACATAGCTGAAGCCCCGAATATGTCTGGGCAATTTTTACTTGAGAAATATTTATTCCATCGCCCGGAGGGTTCGCCTGCTGGCGAGAAAAGTGGGAATTATCATCGACAGTATGGCCACTATCACCGATAAGGATCGAAGTCTCCCAGCTGGAGAGATAAAGATGGCTCAATGCATAGAGGAACCAATAAAACATTTTTCACGAAGCAACAGACACAATTCTCAAGCGAATTCTTCAAGTATTCTATAGTCGATATCACTTTATGTCTGTCACGTGGTCGACGAGATAGAGTTATTAGAAGGTAAAGGCGAAACTTGTAAAAAAGGTACTTCATCAAATTGGGTTGCAACGCTCGGCGTTCTGAAAGTCGGCCGCTCAATCTCCGAGCGATAACGGATTACAACGTCTACGAGATGATTAAAAGAAGATTCTTCCAAAGCTTCTTCGCCTTCGCGGCACCTGTGAATTTAATTACCGAGCATTCGTCTTCCTGTCAGGGAATGACGCCGCGATAGAGAAAAAGGCGAGTTCATCCTCTCAAGCGCGTAATCGATGCCTGCCGCTTTTACCGGGTTTCCGGTGGGAATCGCGAAGCAACGAGATTTCACTGGGAATTCGATCGCTAAGTGGCATGGACACTTTGTGCGCGCAACGTCCTTTGACAAACTGGTTTACGGACTTGTCTAGAAAATCCGTCAGATTTTTGCTACCGCCAAACCGACTATGGGTGCTCGAGCTTTCTCTCGGAGCAACGTGTCGCCATTACTCATATAAGATTTCGGACGCCAACAAGTATAATGGAGAGACTGGTCCCGCTTGCGAAACAATGCGAAACGGGTTTATCATGTACCATTTTCATGAACATGGAATAAGTAAGGAGAACTATAGTGTCTCAACCTTCCCAAGTGACCCGAGTAATTAGAATGCGGGTATTTGAGCAAATAAAAAACTTGTAATAAAGCACAAAGATCGTACGATGTTCGTTTCCTAAATGTGTATCATTCCGAACATTAAATATACTCGAATAAAAATGTATATCCTAATTTAAATGATGAACAAGAATGTATATTTGCATTATTGGAAATATCAAGATTTGTGTACTCTGTAAAGAACAGAAGGTATGACTCATGGAAATTCAATGTGATCAGTGTTACCGAAGTGGAGCGTCAATACCAGTAACAAGAACTAGATTATAGAGCGTGTATCCGAGTAAATCTCTATCAATGGGCGCCGCGAGTGATTCCACTCGATAAGGACTATCATCGTCTGCATCGGAATATCCCCGCCCGCAAAAACACGTGCCAAGACTGAACGTACAATCGATCGAAGAGACGGTAGTGTCTTATCGAGCAGGCATATCGCAAAGGAGCCATTGAATTTCCGAAGCTAGCTTGTCGGAAATTCGAGTTCAGAAGCGTGATCGTTGTCAATTACAACCTCTGGAACAGGTTCTTCTTGCTCGATTGTGGATTCGAGTGATCGAAGAGGAAGAACTTACCGAGTGGAGCGGGTTAAATCGATTAAAATTGAGTCTCGGAAACCCGTCGGAAATTCTCGGCTCGGTGAAACGAACCGCCCCTTATAATTGGAAGCTGTTCTCCATCAACGATATCGGAGGTCAGCGTTGAAGAAGTAATCTTCCCGGCATCACTGCCTACCACCCTCGGCTCCACGACCCTTAAGAATAAACTTCCATTCCCCCTCATCTGCTCCGATCTAATTTTTGCCTCGTTTATACGTGAAACGATGATACTCGTACTAAGGAAGGCACGCGCGACCGTTGTCGATTTATCTTCATCCTGCCAGAGGAGGATTTAACGAATAAACTTGAGAAAAGGAAGTCTAATTCTTCACTAGGTCAGTGCAAACAACGCTCGATGTTACTCAAGGAGTGTGTGCTCCATAGAGACGAAACTTGAATGTCAGAGACTCGATAGCTTTAATGCATCGTTGTCCATTGTTTCCCAAGCACTTTTGTGTTTAATGCGAAACGACTCGCCCGACAAAAAGACCTCTCGACCGACCTTGTGCCACTTTTAATCGCTCCACGTGTGCCCACACGCGCAGTATGGAACAATAGGGATTTTCATCTAAACCGTGACTCTTTTCATCTGGCAGAGACCCTCGCAAATGTTAAACACAGCTTCCGTCGGTGAAACTGTTATTGTCGTACTGCAGTAATGATCGGCCTCCGCGAATAAATACAGTCAACTGTCTCAATTTATTCACTGAGAAAACGATGAGTCAATATGTAGTTTTGAAAAACTTCCAACTATAATATGTATGAAAGGGACGAAGGTTTGACTGCACGGTATGGCGCGGCTCGAAGTAAAGAGTGAAAAGAAATATCCGCAACATCTGTTGAAAAGTTCGGGACATTCGGTGGATTCTCGAGAAGAGGGTTGCTTGGAGAGATTCAATTATGTCTCAGGGATCCGGAGAAATTTTTCGCATTTGTGACCTACCATCCGGAGAAGATGTGGAGGGGGAAGGTCAAGATGACGGGGATGGATCGTGGAAAGAATTCAATTAGTATCCCTGTCAAGTAAACTTTCCATCTGAAAATACGGCATGGAATCCATGTGACGATATGACGTTTTTTCCTGCGTATTTCATGGAATTGCGCGTTACATCATCCACTAAACAGTCAAGTGATAAGAAACTTCTATCACATGTAATCCGTATTCAGTATTCCGCGCGAATTTCTATTCCGCATACGATTGGAATGACGTGTTATAATTCGGTTAACAGGGAAAAGGTAGGAGCTGCACATGGATGTTGGTGTGGGAAGTAACGAATGCGGAAGGAAGGCTGAGAAAAGGTCAAAGCCTCGGCAGTATTGGCTTTCGGGGAAGCAGAGTCTGGTCAGTGTCCGTCCGTTGAAATACGTCGGCGAATACGAACGGCCGTCCATTTGTCGGCTGTCCCTCTTTCCTTCTCCAACCCCTATTCGCCCTCTCACAGCATGTTCACCCTCCTTGGAAATCGCCTGCTCGCCAACCAGCTAGCGGGCGGACTGGCCTGCTCTCCATTTCTCAGCCGGTCCAATTTAACGGAAATACCTGCCACGTGCACCTACCGATTCATTCGTACGGATTTGCCTGTTGTCGATAGCTGCTGCTGCTACGAACTGCTAGGAGCCCCCCGACTCATCTTAGTGCCCGCCACCTCCGTGTTCTATGAACTTAAAGTCAACGATGGCCTCCTAAACCGTTCTGATAAAGCGCCGTCTAACCGGCATTTGACACCCTCGTATGTTCTCGTTAGTTCGACTGCTTTTTTTCTACACCAAGATATATATCTTTCCATTTGGATTTGATTGAATAGCGTTCGGGCGAAAGGCTGGGATTACTGATACCAGAGCCTTATACCCACGGAAGATCGATTCCCAACAGATTCCGATTCCCTCGAGTGCATGAACTTTAGATAAATGCCTCCGAAGTTCATTGATACCAGCCGCCTCTCATCGACTTATGGAACTTCTTAGCCCCCCCCCAAGTCGGTACTTCCGCAATGGCTCTTGTGAATTAGCAGACGACTCAGGCTCGAGATATCGAGCTGGAATTCACGACGGTTGTTACTCGAATAATAGCGCGGGCGACTACTTGAAACAATTTTCCGCTTATAAGGACTATTTCCAAATAATCGATGGATAAATTATTTTTAGACTGAACCTGCACGATTCGTGCGTCTAACTGCGGAAAGGTTAAAGTTAAAACAGTGTGGCGGACGAACGGCATCAGTCATCCATCACGGCTTATATCCGGCGAATCAATCACCCGTGCTTCTCCTCCTCCTCCTCTCTGAGGGCTCAATTCTGTGGGAGCCAGCGCCAAACAGCGAAATGCCGGAGCTATTTTTCCCGCGGCCCCGAGTTAAACGTACTTCCAACTGGAGAAGCAGATAGCAATTTGCGCCCCCGAGAGAACAGAGTATGTGTGTATGTGTATGTATGTATGTGTGTGCAGCGAGCTGGGGCTCGGTAATACGTTAAGGCTAGAATGCAGAGACGGGGGAAGGGAGAAAATGGACAGCGGGAAGGATGGAGAGGAGAGTTTCCAATGTGGATGTAGCCACCGACAAGCTCGGTGGCTTAGTGGCTACCGCCTTCATCCCAGCCATTAATCAGGACTTAAAACTCCTTGCGTTCGATAGTATGCCGAGCTCCTGTCCGCGCGATGCACCCGAATTGCGAACCAAAGAAACGTAGACGCCCGAAATTCCAACCAGACGTGCCGCGCACAGAAGCTAGTTGGATTACTGGCGACATACTACAGCTTTGCCAGTCGGACGTAACAGTATCGCAGCTCGAACTTTCAAAAGCCACGTACGGGAAACTAATTCTAGGAGCTTCGAATGACCAGCTGTATTGAAGAGCGATGCTGTGAATCAAATTGCTCCTGAATGAACGGACATGGAAACTCCAGAAAGAATAAATACGTTTATACATTTTACAGAATACATTACAACTCTTGAAAATTAAAGTATGTGTACTATTCCTGAAACTTAAAAGCCAAAACCAGCAAGGTTATCGATGAATTTAGCGACTCTTAAAGAGTGGACAAAAGTAAGAGGTAACTAGTGTACTCGAGTCGCTAGAAGGATAACAAATAAATCCAAAGTGTACCAAGCAGTCCCAGAGGAGGAGGATGATCGTGGGTGTGGAAAAAACAAAGGAGGGTTATCAGGCGGTAGCGGAAGGGCGGAAGTAAGAGGGAGGAACATGGTGTGGTGTCTGGCACGAAACGTATGGAGTCGGCAGCCTGCCGTGAAGCACTCCATTCAATGCTGGCTGGCCGGCCCTCGCCTCTCTCACCAGGAGCAGACCAGTCGCTCTTCCAACTGGAGAGAGAGGCTGACTGCAAGTTATTCCCTGCACAACTCTACCGCTCTCCTGCTCTCGAGCCGTTTGCGGCGTCCCCGGTACACTTCTACTTTGCCTCCTCCAACCACCAAATCTCGAGGAGCGGAGCCGGTGACGGCAGTGGTGGGCGCGTTTGCCACTGACAGGAATGAGACCCGCTCCACGAAATCAAGCGGTTCTCAATCGAGATGCCTTTCATAAAGTTTCACACAGCCCGAGGAGCAGCATACAGCCTAAAAGCTGCAATGCCGCCCGAAACGTTAGAGTTTCGCCTTCCGGTAAATTGCACAGGATACGAATTAAAGTTTACGAGGCAGATTGAGCTTCTGGCATGGTCTCTACGCTCGTTTTTCCGCCCGCCGAGCACGAGTGTTTCTCGATCTAATAGGTCCTCAACGAGTTAGACCAATACGAATGACTACCCCCGCTATGCTATGTTTGGAGTTTCAGGGAATTGCAGAGTAGTGTATATCTGACTATATTACAGTATGATAGAAGTTCGAAAGACATATACGAGGAAGCGTGAGTTACCATTGGAATTAAATTTACTCTTTGCCGAGGTAGGGCTTTATGACTAGTTCGATCTGTAAAGGGTTAACGAGCTTTTCCTCTACGTCACATCCCGTTCGTGCTTGTCGATTGTAAGACTACGAAGGTCGCGCCAATATCCAATTACCGGGGCGTACACATTTCCGTGCATAATGCGTAGCTATTCACGCACGGTGGATCCTTACATAAGGCTCGGGCGTGTACTCTCTCACGCTTCTCTGCAGCACCGCTCACTCGAATGCCGAGAATGAACGCCTGAAGAGGAAATGCACGTACGCCGGCCACTTTGATTCTCAATTGACTGTTAATCCGTGTCAATTATCGTCGGCCTGTTTATCGCGATTTCACAACGCGACTCGCTCGCTGACTACGTACTCCTGCATGGTACGCGGCAGGCAAGCATGTGCTCACGTGAGTCGAATACGAGAACTGGGTCAGAGTGACCTTGGGATCGTTATCGAAGTAGCGCAGACCGATTTCAACGGGGAGAAACACTCGAGTACCTAGTGGGTACTCTGTCACGAGTCTTCTTATCGTGTGCGTTGCTCCTTCGTGGTCGATGAGTTACATCGAGCCAGTGGAACCATACTTAAGTATATAATAAATGAGTAATATGAGTTATGCTTTCACGAAGTTGACATTAATATTACTCATATAAAATATCGCGTACGATGAATAGAACTGTTACAATCAATTGGGGTACAAGTAAAATTACTCAAACAGATTTCGATGAATCGAATAAATCCTGCAATAAAAATGTATTCACTGTAATCTTCGGATCATGATAAGTACTTGTAGCAGACGCTATGCTTTCTAAGAGGATCACACGCTAGCGCTGAATCCTCGCCACATCCGGAGATTAAGTCTTGAAGGAAGCGGAAGTTTTCGGATCAAGGTTTCTCAAGGAACGCAACAGAAGGGTCGGAAAAATCGGGGATTTAACATCACAGGAATACAATTTACCATTGGTAAGAGTGCAAGTTGAGATACACGGATTGCAAGAGTATTCTCAATCTGACGAAGAATATAGGTTTACGGGGAGGGTTCCCGTGCCGAGTGTGTGTATTGCGGTAAAGCTTGTGTCAAGCGGCGGTGGTGCAGGTTGACTTAGGGCTTCTCGAAGCAACTCCGATGTGTCGAAATCAGGTGGCAATGTAAACGGCCTGGCGCGACTACGATGCTCGATAAAGTTTGCTAACACTACCTCGATTTACTTGAGTGAGCGAGAGAGAGACTCGGATGTTGGCATTCCTGCACGCCATCACCGACATCTCAGCATCTTCACTCAAGATCTACTTCTACGAGCGTGAACCGCCAGTCGAAATTGACATGGCGATTTCCAGGGCAATTTGATACGCGACGCTGACACTGGACCGCTTTGCCACCTAATCTTAATTGGATTACACAACCTGTTACGATACTAATCTCGACTCCTGTCGTCTTGTACGCGTTTCAATCGAGCGGAATTGGATTGTCTAGGGGAAACGCGCTGGTCAGTTTGCTGCGCGTAATAGAGATTTACATAGAGAGAAAAGGATGTTGATTGAATTGTATAATAAGAGTAATGAATGGATTTGAAGTATTAAGATATCAAACAGGGTATAAAGGACGAAATTACTTTGTCAAACAAGTTTTAGTGATCGCAGAAAAGGAAGCCGAACTACGAAACTGAATCTCGTATTACCATTACGATCCACTACGTTACCCTCGATCGAAAAATCAATGAGGCCAGTGAAATATCAAAAAGCATTCCTCTTTATTACAGAGCGACGTACGCTGCACATCGATTGGACCGACAAAACGTTCTTCACGCTCCACGGTTTCCCTCTTTGCTGTCTGTACTTTCGCTTGCCGACACACGTAGCCAGTTATTCCACGTTTCCTTATCGCACGATGCTTTAGGGAGGAGGACCAGTTCCCGGGAAAAACGGTCGAATGGCTTTTCACAGAGATTCTTTCACGCTATTCGAGCACTACGACATTCGCCCGACTTCCATGGCCGCACGTCTATTACCTCTAAGCGTTTTGCTCCACCGCCTTGCTACCCCCCAGCTAATTTTCTGCCAGAAAATGAGCCCGAGAAGAAGAACGCTTCTCGCTGCGATCGCTGCTTTCCGACTGCGAAGCACGGAAAGATACGAGCTCGGAGAGTGCCGTGAAAGCTCGTACCGCCGTTTCACCAATGTCAGGCGCTTATCAAAATAGATAAGGCGACTGGAAATCAGCTGGCGCGCGATTTCTTTCGCCACAACTCGCTCAGGAATTCCTCGATAGCAGCTAGTATTATTTTCGTGTCACGATTGTGTACTCAAGGCCTCTGTCACATTAACGAGGCAGTCTTTCATAAGAATTCTTTACGAGTTCCTGGAGATACTGACTCAACTGTCTTTCACTCTTCTAATTTGCCTTTCATTTATCTTCAAAGTCATCAGCACAGTAAATAATATGCTATTGAATTCAAGAAACTACTAATTTCATAATATAACGTAGTGTGTATTATACTAATATTGTCTGGTGTGTTACATTCTAAAAACCGTGTTATAGAATCATAGCGATGACTCAATCAAGCTACAATGCACTAACATGGTTTTAGTGTCGAGTTTCGAGAACCAGCGCAGCCTCGATTTTAAACACGCGCAAATTTCCTTCCGTGCGTTATTTGGGTCAATCGAGTTCACCGCTGACGCGGCGAAATATCAAACGGGCTGACGGAGAATCTGCTAAACCGAAATGTTGCGTGATTATTAAAGGTAATCCGACTCCTTCATTGGTGCACACATACTATATTTCGGGGATACCGGTCTGCATAGTTTAGTAGCCACTTTCATCGTGGGTCGGCAAAGAGCGTCGTATGTAGCAAGCACTACGTGGACCGGGTGAGTGTGTCCGGGAGCAAAAAGATCTCGCTGGCTTAATATCCCGTTCTACGGTCTACCACCTTTCCGCGGTTGGACTCTCTCCTTGTTTTGCCTGGCTTCTTGCGCTCCTATTTCTATCCATAAATACCTCGGCCGTATCCACTTAGCTTCCTATTAAACTATATCACTTTGCTATGAGACACTCTAAATCAACAGTAACGATAAAAGCTTCCTATAAGCATAAAAACTTGTTACGAATACTTGAAAGTCTCATCATTGACAGACTTTATCCTGATAGGATTTATACTGTTGAGCTGGTTAAGTATTCGTAATAAAACATGAAACGTTTTTATAGAGTACAAGTGAGAATGGTACTGGTCGTACCAAATACGATTGCGGTACATCTTTGTTCATTGATCGACCCACACAATAGGCTTTCGAATGAGCTAATCGTGGATGTGTAGCAACAAGGTCGCTTGCCGTTGAGAAAATGTAAGTAGGATAGGATCCGCTTGTGGCAAGAGAAATGTCGCGGGTTCGACAGGCGCGTGGTAAGGTGACTCACCGTGTCCAGGTTGAAAAGGCTCGAAACCTTCTTCAGAAACCCGTCCTGCGACTTCTTCTTCCTTCTGGTGGTCATCCTCCTCGTCTCTCGCTTTGACGACGCTCGTACCGAATCGATCCAATTAGTCCACCCCCTCAAATACCCCGGGGGCACATAATTTTTGTCACGCACTCTTCACGCACACCCAGATATCGAAAGAGACATAAAACGATAGAGAGAAATCTTATGATTGGCACGTGCAATTGGCAGGCGTGCAGAAGGAACATGTTCATCGAATATTCTCGAGCCCTACTTTCTCGATTTCGTCCCTCGAAATATCGTGGAAAACGGATTAAGCGTGACACTGTTCTGAAAGCATTATTCCCTGTGTGAGAGTGATGAACACGAGGTTCATGGTGGAAGAAGGAAAGCCTGATAGCGTGGAACGTGTGACAGGGAAGATAAAGCGTGGATGTTCCGAGATAGAGTCTCGACGGCCCTAATAGCAGTGGCTGTCTCGTGTTACGTAAATCGCCGTAATAATGAGTGTTCGTCGACTATTACGCTTTTCACATGTTTACGTTCCTATATCGCTCGCAACGTGCGATTAAAGCGAAGACACGTAGTATGCATGTCAGCCGAAGGCCACCGACAGATTGCACTGTGAGTGTTGACGTATGACTGCTTTTCCAGACGGATCCACTAAGAAAAATAATGATCACTTGGATCGTGAAAAGAATGACGTTGCGATTACCAAGTTTCGACAAAGTTATTACCAGAAAAGTTTAAAAGGAATAAAATAAGACGTCTACTAAATAAAAAAATAAAAACAGAAATAAAATATCCGGTATTACTTTGACAAAGATTAAGTACAATTCCAAAGGCTTTTAAGTCACACGTGCTACATTCGAAGGATGCAACGTATGTTTCGTTCCGTCCTATTTTCTTAATTGCAATGCCGGTGACCCCAGTTCCGCTCGTAATACGGCGTCACCCTAATTTTTCACGGGACCCACATGGAGCACAGGCCTGCTTACGCAAGTGCAACCTAATTGATAGGACTCAGGGACACCACACTCCATCCGCCTAACGTCTGAATCGCCCCCTAATAAATACCCCATCGAATCATTCCCACATAAATCCTGACTGCGCGCTCGAGTCTCCAAATGGGATAACTCATAATCACGTGTCACTAGGTTTGTTCACTGACTCATGTTCTCTGACACGGAGAATTGTAGGGAAAAGAAGGGCTGTAAGTACTCGAAACGAATCTGCCGCATCGCCAGAGTGTGTACTAACAATTATGGTGTGCTCGGCGTGCGACACACTTGCAACGAGGATACTTGATGTACTCGTGGCCACAACACGAATGCTTCTGAATGACTGAATTCGTATAGGGGGAAGCCTGCATACCAGAGCAGCATGTAACAGATTTATGCAACTGAAAAGGTCCATGATTAATTGCTTCTGTCAGGGCCACATGACCCGAACATTTCTCTTATCGTCATGCACATTCGTTTTGGTAATGCATCACCCAATGTTATCACTATCAAATACCTTACTCGAGATGCTCCGGAGCTAATAAAACCATTAACCTAAATAATTTTCCACGGCTCACATTTTCAGGGACATTAAGTTGATATTTTTGCGTACATAGCTGTAAAAATACGACGAATTGAATGACTCTATTTAATTTTACTTCATTTAAGTATTATCAACTTTAAAAGACATAGGAACAAGAAAATTATAATTGTGATAATTTTGTTCTATTTTAAAACATTGTTCCTGCAGAGATTAAATAGTTACTGAATGGTCACGTAAGATTGATGGGAGAAATACAAGTACATGTTAGACGTTCTCGAGACTGACAATGAGAACATACTCTCTGGTGGAACCGACGAGATGCACAGACCGATTGATCAGTGAAAGTACGGTGCCTAAAGTAGCACATGAATCCCAACGGTTGTTGCTTGCCAGGCGCCGAAGCTCTGCAATTTTTCCGCGCCAAGACTGATTCCCCGGCTCCCACGAGTGCGACGGACAGAGAGCCGAGCTTCAAACACAGACGTAGCGTACCGGGAGATGCACGTTCACGGGAGTAAACAGGTTGTTGATCTATCTCACTCTAGACACCGGCTGCGTACTACGGAGAGAGGGACGCGGCGCGCTGGGAAAGCCACGGCTTCGATTTCCACGTGGACCCACGATACCACACGCACGCTTCGCCGGCTCCTCGCTATGTACCGATTTATTCTTAGGGAATCGATAATATTGCAACTAAAGCCTTGCTCTCCTTATTACTATATGATAATTGTCACGCTACTTTGCGTTACAGAGATAATAAATAAGTTGAGTCTATAATTTATGACTAAAGAACTAATGCGATGTAACTGTTTTTGAGTTTATATGATTGCAAGATAAAATGCCACGATGCAACGAGAAAGTTACTCGTGCAGCTTTGTGAGGCGACGAGGGAACGAAGAACGTACTGCTAAGGGAATGAAAGTCTGACCCGCGGTCTGGTTTTTTCTCTGCCCCGCGACGTAGAAAGTAGGAGCTGCACATTTAGCAGGAGATCGATATACTTGATTAGATACAATCGTGAAGAATAGTCCGACCCAAATGCTACAAACGCTATGAAGAACTACATGTCATAGCCGGCGATGTCACGCGACAGGAGACGCCGGTGGCATCTGTCAAACACAATTTCCTTCCAACAAAACTATAAAGTCAAGTGGTGGAACCTCGCGTTTTCATGGAGCGAGTCAAATTCGCTTTCAATTACGCGCAGCAGTAACGGGGCCGAAAGGTGTACCGTTACTCCCGTACAATGGCCAACTACTCCACGAGTATACAACTATACACTGAATCCGCAAAGTGCCACGTGTTCCTTCTGCACGGCAGATTCACCGGAATAAGCGATCCGACAAATCCACGTCGAGCCAATGGCTTCCGAGTGTACTCGTCCACTTATCGAAGCGTACGAGGGCGAACTTACAATTGTGTCGTTCGCACTTGCCGGCAAACGTGAAGCACAGAAGAGTGCGGGCTGAGTTAGACGTAGGTAGCTCTGCTTTCGAGGACGATGAAAATCACTGATCGCGAGTGTCAGGGATGCACGCACGATCCTCGCATTCCAACGGGCGGCGCGGGCACGGACACGGCGCACACACACAGCCACGAAACAGGTTGTTCCTGCCCGTGCGACTCCTTTCTCCTCCTCTCTTTCTCTCTCTCTCGCGCGCTCTCTCTCTCTTTCACACACACAGACACACCACACACGGTACCCCTCGTTCTATCCTTCTCTCACTGGCGCGCAGCGATGCCAAGCTCACTGAACAGTAGCCACGCTCATACCAAAAACGAAACTGTTCGTTTGGAGGAAAGCGCGTCCTTTTGCGTCAACTTAAACCGGCGAGCTTGATAGAGTTTGGTGCACAGCGGAGGCGTCGGGTGGCCGGCGGTATCGACCTGAATCCGCTCGATTGTGGCCACTGGCTTCGGCCTGCTATCGAAGAGAGTTCGACGATCGCGCGCGGTTCGACTGTCAACCGGTGCGGTGTACACTCGCTCCCTGGCAGACCACGTATTTCCACTGCTTGCACTGTGCGGTCAGGCCTCGCGTTTCGAGCACGAGAACCTGCGTATCGCGGTACCACAGTCACCGTGGACGTCGACGACGCACCGGCTGGTAGGTTAGGTCGTTACGGACGCCAGTACACTCTGGCTTCGGCTGTCTCGCTCTCTCTTTCGCTGAGTCTCTCTCTCCGCCGTGGCAGTCCCTGCCCCGAGTCGCTCGCTCGCTCGGTCGCTCGGTGCGCGTCTCGAGCACGATCGAAGAGTCACGCCAGGCAAACCTGGCGCTCGTCGGTGTGTTCTCTCGGCTTTGGCCTGCGTGCAAGCCGCCGCACGTGGCACGCACTACACACGCGAACACCTGAGATCGTTCGATCGCACTATTCACTGTGGTTAAAGGAGTGAGAGGCGGTGTCGGGCGACCCGAGGCTCGGAGGAACGCGTCTCGAGTACAAAACGTCAAAAGGCCACCGCCGCCGCGCTCTGGTGTTCGTGTGTACGAGCGCGCCTACCGAGCTCCTCCAGGCCTCTTGCCTGCTGCTGACGTCATCGCCGGCGTGAACCTCTTCCTCACTCTACCATGCACGCACCGCCGAGGACAGGCGGACCTGCACGAACCTGCACGATCACTCCTCGAAAGAGAGCAGCGGAGGACGGAGGAACGAGCACGGGAGAACTGAGTTCGAACGCGAGCGCGCCTCTTTTTCACCGAGCTCGCTCCTGAAGATACGAGTTTCCTTTACTACCCATGCAAAAGACATGCGGCCTTTGAATGCACACCACTCACTTCGTGTGAGAGAGTTCTTCCTTGCCTTTAAGGAACTCAAACTGCTTCAAACCAATTTTATAAAACGCTACTTACTACCTCGTTTGGTACTCAACTTACCGACTGGTAATTTAGTACACTCTTTATGTTCTTATGGATCGTAACCTTTATGTAGTTTTTAAGAGTTAACGAGACGGTTGTAATTTTAATGGTGCGAGGATTTTGAGATATAATGATTGACGATGTCCCAACCGAAACCCAATTACTATTTATTATTTGTCTTATTATTGTCGGATTAATGATGTTCGCACAAGATGTATGGTAGTGAGTATAAAAACAACTGTATCGAGGATTGTATGCAGTGTGGAGACGGAATGAATCTTGTAAACAAGATATTCATATTGGATATTTATATTGCGTATTCATATTCAGAATACTATGGCATTGCTTTTAGACAGAAGGAAATAATACCAACGATAAAAAGACGATCTTTTACTCACGCGTGTCAACTGCGTGACAGAATCGACAGGAGTCCAGTGGCACCGGCGACGCCATAATGACTTTCAGTGAATCCGCTTGTGTTTCGATGAAGCCAGCATTCTTTCTTATCATAAACTGTTCACTATCGATTCCGGTAAACGTTGAGTATGCTCACGATAGAAATCACTGACTTTTTCCGAGTAAAATTCCGATAATAGGAAAGGGCGAACGAACGCGGCGAAACCGTCACAGGGCAGCAGATGACTGAAGATGGCGCTGTGTACTACTCAAGTCAAGCGCGGTACTTTTCGATTAATGGCGCGCATTATGAACGATTCCCACTTATAATTTCCTGAACAACCATATGGAAAACTGAGTTGTGCTAATTACAACTGTATTGATTGCACTATTTGATGTATTATCGAGAGTATACGATAAGAATTATCGTTAATATTAAATATTTTGTATAAGAACAATGATAAACTGACATGATTTAAGAATTTGATTATAATAGATTTCCGATATTCTACCAACAATAAAGTATTCTTCACACGTGTGGGTAAACAACACAGACGTGACCCTTCAACCTTCGAAGTTTTATTGGAACAAACAGGGATCCAAGAGTTACGGGGATCAGAAACTTCTCTCTTTCGTGTTTTAAAGATCCTGTTAACGTTTCTGCCGTAGAACTCTGTTCCAAATGTGCATCGAATCGTTAGTGTAGCTGAAACTTACTTTCGAGCACATCCGTGCGTTTGCAGAATTCCGCAAACTGGATTTTTGGATGCAGCACGATGGCAGAACCAGTATGACATTGCGAGAACTACACATACAAGCGACAAGGTTTTCGATGTGACGCGGGGTCAGTAAATAGAAACTGCAGACGCTTTCGGAAACTCGAGAAACTCAACCCGACGAAACTTTAGAAAAACACCTTTTCAGCTGGAAAGTGCACACTTTTATGTCGCAAAAGAATCCTGTAGGCGGGGGCAAACGACTTTGCAATGCCTTCAAAATTGCTGTCACCGCGTCGGAAATAGCAAAAAATAGGTTCGCATTTGAAATCGGCATTCATTTATCGTGCCAGATTTCCCAGCGTACTTTTCATCGTCACCATTTTAGAAACGCAAGGTGGAAAATGTTATTTTAATACAAAACCGCCAACATTTCAATATCTCAGCATATAAAGAAGTTAAATGGAAGGGACACAAGATTAAATCTTCGTTACCTATGCAACTTAGCAAGAAAAAGGTCTTCGTAAACAGTCACAGATTGGAATAAAAAATTCAAATACATTTGTCACCACGTTTTTACGGCAGTGCCTTTCAGTTTGCTGGACAGGATTGTCGGAACTCTTCCGTGTTGCCTTAAGAAAACTAAAGGGACTGCTGAAAGCGCTCGCTTATTCACGTTCACCTCTGTGGCTGGAGCTCTAGCTCTTGCTTGGAAACTTAAACGAAACCTTTAGAAGGAGCGGCGGGTAATTTCGCCGACGATGTTCCTCGTACATTACCGGGTGCAATGTGCTTCTAGGAGCGCGTGTCGTGCGACAATGACCGAGTTTAATGTTGTCAGAAATTTGCATCTCTCTACCGACACCGTGTTGCATCTGTGAAACCAATCAACGCGCCCTACGTGTCGTGTACGCGTCCTGCCACCCTTTTGCCTGATTCTTTATTACAGTGTTCCACGACATTTCCCAAACAATGTTGAGCCCTGTGGCTGCTACACACTAAAAAATTCCTGACGCAATCACCTTGGACAATAAATTTCATAACGTGACGTTATTGGTTCTAAATTTAGAGGTCCAATAGGATCGTGGGTGGAATTGTTGGATGATTGGAATTGAACCTATAATACTCCAAGTTCGATTTCACTGATTTCTTTGAAACAAGCCAAGGAAATATGAGCTACAACCACGCAATACTCTGCTCGACTGCATGCAAAGCAGACATTTGAGAAGCAGGTCTACCGTGTACCAAGAATACTTCGAATAAACCTGGAGCACGAAAGGGAAACTCAATGTTCACATAGATTGAATCAGTCCCCTTAATTTATTATATCGCGATTAAGTTATCGTAACGCATTTATATTCAGTACGAGAAAATTGGAGTATGCACACGTCTTAGAATTAAAGATACAATGACATGCATATTAATCAAAAACCACTCTTAAACTCCTTCAAGAAACACTCGTAACCTGTTGATTAATTTGCACGCGGTTGCGGGACGGTTGATGGGGATTTGGTGCGAGGAGGAGAGGAGGAACAAAAAAAACCAAACAAAATTTCGTGCGTTCTTTATTGTGTGTGGGAGCACAAAAAAACCAAAAGAAAACAGAGAGCACAAGTGGAAATGCGGTGAACCGATGCCTGGAATGTGAATTAATGAGCTAGCGAGGGTGGCTGCAATGCCGGTAGCTCTTCCGCTTCCTTTTTGCGCTTTCTCGGGTTCGTTTGTCTCTCAGCGTTTGTCTCTTCGTGCACTGACTGCGTACCCTAGTAATCACAGAGAGAGAGAGAGGAGAGACAGGAGCGAAAAAGTGAGTGAATGAGTGAAAGAGTGAAAGATAGTAAGGGGGAAAACACAGAGACCAGAACAAAAGACAGGAAGAGTTAGCTGCCGAACACGAATACCCTAGGCTAATCTCTCGTAACTGGAGTGGCTCATTTGCGGCCTGCTCGCCACGAGTGGTCGAGAAAGAAGAAAGAGAAACAAAGAGAAATCAGTTGCCCGGGGGGGAAAAAATGCCGCGAGAGAGAGAGATAGGGGTGGCACATGAGAGACATCATGAAAGAGAAAAGAGACGGGGACAAAGCTGGAAAGAGATGTGAGTTAAGGTAATTGGCACCAAGCCCTGCACGCCCGTGTTAGTTATACTACGAAACACAGTGCGCCCGTAAAAAAGATTGTGATGCTTTCCTTTTGGGGGCAACTCCACCGGAAAAAGCGATGGGGCAGCAATGCGCCAGTGATAAACGCGTTTACGGAAGTACACCTTTATCATCGCTCGCATTAAATGAAGATGGATGTTAAAGCGTTGAGAATTACATTTCTAAACACCACTTTTCAAGTCAATTGAAAAATTTGAATAATATCTGACAATTCTTTCACAGCAATTATTTCATTCTAGTATTTGGTACAATGTAACACAGAGATAGTTTGACCGCATTTCAGACGACGAGCGACCCGGCGGTTTGTCGCAGAATAAACGTGACCGCTTTACGAATGTTTCGCGTGGTCGATGAAGGAAACATGCTGCAAAGTTTGTAGATTCTTTTGAAACAGCTAAGGAAGCCTATCGCAAATTTGTAGAATAGAGCGCTAGAAAAACGGAGCCGTCGTGAAGTGGCACTTGTCGGCGAGAGAGCAACGTTATGCCAGGGGGACTTGACACAAAACCGGTGGTGCAGGAACAAAGAGAGGACCGCTCAGAAAGAGTGATCTCCACTCTCGGTAGCTTCATCACAAAGAGAATAAAATCTCGACCGAGGCTTCTAGGGGGAACAAACTGTACTGGGTGACGCGGATACATTCGAGACACAAGAAGGTGGAGCAGTGCGAGCTCTCTTGAGGGTTGCAAGTGTCCATTGAACAGTAACAACACCATACTTCTCTCCGAGTGACTATGGCAAGAAGACCTCGGATGCGACTCGCTTTTTCAAGATTCTCTCGAAAATTACCCGGACACTGAATAACGAACATTGAAATTCGACTTTAGACTTCCTTTCAAGTATAATTCTCTCACCTTCAAATGTATAAAACTTATTATTCCTTGTACTTTGTATAAAATATGAAAATAGAGTACGAACGAAATATATTGGACTACGGATAGTTAAAAATTGTGAGATCGCCAAACATCACTCTTTTTATCCTAAAGATCGTTGGTGGAAGTTAGTCGGGCAAGCTTGTCTAATTAAGAGTCTCAAGACGTTTATTAATTCACCTGCCAAGGACCAGAACGATTGTTGACTTATTTATTAAGCCCACAGGAAGGAGTAGAGACTACTTCGGCGAGGAAATTTCCAGGATAAATCGCTGGTAGTATTAAGGACGAGTGCCGGAGGGAAGCGAGCTCGAAACTTTCTCAGAGTTGGCGAGAGACTGCAGGAATAGTATGTCTTACCGGTGTATATATCGAGGTTTAACGAATCTTTTTAAATTCACAGTGTGCCTTCTTCGGGGCTCTTACTCTTACAGTTTCCTCTGCTTCCCCCCAACTCCCTTACACTTCTTGCTTCCGCTTGCGTAGGCGGTGCTCAGTATCAGCGTATCAGCGCGGGACAGAGCCTTAAGGCTACCGTAAACCCGATTAGACGGTTCACTAAATCTCATTCAGGCAGCCCTCAATTGTTAAGTGCTTCCAGTCGCCCCCTTCAGCCCTGTAAAAAGCTCTCCTTCGATCGCGCTCCTGAATTACCAAGTGGTGCTTTAAGCACATCTCCACCATCCAACCCCCGCCAACCCCACTTTCGATTCCCGAAAATGTTCCTACCGCCATCCACTACCTTTTTTACTCTCACCGCTTAATCCCACATCCCGTCGAACTGAGTGAGATAGCAGTTTTATGGAGACGAGTTAAGTAATGAGCCTTGCGAAAGCTTTCAGTCGGTGCTGTTCTTTGCATTGTAGGCAGTAACGTGTGAAAAAAGTTGTCAAATCTCGTCTTGCACGAGAGATGTTAAAGATACATTTTATGAAACTCGGAGTAAATTAAGCTTGAGCTTTGGCTGGTCATTGTAGAACTATTCTGTTAGCCAAATTAGGTCCCAGGCCAGAGGCATGCTAGAGCATTCCACCACACATTCAATCAGGAAAAACATTAATGCGCCAAGAGCATGCAGACTAATCCGGTAAACGCGATTACGCATTCGACGGGCCCGAAAGCATTATTATGCGGGGATTCCGCGGGTAGGTAAATATTTTCCCGAGAACTACTGCATTGTGCTGACTAATCGCCGGTGCTTAACCGGCTGAGCGTTGCAGCTCGATGCAGCGGGCTTGTTGTAACCATAACGTCATTAAACCGCGACGCCCTTAATAGCCGACGGTAACACTAGGCGTTCATCTATATACGTATGTCGTAATCGCCCAACTGGACGGTAAGTGTGCGAATGACTCTACTCTACGTAACGTTTCTACCAGCTGCGGGTTCGTTTCAACCATTGCAAGATTTCACCCACGAATTTCTAGTAGTTATTTTACGATTGTTAGGTGTTGAAATAGTAAACCTACTGTTCGACTGAGCACTTGTTAATGTTTAATAATATTAGTTAGCGTACGTTTGATGATTTGTAGAAGAGTATACTACGTAATTTTCTGTTATATTACATAGGAGTTGCAAGAGGAGGAAAGTAAAGATTCTTGCTAGATGAGCAAGAGCTGCATTCCGTATATGCATAAAGCGAAGCAATGCAACAAGCACGCGATTTTAATGAGGCAAAAGCATTCCCGAGCTACTCGAGTGCGGCTGGTAGGAAAAGACAAAGTGCGATTCCAGAGAAGGGATGTTTAATAAGGCAGGAGAAGCATGCCAACGAGTCGAAAGCGGAGGATGCACAGTGCGCTAGAGAAAAGGAGAGCAGTGCCACGTGCTCTTCTGTCACTTCTCTAAAGTGGTGCTAGATATTTACCTGGTCACCGTCGTGCCCCTGCCAGCTGTCGTGACTCTGAAACAAACGAACAATTTCTCCATGAGTCGTCTCCTGATATGTATGCCTGCAATTATGCAAACACCCGGCAAGAACAATGCCCGGTACACTTGATATTACGCGAAACTACTCCACCGCCATCCAATTTTCATTATTCACACCTTAAAATGCTGCGCGCATATGTACGCCTAGCCGTGAAAAGCGAAGGGAAAACGAAAACGCATGAGATGCCATAAAGTAAATTTTGCGTCGTTTCAAAGCCAGAGTCGTGTGTAGTTTTCTGCGATTTTATGAAAACGCGTTCCAGCGTGCGTGCTTCGACCATTTGCTGCCAATAGTCGACCATTTCTGCTCTCCGTTTTTCGTTACCATCGCGCCTACAAAACGATTTTTTGTACTTGTAACTGGCGTGGCTTTTGTGCCGGACCTTTTTCACTTAACACGCCGCCAAAATTGCATACGCTGTGTTCAAGACCAGCAAAGAGTTTTTAGCTGTGACATTCTTTCGTTTAATATTCTCTCGGTTTACAATGAATAATAATAGGACGGTTGTTTTGTAAAATATTCTCTTATAAAAATCCGTGTTCTTAACGCCTTTGAATTCAATTGGAATATCAAGAGATATTTTTTTCCGTATTTTGTGGTGTCTAAAAGATCAACCCCGAGCAGGGCGTAATTCGGTTACGGTTCATTACATGGGCGTCAATAATACAGGGGAGAGTATATGGATGGCTGTTTTATCGGACACGGGGGTCGACCGATGTCGGAAGTATCGACGGCGGTCGGCGGGTTAATACTAAACCACCTTGTTAGATTTATGACAGCAATATAGACGCCGTAGTCTGGGTTGCCTGGTACATGCGCACCCTGCCACTTGTTCTATGTACTCCTTCTCTTTGTACACCAATTCCTGTCAGATAAATTTAATATAAGCTTTCCGAAATACGCCCCCACTTTTAATCTTTAACCCCATCTTTTTATAACATTAACAACAATAAACGTGAAAAAGCTGTCATTTAGGCTCGACTCATTTCAGGAAAGTTAACTTGCCTTTCAAAGGCTTTGTATCTTTTATCAGAGAAACTTAATTAAAGACGGTCTCTTATTAAGAAGGCCGCACAAGCTTGCCCTTTTTTTTTACAGGATCACCATTTTTCTTTGGAATGGAACTCAAGTAACAAAGCAAGGGTCGGGGGGATCACGAATGCTCGAGATACTTTCACGTGTCCCTTCAGTGAGAAGGTGCGAAAGCTGATAGCATCAGAAAATAGAGTCTGCAAGGTTTTCTGACTGTAAAAAATGGCAGTGCGTTAGGGGTGGCGTCGTCAGAGCTTCCTTCTCACGACGTAGCTCATTTTTCCAGCCACCTGTTTCACGTTTTTTCGCGGACACGTGTATATGACAGGCTGAGTGTTACAGGCGATCTCCCTTTTATTCGAGAGACTGAGAAAAAAGCGCTTAGGGTAGAAGATCTTTAGATGAAAAGTGGTTACGAAACCTAAGAGCTTTTACATATACGGCGTGTATATTTTACTCTTCGTATTTCAGGACAGTAAAACTCTGATGGTTTGAGATCTATTGGATACCAAGTTACAAAGATCTTACTACAGAAATGCCATAATTTCAGGAGAACCCTCGCATCTTCTCACATCGAGAGTCTCCCGCACTCTAACTGCCTCTTATCCTAACAATCAATCTACATGCTGATCCCTCCGGCACGAATCCACAAGGTACACCCGAAACTGGAGTGTGAGCATACAAGGAGTTTGTCAGGTTTAATCGTGTTCGTCCGCACCAGTTCGCAGTTCGAATTAATTTACGGCTCTGGTGTTGCCGGGCGTTTAGTCAGATTTATACGTATGCGCGGGTGGAAGCGAACGACGTACCGATGAAGCAGTTAGCGAATAATCTCGCTCGCTCGCGATACTAGATCATGATGTACACTGAGAGAGGATGGCGCGCGCGGTCGGACGGGTTATAGTACGCCCGTTTCGAGCACGATGCAGATATACAGACGCTCCGTGGAAATTATCCTCCTGACAGGGGGCTGGCTTATCCACGACCAGTTACTATCAAAATCCCATTACGTGACGGAAGCTCATCTCTCTTACTCTCTCTCTCTCATTCTCGTTGTCCGATCTCTACTTTCATCCACCAGTTGGAGGATAATGCCGATATCAATTTTGCGCGTCATTCACAAAAAACATAGCTGTCGGTGAAGGGCAGAAACGTGTTTTCTCGCTTCTCCGGAAAGTCCAACCTTCGACTGGAGGCCTGACATGTGGATGAAATGCGGATAAAACTGCCAAACACTTCTCGGGATCACCGTAATACCTGGTTCTATTTCACGGCTGCCACCTATCATCTCTACCTGCCAGATGGATTCAGTGTTTCAACAGCTTGATACATGCTACGTCGAATTAACAATTGGAAAGCGATCGCTCGCTATCGACAGCTGGGTTTTCGTTGCCGATAAACTTAACGTGACTTCACGCGATCTAACTCATCGGTAAATACTTAATTCTCACTTGGATTGCAATGCCGTTGAATTAATGGGAATACCTTCTCTTGAGAGTTGGAATTGTCAGATAGCGAGCGGAGAAGTCGATAGTCAAGTACCAGATGAAATAGGATAGGAATCATTTGAAGTGGAAAGATCGAATTGGACAGAACGAGTGGGAAAGATCTGTGGTGCAGACGGTGGCGTGGACTGCTAGCGGAAGATTTAATCTTTTAATGAAGTCAAACGACCCGTTAAAGCCGACTGGTAGCTTAACCAGTAGGGAATGAAGTCATGCTGCAGAATGCAGCTGGAAGTTACCAACGCTTACTACTTGGGAGCATAATGCTATAGATGGAGCGTTCTTGGATTCCTAACCGATGAAATATTCGTGTTCCGGATGTTTAATCATTAAGCTTCGAATATCAAGTTTATCTACAAGATGATGTTTGATAGTAATCCGAGGGTGCTAAAGCCTCCATCATCTATTTCCTGAGCTGGATTAATGAGTATGCGTCTCCTCAGAGGGTGGAATGCGATTGACAGCCGCACTTTCTAGCCTCTTATTTGCGAGGATGCTTGGTGCCAACCGCTCCTATCGGTTTATGCCGGATTCTCTCTAGCGCAAAAAGCTTGAACCTCCTAGGCGTTATATCTCGAGCTTGTCGACGCCACCTTCGGATGGCGAGTCTTCTATGCTTCACCTCAAAGATGCTTTCCCATTCCGGTCCCCTTTGAGGTGAAGCCACCAGTGAAACTCTGTCGAGAGCTTATTTAACCGGAAAATATTTCTATTAATTATAGAGTAAAGACCTCAAGAAATTGAGATTTTTAAGTGTCTATTGGCTGTGTGTTCATACTACTACACAAGATTCACCATCTATTTATAGACATACTCAGAAGAATTATGATTTATATTGACAATTAACATGGTAATTATATACCAATTATAGACACGTGAATAATACAGGATGAATACCTTATTAACTTTACTTGTCGGTGTTAAATACGCAGGTTTGTTTCATTTAGACGTACGGGACACTATTGGAATGTAATGATGTATAGAATTCGGCTGATGATCGATAATAATCGTCACTTCAGCTCAATTAGTAACACGACAATAGTACATGCACATTGCATTAGGGAACTGCGCGTCACCGTCTTCATTATATAACAGTATTTCACGAGCTTCGTTCGGTTAATGAATGTATTGCGCGGCGAGCAATAATCGCGCATGAATTTCCGTATACGCAGGACACGAGCGCGTCCGCCAGCCAGGACTAAATCATTCAGTCGAAGTGCCCTTAATTGGTGCGATAAATTTCATTATGCCACCGGTCATTCGCCGCCGTTCGCGGAAAACCACCATGATTTATCGGTGATAGGATGTAACGAGCAGTGGGTAATCGAACGAGGCGTCCAGAGCGGATTGTAAGCGTGAACATCGAAGCGATATACATATGGCGACATGCGCTCTCGATGAAACTTAACCCTGCGCAACAGCCTTAAGTTCTGAGACCACGATTTAACGGCTGAGAGGATTAGATCGTCGGAGTACGAAGGGCCAGGGCATCGAGCTGCATTAGCTCAACCGATGTGGCTTGCCTCCATCAGACCTTGGTGTGCGGCTGCTAATCGAGTTGTAAGTTTCACATGCTACCCACTCTCGACAGGCAATTCGACCATATAGCCAATTTTATTATTATACTACGTGATATCAATTCCCAAAGGAGTCCATTAGACTATATAATTAAAAACATTTTGTAGAAAAATAGACGAGTATGTCTCTTTAATTTCGTTACTGATTGACATAAACTGTCAATCCATCAAAAATCTTGTCGTCTTTAGTAAGGGAAGGTTCAAGAGCTTGGTTCGAAAGAAAGCCTTGGCGGGGAAAATCTGGCAGAGCTGGTACGACATCCGCTTTTTTCAGGGGATCAGAAGTAAGGATAAATTGCGGAGCGCTCCTCCAGTGAGGATCTACGGCATGGGCCAGGGCGACAGAACGCTTATTTCGAAAATGCTCGAGGGCCGCGTAATATATGGAGCTTACGCGGAACATAAATTTTGCCAGTGGCGTTAAATATTGTCCTGGGCGACGGTGGAGAGCATGGGAGCGCGGTTGTCTGGAAGCCTTGATCTGAGAGGCCGTTTCATTCCTCGGCAAGGAGGGCGAGGATCCACGTACACCGAGACGTCGCAACAAATAAGGAACTCCCGTGTCTTGCAGGATTCTCCTTCGTGTTAGCATGTTGGAATTCCGCCTTATCCCGTAAAGTAAGTCTCTCACGTGGATTCCACAGCTGCCTTCGGCGGATAGAAGGTCCTCAGCGTCTAATATCTTGCCCGGCATTAGAAAAATTTACACCCGCATTTCCAACGTTCTCCTCTTCTGCCAAGAACGGTTACTATTATGAGTGCAGAGAAGAAACCTTGGAAACTCGAGTAACCTTACATGGAAAGGATGCTTTACGTCGAGCTTTCATCCCTTTGAGTGGAATTGCCAAAGAAGGCAGAGCCCCATAATGGGAAACGTGGCATCCTTACGGGGCAGACGCATTAGTAAGAAGTAATTACAACTTACAAGCCAGTACGGAAGTGAAAACTTGCACGTAAGACTTCTAACATACATGTGAGTTTACGACCGTAACACAGTCTATGAGAAACATTATTTAATAAATAATATTATAGTGGAAATAGTAAAATAAATAAATAATACATAGACTATCACACTATGTATGCTTATCACTGGTTTTCTCACCGACTACGTTAATACTGGGTACTTTCATTTCAATTTCATAATGTCACCGCTTCTAGGTTGACAAACTAATCCAAAGTAATGGGTAAGTGTGGGTACAAAGCAAACAGTGCCAAGGGAGCGAAAGCGGTGGGCGCAACACTGGCAAATTGCTCGAACTGTAAAGTGCTGGGACAAAGTAGCCCGGTGCCAGGGTCGTGGACACGTAAAAAATTAATTTCGCCTTAGTGCCAGCAGGAGTGCCAAGTAATTCTGGGCGGCTCGTAAGGTCGTCGATGAGATTACAGGGCTAGGGTTTCCCAGCAAATAAGAAGCTGGTGTCTCAGGAATTCGTGGGATACGCGCGTACAGAGCAAACAGAACCAGCGGTGCAGACAAGGATTTTCGCGGGAGTTTCTACTTGGCTGTCCAGGATCTTATATGATCGTTCCTGGGTGAGCTCTTAATTATGAACACGCGTCCTCGGCAATAATTAATAGAGGCACCAGCCACGCCTCCGCGCAAGCACTGGATTGTTCTTCGAGGTCGCGAGACACCTAGAGGCGCATACGACCGCCCGCCTCTCTCTACTCCTGCCTGAAATTATTAACGACCTCATCTCCTTTCGACCCTTCTTCTTGCATGTTCGCCTTCTTAATTGCATACGCCGCAGCGAGCGTACGCGAAATACTGACACCGCTCAACGACCTCTCGACCTCCGCATCGCAATCACGTGATGAAAACTTATAGATCACCACTAGCTTGATCCAAATGTTTTGCGAATTCGAACGGACGCTGTAATGTGAGTAGTATGTAATATCGCTAACAAAGCTGAAACATAATTTTATTTGCAAGTCTGTGGTGTTATGCGATTAGTATAGTATAATGTTGATGTTGCTAGTAATATTTCAGTATGTAATATTGTTGGATCAATATGTAAATTTACATAGAGAATATGTATGTGGGAAACAACACAACGGTCATTTATTAACTAAAGACTAAACAGACCTGAAAGATTGCTTTTGCGGTAACATTGATTCTCATACATATAGAAACAACGATTGCACGCTGTGATCGAATCAATGAATTATTCAGGTATTTCAGGGCGGCAAGAGAAATAATTCGGCTTTGACTCGACGAGAACTGATACCGCCTATTGTTTTCGAATTTAACGTGATGTATTCGCCGATATTTTTGGCTCTTCCTGACTTCCCTAGTCCTCTGGATCGGCATGTACACAGGATGCTGAGGGAAAAAATATGTCTGAACCAGGCGTCAAAGCCACGTAGAAGGAAAAATATGACGAGGGCAACACGTCCACTGAAATCGTGCTTTTGATGGATTCTGATAAGTATGAGCCCCATGTTTTTATATTGATGTAATAAAGTAACGAAACAGAATAATAAGATATGATTATTACAGTATATTCGACTAACAATTATTTCTTTACACTTTCCCAATATTTTACGTTCAACTCCGTCCGAAATAATTAACAAGCTACATTATTATCGTTAACTAAGAATTAAGGGATTTGATTAATTAACAATGAAATACTTTTGGAGTGAACGACGAGTTCATCATCATGCAGTTTAAATTAGAGAGAAGTAGGCAGGAGAGCGTATTGTTTGGACTCATCGGATGTAGCCAAGTCAACCAAGCCCCCTCTCGTTTTGGATTCCGGGAATAATGGGTAATCCTACTTTCCTGGTCAGTCGCGCAACCACCGTGCCGCTCATTGTTCCGTAATGAACGTGTCGTAATTAGTGCGGATCTCCCAACCCTCTCGTCTGTCGGGAGAGTATTTAATTGATTACTACCTGCCAGAGATATGGAATAAGCTGGATTATTCGGGTAATTGCTACTTCTGTAAAAATTTGTAACTAATGCTTGACAGTTTGTGCTTAATCCTGTGTGTACCATTGGTTTTATTACGTACACTAAGCCAACGAAACCTAATTCACATTCATCAAAGCTGCAAATATCCACACTTTTTCACTTGCTTTTGATCAACACACACACGAGAATGCTCTCTGGCCGAAAACCCGAATATAATTTCAGCCGAACATAAAATATAAAATTCCCTGTGCAATCAGCGGATCGATTCAGCATGGGCCAGAAATACGAGTTTCCACAAAAAATTGGGCGCCATGAAAATGACGAGCCCCGAGCTCGATATATTTTTGCGAGTTATTAACAAATCCCGCGCCTCATTCCTGTCATACAGGATTGCGGGTAAACTGCGGAATTTGAATGGGAATATCAACGCTGCATTATACGAATATCGAGTGATTCGCAATTTTTTACTGAAGTCATCAACAGATATATCAGGATTTTTTAAAATCGCACTGTAAACTCCAGTAATTCTCATGGTTTTTGCCGGTGGAAGTTTGGATTACTTCTCAACAGTAGCATACTGGATAGAAACTTGCGAGTCTCGTCATGCCCGTTAATTCTTTTCAAGTGTTACATCGTTTCGAGTGTGATTCTCCAATTACAACTTCTTGGAGACCTGAAACACTGCTTTGTCCTCTCATTTCCATAATTTCTGTTTCCTCGTATTACAATAACGAGAGAACGTCTTCCGCTTTTGCAGTAAACCTGTTCTCCATACTACGAAAGATTAGACAAATCGGTGTATACTTAGAGATGCAAAATTAATGTCGTGTCAGTTTAAAATAACTGTGTTGCTGTTTCAATAAGGCTTTTGCAAATCTGCTTCTTACGTAAGATTCAGAAAGATAAGATCAATAGTTAAATCTCGCATGAGGATATCGCGGCACCGTTTTTATAAATAGTTCCTTATGACATCCTGAATTTCACTTACTTATTTGTCCTCACGGGTCAAAGTAATAGAACGTCCGAAGCTTAATCATCTTGATGTTCTGAGGTACTGATGCTTAATTGCGCACGATGTAATCACGTGCATGCGAGATACTATGTTTGATATACAGTCTTTGGTTTCTCGGCTGGTGAGTGCTTATTACTCGTAAATTTACGGGGGACAGGCTGGCATTTGGTGTGTCAAGTGGCGGCTAGCAGTTAAAGTCACGTCGGACGTTGGATGCAGCGTAGGGGCTCGTAAAAGTTGCACAAGCATCTTCTCTGGCGTTTCGAAGGGAAGAGAGGAGCGCGGTAGAGCGATGGTATTGGTGGCGTAGTGTGCGGCGATACATTTTATAGTCGTTAGTAAATTTCATCTCACGTCGAGCAGCAATCGATTTCAAAAGAAGGGAGCGAGCGCCTGACGGAGCATTTGTCAACGTCAGAAGCGCCCATCTACCCCAACCAACCTCCTGTCGAACAAAGGCCGACATTTTTTCTTACACCGACCCAACGAATTCCCACTCGAACTTTCGCGATTATTCCACTCTCGCGTCGTCCTCATGCATTCAATGTGTGCATTCTTATTTTGTAGCGCGGCGAGGAATCTCAACGCGGACATATTGACAGCCCGAAGCAGATCCCGATGGATCTGCTATTGAGGAAATGAAATTTATCGGCGCCAAGAGTTACGGTGAAAAATATGAGGAAACTGAGCGAGTGCGACGAATTCTCCAACAACACGAACAAAAGAGGTTTTGTTGTTAGGGAACACTTCCTTTTGTGCCTACTGCTTTGTTAACGCGACCTCGCCTCTGCGATAGTCATAATCGCTGTGGAAAATGACGCGAGAGCTTGCCTGTTCGAATTTTATCGGCGAGGAACAATGGCACGCGAGGGTGCTACAATGAGCGAGAATAAAACCGGCCGTTCTCTCGGGAAATTGCTGTCATTAACATTAAAGGCAGGCCCATTCGGCCGAGGCAATTTTTGGACAGGAGTACCACCGCTGTGCTCGTACCTTTCTTTTAATCAGCATCGCACACATTCTTACTACAAGGCATCCTTGCTACGACATGCTCCCTGTTTTAAACTAAATGAAAACCCCGTTTAAACACTCTACTATGAGCTTACACAGTCTGACTTCTACTGTCCGGATCCCCTTAAATTAGTTACGATAACTCGTAAATAACTAAGTAAGCATTCTGCGATGCCTATCAATTCTGATATCAGAACATTAGAACTAACTGTCGGAAAAATGACGTGTTAGATCAGCTGGCAAAGTGGCCAATGAATAGTCGTCAGTGTGCTATAAAGCAGATGCTCGTCAATTATTGCAGGCAGCTCGTTGCGGGGGAAGGAAGCTTGCCAAGCTTTCGAGTCTAATGGCAAACTAAGATTGCCTTGCAGACCGATCTTTCGGGGCTTAATCTAATCGACGTCAATCCATTCCAGTCGTTAATGTCCCTTGTTAGCGGGACGTAAAGTTTAATGGTTACTCGCCACTAGAAGCGGAGAAGCTGCCCCTTGAGAACGTTCGCCCGATACTTCTCCAAAACAAATCTGTACGGGATTACGCTCCCTATGTGTAATACCAAGTTATTTTGGTTCCACCATGCTAAAGTCTAAATCACAACAGATCAATTTTCCGAGAATATTAGTACTAGGGCGTGGTTGAAGGGTCTGAGTTATCACTTGCGTAGTCAGCGGATTATACGCGTGTGGCTCCGCGGGATGTAGAATATTGAAATGTATAGTAGCCATATTAAAAAGTGCTCCTCGCCTGTTTTTATAGGGTTCAAGAGTTCCCAGAAAGCTTGGATACTATGGGGGCTGGTGAAACTGGGGGCTGCTGTTTACAACGCATACAAGGAGGATGCCATGCTCAGCCCCACATCATGGCCGCTAGCCGCCCTTCTGCCATTTTCGCCCGTTTACTGCGGAATGTAATTTCGTGTCCGCACCAGCACATGAGCCGACCTCCCCAACACACACCAGCATACTAGCTGCACGACAAATTACCGCTTTGTTTGCTCGTCCCGGTACTTCGAAACGCAATAAAGATCTCGCTCCTCCGGTGGTGGTGGTGGTGGTGGTGGTGGTGTTGGTGGATGCTGTTGCTAGCTCGCTTGGCAGCATCCTCCTCTCACAGATCCCAGGCTACGCGATCTGACCTCGATTAATAGGTATATACACCCAAGATAAACGTTTGTTCCGTTAAATACCACACGTAGAGGTGATTTAATATTGTGAGGGGTTGCTTAATAAATGAACTAATTTTATATAACACACGGGAATAAATATTTGAATTTTGAAGAGAGGAATACAGGTAATATCGGTGGTGAATTAAACATTGATTAAAATCGGACGTACAGTCAGTAAATGTTTTACTATTCGCCCGTAGGGATGATCGGAATCGCAGTCCCTCGGCGTGAACTCTCAATCAAATTTTATTTATTCATTTGAAGAGATATATGACGCAGGGTAGAATGGACGCTCGATTCGATGACAAAAGCAGGTCGTGGAATAATCTGTAATTCCTACTGGTGCATAGACGAAAGTTTTTATTTGACCCGTAAATTAAAAACTTATTAAACTTCAATTCACTGTACTTTAATAGCTAATTACAGAACTGTGAATTCTATTTCATCGCGGTCGAATACTTCCTTTGTGAATAAGTCGAGAATAGCGTGTTTGGCGGTAGAAGGGGTGGTAATATGACAGAGGAGAATAGAACGGGAGGAGTGCTCGCAGGCCTCGATCGAGTTTCCCCACTGAATGCTCAAAACTACGTATCCAACTGGTCACAAAGGCTCGTTATCATAGAGTATTACCCGCCAGGACGAGATATTATGCAGACAGACGGGCAAGGTTTCCTCGAGGGAGACTCGATGGTGAAGTGAACGTGGCAGGCGACGAGTTGTCGCACCCTTCCTTCACCACTGAAATCGTGTAACTCGGAGGGCGGCTCCTGTCAAGTTTCCACCTCGAATTTCCGGGAAGACAGGAAATCCAAAGGCCATCCCCTATCAGGCTTATACGTCGTCCTGAAGTGCAGTGCTTTTACCTGGCAAGGATACGTGACCGACAAGGCAGCCGCATAAACTGGAAAAAATACGCTCGGATTTCTTGAGCGGAAGGAACGGACGTTCGACGTTGAATCTTTAAATTCACTTATGCGAGTGTTTTCCAGCCTCGCTGGCCGTCCAGAAGAGAGTTTGATTGAAGTGATCTTATGAAGAGCGAGATAGAAAGACGCGGGCGAGTATGGAGGAATTTTCGTTGAAAGCTTCTTCTCCTCGAGGGTGGTGCACGTGCGTCAGAAAGGAAAGATAAAAAAACTCGCCGATTCAAATCGTATGCTCCGAAAGAGGAAGGGGATCAGTTCTAATCTTGTGCGAGCTCGCACTGCTGGCTAAAGAGCTGTATTTATTTTACGGATATTCCCGTACTTCAGTTGAGAGAGTTGTGTATAGATCGAGCGCGCTGTAATGCACCGAGAAACTGTATCGGATGTTTCTATTATTTACGCGTAATCTACCTCCTGTTGCGCGATGAATTATTTCGCCTTCCAGTTGGACCTACTTTTCTCTTACAGGCGAAGCGAGACTGCATGCTAACACACATAAAGCTTGCAAAGAAAATTTCGTTTTTTTACTGCGTAAAGTTCTCGACAAGAAAATAACTGCGTTGCATTTGAGAGTTACTACAAATGAAATGGTTTCTCTGTTGATGCTGGCATCCATTGAGAGCAGATTTTGTTACGTGGCGCGTATTGCTCCGCGTTTCAGCGGGGAAGTAGAACTCGCATGGGCGAATAGGCACCTCATGAATAAATGTACCGGTATAGTAAGCTTGCGTAAACTTACTTACGGAGAAAGCGAGCATCTCGTGTTCACCGACGATGCTGCGTTCACCGCTTCTCGCACTTTGCCGGCATCGTCACTGCCGCAAAGTAATGTACCGCCTTTAGTTACGCCTCTGATTTATCAGACATACACTCTTGGGACAATCTTCCCTGCACTTCAAAATTGTCCCCTGTGTATCTAAGTTGACAGGTTTAATATGCTTCGACAGATCGAGACGAAGCTATAAGTATTCGAAAGAAATTAATCTCTGAAAAGGATCTCTTATCATTTTCCATGAAGAAAGAATGCAATACCATGATTAAAATATGCGTTTAGTATAATTGTATATCACGATACTCATTAACTCGTAAATGCATACTATATACTGGCTTTGGTAATTAACAACTGGCAAGGTTCGATCAGAAAAAGATATCGTCTGGCGTTATTTTTTGCGACATGTTCTTGCTAGATTATCAAGTGACAATTTATCCGAGGGCTGGCAAGCCTTGGCGAAAGTTTGAAGTTATCAGAGACGATTAATTATGAAAGTTCACCGGAGCGCAGTTCGAAAAATGAACTGAGCTTCACTATGGAAAGCTTCCTCTATCTATATTCAATAAACATTGCCCTTCAGAAGTTTCAAGGAAGTGAAAAGTTAGAGCAGCATCAGCTAACTGCTGATCGTGTCTTGCCGGTAGTCGAGTCACGCGAACTGATCTTTAATTAGCGCACGAGATCCTATATTATTGGAAACTCAGTAATAAATGAAGTTAATAAACTTTAAACGCAATTCCTATATTCGACTAAAGAATTTAGCTCTCTACAAGAACAATTCTGTGATAAAGTGAAAAAATGTATGTAATAACCGAAAAATCAAATAGAACTGAAGTATAAAAGCGAATATTAAGAACACATGTTACACAATATGCGCACTGTTTCTGGGTAGAATCTTATTGTCGGAATCCAAAACCGACTGTTGTTTTGGAAAAACTGTACCACAGATTCTCAGTGTTGAATATCCAGCAGGAAACTTTAGCAGTTCGGGCACGTGGTATCACGATAAATGACAGTACCAGGGAACCAGTCGGCTTTGTCTCGAACAAACTTGAAATCGGACTGCGTGAAACTCTCAATGCGACATGGAACAGTTGAGACGACTAAATTAGAAGACTAGCACAAGTCTCAGTCAGGATCAACTCATGAGTGAGATGTCACTGTTCGAAATAACACGCTTCGCGATTCTCCCATACATTGTGAGAAATCCACAACCCGAACATTAGCGAGGATGAATTTCAAATTTTCAGAGATATATTCCAGCTTTCAATGAATCAGGTAACGAGGAAAGTTGAACGAAATCGCAATTTTCAACAAACCCTGCATTTGAACAGTCTCTGGCAATAAAAACGAACTGTGGTAAGAACTATTTGAAAGTTCTCCATTTCGAATGTTTTAAAATTCAATTTAATAAGAGCGGCTCAAATATTAGTTCAGATTCATTTTGAAACGCAGTCGAGTACCTCAAAGTAAGCATTTCATTTCTGCGGCGAGACTATAAAGTTCCTACAGCCAAGGATCATAGTATAGTATCGTGGTTCACCGAGTGAAATTTTCAAAAGGGCCCTCTTCTCGCGACATTGACCAAGGAGCTATTCTCGGTCTGCCGGTGCTCCGAACCATTCTCGTGGCGAGTGCCGCCGGGACCAGAGCCGTTTCCATGGAAATATGCGTGGAAAATTTGTATCCCGCCGGCGGAAGTCGCGCCGACTGCACGCTGTCGGGAGAATTCGAGAAAAGCTCTCGCTGAATTACGAGCCACTAAAGAGGCTCCGCGCGAGCCGTTTCCAAGGCTTCCTCGCCTTGGCCCTGGACTCGCCGTCTCTCAGCTTTTTTGCTGTTGAACCGACCACCCCTTCTCCTCTTTCCTCGCTAGAACCCAACCCCGATCGTGTGTATTCTGGTTCTTGCAGGTGGAAAAGCGGCGAACCGAATTTCTCAAAGAAAACGCGCAAGCTTGGTGTCCCGGTAATGGATACATTCGTGCTATCTAAGAATACTGACATTGCACCGACGTGCTCCTTTTCTTTTTATCGCTGTACACTGTGTACTGACCTGCAATGATGATCGCGATATTTCATATTTTACTTTAATTCTCGTGAAAGTTCATCGTGCCTTGAATAAAAAGAGCAGGCAACCCTCGCCTATCGGGTGCCCGGTGGCTCGCACTTTGCACTCTAAACTTCTTTCCTTGCGGCGTCGGCCTTCTTGCTGCCTGGCTGAGAAAGGTTTGTCAGCTTTTGTACACGGAGAACGCCCGATAAGTTCGTGCTAATGGCTCGCCGTGACCCGCGCTTTTCTTTGACGCGAAAGCTTGGAATTTTATTCTCACCGGGCGCCGGAATATTGGAAAGTTGATCGGTCTTTGTAATACGACTATCGCTAAACGATTTACTGATTGGTTGCTTCATTCTTGCTCCTCCCATTCCGGTGAATTCGATCTGTAATTGTCGATATTGACTATCTTCTGTTTAAACTGACATTTGATGTTTAATTTATTCGACGTTCGTCTTGGAAAGTAACTGTTATATCACTGATTTCTGCTGATTTCTTTTAAAAAGTATCGAAATACAAACCTTATTCAAGGGATGCCTGCCATAAAGTCTCGGAAATGACTCAATGCTTCGCCGTAAGGCCGTGATAGCGAGGACATATTTTTTTATGGGGAGTACTCTCTTGCAATCGCAAGTGATTGCGGGAGGCGCCACTCTTTTAGTACGCAGATAAGTTTCAATGTCTTGCTTTTACTTCCCTATCACATCTAAATTGTTATTAGCATCACATTTTACGGAATCGTTTGTGTTAAAAATCTTTTGTAGCTAAAATTGCATATCTTCTATGAATACCAAAATGTATACTATATTGTTGCACTTCCTATTATTGTGCACGCAGCGCTTAGTAAAATCGTTAAAGCGCAAAACCTGACTTGTATTTTGCGTGCAATATCGCTTTTATTAGAGTACTTGTGACGGTACTTGGAGACTTTAACCACCCCCGAGAAAGTGTAGATGGACATTTTTTATTGCTCCGAGCTTTGCGAGCAGAATGAGTGACATGTGGGAGGCGTAAAGACCTTTTAAGGGCGTTCATGAGGACTCCAACTTTTCGCGTTAAGTAGAACACTATACGTTAACCAAACTTTATAGGCTATTAACTTTAAGAATGAGCCAGCAAATCTCTAGTCTGTGAAGCTGGGTCAAAAGGAGTCACTGGGACGATTTATAGCCAATCCAACATTCCCTATCACCGAACACGTGTCACCCACAGCAGGGGAACCTCAAGCTTATCGCAATATTCTCTACGCTCCATGATCCGACCTCACCCATCGCGTTATTACAGACCTAGAACGCCGTCTCCCTACTAGCAATGCTATCCCGGACAAATTGGACGTGACGTCAGTCAGTGGGAAGCATAATTCCGCGCGCGAGATGTGCTTTGAGTCGGTCCATTTCCTGCTGGTGGAGCAGCGAATGACGTCGCCCAGGTACAATACCTCTAGCAAGCTCGCACAGCTTTAATACACACACTACCGAATTCATGCGAGCACAGCCCCGGGTAATGGGACTCCTTGGAACGGTGGACCCTTACTGTTCATGGGACTTAAACTTAAAGAACTTGGCGAGAGGTGGGCGAAATCCTGAGAACTAAATGGAAGGGAGCGCGCCAATTTCTCGGCCATTAGCAGTGTCGCAAAGCCATAGGTACCGAAGCTCCCTGACTGCTGCTCCTAGGATTCTACGAGGGTGGTTTCCGCTACCTTCCATGGATTCGTACTGCGTGATACGTGGGATTACGTGTGTTAGTTTGTCCGCCGTTGACGTCATCGTATGTGTTTGTATGTGTGTATAGAATGGTAGAGTAGGGAGCAGAGTGTATATCGGACGCGGCTTCTGATGCAGATGACGTGCAGATTACTGCCTGCATCAAGGGCTTCTTGCTTTGAGGCGTCCAGCTGAAGGGGCAGGGCTTTCGATGCACTTTGGGATCATTTCAACCCCAAATCACTGTCTTTGTCCTGGCCTATCTAATTTTTGTAAACACCGGTAAAGAGGCATCGAGTATGTTTGTGGTGCGTTTTGAATCTATCAAACTTGACTTCAATGATGTATTTTGAGTATACAGTCATCCACCGCGATCGAATTATACAATCATTCTCTGTCTTACTCGCAAAGTACTCCTTTTCACCCGTACTAATTGCCATTTCCCACTTGAGTTAATTACTTTCCGCGCAGTTTGCCCGGCAACGTGATCTGCGATTCCTTGTGATTGCAGATACGAAACTCTAGCAGTACGAACGATAACGATCGGTGAGGTAGACGAAGACTTACGTGATAATGAATGCCAATTATGCCATTCGGTTGTTTTCGAAGGTACGGACTTCCAGCCTTTCTATTTTTGTAATTATTAAAAGTCGAGAAAGATTCTTGAGATCAATTTAGCTATAGTATGTCGAGAAAACCGCTCTTTTGAAACTTGTCGCACGGATGTTACATGAGCGTAAAAAGGCACTTCCGACATAGCAGGTCGTCGAGGATTAGTAAAAACTGGGTTGCTGCGGGCGCACGAAGTGGGGGGAAATTGAAAAATTAAACAAAACCGAGCATGTTGGAGTGGAGCTTTTCTAGGAGACAGAGTGGCAGGCTACTTCGAAAGAAATTCGTGCCCGAATGAGAGGATCCTTTAGAAGGAGTGTACCCACGATTACAGGAACATCCAGAAGAGCTAAGTTCGCTTTCAATGTCCGAAAAGAGAGATTCCGCCACTTTCCTGAGGGCCATCAGAGCGACAAAAACAGGTCCAAAGGACGATCAAAGGAGGCCCGTTAAATTAACTGCCTGTTTTCAAGGTAAATTCACTTGGTCCATTCGTACGTGAATGTAGAAAAGAAAGTGCTTCTTTTCAGAAAGCATTCAGTGCTTTATGCTGAGTCAGGGTGAGCACCTTTCAACTTACATTACTAAGATTATCCAACAGTCAAGACACTGATAAAACTTATGTTCAACGAATTCAGAAAGAAAAAAGTTATAAATCTAACGAGGCAATGTAAGTGAAAAGAGAAACAAGTTTAAAATTGTTCACCCAAATACAGAACAGCCGGCAAGAATTCCGAATGTATTTCAATTTCTTTCAAACGTCAGAGTTGCTCCCGGGAACTAATTCGGTCATGCAATTTTAATGCAATCACTGTTTCGAGTGGCAATGGAAGGGTGAATTCCTGAACAAACAGGGATGAGAGAGGATGTGCACGGCCGCTACGCTCGCACACACACGCGAGTTCCGACGGTCACGCCAGCGTTACTAACGAATTTGTATACAAGCGTGACACTCGACTCACAACCAGCATCCGTTCGTGCGTGACGTCGTCCATGTTCAAACCGTTCAATCGTGCACTAAATAGACAAAGGGTTACTGGTCGTCGAGATTCCACGATTCTAAATCGAATTTTTGATTTCAACGAAATTTAAATATCAAATTCCTTCTATAATTGGAATTATCCGGCATTGTAAGAATAAATCCTGAAAGGTTTGTAGCGGAAATATACTTGCACTTTGGCATTAAACACAGAATCGGTAAGAGCATGCGATTGCTATTAATAAAGTACTGAAACAGCGTCCAAGAGACGTCGCGTGGCTCCAATTAACAGTTGCTCACGTGATCCTCGATATCACTCTCAGTACTCGCTTGACATTTCTCGTTTTCAAATTGGATCGATACCGAATTCAAGGCTGGACGGATTTTCGAGGGCGGCTTAATGCGACGGCGTCGTTCTAATTCGGAGCGTGCGAGTGCGATGAATACATATGCATACACATAAGAGGCGTGCTCATGTGTACAGTGCTATCCAACCAAGCGATTCTACTGCGATCCTCTTTATTTGCATTGCGAAGATGCGCGGCACAAAATTGTCGGACTCAAGTGCGGTGTCAGGCGAAGTGAAGCACTGGGAAAGTTGGCAGGGACACACAATCTTTTGCCGTTCGATCAATTCTCTGTCTGGGTACTCGTAAACGTGGTGGCCGAAAGTCAGATGGAAAGAAGGTTTTGCAGCGGTGGCGAAAATCATTTTCGTGGGATTGACTGCCGTTGATTATCTTTGATCTTGAAATCGCCGGGTTATCGGAGTTCGCGTCAGCTATTTCTAGTGTCCTGCCACTCTGATTATAATCTCTACGATGAACCTTCGCCCTTTCCGTCTCCACTTTGCTTTATTGAAATTGCCCAACCGTCCCCGAACTGAATACATATGTATGCTTGAAAAAAAGACGAATGTGTTTGTAACTTGGAAACTGCTTGTCTGTCTTTGAGTTTGACTCTTGAAATTCAGCTAATTGATCTACAGATGAATCTGGGTTAACGAGGTAAGGATTGAAGCGAAAACTGCAGATCTACCACGAAACTCTTCACGGAGGAAGGGCGCTTTTGAAGGGATGTTTAATTTGAGTTTGAGGTCGAGTGCCCGAGTGGTATACCGGTCCCAACGGCAGTTGGGCCCAGAGATGTCAGTCTTCCCCACCAGAGGGTTTAAACGGGACTAGTTCTCTCACAGGTAGAGACGCGCCCCGAAACAATTTCTACCCGACAGATGGAACGGTTAGTCACTCTGATTTCCCTTCAAACGACGAATAAATCTTTCGCCTTTTACTAAAGATTTCCGTGGAGGGGAATAATTGATGAGTCTAAATTGACAATTTTTTGCGTGCCCGGCGCAAGCTGGGCCCATAAATAAATACCAAGAATAAATGTTTCAGCTTACTTCTAGGATTATCCTATTATCGCGCCCTGCCTTGCAGGGATGCCATCGTGGAAAATAACAGTCGCATGTTACAGCGTGAAATACCCGAAAGCGCAATAAGATAATCGCCCTGTTGTCTCTGACAAGTAGGATTACTGTACGCTCATTGTCAGTCAGAAATGTTGCAAACGTGTGATCAGATCCGAAACATTTCATCGTGTTTATGACTGGCGTAACTCAACCTTCGACAAGTCGATGCACAATACATTACTGCCACTCGATATTACTATTGTTCCCAAGTATTTCGTATATACGTTGCTTGTTACTGCTACCTTCCCCTTCTATCTCGATTTGCACAGGTATCGTAACTCAGAAACAGATCGCACCGTAAATGATCCCATTAGATTAAACTCAAAGCATATTTCATGCAAACGTCTACGGCGCATAAATCAATATTTGCTCTGACGTCAACATCTAGCGGATTTCGTAAATTTGGCAAGGCTAGTTAAACTCGATATTTCCAATAACTTCTGCCATTTATAATCGCGCAAGAGAAATTCTCAACAATTATCGAAGCACGAAACCATCTCTCTAATGAGAAGTGTAAATTAACGCTCTTGCTAATTAAGGGCACGCTTTGGATTCCTATCGATCCTGCTATGCTTGTCACCATCGTTTGAATCCAAATTCCAACAACAATTAAAGTTTCTTCACTTCTACCAACTCGGTGTGTGTTTGCTAACGTGTAAAAGTCAATCAAGGTATGCAAAGCGTGCGAAAACGGCAAACGGCAGCACATTTGTCTGTACAATATCGCCGTCAGGGGAGTCCGACAAATCGAATTGCCCACGAGTAACATTGAGAAACTGTGTTTGTATTTCGCGTCGCCGGGTAATTCGAGCTTGTCGATTTGCGTAACACGGCACACGCTTCATCGGCTAAGCATGCTGCGAGCGATAGACTCGATCTGCACTTGAGCGAGCTGCTGCGCCCGATGATGCTGCTGTTCCAGTGACGATAGCGCGCGTTGGCATTCAGCAAGGACACATACCGGCGTCCACACTCCCGTTGACGTCGGTTGCGGTCCACTGCTGTGTGTATATAACGCACTCGCACACTGCGTTATATTACCATTGATTCGCGGCCTACTTAATTAGTTCCGAAGCTCTGCTGTGTGCGCTTGGCTAGCGCGCACGTTCTCGCTCCGCCTGATTAAGCGCCACTTAACGCTCGACTGTAGGCCGAATATCCCACGGTAACTATTCGCCTCGAAAATGTGGGTTACCGCGCGCACGCACTGTGCCCCTGGGCTTCGATAATCTAATGTCGTTTCCCATTAGGCCCTTTCAGAAGGAAGGATGTCACTGGGGAAAGGAGCTATTGTGAACAAGTGAACGTTCAGGAAGGATAGTCTTATGAAAGCCTGCGTTTAGAGATTCGGAGTAAAATTTTCATGTAATAATTATCAAGAGTATATTAATTAAAGGGCTTGAAATGCAGCTGGCTTATATAGTTGAAGAAAAACCCTTTCCTTTTTTGGAATAGTCGTAGGACAAAAACTACGCATTCGAAGATTTTTCAAAACGAGTTCTTCCAGGTGTATAGAAGCATTCGTTTTGCCTTCTCTGGTAGAGCAGACCATACGAAGTGGGCAGATACCGATTCTCCGGCACCATTTATTTGAAGACGAAATCGTTTGATCCATGAGGATCACCGAACTTGCATAGTTATGAGTTCGAAAGGTATACAGGAATGTTTTTTCAAGCAAGCATTCCCGTCGTAGTCGTTTACCGAGAGTTTTCAGCAAAGGGCTCGATCGAACACAAAGACTCTCGAGAACCTGTTGTCTCCCTCGAGCAACGTACTCATTGGAAGCGGATTGTATGAATCGTCACCTGCTTTTAATAACGCATCGTCTTCGAATTATGTTTCCAGCATTTATAGCCACTCAAGTTTTTCTTCATTCGAGAAAAAGTTGTCTCACGTATTTCATATCAAGGAACTTAGGTTGCTGACCTGTCTACTTCAACGACATGTTTGCGCGAGTGCGGAGAAGCAACGGTGTTCGCTTCGACTAATCAAAACAAACATCGTTAATGAGAGAACGCGCGTCGCCATAACTTCCGTAATGTCTTTCATTTATCCTTAGAATCCAAGTGAACGTGTTCTGTAACACCGCCTCGAGGCTTAATTATCGAATCACGCGTGTGGAATCATTGTTTCTGATTGTATTATCTGCACCTTCTGTAACCAATGTTTGCATTCGAGATTGAAAACAATAACCCTCACCGATGTCTTGCTAATGACTGTTATATTGTTAGTTGCTAACAAGCTGGACTTGTTGGCACATCATTAATTAAGCTGTAATCCGAGCATTTCTCGTTCCTGTGGAAGATTGCAAAAAATGGAAAATCACCGATCCACTATGAGTTCATTCGCGAGTTCTCTGAATATTTAATCCTCGAGGGAAGTAATTAATCTGGAAATACATCTCACGACGCTTAATAAATTAATTGCAGGTTAAAACGACGTTTTTTGTAATGACTGCAATTTCATTAGTCGATTCGAATATTCGTTCTGGCATTGAGTATTCGAGGCAGCGCATAGGTGTTCCTGTGACACTCTTTGCTCGTCAAATGACTGGATGCATCTGCCTACGGCACGTATATCGATGAATATTTCGTATAGGTAATTGGGTCTGCTGATATACCGGATTCAAAGCCTCTACCTGACCCCATATTCGTCAATAGTGTTCGATGGGTACGAAATCGAAAATAAAGCGACTTCTTCATCCTCGTTCAACCTTCACTAACGTGGCATTCAATGGTCACAATGCGGATTCATTCCAACTCGCATATATCTACAACAAGAGCGTGCTCCATTCACAGACTTTATTAGCCAGGCTTTTAGTAGTTAAATGGTAATCATGTACGATGGGAGCTGTAAATCATTGCGGAGAAAAGTCTCGTTCCGATTCAGCGAATTCCTAGTATCTCTGTATGGTTATTGTTCACGAGGAATTTGATCATCATATAATTATCGATCGAGTACTTTAAATCCCTTTGAGTATTGAATATTAATAATTTAACCCTTTTATTGATTCATTTAGGATTACAAGGAAGAACTTCGCAAGGACTGTCAACGTACACTCGCATGGTACTCTCTCACCGACAAGAAGGGCGCGTGCCATTTTTGAAGAATGAAAAACGACCCAGTCTCGGGCACATCCATTTCCGATAAATTATTCAGGGACGTTCGGCGGTGGCGTGGAAGATAAACTACTAGCACCAAAGGGCGGGGTTGTGCCCTTGTGGCTTCTGCTTTCATAATCAATCATTATCGGCCTGATATTGTACTAATATACGTCTCTGTCAGGCGACCACAAAAAATATACTCAGTTTCCATTAGCGTTATCTATAAATGCATCTATAAATACACGTGGCACATATAGCGAACTTTTCATCGACTATGTAGATTCGGAAAGTGTACGAAAGGTTGCTTTATTATTGATTCCTCGCAAATGAGTGAGGAAATTTTGCCCTGATTTGCCGCACTTCATCTTTGTACGTAATAACGCTGCAATTAATTAATGAGGATTCCTTACACCAGACTAATTTGTCTGAAAATGATCATATGCTACGTCGATTAGCATTACAGGGAAGACCGAAATCCGCGTAGAATAGGAACGGCTTGAGTGTGCGTTAAGCGATAGTAACGGCAAAACAATGCGACAATCCAGCTCCACTCGGAAGACAGACTACACACATAACGATAATCCTCATCACTGAATCGATCATTGCACGTAATGGCTTCGGCATGCTATGTCGCCTGTGGGATATGGGATCTGTGTTGCGTCGCCTTCTGAGCGCAGATAGCTATGGTCGACAGTAATATACGTCTGTCAATCTCAACACAAGAATTCTGGAAACAACTCGGAAAGGCAATTATATTTGCCATCCCCCAGTACTACTCAGAGAGTGTCCGAGATTCACAGAAGCCTCTGTAACTTCCAAATTAAAAATACAAATATCCGAGTGCCACGAATTCCCCAAAAGAAAAAAATATGTAATTCGCCACTGTAAATAACTTGTCACAGAGACATGGAATAATAAAACAGAAATCCAACTAAAAAAGGTCTGTCAAACAGATGAGAGTTAATGGAAACATCAATTTCATTTGTAATGTATTATCGAGAGGCCAGAAAAACTGATAATGTTATGACCAATCCAGTAGCTACGTATAAATTTCGAAAGGTATTCGAAGGGATACAAAATGAAGCGCGTAGAAAACAGAGAAAAGAGAAGGATTTAGAGTATGCCTGCAATATGTTTGATTAAAACTTCCTCTGGCAGTGCCTAGCTCGTCCAATCATCCCTCGAAAATCCACGCAGGGATGCACGCCACTTCGGAATGTCCATGTCGTTCGCACTCGACGATTCCAACTATCGGATTGCATCTGAAGCACACACGCTTTTCCTGGCTAAGGGAAGTGCAGGAGGATCTACGCGCTAGCTGCATTTCCATGTCGTCCGGAGGGATTTGCGGCTTTTTGCCACCCTATCGAACAGACACTCTTAGGACCGAAAAAGCGCGCGGCGCGCGATATCAGAGGACTGCGAGTGAATTTTTGAACGGCTTCCAAGATGTAGACGTAAACGCAAC